>MU393989.1:1271812-1972919 GCA_022578575.1 Hypoxylon sp. FL0543 | reverse complement strand
CCACACTGCCGTGCCACACCTCCTGCCACACCTCCTGCCACACCTCCTGCCATACCTCCTGCCGCGCCTCCTGCTACTCCTCCTCCTGCGCACCTCATGCTACACCTCTGAATTGATCGAATTGATTGAATTGATTGAATCAATTCGTGGCGGGAGGTGTGCCGGGAGGTCGTAAACGAGGGCTTTTGTGGTGCCGGGGCGGGCAGGTGAAACTAAAGCTAGGAGGAGGCCGAAGGCGCCCTCCTGTTAATGTCTTCTGTATGCGTCCCTGCTTATCCTACCAGGCCTGACGATTACGAAGGCGGCATCTCGTAAGAAGCAGTAAGTTCTTATGCCCGACTTTTAGGAGGGTTATTGTGTTGGATCATACTCACCAAAAATTTAGGCCACTTCCGCATTAGGACTAGTGCAATTACTCATTCAGGAAGGTTAGAAAAGTGGGGACGGACTAAGCCCGCCGGAGACAAATTGTTCCGCGGCAAACAATAAAAAAAACCAAAAAATAATATTTTATTTATAACTTAATAAGATTAAGTCGGGTAAACTTCGGATAAGACTTTTATAAGTGCTGATTTAATGCTTTATTTAATAAAAATATTAAAAAAAGAATTAGACTTAAAATAAATAAGTTATAAAAATAAACACTTTTTAAACACTTTTAAATACTTTATTAAACATAAATAACTTTATAAAGCTACGCTTAAAATAAATAGAATTTATACTATTAAATAGGTTATAAAATAACAAAAATAATAATTTAATTTAAATTATGCAATAATAAGTATAGATAAAGTTATAAAGGGTTAAACTTTATTAAAGAAATATGTAAGATTTTTTTAAGTTACCCTAGAGCTTTAGAGCTATTAGAGCCCTAAAGCCACTGAAGCCCTAGAGCAATTAGGGCCTTAGAGCCCTGGAGCCACTGGGGCCTTGGGGCGAATGGGGCTTTAGAGCCCTAGGGCCACTAAAGACCTGGCGCGATCAAGGCCCTGGAGACCTGGCGTGGTTGGGGCCCTAGAGCCCTGGAGCCCCTGAAGCCCCTGGAGCCCCGGGAGACCTGGCATGGTTGAAGCCCTGGAGCCCTGGGAGACCTGGCATGGTTAAGGCCCTAGAGCCCTGGGAGACCTGACGTGGTTGGAGCCCTGGAGCCCTGGGAGACCTGGCGTGGCGAGAGCCCTGGAGCCCCTAAAGACCTGGCGTGGCTAGAGCCCTGGAGCCCCCGGAGACCTGGCATGATCAGAGCCCTGGAGACCTGGCGTGATCAGGGCCCTGGAGACCTGGCATAATCAAAGCCCTGGAGGCCTGGCGCGATCAGAGCCCTAGAGCCACTGGAGACCTAGCGCGAATAGAGCCCTAAAGACCTGGCGTTGCTGGAGACCTGGCGTGGTTAGAGCCCTGAAGCCCCTACAAACCTAGCGTGCTTAGAGCCCCGGAGCCACTAAAGACCTGGCGTGATTAGGGCCTTAGAGCCCTGGAGCCACTGGAGCCTTAGGGCAATTAGAGCGCTAGCGCCGCTGGGGCTGTAAAAATTAAAAGCTTTTATGTTTAAAAATTAATATTAAATTAAAATAAAATGATATAAATAAACAGATTTAAGATTAATACTTTTAATTATAAAGACTTTATAAACCCTTTTTAAACTTTAAGCTAAGTATTTTTAATAAAAAAAAAAAAAACCTAACCCTTTTATACGACGCAGACCTACCTAAAAGTCGGGTTATTGTGGCGTCCCCCGGGGCGCCCCCAGTATAAAAGTAGAAGTCTTGCGGTTCTAGGGGTCTAGCTCAATTTATCGAGTACAGCATCAAGTCATCATGGGTCTACTGACAAGTATAGACCGCCTGCAGTCAATAATCGAGAAAACAACTCTACATAGAGCTACATAAGAATGAACCGCGCGTTGGACTGTTTGAGCCTCGATGATTGGAAATGAATCATTTCAGCGCTAAACCGAGTTCGTGGCACTGCGCCTTAGGTTGGGAGTCATCGTTTCAGTGGCAATGCAAAAATACTAGTTGAGTCACTACGGGATGTACAGGCAGAACAGCGTCCGGGTCCGTGGCAGGGGGCTTTTGGGTGTGATTACGGAATGGGAAGATTGTACCTGTTAGGACCCCACATGGTCAATTAGGATTAATACTCTGCATAATCCGGTGCCTGTACAAACCATAATGGCCATCATCAACGGAAATATCTTCCACTCGTCTTAATCAACCTCTCTATACTCAACTACTTGCTCCCAAGTACTCGCGCGGACACCGTCAAGATTCTAGCTTCATCTGTGTCGGGCAATACTACGTGCTGATAGTCATGGCTGTGCGCGCACAATTCGAGAACTCCAACGAGTAAGCCCCGCCATTAGTTCTGGACCCCGCGATAACAAATTTGTGATTTGTGTGAAGCTGCAGAGGCTTATGATGCAATTCTGCGATACAGGGTCGGCGTCTTCGCGACACTCACCAATTCATACGCCTTGACCGCCGTCGGCGCGAGCGAGAACTTCTACAGCGTCTTCGAGGCGGAACTGCAAGATGTCATCCCCATCTGCCGCACCACAATCGCCGGCACGCGCATCATCGGCCGATTAACAGCAGGGTAAGATCATCTTCCGTCTTTACAGTATACAGGCAAACGACCTGACATGTTTCCCCCCCTGGGTAGAAACCGCAAGGGCCTCCTTGTACCTACATCCACAACCGATCAAGAACTGCAACATCTGCGAAATTCCCTGCCCGACGAGATCAAGATCCAACGGATAGAAGAACGTCTGTCCGCCTTAGGTAATGTTATCGTGACAAATGATCACATAGCTCTGGTCCATCCGGATCTGGAGCGCGAGACGGAGGAGATCATCTCGGATGTTCTGGGCGTCGAGGTCTTTCGGCAGACGGTGGCGGACAACGTGCTCGTCGGCAGCTATATGAGCTTGAGCAATCAGGGTGGACTGGTACATCCCAAGACAAGCATCCAGGACCAGGATGAGCTGAGCAGTCTACTGCAAGTGCCCTTAGTCGCTGGCAGCGTGAACCGGGGAAGCAACGTCGTTGGTGCCGGAATGGTGGTCAACGACTGGTTGGCGGTGACGGGACTGGATACCACGGCGACAGAACTAAGCGTCATCGAGAGCGTCTTCAGACTGGGCGAAGGTGCGGCACCGGGCAACATCGGTGGTAATCTCAAGGATACGATGGTGGAGAGTTTCTATTAAGGAGATGGCTTTGCGGCTGACCAGATAATGGCGTTCAGCTGGTAATGGATGATCGGAAAAAACCTCGATTTTACCTGCTTGAATGCGGGTTTCGCCGACGAGAACTGCTCGTCGTGGTATTCCCGTGTGGACATACCAGCCGCCCAAAATGGCATGGCGGACAGCTGAATACCTACACATCAGCACTATGGTTGCCATACCAAGATGAGGGCCTGGTAGTTACCTAGTTTATTCAATGAAGCATCCGAATACTCCGTTGCCAGTTGACTCTTTCTTGGACACGACTTACATTAAAGCTAGTACTGAGAACCGGATTAGGTGAGACTCGAGACAAGGACTTCAGATGTTTGTCAACGTTGAGGTCATCCGTTAGTTAGAAGGGTTCTTCGTTTCTACCAAGCCACACGGATACTTGTAACTGAAATCGGCCTTGGGATGGTCTCAGATTTTATAGGGAATCTACCGCCCAACGCCCAATCGGACGATCATCGCAACTAATTCGGGTCCCCGTCTAAGGCAGCCCGGTTTCCACGTGCCGTCGATTGCTGAAATCGAAGTTATAAATACTGCTCAACCGTCTCTGCTTAATGTTAAACTCGATAGTCAGTGTATAAGTCGCGCCGTGAATGGAGACCCAGGCCGTGGTTAGATCTACGGAGCTACCTAACGCCTCTATAGAGATTACCGGTATCAATGGGGATGATAGGTCACAGTGTGGCATTTATTATCCGGCCAGCCAAGTATATGCCTCCTATACCGTAGATCAAGCTGAACGGTGCGGGCTTTCTAACCACATATTGTGGCTGCACTCCTCGGCATTAGGACGAATGTGTCTTCGCCCTCATCAAGAATGTGGATTACCCAATCGTGTCTGAGGTAGCCAGAAAAGTTTTGGCGAGTCGACCGAATCAGTACAATACAGGCTCGGCTCTGGCGTTACACGAATTAAATGAACGGTATGGAACGCGTTCCAGCTGGCTGGATGTAAGTGGCCATGTTCTGCAGAGCGCTGGAGCTGACTACGTAACGGTTGCTGGGGAGTTCCCAATTATCGTCACTTGTTTGTTGGCCGATTGATGCCTTATCACAAGCCAGAACTCCGAGGATGAGAGAGACCCACGGGCCACGCACACAAGCTAAGCGATGGCTGGTTGTGTATCCATAATGCGTAACACTGTCTGCGTTCCCGAGGCGTTTCTCAAATATTCTCAAGATTACAGAGGTCTCGATTCTGGTATCGAAGACATTGCTGTCATACATAGGGCAGAGCTGAAAAATCTCATCAATGCAAAACGGATGCAATAGGAATCCTGGTATCACACTATCTTTAGGAAACTTGGCGTTCTGGATGATCTTCCGCATCCTCCCTATTCCGAGTTCATTCAGGGTCCGGTGGGTCTCGAGAGTGGGCATTATACCGTGTCTGTACACAGTCAGATGTACCGTATCGGGCAGAGAAGTTGATATGATTGGTCCTACGTTTCTTCATCACCCTTGCCAACCACCGTCTTACACTTATGTAAATCTGGGATCCCGGAATACCGGGGCGGCCCACTAACGCTTACCCTGCCATCCTGCTGCGGTGTGATACCGGTTTTATGGTGGTTTTTGTGTGTGTTATTGTTTTGTCGATTGGGCTCGTGGATCGTCTCGTAGAACGAACCTCCCTCTTTTCTAGTTACTTGTTCTTTCTTTTCAGTCAAATGGGTTTCAAGAATGACGAGGTAACCTTCTAGATCTTACGTTCTCCCACCAGATTCGTGCGAGTTGTGAGACAGCTTCCCAAAAGGGGAGCCCTCCCAGTTAAATTCCTAGGACCCCCGGCACGCACCAGGGCCTGAAAGGGTCCTTTACACCCGAGATTCCTTGTGTCCCGCACCCCGAAACATTACTTGACAATGCTAAGGACCACCGACGCTCCCAGACCGGTATTGCGAGAAACAAGGATGGAAACAGAAGCGTACGCGGCACCTGTCGAACGCGAGAGAACGCCCGGGCATCGCAGTCCAACTATGTCTTTCGAGCCTCACGACTTTTCCTCTCCCGCACCTTTAAGATCGCCCGGTCGTCTTACGGTATCTGCTGAGAGCATCAACCCCCTGCTGTCAAATCTCCAGCATCAGCGGCAGCAGTCGGCTCCGAGTCTCCCACTTTCAGGCGCTGGTACACCACCACGATCGCCTAGAATAGATCAAGTCAGGCGTCAATCTCAAGGAATGCCGTTTACCGGCGACGCACGGGGCGGCCGACGTCCAGACAATAATTCCCCAGGAAGATTCGGCGGCTGGCTGAGCGCCCCATCCACGTCGGGCGACGGCCCTTCTCCCGACACCACGCCCAAATCCAAACGCAGCGTCACAGCCGATACGACGCCAAAGAGCGCAACGCCATCCCGCTTCGGCTTCCTCGCATCCTCAATGTCGGCTTTAACCACGCGTCTGACGAACCAGACGGCAACAACACCGGCCAGCGCGTCGGAAATCGACGACGAGCTGTGCAACATGGACGTGGAGGCGGCGCTCTTCCCCGCCTCAGGATCACCCGCAGACCGCGACACCTTCTCCCCGGCCGCGTACAAGAACCTGCAGGTCAACGCCGTCGGGCTGCTGCACAGGATGCAGGAGGCGTACCGGGAGCGCACGGCGGCGCTGCGGGAGGCGGCGGCGGAGAGGGAGGCGCAGCGCGAGGAGATGGAGGAGACGGAGCTGCGGGTGCGGCACTTCAAGACGCAGCTGGAGAACATGGCGGCCAAGGCGGCGGAGCAGGAGATGGCCATGCAGCGGCTAGTTGCCGAGCTGCGGTTCGAGAGGACGGCCCGGCAGGAGGAGCAGGAGCAGGAGCGGCAAAGGGAGAGGGAAAGGGAGAGGGAGAGGGTTACGAGAGAGAAGATGCTGGCCGAGGGAGAAACGGAAGGCCCGCTGATCACGGAGGACCTGTGCGTGGACGAGGAGGAGGAGCGCAAGCGGTGGCGGAAGAGCGACGGCACGGTGCGCTCGGACCTCAGCATCGACACCGACGCCGACAGCGCCGAGAGCGAGAGCATATTCTCGCGCAGCCGCAGCCCGACGGCCATGACGAGCATCACGGAGAGCGAGAACGCGGACCGGCTGAGCGTGCGGACGCCGCCGCCGCCGCCGACGACGACGACGACGCTGCGGCCGAAGCCCGCGCCGCAGCTGACCACGTTCCAGAAGCTGGTCAAGGGGATCTCGGGCGAGGGGAGCGGCGCGGACGGGTGCAGCAACTGCCGAGGCCGGGACTCGAGCGTGGCGTGGGACACGGTCAGCTTGCTGCGGGACGAGAACAAGAGCTTGAAGCACCGTGTGGCGCAGCTCGAGGTCGTGGTCGAGGGCGCGCTGGATGTGGTGAATGGTATTGGACTGCCGTGATTCTAGACTCTGAGAATGAGAGTCGGAGTGTTGTTTAAGGATCCAGCGGCTCGGATAGATAGGAATCTTGAAAGATGGGGATGGTTATGGGACAGTATACCATGTTATTGGCTGGCATTGGGCTTGCATACTTGGCTGGTTTGTCATGGGCTCTGCATGATGGAAATAGAGACTACATATCAATCAGAACCTGCATATATTTTCACTGCAATGCATGCAGTTTCAACTCGAAGTTGGTTGGATCTCTGAAAATCTAGGTTGCCTCGCGTCCATTTGCCAGTAGGCGGTTCCGTATTTCTAGGCAAGACCTCTTTTGATGATAGACAAGTAGACTACTGGCTGCTCCGTGCCTTCCGATACCTGTCACGTATGGTTTGGACGGATATATGTACAATGCCCTCTCCGGCATCTTCGCACCATCTATTTCCCCTGCTTTAATGGTGGCCCTCGCCATGACCCTCTCCATGGTGCTCATCATTGAGGAACATCTTCTCGTATCCGAGGTAGGCGACGAACGCTACGGTGGCAATGCCCAACCCGGGGAAGGCGCCTTTGAATCGGTTCCATCGCGAGAATATACCTGTGTATCGCCATGCTTCCCTGTGTTGTCCATCTCTATCAGCAGACTGTCCGGAAAAAGGGATCCATCCAGAACGTGAATTGAATTCAGTCTAGGTGGTAGGGAGGGATTTGGACTGGAAAGGTGGACTGACGCTCGTTCCCAAGGATCGTATCTCGGCTGCCCGGCCGAATGTGCGAATTTCCGGATGTCGAAGCCGGTGATGTTTGGCTTCTCGCCGTGCTGCGCTCGGAGTATCCTACGGCTCGTTAGCGATTGCTCGATAGTAAGTACTGTACTGTCAAAACAGGGCAGAACAGTCATAGTGAGTGATCTGGCTTACCGTGTGGGATACATTGTGAGTATGCTTGAGCTTATTTATGGGGGAGGGTCAAACGAGCTCTTAAAGATGTAACAATCGAAGCTCATCCAAATGTACCGATGAGTGCGGTTCTTCTGGATTACCTAAAGCACCTGGTAATTGACTAGGTCAGCTAGACTGGTGGAATTGACTTTCGCATAGAAAGGTACTGCTAGGCCTTAATTAAATATATTGAGTCATAGTACCCCGCTGACACGCGCAAACTCGCCGTGGCTGACAGTATTGATGCATATAAACAAGTAACCGATGACTATATTGACGCTTGGGCCACCCTGTCATCCCGATAAGTCAATAATTTCCCGACTGAACTACTCCGCGCGTCGATCTACCTAACGATGCACCTGGCCGATTTGCAGTCAACGCTTTCTTTTCATAATAATTCACTCGAACGTCGCCCTTCTCCTTCAGCGAATACGTTTCGGTCTAGCCTAGGTACATAACTGAGCACAACAAGGGGTCTCGGCGCGGTGCAGAGCAAAACTTTATGTTCCAAGTCGCCTGCTGCAAAGTTCTTCCCTTCAACAACATCGTACCTCCACCCACACCTACACCCACGTCCGCATCCCATCCCGTCCTTTACGAGCTCCCTAATGCCGAACGATCCTAGTCCCCCTTTCATACCAAAGACACGTAAAGGGATCTAACAAGCTCGGCGATCCACCATCAGACACCCAATGGCCCCGCCCTCGAGATTCGGGGGTGGCCCTCCTTCGATGGCGCCGTATCAACACCAGTTCCCGTCGCACCCGCCCCAGAGCCATGCGACAGGTCACCAACAGCCCGCGCTGGGCAACTCGGCCTACCTAGGCAACGCGCAGATGGGTCCCTTCGGAGCAAATGGACTGGGCCTTGGTGGTGGCGGCGGTCTCAACGCCGGTGCTGGCTTTGGCGTTGGGGATCAGACAGGCTTCGCCAGTCATGCTGCCCGATCTGGATTCCAGCATGCCGCGCAATTACAACAACAGCAAGGTCACCCCCATCAGCAAGCACATGGAATGGGTAACGAGAGGCAGTCGCGAGCTGCTGGTGGAAAGCTTCGCATACGCGAAGTGTGGAAGCACAACTTCAACGAGGAGATGACTGTACTCATGAGCTTGATCGAAGAATACAAATACGTCGCTATGGTGTGTGCTCGACTTACTTTTCTTCTCTTTCCTGATGATGAAGATGTCACACTTGCTAACCGCGCGGATTAAATCAGGACACAGAGTTCCCCGGTATCGTGGGCCGGCCGATGGGTAACTTCCGAGGCAAGAGCGATTACCACTACCAGTGCCTTCGAGTCAACGTCGACCTGCTCAAGGTAATCCAGATAGGGATCAGCCTGTTCAATGACAAGGGCGAGACACCAGCTGAGCGACTGAATGCATCGCCGAGTGATGTCGGCCCGAATTCTCGACGACACGCAAATCAAGGGCAGATGCCTCTCGCCTGGCAGTTCAACTTCAAGTTTTCCCTCAAGGAAGACATGTACAACCAGGCTTCTATAGAATCTCTGCAGCAGGCTGGCATCGACTTTAACCTCCTCGAACGCGACGGGATCGAACCTCTGACATTTGCCGCCGCCTTTATCCCATCCGGATTCGTCTGTTTTGAAGACGTCAAGTGGATATCGTTCCATGGTGGTTACGACTTCGGTTATTTGACCAAGATCCTTACAAATCAGAAGCTCGCCAATGACGAGAGCGAATTCGACAAGGTCATGAAGAAGTGGTTCCCTACGACATATGACGTGAAGCATCTGATGAAGTACGCCGTGAAGCTCTACGGTACCGGTATGCTCACTCCTACGGACCCTGGTTCCGCCGAGATTCTGCAGAAGTTCGAACAGAAGTCAGGCTTAGAAAGCATTGCTGAGGCGCTGAAGATTAAGAGAGTCGGCGCCGCTCACCAAGCTGGTTCGGATAGCCTGATCACTGGAAAGGTATTCTTCCAGCTGCGAGAGAGGATCTACAATGGCGAGATTTCAGATGATCACATCGGCAAGGTCTGGGGCCTTGGATTTTCGGGGATGGAGATGCCCATAACATCCCAAGGTCAGGCGAATGCTACGGACAACACGCCGCCCAGCAATACTAATGGTAATGTGAACGGCGGCCCCACGACACCCAGCACTGCAAGCGCTGGACTCGCCAGTACTCCGGCTGCCCAGGCGCATAACACCAACGGAATGGGGATGGGCCCGATGACACCTGGTGGTGGCGGCGGCGTCTTTGGCTCCTTCAACTTTCCTCTGAATCCCCGCTAGGAACCGGCAGGGGAGAGTCGCAACAATTTTGGACCCGGATCTACATCCCGTGGCGATATGCACCATCATTCCGTATCTATGCCGCACCAGCCATCTGCGCTATGGCCGAGCCAACCTCTCGGATTCCCTAATATACCGTACATAGTCCATTCGTCAATCCCGCTAGAACCCATGCAGCCACAAAACTGGCGGTCACGTCAGCTGCAACCTACTCTTCTTTGGCTGAATCCGGGTGCTTTCGAGTTCCGCCCACCTCAGCCGCCCCAAATTCAACCCCGTGGAGCTTCTGAGGCTCCCGCCGAAGTTACTGAGGTCTCTGAGGCCTTCGATGACGATGCCGAACTGACTGAGGAATCTGTTGGACTGACTCGGGGGTCAAGCGAGGCTTCTACTGAGGTGTCTACTGAGGGTTCAGATGAAGACTAAGCTCACCGGGGAGTCTGCATGAGGACGGTTCTCAGGTCACAAACGAGACTATTAACCAGCCAACCGAAAGTCGTACAGAGAACCTCCGAACCTGGACCTCGAGCGCTATCTCTGAGGTTTTGCCAAGGTCATGAGAACTTACCTAGTGACGATCTCGGGGTCTATTCGCCGTTTAAGGGGGATTAGCCGACATCGTTTTTCGTTTGCCATTGAAGGCGGATTTCCTTTGGGTCGAAGGCGCGAATTAAAGGTGGTCATCTGAAAGGAGGCGATGCAAGGACATGATTTCTTTTTCCTTTTCTTTTTTTTACTCCGTCGAGGCGTTTACTTGACATGTGTGTACTTCTAGTGAAAAGGGAGGGTGTTAGATGACATCCACGACGACGACGGCGGCACCGGCCATCCTTTTGCCGATACGGCCGTTGCCCCATGAAATACATATGCTCAGCAAGGGTCACACGTTCGCTGGCCCTCTGGGATTGCCTTGTTTTAAAAAAAAACGTTTCCGATTTTTCCTCCTTCGTGCTAAGTGACTTGAATGACACAGGTAAGGTAACAAACAGCAATAATGTATGATGATGCTTGAATGAGGCAGCTCCAGAACTACCTAAGACTGAATACACCTAGAAACCTCCATAGACGCCACTCACATACTATGCCCCCCGGATAATGAAGACGCCCCAAACGCCGTTTCTCGTCAGTTGTCCATGCAAGAGCCAATTTATATGTACACGCGAGGGGAATAGGGAAAGGCTTCCAATTATGCTTCACGCGGGTCAAAAAGCCAACACCATTATGACCAAGATGATCATAAGTGTCGTAATGTCGTAACGTCAGAGGAAAACCATAACCACGCAACTAGTGTATATCCCGGACACGCGCTCACGTGATGTACACCTTCTTCAGCCGCTCCATGCCGAACACCTCGCCCGTCCTCAGGTCCTTCACCTGGCCGTCGAGCAGGCCGGCCTTGCGCGCGTACTCCTCGAGGCGCGCCTTGCCGTAGGCGCGGCCGTTGGGCAGCATCAGCAGGTCGGGCTCGACGTGGCTCTTGCTGTGGAAGGCGTACGGCACGTTGCGGGCCAGTTCGTTGAGCTCCGTGCTGCAGATGGGGCAGACGCTGGCCGCCAAGCTAAGGCTGGTCGAGTGCGAGGGGGCAGCCGCGGAGGCGGGGTGGGAGGAGTGGCAGGCCGGGGTCTTGAGGGCGGAAAGACCGGACGAGAGGGCGATGTGGAGGAGCGGGATGGAGGGGAGGGATAGCAGCGCGTTGTGCGTCGACGTGAAGAGGTTCGCGAGCATCTGCCACCGCGAGGCCGAGTACAGTTCCGCGTAGGCGTCGATCTCCTGCGCGGAGCCCGGGGGCAGCGCGAGCATGCCGCAGGCTTGGAGCACTTCTTTCTTGTAGGCCTCGCGGTAGGGGAAGAGGAACTTGCGCGCGTAGGAGAGGATCTCGGCCGGCTTCGTGGAACGGTCCCTAACTAGTTCGATGTACTGCTGGAAGCGGAGCATGAACTCGAGGTTGCTCTGCCCGGGGAATATTAGTAACGGAACCATCCACTTCTTCTTATCTGCATGATATGGATATAGCAGGAGCAGTATAACTTACATCCATCTTTCGTAGCTCCTTCTTGGTGTCTCCCGCCGTGCACCAGGCCAAAGCCTCCGTGACGCTGCGGTTCAGGATGCACTTCCGGATGCGGCTCATCTGCTCGAAGGTGTCGAGGTCGACCAGCGGCTCGATGCCCTTCTCCTGAGCCAGCGCCCGCGCGCTCTCGTTGTACCCGTGGCGCAGGAGGTAGTCGACGATGAGGCGGTCGAGGCGCGTGCGGCTCCAGCCCTCGTACTTGACGTCGTCGACGCTGAACATGGCGTACAGCTCGTTCAGGTGCCTGACGCGCGCCTCCTCGTGGCGGTGCAGCTTGTCCTCCTCGTCGGCGAAGGCGGTGAGCTTGCGCTTGACGCCGCGCATGCGCGCGATCATGGTGTCGAGGTTCTTGAGCACGTCGGCCTGCGAGGTGCGCCCGTTGACGCAGCCGGTCGCCGTCTCCTTCAGCGCGTTCTTGAGATACGTGCCATCCTTCTCGACTTCGAAGTGCGCCGACCGGAAGTTCTTCCGCAGCAGCTCGATAGGCAGGCGGAGGAGCGGCTGATCCTAATAATTGGGGAAGGACTGGGTTAGCCTAGCTTGGCTAGGAGGATGAAGTGATGGTAGAGGGCGATGGAGGCCGATGGCTGAGAGATGGACAATGATGCAATGCCGTGTGGGCAGTGTACGGTGAGAGAGAACTTACAAGGAGTAGATGGCTCTCATGATCTAATTTGCTAGTCGTCACATCTCCCATATTCGAGGGGATTTCCGAATGTCGTCGCTAGTCTGTGGTTGAAACGAGCTTCAATCGCTGTGCTGAAGGAAGGTAGCTTTCAAGGACGATGTTGGGTTTGGAAGCTCAGGTTCGGCGCAAGGTCGGCAATATGGAGAAGTCGGATCGCTTGCTCGACCGGTGCGTGGCAGGTGGGGTGTGTGGCGTCTATACCCCACTACGGGCCGGCTTCCCCAACGCCAGAAACGCCCAGAGGGATTGACCAGATTGATTTTCATTGGCCCACTGATGGTATGCATTGTATCTGGGTACTTCTTACGTGTTAGGCTTAGTCTCGCCTTTTCCTTCATTAAGTATTCTTCGAACACCACCTAAGAATTAAGAGGTAAGCTTTGAATCTCACTCGTGTAATATAATGTCTGTAGTTACTGTAAAATACCCTGTTCCTATAAATTTTAAGCAAGCCAAGCCTGATAAAGAATTGCTTACTCTAACCGTATAATTACTAAGGGACGCAAGATGAACGTCTCATTATGTGATGATGAATAAGTGTACTATTGTCCTGGCTCTACCATAATGCTGCGTACTTCGGGAGTCGCTTCTATAAATACATTCCAGTGATCTAAGATGTGCTATCGAGGTATGCAGGGAGCAGTCCCCTGCTCGTGTTCGTCGTGTATGTATGCTTATGCTTATAGATTAATGCTATATAGCTGTGGTGCTTGTATTTCCTCCGTGCCAGCTGCGGTAGCGGATACTCCCGAGTAGCCTCCCTGGATGTTCACAAATTGCCTAGTGCAACTTATGCAGTCACACACATCCGGTGTTGGTCACAGGAACAAGTTGCAGTAGGGAGGAACTCACGGGACTTGTGGACTAACACCCAAAACATCATGGTGTGTCTGTTGGCTAAACCGAATTGACAAAGAAGAGAAGGTAGGTTGAGCTAGGCAAGGTCACTTGACTTGTTCGTTCTGAAACCTCACATCTCCTTTGACGATGTATGCTTGGGACCATTGGGTAGGTCAGGGAGGTAGAGATAGGAGGTATGCAACCGTACATATGCTGAACAAATTTATTTGCCGAGCTCCAAGATTAGTCTGCGGTATCTGCAGGTCGGAGGAAGATCCCACGGCAGCAGACAAAGTAGAAACCATGTCGTCAAAATCTTTTCGCTGAATCAACCCTGATGAAACGCAACTCTTGCTCTGAGACCAGTTCCCTTCTCTTGTGACAACCCAGAAATCACCATCAAAGTGTCTAAAGGCTGGTCGCCTCCAACTTCCCAAAGGCATCTTATAGCTTTCTAAGGTAATTTCAATTTCTTCAAGCCGCACAACGTTTCACATATAAAGTCGAGGTTTACCAAAGGTGATTCCAATTCTGCGATCTCTATTATAATGACCTAGGCAGCATACTGTGTTAAATTATACAAGGAAGTGAGCTATGTGAATGGAGTGATGAGGATCAATGAATCGACTGAGAACCTTGCGTGGCCCGCGTGGGTGGCAGGAGTACCCGTGTGGGGGCATATCCGGCAGTGATTGGTTGCCCGCGATCAGGAACTCCCAAGGCTTGTATGTATTATTGCTTTGACAAGGAATCGCAGGGGGGAGGGTTTGGACGCGAAGGCTCCAGCGCGTTGGCTTGGGCAACCATTGTAGAAAAATAGGCAGAGACCATAAGCGACGACGGGCGATGGGTGATGGGCGACGGGGAGGGGGAGGGGGGCAACTTGCAGTACCTAGCAGTTGCAATATTTTGGAGCGCACCTGGTTCAAGGGTTGGGAGGGAACATTGAAGTGGGCAGGTACGGTACTGCGCGTAGTGGGAGGGGACCTGGGAACATTCACTTCAAGTTGGGGAGGGAACGCAGCGCATGTGGACCGTGCGTCCCGGGGTCATATGGTCTGAGCATGCCACCTTCAACTCTCCTGCCTCTCTCTCCTCGACCGTGCATCTTCTCTTAATTTCTCTATGAAGCGCGAGTTCGACTTTCTTTGATACAAAATTCCCCTCTGCACAACGTCGAACCTGTTCACCTCGGAAAACATCTTCGGTTCCCCCCTCGTCGAGAATTTAAGGTGTTGATTCGGCGGCTCTGGCCTGGTCCGTCCTTTGATATTCCCACAAAATCACGCCTATTCGAGGCTATTCTCTCGAAAGCACGTGAAGTCACTTGACGCTGGAAGATCCAAGCACTTGCACTTGCGCGCAGCTCCAAGCATAGCATAGCATAGCATTGCACGAGACCTGGCACATGATTTCCGGTAAGTCATTGCATCTTCAATCGCCATTTTTCATCTACGCCTCTCCGACATGTCATCGTCGCCCTCACTGTTCATTTTCGCATTCCACAATCCGCTATCTTAGCAGATTAAATGCGAAAATTTTCGCGTCTGCAATCTATCGTCGCGACACAACACACTCGATCGTCTGCCTAGATGCGAACGAGGGATAGCATCGCGCGACTGAAAGCCCCAGTCCGTAGAGGGCATGAGGTCCTTCAAAGTCGCGGCACCTGATGCGCCCTTAATCATTCACACCCAAACCACATATGAAGAGAAGTCTCTGATCCCCAGATGTGTCCATCTTCGTCATGTCTTTCCTTCTTGTTAACGTCAACTCAATTCTCCCGGGGTATTTGTACACCATACTCCCTGCTCATTAATGTGCTGAGTCGAACTCAACGCTCTGTCGCTGTTCTTGGCTAAGATTTTGTCAACAACTTCTCAACCTGTTTTGGCTTGACAGATAGGTGACTACGACTTGAGCGATGGCGGCGATGCATTCATAGTCTTCACAATTAATGTCCATGTTACACCTACTAACGTCGATAGGCATCTCACAGCAAGACTAGATTCCATCAGGCACCTCACACGTCTGGATTGAATCGGTGCTAGGCCTAGTAGGTGCTGTTATTCGGTTAATCAAAACGCTTCCCACAGCTAAGTGGCAATGGAGTCCAACGGCTATTCGCACGCGGAGTCGCTGCTGGAGCCTCTCACGCCTATCAATCGGGAGCACCTAGCCGCCATGGCAGACGCCGCTGTTGCAGACCAGAATGACTTCAACCTGGCATCTCCGTCTAGTCCCGGCCAGAAGCGAAAGCGTGGCGCACCAGACTCCTCTCCCGATTTGAGACGTGCCAAACGCGTCCCGATTTCAGGCATGCCGAGCACTCCGGACGCAGCATACGTTGAGAGTGCTGTTGAAGCTGCACAAGCAGCAGCACAGGCTGCCACCAACGCCGACTTCACTGCTCTCCAGCAAGCTGCAGCTGACCATCACGATGTTTCTGACCACGCAAACGCATCAAGCACTGCAGCTGCTGCGCTAGGAACAATGTACCCTACTCTTCATGTTCCTCAATCGACAGAAGAATCGTTCGCGGCTCAAGCTTCTGCAGAGGCAGAGCACCATCACGGATCACCTTATGGTCATAATGACATGCTCCACCCCGATGGTCTTCCCGACACGTCTGTAAACAACCTTGGACAACCACCTCAAAATGGGGTGAGGTCGCAACCATCATACACACCTACTGCAACGTCCAGCTCTAAGCCTGCTGTTGGCTCGGAAGAGTGGCACAAGATGCGAAAAGACAACCACAAAGAAGGTGAGTCGCTGCCTGGGCACATCGCAGCAAGAGGTTTACTGACTGTTTTTGAAAGTTGAACGTCGTCGCCGAGAAACCATCAATGAGGGCATTAATGAACTGGCGAAGATCGTGCCTGGATGTGAGAAGAACAAGGGCTCGATTCTGCAACGTGCGGTCATTTTCATCACCCAGTTGAAGGAGAATGAGTCTCAGAATATCGAGAAGTGGACGCTCGAGAAATTGCTCACAGAGCAAGCCATCCAAGAGCTTTCAGCGTCGAACGACAAGCTCAAACAGGAATGTGAGAGGGCGTACCGAGAGCTTGCAATATGGAAGCAAGTGGCGCAGAACGCGGGACTCCAACCTCCCCAGTCCAAGGAAGAAAATTCATCTTCATGAGCCCAGCCCGGCTGTTGACAGACTCGATGCTCCTTATATTGGCGTTTTATCCCTTCTATACCCTCTGCGACTTCTCTTCTATCACAGCATCGATTCCTCTCTTGTCATCATGTCCACAATGACAAGGGCAGCCTCCTTTTTTTTCGCAAGCCCAATTGTGCCCAGCAGGCAAGTTGGCATTTTACATGTTTTCGGTCAACGCATTCATCAAGTCGAGCATTGATGGGCATCGGCTACTAGGATGTTGGTTTGGAACTGGTCGGAGAGATCTAAGGGCTCGGCGTTGGTAGGAGGTTCGTTTGACTTGACCCTCAGTGCAGACACTAGGCTAGAGGGTAGTTTCCAAGAATACAAGCCTTGGGCAAAGTGTGAAATATATTCCCTCTACAAGAACCGTGACAGCCGACGTCTTGGCAAGTTATCATGCATCGCCGGGTTGCATTGTGCATATGCAGGCTGCCGCATATTCTTGAGAACTATGGAAGGAAGCGCCCTCGGGACGCATCTCACGATAGTAGCATAGTACATACAATGCCTGCAGATGGACAAATAGTGTCCATGTCGTCTAGTCGCTTGCTTCTCGGCAGGCCACGACGAATACTTACTCTGATTAATAAATTCTTTAAGCTCCTAATACCCCAGTTCGAAATCAATTCTGCCGTGCCGTCTAGAATTTGATAGATCTATACCTACAGCTTGCCAGGAACGCCCGGGGTATAGGAGACCTGGAAGCATGCAGCCTAGCTCACCCAACCCGAACCAGCCGTGACTGGCAGGGCCACCATGTGGATGATTGGTGCCAGATGTGCAGTACGATGCAAGACAACTGCGGAGTGTATGTAAGTGGCAGAGAGCTCGCTCTTGTTTACTGGTTCCCGTTATTACTTCGGGGACAGTTGCCGACGCGGCCGACCACAAGGGACAGGTTTCCAAAGTTTTGCCCCGGGTGTCTCGGTAAGTCAGCTCCGTCCTGCTTATGAGGTCTTGGTGCTGGGGTTGGTTAGCATCTAGTGTACATAGTCTACCTAAGCATTGATTTAAATTTAGTGTCATTGTGACATTCTGGCACGAATGGGATGGGTATATTCTCACCCATGTTAGTATTCCGCCTCTATTGGGCGTTCGTTCATAAGGGTCTATTAGAGGTACCTAGATGCGAGCAAAGCTGTCAGGCAGCCATGGTCCGAAGTATGCGGAGTAGGCAGTAATTCGAGGACGTCGTCGGCTTTATGCATGCCTTCCAACTTACAACATGTGTATGGAGCCGCATATATGGAAGCTGCTTGATATTTTCCCACAATCTGAAACCCACAGGATAGATGCCAAATTTGTTCGCCGCGCTCTCGTACGGACCTAACGAATAAAGCCGCCGTGCTAGTACTATGTACATATGTATATTTAGCTCCGAGATCCACTCTGAGACCCTCAGGCTTCCTTCCTCGGCGTTCCAACTCCACCTATTTCGAGGCCTTCTTGTCTAGGCCTCTAGTGTACTGCATGGGAATCCGTGCCCGAGAATGCATTCATGTATGTATATGTATGCGTGTACTAAAAGGAGAAGGATAACTGCATGTGCATGTGGGTTAAAGGGTTTGTAAGGCTCGGCTAGCAAGTAGGGAGGTACAAGTACATACATACACACATGCATGCATGTACTTTAGGTTGTGTATAGAGCACGCTAGCAACATTGAAGTGAAGATGCAAGTTCTGGATGGCTTAACCCCCCCACATGTGGCGGCTTTTTGTGCTAAAGTTTGCAATTTAGTGGGATGTGCGCCTGTAATGGTACAACTTAGCGACTTAGCGGGCAGCTGCCTTTGCACAGTTTTCATTATTCATCCACCACGCCGCGATTCCCTCAGGACCATATTTCTTTGAAAACTGCCCACCTCTTTTAACGCTCACTCTTACTTCCTCTTCCCATTTTCTCTTTCCCTCACAAAACAACAACATCCTTTTTTCCCCTTCTCACCCACCACCAAGCAACACAAACAATCACCACCGCAACCAAGAAAACCATTCGCGCCTGACTGCGCCCCTCAGCTCTGCTCGTCACCTGAAAACAGGATTTAAATTGCGGCGGTTGCTGCCTTGTCCTGTGCTCTGAATAACTTAACGCTGACACTCAGCAAACCCCCCCTCCCCTCCAAATTCTTCTCTTAAATCACTACCCAGTTCTACCACAACACTCCGTGTGCTTCAAACCTTTGGCAAAAACACTTGAGACTCACGGTCTGATTTACCTTCTGCCATCTCAACCCTTGGACCAAATACACCCTCTACACCAAAGGGTACCGGATACGCATTTGTTTATGTATCAGCACGATAAGACCGCTGTGTTTAAACACCATCCCCCGACGCTGCAGTCATTTCGCATACCGCGAAAACCTTGTAGCCCCAATATCGGCTCCGTTGGTTGAGACATCACGACAGCATCGCCCGAGTTAATGCCTTCCAACGCCGGCAACTACCATCCTGTCTTCCCTATGTCCACTAGGAACAGTCCCCTCTATTGAGATCCTGGCTTGTCCAATCCTCTCACCCTTCATTAGTCACTACCTACGAATGACTACCTGGTCCTCTCGTCCCTACACCTAAAGGAATCCGAACTCGCTCGCCGACAAGACTATAACGGAGTCTCTACTTTATAGCCTCATTTCAAGATAATACCGCAAAAATGGCGCTCGTCAACGTTCGTCGTGATGTCACCGATGCCTTCTATCGCTACAAGATGGAAAAGCTCCAAACCAAGATTGAAGGTAAAGGTAACGGCATCAAGACTGTCGTCGTCAATCTGAGCAGCGTTGCTGCTTCTCTTGCTCGCCCGGGATCATATGTCATCAAGTACTTCGGTTTTGAGCTTGGTGCTCAGACCAACATCGATCCCCCCGATGACCGCTGGATCATCAACGGTGCCCACGAAGCCTCCCGCCTTCAGGATCACCTCGATGGCTTTATCAACAAGTTCGTTCTCTGCAAAAAATGCAAGAACCCCGAGACTGATGTCGTCATCAAGGACGGCCGCATTCTCCTTGACTGCAAGGCTTGTGGCCAGCGCACCGATGTTGATCTGCGTCTGAAGCTTAGTGGATTCATTCTCAAGAATCAACCCAAGAAAGGCGGCAAGAAGGACAAGGCCGAACGCAAGGCCGCTCGCAAGGCCAAGCAGCAGGCTCTCCAAAACGGCAACAAAGAGAATGGCCAGGGTAGCGGTGGCGAGAATTCCGAGAACGGCTCCAGCGAGAGCGGTATCAAGAACGGAGACGACGATGCTGGTAGTGATGACGAGTTCACTCGCAAGATCAACGCCGACGCCCAGGTCATTGACGCCCCAGCCGAAGTCAAAGACGACGAGTGGGCTGTTGACATGTCCGAGAAGGCCGTCAAAGCTCGTCAAAGCCAGCTCCCAAGCGAATTTCGTCAGAAACTTGTTCTCGGCGGTGCCGATGACGACGAGGATGGAGAGGGTGGCGGTCACACCGTCTACGATACCCTGGGTGACTGGATCCAGGAGGAGGCTGTCAAGGCTGGTAGCATTAACAAGGTTGATGATATCCAAGTTTATGTTAAAGCTAAAGAGCTCGGAATCGAATCCAAGCACAAGACTGTCTCGGTCTTGGTCCAGACTCTGTTCGACGAGAACATCATCACTCAGATTCCCAAGCGTGCCGCAATGCTCAAGCAGGTATGTCAATTGCCCCTTTACTTTACATTCTTGTCTATACAAAATAGTATATTAACTAACATCTATCAGATGATTACCACCGAACGCCATGAAAGGGCCTTGTTGGGTGGCATTGAGCGTCTTTTGGCCGCCCAGGGCAAGGAGCATCCCGAGCTGATGACCAGCGACAAGATCGTCAAGATCCTTCATCAGCTCTATGATAAGGACCTCGTCAGCGAGACGGTGATCCAGAACTGGGGAACCAAGGCATCCAAGAAGTATGTCGACATCTCCACTTCCAAGAAGATTCGCCGTGCTGCGGAGCCCTTCCTCAAGTGGCTCGAGGAGGCCGAAGAGGATGATTCGGACGACGAGTAGAGAGTTGAAGGGGTACAAGTTTGGTGCATGACATGCTTTTGCTTGTCGCGATCCTATGGATCTCCTAAGTTTACTGATTCGGTTGACCATTGATTTCATTCTTCACTTCTCCTTCGCTCACACCATCCCCCTTTGCCCTACCAAAAGTTCTGTGCCGGTGCAACATTCTCCGCTTTGTTCGGCGGATTGAGAAAAGGGCCATCAAGAAAATGGGCATCATCACAGTTTGTTTATGGTGTTACTTTGCAGTTGTTTTAGTCTGCTTCACTTAATTGACAGCAACATTTCCACTCTCCCCAATCAATAGGACAGGCAGTTCTCTTACACAACTGAGACTTTGTGGCGTGACTTGTGACTTGATTTGGGATTAGCCGTCATATGGCCTTGAAACAGCTTCTGTGCCTGATTATTCGTGTGCGTTTCAGTATGTTTCTTCAAATCTACCTAAGATAGGTGCTTTTACAATACAATCCAGAGTGATAGAACCCAAAGGATGCGCTCTACCTTTACCCGTAACTTTCAGTAATTGCCATTACACTAATTTTTCCTACGTTAATTCATGGTGTATCCTGTTAGCTAGTGATTTACCTATTAGCAAAACATAAACGAGGTCGCTCCAATGCAAGGTGAAGAGGAGCAAGTATAGACGAGGGTCAGCTTGTATTAGGCGCTATCATGTATTCCTAGTCTAGGTACAGAAAACTTAATTGCCCGATCTTTACTCTAACGTCGAGGTCAGGCAAGTCTAGTATCTGTCCTCCATGTGCGTCGACTGCCCTCATGCTCAGAAAGCAACTCTAGTTAGCTGCCTATTAGGCTGGATACCTAAGCAGCTACGTGATTCCTCTAGACTGCGATTGAGTCTAGTAAGATAGAGGAACATAAAACCTCCATTTCCATGTCCCGACATGCGATCCCACGTGGCCGGAATATAAAGCAACCATCGCTGCACTATCGTACAAATAAGCGACGAGCGAGTACATAGTACCGTTACTGACGAGCCCAGTATCTCCCTTGTGACTTTCCCTGAGCCTTATTCGCAGTATGAAGTAGCAAATCAGATCCCAAGAAAAGTGCCAAGGGGGTGACGACGCGCGATACCTCCAAGCCTGTCCTACCATTGGGTGGAGTTACCACCATCGTTCACATAAAAGGGAATGTCAGTCTTTAGATTGTTATTCTCCTCGAAGACGCCGCCGGAACTCTGAGCAGCTCCGAAGTCCTGCCAACTCGTACCACCATTCTGGTATTGATTGGCGTTCCCTTGGCCGTTGACCGGGGGAGAGGGAGACTTGCCCTTGTTGGAGCCGTTCCAGTTTCCGCCGACGTTGTCGGGGCTGTTGCGATGAGGCTTCGAACGGGTAGACTCTGGCGATGCCGGGGTAGGGACCCACGCGCCAGGAGGAGTCATTCTGGATATGCTGTCACGTCTTGAGCCAGCTCTGGAGCCGTTGTGAGATTTCTCGCTATGATTTCCATTGCCATTATTGGCACTCTCACCTCCACCGAATCCAGTGTTGCCTCCACTGCCGGATTCGAAGACATTCGCATTGTTTGTGCCTGTATAGCCTCTTCTATAATTCGAGTATGCGTTATTACTCCATTGATTATTGGCAGAGGGGGAACCATGGGTGGAGCCATTGAAAGGAACGAACGCCGGAGACGCCGAGGTCGCTGGAGGCTCCTTGCTGAAACGGGCACCATCTCGATGGGCTCTGGCTTTCGCTTTAGCCGTGTCTTTTTCTATTGTTTCCTGAATAGAGCTGCGAACAGTGGACGTTTTGTCACCACTAGGAGTGTCCTTGTCATTGCCACCGTTGCTACCATTTTGGGACTCTTGACGTTTGGATCCCGATGCTTGTCTACTCCGCTCCTCCTCGGGACCGGGATCCTCAACGGTCGGCACCACGTTCGATCGTCCGCCCCTATCGCTATTCTTCGGCTTTGTGTGCGTTGGCTTGGCTGGTGCGGTTGGCGACGTGCTATATTGCTTAACGAACTCTTCATATTGTTGTTGGTTAAAGTCTGCCGCGAACGGAGACACCCCAGCATTCTCAGGGGGCGCGCCCACAGTAACATGGCCAGATCCCTGATACCAGTGGTTTGCTGGAGGTTGGGCTGGTTGAGGAGGGCCAGCGGGGGGAGCAGGCTGACCAGGCTGACCAGGCTGAGCCGGCTGGAAAGTCTGAGGCTGTTGAGGTTGTTGGGCTGGTCCATGAAAGTGCATCGGTCCACCAGGCGCAGGAGCGAACCCATTATACCACGGGTTCTGACTTGGGTGTGGCGTACCAATAGCCAAGTTCTGGTTGGCATAGATAGTATTTGGATATAGCGTCCCGTATGGGTTACCATAAGCTGGTCCGTGGTATACGCGCGCAACGCCGATCGAATTGTCAAAGAAAGCATTAGGGCGTGGATCATGAGGAACTTCAACGGCGTGCTCAAGCTGTACTAGACGAGACTGAGGCGGTAGTAGGATGTTTCCTTGGGAGTTCTCAGGTGGAGGATTGTGAGGCGGATGCTCCCTTGCCTTTTCCTTAGCCTTCTTGGTCTTCTTATCCTTCTTAGACTTCGTGTCTTTGATCTTCGCCGCACCGGCCCTAGCTGTCTCGAAGGTCGACGACATTCCGAACCCGTCGAGAGGTACTTCTTTCTCGGAGGCACCCTTATCCTCCTTGCCCTTCTTTACAGGGCTATTCTGTGGTTTCTCTTGCTTCTTTTGTGCATTCTGGCTATTCGTCACGTTCTGCTTTCCCTGGTTGCCTTGATTGCCTTTCTTCCCCTGGTTGTTCTGTTTGATTACTTGCTTGTTCTCACTAGCTTGCTTGCCCTTCTTGCTCTGACTGTCCTGCTTATTCTGATTGCCTTTATTCCCCTTGTTCTTTAGAGCCTCCTTCTCGGCTTCCGACTCGGCCTCGGTTTCACCCTCGGTGGTCCCAACCTCGGTGGTCTCGCCTCCAGTCCCTTCCTCAGTTTCGGCTTCAGTTGCCTCAACATCGGTTTCTGGCTCGGTCCCAGTCTGCGTAGCATCGGTAGTAGCATCCGTCGTTTCCACTTCGCTCTCAGACACGTCCTTGCCTTTAATGGCCTTAGGCTTGGCTTGCTGCTTGCTGCTGTCTGCCTTGGCCTTTTTAGCCTTCTGTTTAGTGCGGCCAGAAGCAGTACTACCGTCACTATCGTCCGCCGATGACTGGTTATTCTCCTTCTCGCTCTTCATGGCACTCTTGTTCGGCTTTCTTCGTGCTGCGGCGCAATTGGCACAGACGTGATCCGAGTCCGGCTCCCCACCCGTCGTCGATTCATCACAGCTCGGGGTTCCCACCATGATATCGAGGTCTGCGTCTGAGCCGGCAGGAAAGCGAAGGACAGCTCTCTTAGCTCCCTTCTTCTGGGCGTCCTCTGCGAAGCGAACCTGCTTGGTCTTGATTCGTCCAGCTCTCGGATAAGTTACCTTCAAGATGTCGGCTTCCGACTCATCATCCGTCTGGAAATCGACTGAGAAGATCTGACGTGGTCCTTGTCGTACTTGTGGTGCTTGTGGCGCTGTTGGTGCCAATGGAACCGGTGGCGCTGGTTGTGCCGGTGGTGCTGGCCGTCGCGGACGGGGTTTACGGTCGCCCGCGCGAATATTCCGGCCTGCAATCCACTCACACAACGAATGGGGCGGCATGGTGTCAAAGACTAATGAAGCTTTAACGACATAGACTCAACGAAGGTCGAAGAGTGTTCATGGACGTTGATGAGTTGCTTGATCTAGGATGAGAAGGATGGAGGGTAAATGCCAATGAGCAAGCAATTCACTTGCTCGAATGGCGGGGTTGGAGGTTGACGGCACAAGGTGAGAGGTAAAAAAGATGTCAGGAATTGGTGGAAGTGGAAGTGAGAGTAGAAGTAGAAGTAGAAGGAGCAGGCTCCCAAAGCTTGTGGGATGGGTGACTCAACGAGTCGACAGAGATGGTCTGAGCTGCCTCGAAACAATGGCAGTCGCTGGTCGAAAACAGTAGCAGCTGCCCGCGTATCCACCTGAGTAGGTAGATACGCGCGCACGCGTAATTAGAGTTCGGCGATATCAAAGCTTTCTAGGAATTCCGGCAGGTGGTGCACGGATTCAGTGACTGGTGGCAAGTGCAGGTGAGCCAGAAACGAAGAACGGGTTGTAGTTTCCTCAGTTAGCACCTACACGGGAGGTGCATCCATCTTATCCTTAACGCGTCGCGTCCAACTCGTATGTATGTATTTGGAGCATTCACAGTAACCACTGCGTAGATAGGCCTCTAAAGGGTAGACGTTTCGTTGCTAGGGCAGAAGTAGGTGCCTACGAAATAAGTGCACTTACCGTTGGAAGGCTGACATGCACATAAGTAGCAACTAATCGCATTCGAAACTATAGCTTCGCCTTCTCCTCCAGCTCCATCTCTCTCCACCTCTTATTAATCTGGATATTCTGCCAGTAAACCCAAGCGCCTGCAGCAACGCCCAGTGGTGGGCAGAGCAGACACATCCAATTCCACCATGGGGGACTGCTTCTCCTTATGTCTGCGAGCGCGGCATCGATGTTGGCCCGGAGCTCCTCCTTCGAGCCGTCGTTCCATATAACCACTCCTTTTCCCTTGCCTCGTGCCTCGCACCTCTTCGCTTTCAGCCTTACGTCCGTCTGGCTTAGAACTCGATTCTGCGCATCCTCCCGAGTCAAGTGACGGTCGCGGGCCATAAGCCTCTGCATCTGCACCTCGGGATCCTTGACAGCCACCACCATCACCACACCAGAAAGCCTATCCCAGCCACTCTCGAAAAGCAAGGGAACGTCTAGAACGACGGCCCAGCTGCCGCTCAGATAATTCCGGAAGATGGCCTTGTATATCTCCTTCCTCACCGCCGGATGCACAATGCCATTCAAAACGTTCCGGTCCTTCTTACGTTCCTCGCTGCTGCCAAAGACGCGCCTGCCCAATGCTGGCCTGTTCAGCGGCCGGCCCTTGCCGTCCACACCATCAACTGGCATTGAGTCTGAGACTGGAGCCAGTAAGTCTGGTGTTGTAGGGCCGAAGTACTTTACAATGGCATTGTAGCCACTCGTTCCAGGCTCCACGACCTTACGAGCAAGGATGTCGGCATCGATGATAGGTAGAGAGTGAGGGGGTGAGGCAAGAATGGAGGACACTGTTGATTTACCGGTGGCTATAGAGCCTGTCAAGCCGATGAACAGCATGATTTTGGTGTAAGATATGTTATGCACAGCTAGTGAGATGAATATGTTACGGTACTGAAGGAATATAGGTAGGCAAGTAGATAACAATGCTTTGGAACAACAGTCGGCCTTTTGAGATGGAGTTGATGTTGTCTCGATACAGTTTGACAGGGGAGGCCCAGAATTAGCCGCATTCTCGTCGCCCTATCTGGGTTAAGCGCAGCACCCTATCTTGCACTAATGCATGAAACAATTAATCCCATGCCTATTCGGGAAACTTTAATGGGCGATAAAGAGTACATAGGAAATGGGTCTTAGTGTACAATTTTCAATGCCCTCTTCGCTTCAAAACAAGGGAATGTCCTCTAGAAAGACTCGGGAAGGACGTTTTGAATCATAATTGCATACTTGGGGAGATTTGGCTCAACCATAGTCTCTTCGAAGAAAGAATAATGAGACGGGCAATCCCAGGTTTACACAGCTGGATTTTAAGGTTGCAGGAGTACAACTATTCAAGTCGAGAACGGCGGGGACGAATTAATCATTATCCATTCCTGATATATCTTATACGCATATAATTCTATATGAGATTCGAGATTCGACGTGATAATGGTTTGCATACTGATGATCCATGCGTCAAAAAGGCTATAATGCATTCTACAGTACACTATGTACAGGCCCCGCTGTGATTGCGGGGGAGGGGTAACTCCTAAGATGAGGGGCATTTCACCACCAGAAAATTTTGGTAGTGGTCGAAGACACCAATTAACACGTCTTCCCTTTCCAACTGAAGACTAGACCGTATAGTCTTTCTTATAGACGGCCTATCTCCTTCTTTGACCTGTTGCGTGTTCAGTCATGGGGATAGAATACCCACTCCGTATTCTACTTATTGGCAATGGGGGGAGGGAACATGCAATTGCCTGGAAGCTGAGCCAGTCGCCTCTGGTAGAGTCGATTATAGCAGTACCTGGAAATGGAGGCACGGCGACTTGCCCCAAGGTCACCAACGATACCTCCGTGTCAGCGGACGACTTCCCGGCGTTGCTCGAACTTGCCCGCAAGAACAATGTCAACTACGTGGTTCCCGGTCCCGAAGCCCCTCTGGTCGCAGGTGCTGTTGACTTTTTCGAAAGTGCGGGTATTAAGAGCTTCGGTCCGTCGAAGAAGGCTGCGCAGATGGAAGGCAGCAAGACCTTCTCCAAGGACTTCATGAAGAAGCATAACATACCCACGGCTGCCTACGAGAACTTTTCCGACTACGACAAGGCGCGAGAATATCTCGACCAAGTGAAACACGACGTCGTAATCAAGGCCAGCGGATTGGCGGCTGGCAAAGGTGTCATAATACCCACGTCGAAAGAGGAGGCCCACAAGGCGCTAAAGGATATCATGCAGAATAAGGAGTTTGGGTCTGCTGGGGACGAGGTTGTCATTGAGGAATTCCTCACGGGTGATGAGTTGAGTGTGTTGACTTTCAGCGATGGCTACACGATAAAGTCACTACCTCCCGCCCAAGACCACAAGAGAATAGGGGAAGGGGACACTGGACTGAATACAGGTGGCATGGGATGCTATGCGCCGACGAACATTGCGACTCCAGATCTAGTAGCGCAAATCGACCGGGACATCATCCAGCCAACCATTGACGGTATGCGCAAGGATGAGATGCCGTTTGTCGGAGTTCTCTTCACCGGCCTTATGATCACCTCAACCGGTCCCAAGGTCCTCGAGTACAATGTACGGTTTGGAGACCCAGAGACTCAAACGGTCCTACCATTATTATCACAAGACACAGACCTGGCTAAGATCATGGTCGCATGTTCAGAACGCTATCTAGACAGCGTCCTGATCAAAGTTGAGCCGAACTTCAGCGCCACCGTTGTTGTCGCTGCTGGTGGTTATCCCGAGTCCTACTCAAAGGGAGATGAGATGACTGTCCAAACACCTCCTGAAGGGATCAACATATTCCATGCCGGTACAAAACTAGCAAATGGTAAACTGCAAACGGCAGGTGGTCGAGTGATAGCCGCCAGCGCCACTGCCCCCGAAAGTCTCCGAGCTGCCGTCGATAAGGCATACGAAGGCGTGAAGCTGATCCAATTCAACAAGATGTACTACCGCAGGGATATTGCACACCGCGCCTTCAAGCCGACAGCCGATACCAAAGAAGCTTTGACGTATGCGGAGGCGGGCGTCAGCATTGATGCCGGCAACCAACTCGTCGAGCGAATCCGCAACGCTGTGAGGTCCACAAGGCGAGCCGGCGCTGATGCCGAAATCGGCGGCTTCGGAGGCGAGGTCGACCTCTCTAAAGCCGGATTTTCGAGTGACGCTCCCATCATGGTCGGCGCCATCGACGGCGTCGGCACTAAACTCATGATCGCCCAGGCAACCCAGAACCACACCACCGTGGGCATCGACCTCGTCGCTATGAACGTCAATGACCTCGTCGTTCAAGGCGCTGAGCCCGTCATGTTCCTCGACTACTTCGGGTGCAGCAAGCTGAACCCCGAGGTCGCTGCTGTGTTCGTCGAGAGCGTGGCTGCCGGGTGCCGTGACGCAGGGTGCGCCCTCGTCGGCGGCGAGACCGCTGAAATGCCGGGCATGTACCGGGAAGACGACTACGACGCAGCCGGCGCCGCCATCGGTGTTATGCGCGCGAGCAATCGGCTCCCGCGTCATGACGCCATGGCCGAAGGCGACGTGCTCCTAGGTCTAGCG
This sequence comes from Hypoxylon sp. FL0543, assembly GCA_022578575.1. NCBI lineage: Eukaryota > Fungi > Ascomycota > Sordariomycetes > Xylariales > Hypoxylaceae > Hypoxylon > Hypoxylon sp. FL0543. The sequence continues at coordinate 1,944,432 of MU393989.1, read as the reverse complement.
TCGTCCGGCGTGCACTCCAACGGCTTCTCACTCGTGCGTCGCATCCTCGCGCGCGAGAAGCTCGACTACGCGCATCCCGCTCCCTGGGACTCACAAAAGAGCGTCGGCGAAGCGCTCCTAACACCGACACGCATCTACGTGAAGTCCGTCCTCGCAACGCTGCCCCGCTTGAAGGGACTGGCGCACATCACGGGCGGCGGCCTGCTCGAGAACGTCCCCCGCATGCTGCCCCAGACCCTCGCCGCCGAGATCGATGTCGCGACCTGGACGCTGCCGCCCGTGTTCCGCTGGCTGAAGAACGCGGGGAATGTCGCGGCGAATGAGATGGCTCGTACGTTCAACACTGGCGTCGGTATGGTAGCTGTGGTTAGCCCCGCGGACGTGGACGCCGTTAAGAAGCAGCTGGAGAACGCTGGGGAGACCGTGTATACCATCGGCAAGTTGACGGCGAGGACTGAAGGAGGTGCTGGCTGTATACTGAAGAATCTGGAATCCTGGAGTTAAGTCAAGGTCGGGTAGATACCTAGGTAGGTTAGACAAAAAGGGGGCCTGGCTCAACATAGCCGATGGGGTGGGATTACGAGGAAAAGAAAATTCCTAGCTGTATGTCTGGATTGAAACTTGACGTTTTGAAATATCTTTGATTCGATGTATCTGATGCGCACTCCTGTGGCGAATGTGCCGCGTATATAACAATATCGACAGAATATGCTTGATATGTATCATGTTTACGTGATGATGATGATGATAAGTCCAAGTCTGCGCCAAAAGCCGTTGTTAAAGCACGATGCGCGCAATCCGAATAAAACGCCTTCGAGCCCTGATGTATCCCAATCTAGTCCTGCGAAAAACAAGTTATGCTACTAACAAGGTAGTCTTTGACTGCCTACCTACATCTCATCGTACACCCATTCAGTAGATTTGGTGCTGCCGTCCCCGTCCTTTTCCCACTCCTTACACATTCCAACCCAGTTACGGTGGACGCAATGGGATTTCGGGGGGGTTGTTGGCTTCAGCGTCGGAACGGCCGTGGGAATGGGTAGGGTTGGGGGCGAGGTAATTAGATGAGGTTGAGATTGCGGGAACGACGTTGTCGTGCTGGTTGTCGTCATCGTCGTCTTGTCTTTACAACCCCACCAACCTGGAGTCTCACACGTCGTAGTAGAGGTTGTGGTGATAGAGGAAGTCGTAGTAGTGACACTAGTCGTAGTAGTCTCGTCCTTGCAGCCAAACCAGCCAGGGGTTTTGCATGTTGAAGTTGAGCTGCTCGAGGTTGAAGTGCTGGGACTCCCTGTCGTTGTAGTTTCATCAAGGCATCCCCACCTACGAGATGTTAGCTGTAATAGATAGAATATGAGGGAGCTGCTTACCATCCAGGAGTTTGGCAGGTTGCCGTTCTGGTGCGCGTCTTGGTCGTGCTCGAGCTACTCGAAGAGGTCGTCCCATCCGTACTGTTACTCTCGTACATTTTCCAATTCGCGCAATCTCGACATTCTGGCGTAAACCTGCACTCGGGAACATCATCGTACTTTCGGATGACATCGTTGATCACAGACCGGATCTTGTGAGTCCCGATACCTACTCGCCAACCTTTATCTGCCACAGTGTCATATGTGCACTCATAACCGGTGTGGCACGCCGTCTCCAGAGCGTAACCTGCAAAAGAACACGAAGCTGTTGCGCCATTGCACGTTCCGATATAGATAGGATCAGCAGTGTGACCAAAGTGGTATGATCCGGTATACTGGCGAGTCTGGGGGAACTCGGGGTCGGCATGTGGAGGAACTGGGAGAGCCAATCTTCCAGCCGCTAATGCCTCGGGAACAGCTTCAAATGTCACGACAGGAAGCCCATATGTCAAACCGAGTAGAGAGCTGACGGCGCCACCTAGCGAGTGTCCGGAAACCCAAACATTCGACTCCGGATACAGCTCCGTAACGTTTGCGTAAAGCTCCCTAGCTGCCTGATAATACCTATTTTCATCACGCAGAGCCTGCTTTACGCACGTATTATTGCAGCTGTAGGTGCCTGTTGCACAGTCGCAGACTTGGTGCCATGACCATTGGCCTTGCTGGGCACAACAGCAACTGAAGAAGAGGTTATCGTTGATCTTGTCATTGGTGGTCGTACCTTCTCCATCGAAGACGGCTGGCGAAGTTCCCTTGAGACCAATGACAATAGTGGAATTCGTCTCGTCTCCCCAAATATGTCCTCTAAGTCCATCGCTCTCCCAGCCAAAATCAGCACTTCGGTTGAATGGCTCTCCGACTTCGTCCCAATCTGGCAAAGTAGGGTTCTCCACGTAGGCATCCGAAGCTATGAGAGCCATAGTCAAGACGGTTTCCTTGTCGGTGACATCAGGACCTGGGACATCATCGACGGTCCACGCGGATGGGTCACTCGCGATAACATAACCACGTTGACGCGCCTCGGCAACCAGCGGATCCACCGTGCTCGGCCGTCGATCGACGAGTCGCTCAATCTTACGAGGTTGACTCTTTGCCTTCAAGGGAAGTATTCGCTCCGCCTCTTGTCCATCCTCACTGGCTAGCCACACCTCGGCATCCGGTTCACGTATGTCCTTCCTTCGATGCAGCCCAGGATGCCGATACGTCCCGTGATGGAATATGTGACGCAGCGTAAAGGTGTGCTCGGCCGGTTGCGGTGGCTCTGGTATCAGAGGCGTAAGTAAAGGGGTGTCTGGGAGGATGGCTCCCGAGTTCTGAAGACTGGCGGCGGATGGAGAGGCGGAAACGGCAAGGAACGATAAGAGTAGCCGGGCTGTGACTCTGCCGGCAGAGTGACAAGTCGAGGCTGGTCGTTTCCGCCTCGCGCTCATGGTTTCTATGAACTGGAGCAAGAAAAAACGATGGAGAAGAATGTCGCTGACGGAAAAGTGAGATGAAAAGGATACAAGAGAAAAGGAGAGGATTCTTGATAGGAGGTCAGGTCCTATGTTGTTTGAATGATGGAATAGAGGTGCAGGTGTAAGTGGTCACGGCACCTCTAATCTCCACATGCAACTTACACCGATTATCGCGTGGACAGTGGCGCTGCCTTATCTGCCTGCCTATGACAACATTGGAATGGGGCTGCATTACCTAAATCGAATGCGTGCACATGATAGGTCCGACCACCCAACCCCAACCATTGGGCAAGGAGCCTTCTTTCCGACCACGCTACTCTATGAAGCTGGCTACCTAAGTACCGAGGTACTCCTATAGTATCATTGATGTTGGTAACGCTTCAAAGCAACGTGGGCCCAATTAAGCAGCCTCTCTCTTATCCATATCTAAAGGACAGATGCAGAGATTCTATGTATCATTCAGTTCTGTTGATCGACCTCGCAGGCTGCACTCATAGTGTACATAGGTAGGTACCTACATGATATTGTAACAGTTGCCAAGTTCTTGCATGAATATCGGTGCCTACCTGAAAGGTAGGTTTGTACAGGATATGCGAACCATACAGGGATGGATGTAAGGTCAGCAGCCGGTCGTCATGTGCTTTAAAAGGCATATAGAAATTCACTTTAAACAGGAGGACTTAGGGTTATGTAACCAACTATCAGAGGCCTGATAGCTAAATACAATATGTAGAGGATAGATAGCAAGTTCATACATGAAGATGAATAGGACCTCAAGTGCTATGAATGTATGCATTGGAAATGTTATAAACCCCCAGTTCAGTACATACTGTAGTAGCCCGCCCGCATTTAGCGCCATTTTACCCCTGACACAAGGCTAAGCTAACACCTGTGTAACGGAAGCTGTAAACTGCAGTGCATGATCCCTAGCACTTAGTGCTACGGTACCTAATCGTGGAGGCCAGCTTCCGTTACCTCACCTTCCAGGTTGCTTTACGTAAGGTACCTTACCATAAGCTCCTGAACTCTCAAACTTAAGACCTTCGTTTCGGTCTCTCAAACATCTCGGTATTTTACTGCGTCAGATGTGAATGCGCCATATATCCGTGTTTTTCTGTCTAGCCTTGATGGCGCCCCTTGTGTCTGTCACCATCCGATAAAAGACATAATACTACCTATATCTTCGTCTTGATTTACTGTCCCCTGCCCACAGTGAAGTGAGGTATAGTTGTCCCCGCGGCAGGTTTCTTGCCTCTGGTGAAGACCATGCTCCTGTGCATGCCTACTTTGCTCCTAAGCTCTATCCAAAGCTACAGAAAGCTGGTTGATCTTCCGCTAATTTAAGGGTATGGTGTCTAGAATCTCCCTCGTCTTCATGGCACCCACCACCCCTTCCAAAGGCTCTGAGCCTAGGCCGGGGCCACTTTCGTCGTCGAATTCCTTCCCTCGCCAGCATGCCTCAGAGTCGACCCAACCTCGAGCTCGTACTCAACGCGCTAATACCGCGGAGAACGGCGCCCCGCCTAAAGTAACCGTGATACAGGAAACACCGCCGGAGACACGGCAAAGAGAGAAGGCCGACACCTTTGAGTCAGAGACTACCGATGATATGGTTGAAGCACCCCGAGCTTCTGTAGATATGGATGATATACCGATCGAACTAGTGAGCAAGACAGACAAGTTGAGTCGAACTGATTCCCGAGTAGGTTAAACGCGACTAATATGTGTGCCTTAGCTTCATCGACTCACTTTCAGCCAAAGTTCACCCGACGCCTCCGAATATCGACAGCCTTTCTAGACTATTTCAGGATTTCTACCACGTTGCTGCTTCACATATCCGGACGCATATAGATAGTCTCGCTACTCGACAGACGCGGGAAGTTTCACCAACTCCCTCGAACTATACTAGGGCTTCCGCAGCTAGCCTATTGAGAGCTAAGGCTGCCTCTTTTAGCAATAAAGAGAAGGGCAAAGGGACACCGACAAATGAAGAGCAGCAGATGCTCACGGCCGAGGAATTTGCTGATAGGAAAAAGGCAAAGAAGGCACTAGAGCAAAAGAGGATTCTACTCGAAGAAGCGGTCGAGAGGCGACTTTGCGAAGGTATATACGATCGCATATATCGCCATAGGAGCACTCAAGACGAGGCGCAAGATGACAGTCTCCGATCTAAGACAGCCGCGCTGGCCCTTGTCGGAATTGGGCCAGCAGACTTGGGTGTCGACTTAGGTGAACCCTCCGAGGATACCCCTGAAGCCCGTGCAAAGCAACAAGAAGAGATTCGGGAGTTCCTAGAGCAGGCTCGGAAAGAGCTCATCTTGATGCACGAGAAAAGGTATCCCCTAGGCAAGCTAAATCATCTCAAAGCCGCCCACAAGAGCATCGTTGATACATTATCCCATTTTCACCCATCTTCGTCCGCCGACGAGATCATGCCGATGCTTATCTATACCCTGATAACCATGCCACCGGAGAAGCTCAATGTAATAAGTGATTTGAATTTTATACAGAGATTTCGATGGGAGGAGAAGCTTGAAGGAGAAGCTGCATATTGCTTAACGAACCTCGAAGCTGCGATTACTTTCCTACAGACAGTAGACCTTGCCAGTCTTAGAGCGGATGAAGCATCATCAGGGCCCCTGAAAATTGACAGTGGACTGGGCACGCCAAAGACGGAAACTTTTCCACCTGCTTATACTGCAGGTCTTTCCGCAACCGCGTCAAGCCCAGCCGCTACAACGCCCGAGAATGCCCAGGGCATGAAATCTAATCTATCATCCGCAGATCTCCGGGCTGCCATCCAGCGCCGTAGATTGAGCGATCTTATCCAGACTCCAGCTCAAGCTCTTGGAAATGCAAGCGACTCGTTATTCAGCACTGCTGATCAAGGATTTAAAACTATTGGAACTAGCCTGGGTGACAGTTACAAGTTTTTACTGGGCAAACTGCGAGACAGTTCTGCTAGCGGACGAGAGTTAGCGGTACCACGGACTTTAGATGAAGCACGAAAACTCATAGGCACTCCGCCTCCAGAGGACGATGCTTCCGTCGATGGTCTTAATTCAGTTCAAGGAGGTCCAGCTACTGAGCATCCTGCAACAGGAAATGAAGATAAACTGTTATCTCTCGTCGGTGGTCGAAAGGTACCAAGGGATCGAAGCACAGATAGCACGAGGAGCGCTCGTAGTGCGAGCAGTTCTAAGAAGGTTGTGGAGAATAAGGACAAGCTGACTACCACGGCTGCGTCGTCTTCGCCCGCGTCCTCTAATCCAGCTCTGGTCGAGTCGATGCGGAACCTTGGCAATTCCTTAAACCCGATGAATCGCTTCGCAGGGATGAGCATGATGCGTGGTTTTGGACGTGCCGCTACCATTCCTACTCCCACCCCTACGAAGGATGCGGCAGGGAAGGCCATGGATGGCGGGGATTTGGCTGCAGTAAGAGTTATATGCATGGATACCACAAGTTTACTATTCTAACCTAAGTACAGGCGTTCCCAGACATTGCTTCGGCATTGCCACCGAAGGATATCCCGAAAATCGACCCGCCCAAGAAGAAATTCATGGAGCTACAGAATCCTGCGGACCTTAGATTGGGCGATGTACTGGAGCTGCTACGTGACTATCGCCGCCTAGCCAATGCCCTCAAGGATATAGATGCTTTCAAAGAATGAGGGATTGGCGTCGGATAGTTCTAGGCAGATAGTCAATGTTGTGTGCGATGACTGGAATATATGGGATTCATTCAAGGTGCATTTGCATGGGTTGGAGTTAACAATAGGGCTTAGACAGGTTTGCTCTGATATAGTTAGAGGAAAGGGGTTTCGGGATGGGAGTGAGCGGAAATGGGATGGCAATACTGTTTCGTTAGACAACACATAGGGTGATGATGTGGAAATATATCTTCGTATCTATATAACAAGGGGGATATATTATAGACTGGACCTCAATTCGCAACGCCAATTTTCGGGAAACAGTAGAGCCGGCCACGCAGCAGTCCATCTTGAAAAGATCACCCCGATCGATGCTGTCCCTTCAAGTTATCTGCTAGCTATGGGCCTTCGACGGACACCCCCTTACTTTCCTTGCTTTTTCTCGCTGATCGCCGTAGCTACCAGTCTGCTCATTGCTTCCTCCCTTGATTATGTAGCGGCACGGGCCGCCGCCATCGTCTGCCAAGATTTTTTGTTTAAACCATGCCTAACTTCCAAACCTCCGTCCAGCACAAGCGCCAGCCCGGCCCGCGAAAGGAAGTATAAATGCATTCTGACGCAGCCCTAGAAGCCCGCGCCACGTCGGCTTCGCCTAGCAAATGATATGGCGAGCTACCTACTACCCCAGAGTCTCCACGGCCGTGCACTAGGGATCAATGGTGCCCATTAGCTTTCTTCGAGGGGCTGACGCGGCCATTCGTTATATCCTGCAGCGGGCCTCCCTCCTCCGCCGTACCGCTATCTTGCTGGGGCCCGGAGATCAGCTTCTCCATGAAGCTGATGTAGTCGTACTGCGGCACGCCGCGGTCCTGGGCCATGTCCGGGCCGTGGTGCGGGGGCACGATCTCGCAGAGCTTCTCGATGACGTCGTCCGGGACGAGGGAGTGCCGGAGGTCCATCTCCGTGACGTACGGCTTGCCGTCGGCGACCTCGCGGAAGCTCTGGAACACCTGCTCGGCCGTGTTCTGGTCCTCGGTCACGTCGACCATGAAGCGGATGAACTGCTCGAAGGTGACGCGGTCGCGGCCCCGCGACGTCTCCAGGAAGTAGTCGTGCATCTCGTCCTCGCTGAAGACCAGCCCTAGGGAAGCGAGCGCGGCGGAGAATTCGAGCTCGGAGAGCGAGTTGGTGTCGTCGCGGTCGAAGTGCCGGAACACGGACTCGAACTCTTCGAGCTGGATCGGCGTCAGGTTCGTCATGCTGCGCGCCACCATCTGGTTCTCGAGGAAGGCGAGTTTCTTCTGCACGGAAGACTTGACGAGCCCGAGCTCGTAATGCAGCTCATCGTACGTATAGGTCGTGAAGTCGTTCTCCTCGATGTTGGCTTCTTGGCACTTGGCGTCAACGGCCGCGATCTTGTCAAGGTAGGCGTCTAGCGGCGGGAGGTTGTCGCTTAGTCGCCGCACGTGGAGCAGTTGGTCTTCCACGTCACCTTCGAGACCGGAGATGGCAATCTGCATTGTATTAAGAGCTAACGCGAAATCATTCGCCTTGTCGGCAAAGGATTTGCGGAGGGCATTCTTGATGCTGTAGCGACTGTCAGCGGATTATGTCGCCAATGGTACTTAATAATGCAGCGACTTACTCTCTGATGGTCTCGTTGATAAGCTGGGCACGCATCATTTCAGCCTCAGTTAACCTGGCCCACTCCCTGTCCGTTGTCTCCAATGATAACTCGGGTGGTGGCTCATATGCTCTGAGTCGATACGTGCCCAGCTTAGTCTTGATGTTCCCTAATAATGTCGCCAGGTCACTCTTCTCCGCGACCCAGTCTCTCTTCTTACCCCTTTTGTAAGATGCAAACTCGGCTGCTTGTTTCTTTGCGTCGACATAAGTTCCTTCGAAAGTTGCGTGTTGCCATTGTTCCATTTGCTCTCTGATCTGTTTCAACAGCTCGGCCATCCGTCTCTCGTACGCGCTCTGCATCTCCCACGCCCCTTGCATGTTATTAACAAATTTCTCGACTCTTCGACCGGCATTCTCGACTTTCTCCATCTGGGAGAAGGCGTGGAACCAGTAAGCGATATACGTCATCAAACTCCTTTCATCTGGTTTGGCGACGTCGCATACATCCTCGACATCTAGCAGGTCGGGAATTCCGATCTCCTTATGGGCGATATCAAAGGCTAGTTGCATATTACCGCGATGGTCTGACTTGTCGAGGGCGTCGTAGTCGATAAGATCGGGTCGGTGGATGTCTAACAGCGCGCAGAAAGCAAGGCCATCGTTCCAACTAGTGCTGAAATCTCGAACGTCCACTTCGTCGTAGCATGCCGTTTTACGCTGACACCACAGTAGGAGACCCTCCTTGGCTGTCATACCCTCCTCGTTGATCTCACTGATTGTAAACCGCAGAATGAGGGTCCAGATCAATCCTAGAATAATCTTGCGGTTGCCGTCGACCACATCCTCGGCGCCGATATTGGTCATCTGAATGCCCCTCGATTTAATGAAGTTGAGTGCCGTATTGGCATTCTCAAACTTTTGTACTCGCAACTTCGGTTTCGCCGCATATCGTCCTAAGGATTCGCTCGACAAGCATTCGAGCAAGTGTATTAGGAGAACCTACGGATGAAAATGATTAGTTGAGATAGCTAGTCTAGTTCGTAAGTTGACCTACAGCGTCACTTAGGTCGGAAACGAGGTCTTTCACCACCAAGCCCCTCGGCGCAATCTTGGTATTCATCCTAGCATTCCAACCATGTTAGTCCTTTAATGTACAGTAATCGAGAAACAATGTCTCATTGAGTATAATGGCCTTATTAGATTACTAGCTAACCATTTTGTGAAGGTCTTTTGTTGGACGTTGATCCATTGGTGAGCCATCTTGCTCGGGTGTGGCCCCGCGGCCGCTCAGGGGCACCTTAGGAGAGGTAGAGCTAGCACACAGGATATAAGAGGAGGACGTGATACACCGTAATCCCTTCGCCTTCGACCAACGAACGCTCGGATGACAAGCCGAAGGCGAGAAACAGGGCGTAGTAGACGTAGATGGCAAGTAATTCGGGCTGTGATCGGTAAGATTATGGGTTGGGCAGATTGCTTCGAAGCTTCCGTGATCTCGGCAGGGTGCAGACGTTACGGCGGGACCCGGCGCGCAATTGGGTTGAAGATGACGGCGTTCACTTTATCGTAATTCAGATGGCAACCTGTAGATTGGATAGGGAGTAGGATATGCAAATAAACTCGCAGGACCACAGTATTTGTCCCTCTTTCCTATGCAGGCCAGCGGTGCTGATGTTGCTTAACGTTGCATTAGGTTTACTAAGTTGGGAATGCTTCAGTTGGAACTGTGTACCTGTTCGAACGTCCACAATTGGTTGCCGAGGGGATCCCCTATTTCCCGCCCCGCCGCGGGTCATGCACCTATGCACCCGGTCGCTCTCGCTATCGATAAAACCAGAAATCGCGGGCTGGGCAGTGCTGGGGTCTAGATTGGTCCCAAATTGGAAGTGGCAGCTGGAAACCTCGTAATAAGATCTACGAAGTACAATCAAGGTGTACCCTGCTATCGATAGTGACGGAGAATTGAATTTCGTTTCGCCCGTCCTCTTTAGTACCTAGGTAGTCGCGTCATTTTTATAGGTAGCTTGAGCTTGACTCCAAAGAGTTTGTTCTCGTCGCAGGCTGTCGTAACTGCTGCTGCTGCCCGTGTCAGGCATTTACAATGGCAAGCAGATCGAGGCTCGCCCCAACCTTGAGGCGGCTAGCAACACCTCGTTTGAGAAAACCCGTGGCAGCCATCAACCCCACTATATGCGCTGCACGATGTATATCAAGTACGAGCACGAGACGATTCCGAGAATCGGGTGCAAAACCAGCCAAGTTCACAACGGATTCCTACCCAGAGATTAAGCGGGATGCCCGATTTGCCCAGCTAACGAAAGAACATGTCGACTATTTCAAAAGTATTCTGGGCAAGGACTCCGCCGTAATCGACGGTGTGACTGTCAATGTCGCGGAAGATGACATAGAACCATTCAACCTCGATTGGATGCGGAAATTCAAGGGCCACTGCAAGTTAGTGTTAAAGCCCGGGTCGACCGAGGAAGTTAGCAAGGTCTTGAAGTATTGTAATGAAAACAAGCTGGCTGTTGTTCCTCAAGGAGGCAATACCGGTCTCGTCGGAGGTTCCGTACCTGTATTTGACGAGATCGTTGTCAACACGAGCCGCATGAACCAAATCCGATTCTTCGATGAAGTGAGCGGGGTCTTGGTCGCAGATGCTGGCGTCGTACTAGAGGCAGCCGATCAATTCCTTGCTGAGAAGGGATATATCTTCCCCTTGGACCTAGGCGCAAAAGGCTCGTGCCAAATTGGTGGCAATGTTTCGACCAATGCCGGTGGACTCCGACTATTACGATATGGAAGTTTACATGGTACCGTGCTGGGCCTCGAAGTCGTCCTTCCGGATGGAACGATTGTGAATGACTTAAGCAGGCTGCGAAAAAACAACACCGGCTACGACCTGAAGCAGCTCTTCATCGGCGCAGAGGGGACTATTGGTATGGTCACTGCGGTCTCGATACACTGCCCTCAGAGATCAAAGGCCGTCAATGTTGCGTTTCTTGGCGTCGAATCATATGAGAAGCTCCTTCATGCTTTCATAGAAGCCAAGAAGCAGCTTGGTGAAATCTTGTCTGCTTTCGAGCTGATGGATTCTCAGAGTCAGAACATATATCACAGAGTTAAGCAGAATAAGAGACCGCTCGATGGAGAGTACCCCTTCTACTGTCTCATAGAGACAAGTGGGTCCAATTCCGAACATGACAGTGAGAAGCTGGAGAAGTTCCTCGAAGACATCATGTCGAAGGAGATTGTCACGGACGGAGTTGTGGCTCAAGACGAAACTCAATTCAAGTCGCTATGGAGCCAAAGGGAGGGTATCACCGAAACTTTGGGACACTGGGGAGGTGTTTATAAATACGATCTCTCGATCCCGATAGAAGACATGTACAAACTTGTGGAAGATGTGAGAAAGAGACTCGCGGACGCCGGTTTGAGTGGTGAGACCGACGAGTACCCCGTCGTAGACGTCGTTGGGTACGGCCATATGGGCGACTCGAACTTACATCTCAATATTGCGGTGCGGGGATACGACAAAAAAGTGGAAGACGCTCTTGAACCATACGTTTTCGAATGGATCAAGGGCAAGAACGGCAGTATCAGCGCCGAACACGGCTTGGGAATAGCTAAGAAGAAGTATATCGGCTACAGTCGAGACGAGACAACAATAGGGCTTATGAAGCAGATCAAAAACCTATTTGATCCGGTTAGTACAAATTTACCCCATACCTTTGAATCTGTGCACTGACACTATTCCAGAACGGCATAATGAACCCCTACAAGTATATATAGGTTGCAAGGATAGAATAAGCGAGGTTTATAAACTCCTCGACAGATTTCGACAGACTCAATCCATGTTCAGCCGTAGCGATTGCGTGGGACGGTTGAATTCTTGATAGTGATATGGAGGTCGAGATTAAGGCGAGGTACCCTTCACGACAATCAACGAACGAGATGAGACAATTGATATGAATTATATCATAGGTAGTTTAGCATTCACCTATTTCCTCAACAGACGAAGAAGCGTAGATCAACCTCATGTATATATATCTTCAACATGTCAAAAGGATATCCCGCTAGCAGGATATGAGTCATGGATCAGCTGCAAGAGCATATCGACAGCATGTTCAACTACATGTATGAATCGTCTGAAGTTTTGAAGTCTCGGCATATTCATATTCTTCTAACGTTGAGGAGCTGTGACATAGGATGCCACTTATCGATAAGTCATGTTGTCCGATTAGATAAGAAGCTGCCAGGAAATTTGCTTCACCACGAAACACCGTCATCCATTATCACAGAACCTCAAGACCAAGCCAAACCTCGCTACGTTCTGCTTTCTGGTAGATCTAGGAACGTAAGACACAAGCCGCATTCCCAGACCACCATCCACAGCTAGCACACAGAAGACAAGCGTACAAAATGTCCGACGTCAACCTCAACGACTTCGACCTCGCCAAGCTCAACGACAAGGACAAGGGAGAGCTGCGCCAGTTCCTCGCGAACGAGAACCAGAAAGCGCGCGTCCAAGCCAGTATGTAGATCCTCTTCCTCCCTCCCTCCCTCCCTTCCTTCCTCCCCCCCTTTCCTTCCTTCCTTACTCCCTCCCCCAACCCGACGAGAACAACGCATCACCACCCCTCCTCCCCCAAGCGCCGCACGCGCAGTAAAAGCCAGAACCCAGAACCCAGAACGAACGGACAGAAACTAGGTCAAATTCGGAATCCTCGGTTCGGCCAGCTAACACGTGTACTCCCTACAGCCGTCCACTCCCTGACGGATATGTGCTTCAAGAAGTGCGTCACGGGCACGATCCGCGGCGGCAAGCTGGACAGGAGCGAGGAGGGCTGCATGGCGAACTGCGCCGATCGTTTCGTGGATGTGAGCCAGTTGACCATGAAGCACCTGCAGAGCATGCGACAGTCTTAGGAAAATAAGGCTGGTGGATGGAATTTACGAGATTACGTCCGTGGTAATGACAACTAAGACGACGAACTGTACGAATAGCCACTCTAGACTCATGGGATTAGAAGACCGTGGGAAACACCTTAGAAGCGATATGCGCGCAGATCTAAGTTGCCCGAGATATGGAAGGGCAGAGAATCACCACTTAGGGAAGAGACAAGAGTCATGTAAAACAAGGCAGTTTATTTCTCTGAGAACCAAATTCGTATCGACTGGTTCAAGAAGCTGGTTCTTTTCCCTTTACCTCATAAGCCTATCCGTAGGCCTAACCATAGAATAAAGCAACGCCAGTCCTAATGCAAGTATCCGTCCAAATCGGGGTGCATTTCATCAGCACTACCTGCCACATCACTGCCGGTCCATTGCCATATCACCTCGCAAATCAAGTGCTCTCCCTTATCATAACCTATTTAAACGAGAGCGAGCTTGGTGGCCGCAATGTCCAGGGCATCCACGTCGGCAGTCAGGCGGGCGTAGGCCTTCTTGGTGCCATTGGGTCTAGGGTAGATAGTCAGCATGAGTACACCGAGGCAAACCCAGAGTTTACTGAAGCTTAGGAGACCTACCGGATGAGGGTGTTGATCTTGACGGTGTCGATGTCGTAGAGCTTCTTCAGGGCCTGCTTGATCTGGGCCTTGTTGGACTTGGGATCGACGATAAAGACAAGGGTGTTGTTCTCTTCAATCTTCTTCATGGCACTCTCGGTGTTGAGCGGGTGGATGATGATCTTGTGCTCATCTAGGCGGGGCTCGTGGGGGAACGACTTGCGGTGGTACTTGGGAGAGCGCGAGAGCTGGAGGGTTTTGGGACGGTGGAAAGTAGTCGAGGTGCGGATCTTGCGCTTCTTGTGCGGGTTGTCCTATATCACGTTAGCACGTCGAAATGACGGTGACGATGTTTTATACGAAGGTAACTTACACCACGCAGGGCAGCCTTAGCAGCTGCGTTGGCCTGCTTCAGACCCTTAGGCGCCTTGGACGCGCCGCCTGTAGTAGAAAGAAACGCATCAGCATTCGCTCTAAATTTAATCAGAACTCGCAAAATCTGCTCTGCTCGATGCGACGGCCGGGGTGGCGCGCGATGGAGCAGCGCCGATATCGACGAAATATCATAATGTAAAATCCGCAAAGGCGGATGAGAAAACTTTTATCATGGCGTACCCTTCTTCGCTGGAACCTTGGGACCCATTGCGATCTTGTTGACGTTCGGGATTGTCGTCCTGTAGTTCTTCACAACCTTGGGATCGCGCTTCGTGCTCGAGGTAGAAGAAGTAGCGCTTGAGTTTCCAAGTGAGCACACTTCCTCGATCGTTGGGGTCAGGTAGGGGACAACGCAAGCGGTAGGCCAATTGGACGGCTGAGCTCAATCCATTAGGGTATTCCACTCTATCGGGCATGGTCTTAGGGCTGGCTTTGGCTGAACCTCGGGGAAACTATCTCGGATTAAAAGTTGTTTCTTTTCCGAAGTTTCTCCATGGTCCGTGCCCATGTATTTATGAGTGGAGGGCGCCACAGGTAAGACCCACAATACTATGTGCCTTAGGTAATCTTATGGAGGGACTGTATGCACACTGTGCTTGATCAACACTGTTCACTGCAGACTGGACAGTACGGATATCATTAACGTTTGAGCATCGTCCTTCTACTCTATCAAACACCTCATCTAAGTACCAAATTCGCCGCCTGAACACTCCAGCACATTGTGCTCATTCACAACTGGCATATTTCTGAGCCGTCTTTCCAGCTGTCGAACTAAAAGTGGACTCTCACAATGACGGTAAAGAAGAGAAGAGACCGTATCAAGAGTTTGGCTGCAGGGCGGCCCCCTACAGCCCGGAAACCGAAATCGATGTCGAGGAAAGCTACCAAGACTTTGATCAATTCTCTTCATCTCCTAGAGAAGCAGAAAGCCCAGGCTATTGCTAAAGGAGACCGAGCTACTGAAACTGCAATTGACACTGAGATTGCTGCTCTGGGTGGCATTGAGAAGTACCAACAAGCAAGCCTGCAGGGCCAGCGTCCCGATCGTGGAGGGGATAGCTCTCATGTGCTAATGGAATGGCTCAAGTCGGCCGATTCAACACTATTTTCTTCTTCAGCGGCTCCCCTGAAAATGCTCGAAGTTGGGGCGTTGAGTACTACGAATGCCTGTTCGAGAAGCGGGATCTTCCACGTGGAAAGGATAGACTTGAACAGTCAGAGTGATGGCATCAAGCAGCAGGACTTCATGAAGAGGCCGTTACCCAAAGATGACTCGGAGCGATTCGATATCATTAGCCTCTCGCTAGTCCTGAATTTTGTTCCCGATGCTATTGGACGGGGTGCAATGCTTCGAAGGACTTTAGATTTCTTAAAGCAGCCGGATATGACCAGGCCCCCTGAACTACATGATTTTTTCCCAAGCCTGTTCATGGTGCTACCTGCGCCAGTAAGTCAGATTCTGTTGCCTAACCTATTCCCCTATTCTGGCAATGATATTACCTCCTACGGCTTACCACTGCTGTCCCTTTTTATGCAAGTATATAACGGATTACAACACTAACTTTTACGTCCTCCTGCTATTATTATGAGCATGGCTAACCCCTGACCGCATAGTGTGTTACCAACTCAAGATACATGAACGAATCCCATATGGAATCGATCATGAACACATTGGGATATGTAAAAGCTCGGAGCAAAATCACCCAGAAACTGGTATATTACCTCTGGGTTAGGAAATCCGCTATCCAGTCGCCTCTCGTGACCTTCAAGAAATTCGAACTTCGATCTGGCCATTCTAGGAACAATTTCGCCGTCGTGCTTCGTGGCTCATCCGACTGACGAGCAGAAAGGTTGAGCCAATTAACTTTCAAGTGTGCCATCCCTTTCCAGTCCCAGTCAATAAGACGCGCAGTCACTTAATAGATTCGCGCGTATAAGCAAATCCTATGACGGTTGGTATCGTCATTGCGTCAAACCAACGATACTCTTGCTTTTCAATATGCCAGAAGGGTCACAATCTATGGGTGCCCATGTTGGAGGTTGGTTCTTTCACCCTATCTCCTGAGCTCATTTTCCAATTTTTTTCAGCTGCAAATCCGACTAGACGCGCTTCCTGACTACTTATTACTCCAGCGCCTCTCCCTCCATCGAGATCGTCAATGAATTCATGCGGTAGTTTGTCTGCCCCGCAGTCGCCGCATAATTACCCGATAGGCTTGGGACCAAAACTATCACCAACAACAGCACACCATCTTGGTCAGGCGACCTCCGCGCCTTTCTTCTTAAAGGTTATACCAGTGGTTCTTGAAGGACCCGGGTAATGCCCAGGAGGACCACTTAAGATGCCTGAGCGATCAATTACTTGATACGACTGATGATGGCGGCGTGTCTTACCCCAAAAGGATCAATCGCAGAATTCCTACCACGCAGAAATGCCTTTTAGTCGTAGTCGTTTGGGTAAGCGTGGCATCAGGCTAGGAGATTACGGTCTTATTTGAACCAAAAGCATGGGACCAGTGATTCTGTCCATGGTTATCTCGAAGACCCTTCGTCACACTCGAAATTGTAGGCGAGAGCGACACGTGTGGCGACACAACAGCAAGGACGTTGGCCTGGACAAGTCTACGCTATCGCTTTCAGCGCTAAAAAGATGATATTCCCTATATCTGGGACTTTGTCACGTCTACGTACTTTTTACTCGGAGCGCCAACGTGGGAGTAAATTGGTGGCAATGGATTGGGCTGGTGCTGGTTCAAAGCTAGCGTGGACTTGTATCATCAAAGGGCCCTTGCTTCCTTAGCTACGGCAATACCAAGCATCTTGGATTGTCCAATCGGCTCACCAGCTTTCTCGTTAATCGAACTTGTCCTCTACCTACCTCACGGGCGAGTAGGATATTATTCGAAACTGAGCCTTTGGAATGTTGGTCCCTACACACCCTAAACTGGTGGCGGCCCAACCGGGAGTTCTAGTCACGATGCTACGATTTCATATCTGGGGTTGCTAACGGCAACGGCGAGAGCGGGTTGATCTTGGCCCCAATGATGAGGACTGGACCCCGCTTTGGTCAGATGACGGTGGCCGATCGAGCAATATCAATCCACGTTACGCGAGCATCCCTTAGGAGGAGGAACGGGATTCTCCTAGGGGACGACGAGTAATCTACATGCTATTCGTTGCCCCGGATTCCACCGCGCTTGGCACGGAGGCAATTCCTGTCCCGATCGCCGTCCCCATTCCAATTGGGTTGACGGGCACCATCATGAATTGATACTCTGTTAGGTAGTTCTATCATGTATTAGGTACGCATTGGAGATCATCGGAATTTGCGGGGTCGGAAGCACATTGCGAAAGATGGACTCGCCATTTCATTCATCGATGTGTGACACTGTCAAGAGCTTCTTCCTCTCAATTGGTACGATAGACAACAGAAATACCTATGACCTTCGAGCAATGCTAGATATTACCTGAAGATGATGATGCCCGTTGTAAGACCTCACCTGCGATGCTCTCACCAAGATCCAGACTATGATCCCGAGACATTTACTACTGGAAGATCAAACGATACGCAGCTGAAGCGTACCTATGTGTTTGTCACGGATCGAAGCAGGAGAAATCGTCACTGTCTCGGCTCTCACACTAATACAAGCAGCTTGACATGCCCAATTGCCCCTAATCAAAGCATTGGGTACAGGGGAATAAGCTACACGATCACACTCTACGGCAGGGCTGTGGGATCCTTCAACTTTGGTCTCACTCATATAGAACGGGAACTTTTGGACACTCTAAGCCACGATAGGTCCATGCGGAGAGCCTACGAGCTGTGATGTCCCCTCCCCACACGAAGTCAAGCACCAGTCGGGCGATTTGCAAAGTTCTTTGACACCCTCAGCCGGAAACAGTAATTCGTATTGGTTCGCAGAGCCAATTCAATTGTGCCAACCTGCTTTTGCCTGGCTATGGTATGTCGAGGGTGCTATTCCCCTCACCAACTCTCGTGACAGCCGCTGCCTTCTGCCGTCGCGCCGTGAGCCAATCAACTCGCACGAATGTTTAGATCACCGTCGAGAGAATCAAAAGTCTCTATGACTCGTAGTCTTTGCGGCACCTCCAGCGGCAGAGGCGCATTCCCAGGTCGGTGAACAACCATGCTCTGCATACCTGCCTCAATGGCAGCATCCACCTCCTTGACGTTGTCACTGAGAAACAGCCACTCCCCGTGCGAAAACTCGGGGTGTTTACTAGCGATAGTTTTGTAGCTGCTTGTGTCCGTCTTGAGTCCGGCGTTCACGGTATCAAACCAGTCAGAGATCAGCGGGGTCAGATCGGACGGGGAGGCGTCTGTGTGGCCGAAGAACAGTTTCTGCGCCGCAACGGACCCAGACGAATAGATCATGATCTTGAGACCCTTGTGTTGCCACTCCGATAGCTTCGCAGCCACGTCCGGAAATAGGGGCGCTTTCAGGTCACCTGAAGCATAACCCGCCTCCCACAAGTAACCCTGCAGACTCTTGAGATACGAGACTTTCACATCCTTTTCCACGAGATCCCTGACATGAGCTTCTAATGCGTCCCTGGATGAAGAATATTCCGGTGGAAACGCATCCTTATACCTGGCAAACTCTGGACTATCCCACTGGGTTCTCAATGTCTCCGGGAGTACCTTCAGCGCGAAGGGAAACTAGGATTAGCTGTCAGTTAAGTAGACTGCAAGGACTGTCCAATGGAATGGCACAGGCCAATAAAAGTCCCCCGATACAGCGACGTAATTCTCGACAATGAGATATCAAGCGGCGTAGTTAGACAACCGGACAAAGAGTTGTATAGAAGCGGCTCGACCAGATACTACATAGCGTCCAGTGTCCCAGATCGCGATGGCTGGGTGGCGCATCACGTTCGTAGTCGATCGTTATACTGTTCTGCAGGGCCATGCTACATGGGGCGGCAGGTCTGGGGAATACGATTTGGAGAAGTGAAGAGAGCCAGTGGGATGTCTTACCAGGACATCTTTGACAAAGGAGATTGGGCAAACGGTTCCCTCTAAGGATACGTATTAGCCACCAAGTCCGGGCTAATGCATCCAAAGGTCTAAGCTATTATCGATAGCAGATGAAATGCGAAGGCAAGGGCAAGCGCAGAGCTGTCCTTACCAATATCTAAAAGCACAACTTTGACAGGAGTAGATGTGGTGGTGGCCATGGGCTGGAGACGGGAACCCGTGGGTCTCCCGTCTTCTGGGTCTTTGGATCTCGAAATGTCTGTCAAACTTAGTATATGCTGGGGCGCGGCGGAGACCAATGCTAGTCTTCCCGTAGATGCAGAGATGCAGAGCGGTGTGAAGGTGAAGATAAGTTGGCAGTTTGCAACAACAGAATCGTGAAGAATTATTTCACGGCAGAAAAATTTTCATTCCTGCTTTTGGACTCCGACCGAGGATGACGCCGAATCGGACATAAGTTTAGCAGAAATTATACGGCACACCGCGTCTTGATGAGAAGGCGGTCAAGAGCTGCGAGAGAGTAAAAGCCCGTAAATGGCAAGTATCAAGGCGAAAAGAATGCCTAAAGCTGGGTCCAGGGACGCAATCCGCAATCCGCTACTGCAGCGTCAAGGTTTTTGGCAGAAAGGGATGCAACAGGCTTTCGTGCAGCAGGGCTAGGTACTCCAAAAGGATGGTGGATATCCAATGGGTATGGGTTTTGTTTTGGTGGACGAATCCAAGATTGGAAAGCTGTGAGATTCAAAATGGAGGCACCGGCGGGCTGGCGGGGAAAGGCGACAGCGGATAACGATAAAACAAATTCAAAAATGGAAGGCAGGTCAGGGCAGGGGCAAAGCAGGGCGGGTCTTGGCGAAAACTTACACGTAGTGCCCCGAGTAGGCATGGCCAAAAAAAGAATAGAGCCACTCAAGATCGAGAAACGCTACTGCATTCTGCATCTTCCGCATCTCTTCCTGCATCTTTCTGCATATCGGTTACATAGCCGACTCAGCAAACGCCTCCAACATTTGATGTCTGGTCTCCAAAGTAAATACCAGTTTTTATTGGCATGTACCAGTAGCATGTATTGATACGACGTGTGTCAACCCAACTGGACCACCTCTGGTCCCCACGGCAATGCGAGCCTGTCATAGTAAGTAATTCATAACAAAGACTCAAATGACCAAGATCTCTCTGCTATCTACGTCAATAAGATAGCTATCGTATAGCAGAACAGGATCTACATAGTGTATAGCACGCACTAGACACTATATACCCACTGTTAACTTACTAGTCTCGATAACATTGATCTGGCTGCATCGAGACTCATTGGATGCATGAAGGGCAACTTTCGAAACGCATCGGAATACTGTCTGCGCTGCATGTCAGCCATCACCGTCAGCCACCACGTTTGCACGGTCCACTTTACAGCGTTCTCGACGTCAAGTGTTTCTTCAAACTCAGGCTAAGTATGGCTTGCATTGACGAAGGGGAAACAACAAGAGCACAACTTAACCTACATCTATGAATAGCTACTCGAACTCGTCCAGCTTCCGCTCGAGCAACGTCTGAGATGGTGCTATCGAACGCTCTCACCGCTAGAATGCACCCTTATGTGCTGATTTATGAGCTTGAAAGTGTTTCGGCAGTAGCATATCTCTAAAGGCGCCCGCGTGGGGTCCAAGAGATCTCACGATATGCTCTATGTAAAGCATTCGATTCAAGGTGGGTTCACAAATGATCAACTATCGAGCAGGCCAGCCGTTTGCGGTAGACCAGGTACTACTGACTCGCTCATGAATGATTTGCGTTGCTCTAGAACGAGACCCAAATATTTGGGGCTTGAAACCGTCGAACGCGTATTTGCATTAACAGTCACGCATGACGTGACTAGGTACGGGATCTCGGCGGGTCGGAAACGCTGAGACGCTACTGTTTCCGTCTATTTTGCTATAGCTTTGTATAGCGCCATACTGGAATGCGCCTGACGATACTTGGACACTGCCGTTCCAAGGTCACACGACAGGCAATCTTAGCGACTGAGCTGTCAGACACTACACACACCATTGTGGAATGTCTGCTTCCAGGCCTGCCGAAAGGGGGCGAGACGATCAGTCATCTTCCCCGAGGTATTGCATCATGCTTCAATTCACCTCCCCCATATCGTGAGATCTGCTCGCGTAGGGGTTATCTATCGCCCTTGGGAGATGATGCCAACCCGCATAAGTCGAATGTATCAATCAAAGGGCTAAAGCAGGGGATCGCCCCAGATTAATTCGGCAAATACCAGACGGCCCAACATTTCGGGGGGTCACGATACGCTGCAGGGTGCCATGCCATCCAATGTCCGGCGTCTTTGAATTCGCAATCCTTTCATTGTTTATAGCAGTGTGGGCCTTTTATTATTATTATTATCCTCATTTGAGAGGCTCACAGGGAGAGGGCATTCGAGGCGCTCAGGCTTGCGCGCGGGAAAGTGGGAATACATTATGCAAACTATGGACCCTTATTCTGAGAACCTGCTTTGCTTTAATTATTCCTAAGTGTGACATTGAACTACGTCCGACTCGAGAGCTCCGGGGACCGTCCTACCTAGTTGGCTGGCCGTTCCCTGTTGCGCCGACCCGGCCGGCCACGAAAATGGTGTCGTGCAGCAATTGAAATTACACAAAGGCGGTCAACGTCGAGCAAAATGCCGTCCACCCCAGAGCTTCAGGGACGACGAGATGCAGGCAGAAAGGAGTGCATAGCCATTAGCCAATCAGCAAGTTGTCTGGTTCGCAAGTGAAACAGAAGATGCTGGAAGAGTCGAGACGCAAATCATTGGACGCCGTCAGAGATAATCGTGGGGTCCGTCGCAACGTGTCCAAGTCTCCCTTTGTGCCTGGAAGAGGACAACAGGCTCGTTCAATGCATTACCTGCAATACCTCGTCGAGGATAGAGTGTACATGTCGATCTCTCCAACTAGGAAGGAGGGCTACCTGGACCCTTGGTCTCTCGCCATGCTCGTCCCTGCTTTCCTGGCGCGGAATCTGTTATCAGGTACCAGCCGGACAGGTAGATGGCGGTGTGGCGATCCCGGTCTAGCGTTGCTAATCGCAGCAACACTATTGTACACGGTGCAGTCGCTAGCGGCATTCCTCCTGCAGTCCGTGCCAGTCCGCGTGGTCAGCTTCACGATTCGACAGCCTTCCAGCTATGTATCTGTTCGGTGCAGAGCTTGGGGTCTACGGTACTTGGCCAAATGCCAGTGTCTATTTGAGGTGATTTAGCACTGTGATACGTTTACGGCCTCGGCCGTAATTGACCACCGTGCCTGACGAGCTAGATATCGGGGTACCTTTGAGTCCCGACAGGTCCACGGGACCTCGCCCCGTGGCCGGCACTTCCGGGAGGTATTGCGTTATCTGATACGATGGTATGCCTCTAAAATTATCTAGTCGCATCTATCGTCATTGCCCTCCAATGCTTATAGATCTACAGTAGACACACTGTCCTCAGATAAAGCCCGGGTAGGTAGACCTTGATGACTGATAAATCTGGCGCTTGTTGTTCTTGCTGCTTTCCTGTCCTTTATGCCCCCTTGTCCCTTGTCCTCCCCCAGTCACGAACCACCCTACGTACTAGCTCCACCCAGGCGCAGCAGGTCCACCCCTTAGTTATCCATTCACGCCATTCATTTGCATCCACTTGCGTCCATAGAAGCTGCCTGCATCGCTCCATAGTCGTCCCACCCAGTCCGCCAGCCCAGTGAAGGTCGAGCCCACCCTCCACGCGCCAAGTTCAGGTTCAGGTTCACTCCAATCTCCCCCTTCGGGCCATACTAACACCTCCTACCATCATCTCCTTCGTCTGCTCACTCTCGCCATCCATCATCTGCTTCCTACCGTTTCTTCCTTACCGATCTCGTCCTCAACTTGTCTACCTCTCTATCTTAATCTTCGTCCCGTCGCTCTCTGTTCCTTTTCTCTCCACTACCAAGCTTGCTGATACGATACCCATACTTCCGTTTCCCAAGTGTCAATTCCAGTACGAGAGAGAAGGGATCTGGATCTTAGCTTCCTATCCCGTTATCGTCAATTAATAGAAAGCCGTCTCCTTCCTTTGAGAGTGACCATTGGTTCTTTCATCCTGCTCTTTCCGCTCAATTCTCACAATCGGTCACGACCTCTCTTCGTATACCTCCTAATTCCATTCAGCCAAGCAGCGGTCTTTGTTCGTTGAGTCTGGTTCATAGCCATCGACAAACGACGATTTAAGCACCGCCGCCGTACTCTACAACAAAAAAACAAGTCAGGATACTAGACTTGATAGCGCATTCACCACGTCACGCCTGCCTTGACTCGTAATTAGTAGCCTGGATCCGCACCCTGAGCCGGGGCCACTCTGGAACGACTACCATTGCCAACTCCTTATTCCGTTCAAACAAGGCCACGAGGAGTCATAACCTCGCTCCGTATCCGCCGAGCCAAGTTGCGGGAGTAGTCCTGCTGTGAATCCTCCTTATTTGGTACACCCTACGAATACAAAGCCACCAACATCCTGCCTGCTAGCACCGATCCCGTGGCCGGCCAGTCATCAAACGGCTTGGTCATAAAGAGCCACATAAACAACATCGACCGTCCTACTGAGTCTATCACGAACATCTTAACTCGAACATCATCTCGTTCATCAGATGCTACTTGGAGCTAAGAAATAGGTGCGTGCTAGATATAGCAAGGACCGCCGTCTTCCGACATCGTTGCGACAACCTATTCGTTGACTCACCGCTCCACCTCGAGAACAACGCCCAGCAACATACACACGTACATACATAAACGTCCTCAAGCTCCACCCCAGAAGCTTGTGACAACAACTACAAATCACAGACACTCTTTCAGACTTGACACTATCGTATCCATGTCCTTATAACGACCTTTTCCTTTCACTCTTTCAGGACCACCGGTCCCATCTACTGTTCACGATTATTCTCCGCTTTCATTTGTTCGACAATACTTGACATACCCCCTGGATGAGCCTCTGACCCGTGAACGACCTGGAGTTATTTGATTTCTTTTTCGAAACTGGCATCTTGTATATCGCTTCCTCTCACTCGTCGACTCTCTCATCTCCTACTTGGGTTGGCCGCTTCTCTTATCAACTGATACCTCCCTTCTTCTCTTCCGGCAATTTCTAGCCTTCTGTACAAGAACATCAAAAAAAGTTTCCATCAGTTTCCCAAGAAGCATTCGGATACCCCCATTTTCCCTTTCCAAATAGACAACAGGCAAGGGAGAAAAGAAACGATACTCTTGTACGATCACCCGTGGTTACAACCGGTTTACCCTTCAACCCTTCTCAATTACTTGTCTCAGTACGAGACAACGTCATGGAATGCTTGAGAAACAAGTTTCAAAATGGCGTTGTGCTCGATGGGAGGTTTCAAACAATCTCCCCGCTTAACCATGGGTCCTTTGGGATGGTCTTTATGGCAAAGGACTTGCAGACCAATGAGCTCGTTGCCATCAAGTGCCTAACCAAGAAGGCAGCTGCCACCGAAGCCGGAATCGAGTTTGCTGTGGACGAGAGATCCGAGGAGCTCCTGAGTCATCGCCGTCTAGGTGCCCACCCCAACATTGTCAACTTGGTCCACTCGTTCGAGACGGACGCTCACGTATACCTCGTCCTCGAGTATTGCTCGCGCGGCGATCTATATGAGGCCATTCGTACTGGTTCGGGCCCGTTGGAGACGGAACATGTACGCCAATTCATGCTCGAGCTTGTGGATGCTGTTTCCTACATGCACTCCAAGGGTATTTACCATAGGGATATCAAGCCTGAGAACATTTTCCTCACCGAATCGGGTTCAATGAAGCTTGGCGACTTTGGGCTGGCTACTACAGACAGATGGAGCTACGAGACCACCGTCGGGAGCGACAGATACATGTCACCTGAGCAGTATGATTCGGCCGGAGCTGGATACTCGCCGGCCCAGGCTGACATTTGGGCAATCGGGATCTGCCTCCTAAACATTCTCTTCTCTCGAAACCCTTTTACTACTCCAACCGAAGCTGATCCTCTCTTCCTGGACTTCTCCCGTGACAAGCAATCGCTCTTCGACGTCTTTCCCACCATGTCGCAAGACACGTACGAGGTCATCGTCCAGTGTATGAATTTGGATCCACGCAAGCGATCGCTAGTGGGTGCTAGGAACGCCCTTCGTCGTGTTGTTAGTTTCACCACTCTCGATGAGGCTCTTGACGACTTTTGCACGGCCGAGCGTACGAGCGGTGCTACTGCCAACCGCGAGCCGCTCCGCACTCCTTCGATCCAAAGCCCCCAGTTGGACCACGGTGCGTTCCCCTGGGCCAAGGCTCTACATGCGAACCCCATTCGCCAACTCAGTGCTATTCCTGATGAGAGCTACTCAGAGGATCTCTTCTCCAAATCAGAGGCTACCACGGACTGGATGTCCGGTTCTGCTCAGACACCTTCCATCTCTTCCGTCCTGACCTCCAATCTCGCGGCGTCCATGAACTCCCTCAATGTGTCGCGCCCAATGAATGTACCTACTCGCACTGCTGCCAAAGTGTCTCCAATGGCTGGATCTTTGCCCATAACAATGTCAAAGCCCAGACCTACTATGAGCGCTATGTCATTGGTCTTTGGTCGCAAGGATGCCGTCTCGAAGAGCTGGAGCGACATGTGGGACGAGGATGTGGAGGAAGATGAGGAGGAGCGGGCCCGTCAGCTACAGGCACTCAAGGCTCTTAATTCGAGGACTTGGAGTCAGGAGAGTCAGGAGGATGCTCGCACTCCCCAGCAGGATCAGGCATCCTTGCACCAGGCGCCAGCGCCTGATAATGAGAAGCCTGAGGCTTCGCCTGTGAACGAAACTATTTCAAACGACATTGACGGCGACCTGGTTGCGGATGGATTTTTCTTTCATGAGCCAGTCGCTGTTGAGCAGCCTCAACAGTTCCCTCCACGCTATTCGCCACCGTCGAAGCGTAGTTACCTCGACAAGTGGGCAGCGCTGGGGGAACGCCGCCGTGCTTGCACTGGAGCATCGGAGCCTAAGTCGCCGGACTTCTCATCGATGAAGAACGCGCGACGACAAATCGGATTCGGCTTTAACAATTTGCATGCGGGAGTTGGAATTGGAGTCTGGGATCACGCCAATCAGCAACCCAATACCACTCACAACAAATGGAGTCGAGATCGGGACGTCCGTGTTACTTCACGCGAGTGCCCCTGGAACAAGGGAAGAGATTGGAATTGGCGCAGGGAGAGACGCCATGACCTCAACGAGGTCGAGTGGGTTGGCCACTGGCAGATGGCTCATTGAGCTCCAGTCTAACAGTGTCGCCACTTGTAGTTGTGCTCATCTTTCCACAACGACACGGGATATGTGATGTGTTTTCATTCTTCTTGGGGCTCGTTGCTGCTTTCTTTCGTTGTATTCTGCCACTGAAAAGATCTTGATTAATAATTTGGCCTCGGATTCGGAGGCGAGAGGATTGAAAAAAAGGGATGACTACGATCATCATTTGCTTTCTTCGGCGGCATGGATCACAGATGCGACAAGATCTTGGTGGTGGTCTCTTTGACTTCTTCTACTTGGATGGTTACGAACACAGTTTGGCAAATTGGTTGGTGATGAGATGATGGCAGCAACGACGCCCTTAAAACTCCCCCTTTTACTTCTACTACTACTCCTACAACAACACATTCCCGGTGGATTGATCTAGCTTCAACTCGCTCTCTAGGTATTAGCTATTCTCCACGTTAGTCGATGAATACCAGAAGTTACCCACTCAAAATTGATTGTCTTTGCTTGCTTCAAGTGACTGGTGTTTTGTAGGTAAAGTGCCCACTAGGACTCATTCGTCCCGAATGACTCGCATAACACAATTACCACACATACGTTCAAAGCGTAACCTACGTAGTATTACAGGTAATCATCCAAGTATCTTAACCCATCTATCGATGTAAACCGACTAGGTGATGACCAGGTTTCCTCGACCAACATATCAGGTAGAGAATCTCACCCAACCCGTACCGTATCGGTCTTACACCGAAGGATCACGGCGGAAGGAGCGCGGCGCATACGAACAAGCTGTCCCACTACCTATGTACTATGTATAACCAGCCGATGGCGTCAGATACCTGCATACCTCGGCTACCAGAAATAGGCTCGGTCGGTGGACGAGGCCGTCTGACATGTTATTCTGGAACGCGTGACGTGTCCCGTTGTGCCTCGGAGAGCTAGTTGCTGGCCAGCTAGGTACCTGGTATTTGTAGGAATGGCGCTCAGCTCGAGTTCAGCACCGCCATGGGGGACTATTATTTTTGTGTTTGGAGTTTCAGCTTGTTTGGATGGGAGTCGAGGCTCAGTGGTTAACCGCTAGTTCCTTGCTTCTCGCATCTGCTGTACCTAGGGTATACCCTGGTTTGAATGGATGAATGCATCATGTTGGACTGTTGGGGAGTCACCAGCCTATGCACACACAGTCTCGCCTGAAATTTTTGAACGTATTTAGGTGCATATGAATTATGTAGAAAGGAGCAGGTCCTCCCCTTGAACTTGAAGTCGATGCTAACTGCTAGCTCTGTCGCACACGGGACGAACCCCGACATGGCCTTATTAAGAGGGTAGGATAATGTAAATGAGTAGGTTAAATGGATCCCAACAATTCTGCTCCGGAATAGGTAGGGTCAGTACTCATGAGGGTTCATATCTCATGCTTCTATCACGTTGCCAAACATATCTACCTCTAAGTCGACCATATTCCTGCTCAGGAACCTATCCACCCCCAAGGCGTGCAGCTTATCCATGACTGCTCTCTGAGGCCGCCAGCCGTCGACGCTACGAAAGACGAGCCGTGGACTTTGTGAATAGTCGGCTTCGTGATTCTCCCCGAGGCCGGTCCACTCCCAGCCATATTTCCTCGGGCCACGAGGTATACCAGGTGCATGGAATCCTACAGCCCAGGTCTCGGCGCTAGTCTGTGAGACGTAGTCCAGAGCTGGCGTCTCGAGCTCTACCAGGAAGCGGATAGAAGCATGCTCTAGGATAGGCATGGACTCGAGCGCCTTGGCCCAAGACTCAAACAGCGGCTGCATAGTCTCCTCGCTGGGCACGTCGCGAGGGCCCCGTTCGGATCTAGGGACGAAGTACCAAGCTCCCGTCGGAGTCGCCAACTCCAGCCCAGCATGGAAGTTTCTCAGGCGAGGCCAGGGAGACGCGGGCACGGCCGATGGCTCATGCTCGCTCGGCCAGAACAGGGTCCCGTCGAAAACGCCGCCGATTTCGAGCGAGACGAGATTGTGCGACCACGTCCGCATGGCGGATCCGAGAGCTTCGAACGACAGCGGATTCGTGTAGTTTGGAAGCACGAGTCGGGAATGCCGGCTTAGCACAATCGGATCCTGCTCCTCCAGCCTTAGACACACCTCTTTGCAATGTCGTAAGGCAGACAGGAAGTTAGACTCGACCAGAGCGGTTGCTAGAGCCTCCCGATCACCCAGATGCAGCGCGCCCGCCTGCCCGACCATCTCGGACAGTTCCAATTCGTTCGCAATGATATCGACCCTTCGCAGACACGGAAGCCGTTGCGCTAAGCCGACGGCAGTACGCAAGGAAACCCGTCGTCCCCGCTCCATCGCGGCTCTGTAGAGAACTAGGCGTGATACGCAATTAACCTCGGGGAGCCGCCGGCCTCCGTGAAGCAAGTCGATATGCTGGCGTGGACGCAGCTGCTTCTCGCCATAGTGCGTGACCTCCCCTACCTCCAGGATCAGGTTACAAGTACGAGCCCTCTCATCAACGTCGTTGGATTCCTTGTCAGCCAAGAGCTGGAATAGGCGGTGCATAGCGCTCGTGAACGGCTCATTGAAGGGTTCCGGTTCTTGTGAGCTGTCACGCTTCACATGTAAGCCGACCAACGGGACGATTACCGTGAATTTGAGGTACCGTAAAAAAGCGCGGCGTGCGGGTGTGACAATACGTGTAAAATTCTGTATATCCTCGTCCTCGCTACTGATGGCAATGTACGAGAAGGTGCGCCTCTCGATTGCCTTTTGCCATAGTGTCGATAGCGTAGCGAAAGACGCCAAGCGGATGAATCGACCTTTGGGCAGGAAGGAGACGACGATGTCGATGATCTCTTCAGGGAGGCTATCCATTGGGTCTTATTAACCGCGTGAAGATGCGAGGCAATGGTTAAAGGATAAGTCGTTTGAAGAAGGTAGGTAAGTATATTTGAAATCGTATGTGTCCAAGACCAGGGTAATATTGAAATTATGGTGACGCCAATGGAAGTATCTATAGGTAGGTACCTAGGTACCTAATTTACATCGTCCTTAAATCCCTCCAAAGTGAGAGAGGCATATGCCAAGATGAAGTCTATATAAATAAAAGAAAAAAATGGCAAATGAGATCCCGCTAAGCTCGTGACGGTAAGGAAGGAAATGGTAAGGTAACTCTCATTTGGGCAGCGATGAGGTATCCTATTGGTCGAAGTATCAAGCTGCTACGGACGTAGCATTGGGACGCGGGAGGGGCAAGTTCGGGGGCAGGGGGTTGAACCTCAAGATAGTTCATATACTCGTGGCTTCACCGTAGCTTCGCTGGACAATTCAGCCCGGGGGTTACCATCAATCTCAACACGATCCGGTGCAGTCGTAGTGCCGTCCTTCTCACTGAAACCTGGGAGCCCATTGTATGTCGCGGCGTTTTGATCTCGGCTCCGTTTTCTACGGATGAATATGACAGCAACCGCTATAATTGCGATAAGCGCTATTCCCCCAACCACTCCTCCAGCTACTGGGCCAGCGAGATTGATTCGGCTTGTCTCAGGTGACGGAGATGGCGTAGTCGATGTGGTCAATGTAGGTGTTGGCATGCTGGAAGTTGTGGTTGAGGGACGGGCAGCTGCGGGTACAGTGAGCAGGGCCATTTCAAATAGGTACACATAGGTTGGAAAGTAAGAAGAAATTTTATACCTTGACTGACTGCAGCAAGCGGCAGTGCGCCATCCGGTATACTCTTTCCTGACCGTGAGCAACCATTGGTGCCAGCCAAGTTATAGCCGACCTGGCCTTCGTCGCAACAGAATTGCCCTCCATTATCATACATCACCCAAGACGCGTTAGCGCATCGAGGCGTCTCGACGAGTGCTGAGGTGCAGTTCGTGCCGGATTGACAGCATGCCACGTTGTACTGGCTCGGGCAGTCTGTAGACGACGGGCAGCAGGCGTGGAAAGGCGCTAATGTGGTGCCGCAGTCCTTTTCATTGCCTCGACTACCTTTGAGGCAAGTCCCATTGCGCCGGATCGCCCATCCCGAGTCGTCGGTGAGAGACATGTTCATGAGCTCTCCGGAGGCGTAAATGAGATTGGTGTAATTGGGAGGTCTCAGGGTTGACTTTTGAGCTGAAAAGCATAGTGAGATTGACAATGTCGATACCTACCCTGCCAAGTTCGTATTACGTAACTAGGTGATCCTGCAGAGCCTCAGATAGAGTGGCAGCATGGCACAAGTATTAACCACTAAATGATGTGAGAGTAAGGCGTAGATGCGTTGATGCGTTGATGCGTTATGGGATCAGAAGATGACAATGGAACGGTTCATGGGAGGTAAGTGCGATGTTGGAGGTAGAGCCCAACTCTAAAAGGATCGTCAACGTTGAGGTGAGTCGCAACCAGAAGGAAGGGTGCATAGAAAGAAGGTGGCTATTGCCTTGGTGGCCATCCAAGTTGTCATGGTCGCCCCTTCGATGCACTCCTTCGAATACACCGTCTACGGGTAAAATCAAAGCACTTGGCTCTTGTTTCTCAATCTTCTCTCTCTCTCCTATCCAACTCATCTAGTGTTAAGCCGCCTTCTACCACTCGTTCCATCTTAACTATATACATTCTCTTGCCGGCCGTGAAGGTAATCGACGAAACCAGCAAAACTTCGAATACATACTACTTTCACACCACTCTATTATCCGAGCAAGCCAGTAAGATAGAAACAAGTTCATTCGACATCATAGTCACGATCATGGAGCACGACCATGTGGTCACCATCAACCTCGAGAAGGTTGAGTACGACCAAACCTCACAAGACGTAGCCCCGAGTATAACATTACCTCCTCCCAACGACGCAAGATCGGATAAGCATACACCCTCAGTCTCTGAGAAGTCCTGCATTGTCTGCCGCAAGACCCTTCTGCTGAGCTACTTCAACTGCTGTGCAATATGCCTCGGCATCATGGAGTGCAGGCAAGGACGGAAATCGGCATTAGACTCAGATTCGCTACCCATCACAGAGTTCTCAAACCCATCCTCGCCGCCATTCTCATCGTCGACGCCAGATCCCCAGAGAACCAACAAGCCACCGCATTGCGACATTCCCTGCTGCCGGTACACCCACTTACGGCCAGTCATGTACCTCATGGTCCTCTGCGAAGCCGTCCACTTTTTCACTGCTCTAACTCTGTTCAACATATCTCTCTACCAGCACAACTTCACGCTGCTCCGCTTCTCGGGCTTGCTTCTGCTCCAGTGGTGGCAGATCTTCGTGCTCCCTCGGCAGTGGGCCTGCGGGCAGTCCATCGTAGCCGGACAGCTCGTGGCCGTCGTGTTCATGGTGTGGTTCTACGTTGACGGCGGCAGGAGCTGGCATTGGTAGGAGCCATTTGCCATCGGCACTGTTCTGCTCAAGATCGTGTTTCCTTGGTAGCTGGCTGGAGTGAAGGAGAGGAAATGGTATTGCTCATTCTTTCGGAGGGTTCGGAGGCTGGAAAACCCATAGGTACGCACTCGCAAGGCGTTAGGGCGTTATTAGGAGAGTTCTCTTCTAGAACTGTATTATTCGAACACAGACATGGATTAGAAATTATGATTCTATCCCCAGAAGTGGAATTTTCCGTGTAATTTCAGTTAGTGACCAGGCTTTAAGAGCCAGTGTTAGACAGGCGACCAGTCGTCCAATTCATGTGGTAAACCCGGCTGAGAATCTAGGTATTTGGTAGTTCAGAGATGCTTTTTGCATGGAAGGGCAGGTCTGGAAAGCATGGGTGCTCGTTCAGTTACCATTAGATAGCTTTGAACGATGAACTCACTATCGTTTAGCGGTATACAACGCTGTCTGTCTTCCAAAGACTACCTAGGTATTGAAATTTGATTTGGTCATTTAGGACTTGTACTGGGTATTAGACACTCATCATTTGTCGAACATTCCTTCCATATCTCGAAAATAATGCTGCCAATAATAATTCGGCATGTTATGACATTGTGCTGACCGATGACGCCCTTGTCGCTAACGCGGGTATGCACGCCCTATGAAGGTAAACCACGCTCGAACCGCCAAATCATTGTAATCTACCACATCTTGGTGTTCGAGAGCACGTAGACGGGGTAAATCTCCTGAATGTATAGGTACACACTAGTGCGCCCCAACTAGATCTCTGGGTAGGAAGGCCCACACAGTTCCGACGATTGAGAGGGTAATAGAAATGAGCATAACAGTCCACGTGAAGATGCGCTCTCGCATTGAGATCTCATGCCTGAACAGCTTCAAGTAAAAAGCTAGAGGAAGTCTGAGAAATCGTCAGCTGGTTTATTCCTCGCAGAAAGAGTAAATGAGATAAATTCAACACATACGTGACACAGATAGTGAAGCATAAAGCGCTGCCCATGAACGCCATTATGGATTCGAATGCCGGGAAGAGAATGGCGATTGCTAAAAACACCAAGAGCGTCAGTACTCGAAGAAGGGATTTCAATACCCCTCTTGAAGTACTGGAAAGTCCGACTAATGGTGTCTCTTCAGCAACGACTTGCTGTCTTAGACCGAATAGAACTTCCAGCGTCGTAACGATCGGCTGAGAGTTGAGAGGAATTTTGGTTAGAGGAATAATAGCGATGAACACCACAAGGAGTATGTTCAAAGCTTCAGGGTATCCTGTGGTCTGAAGGATGTTGCTTGTGATTTCGTCGCGGACTCCGTCACCGAACATAACTAGTCCTACAATGGCTACAGCAGCATCGAGTATCAACTACGAGCTATTAGTTCTGCGCAAACTTCGCCGAGCTAAACTGCTCGAGACTTACAGTGAAGCTGAATGTGTACCTAACCGCCTGTCAAGGAGTTAGTTTAAGCTCTACTAGAAAAAATGCTACCGGTTTCATACCTCCTTATAACGGTATGGGTGCCGCATATCGCGATATATCTGAGCTTTAATTAGCTACCTTGCTCATATTTCACGGCTGAAGGGAACATACATTCGGGAACACGCTGTGCCCACCCCATGGGGACATAAGTAAACCAAAGGATAGGGGCAACGTCAGCCAGTTGGCAGGAAATAGATAAGTCGCCGCAGGCTCTAAGAGAGAACCAGGCGCATGCGCTTTCAACAAGCCGTCAAGTATGACGATGATGAAAACTAAACCACTTGTTATTATGTGGGGTAAATGAGTTAGTTCACGGGGGAGACTTACTGCTGAAGCACGAGACAACACCAATGAAGCTGGTAAAAGAGAGAAGAGACAGCGGAGCGAATTGTAAGGGCATCAAGATCAAAGTACAGACAACTTTCCACTCGGTGACGCTCAATTTACCGGGAAATAAGATGGCCAGTGAGTCGGCGAAAAGCACGATGAGGGCAACGGAAGCTGCAAGCAACTCGAGGGTGAAGAGTACCGCCGTCATGATGCGTGCTTTCCTTCCGAAGGAAATGAAGGCTATGTCGGAGAACGTGATCATGGTAGGGTCAAGGTCCAAGCATTTCGCCAACAATCTCGCTGTCCAGCTAGTTACAGCGGCACACAAACATAGCGCGATTAGTCCACAGATCCAGCCGGCGTACTTCAGACCCATTGGTAGACTGAGTAAACCAACACCGATTAAGACACTGGGCTAAGAATCAGCAACGTACTTTTAAGAACATGAAGAGGGTTGCTCACTTGGTAGAGTTCACCACTGTCTGCGGTAGGGTCGATTGGCCAGACACCTGCAGCACGATTTTCCCTTCCTGCTCGACCTCTTTCACCAGAATAGGCGGGCGTTCCCCATCGGGTACATTAGCCCCCGTTTCTCGTTGCTGGCGCCACAGGTCAGCAGCATGAATCATGGAACCGTGAGTTGCAGCCGAATCGACAGTGCCGTAGGTTCGGACAGACCCATAGCTTCCAACCAGGGGAGGAGCTGCTAGGTGTGGTGGTGTTGAGAATATTGAAGTACTACGAACGGAACCGGATGATGATGCTGTTCTGTAAAGGTCACCACCGAGGGGTTTCCGCTCGCCATCTTGACCTTCAGTCTGTGATGGCGATCTCCCCGCGGGCCCTGGTTCCTCGCGATTGACAGCCTCGGACGAGGGCGCTTCTGCAAAATCTCTCCTTAAAAGAGACGTCCTTTGATCTGCTTCGATATCGCGTCTAGCGTACGGACTAGCGTCCGCGGTCTGAACTGGCTCCTGATCGGGAGCAAATACAAAGTTCGGTTGCTGCGGGATGATTTCCGGGAAGACGGCCGCTCGCTGCCAGCTTCGACCAAACGATCTGATACTGTTTACTCCACCAATATCGGCCAACGCAGCAAGGTGGTTCGTTCCGGACGGTCTGTGGAAACCGATATAGTTAGTTTGCGTAAAAGGAGATCTATAGCGAAGTCGCAGACCTTCGTTCTCTATTTTGCTGTCGTTCTTCATCGTATCCATTGCCGCTCTGTTCACTTAATAGGGCCTGATCCTCGGAGCGGGTGCTATGGTTGCCAATGGAGAGCGAGCTGTCGCTCCGACCCGGAGAAGCCCCGCGATGATATTCATCCCACGTTGTAGGCTGTCTCGAGGTCATTGCTGAATTTCCAGCTGACACAATTGGCAAACTCTTGTAAGAGAAGGGGCCAAGATTGTCGCGAGGTGACCTGGAGGTTTATATGTTCGAGTCGTTGCAAATTTGTATTTTCAATGCTCTACGAAATGATCGTTGGCGTCACCATAGGAAGAGGGGCAAGAGACACATTTGGCAACTGGCTCGGATTACTTTACAAAATACAAGGTAGTGCAAAAGGATTAAAGGTAGGAGGTCGAAGAGCAGTTGAAATAAACCTGAGAAATAGTTGACAAGCAATATTTGGAAACGGATAGACGCAAACATGGCCCCGAACCCTGGTCGCAGCTAGCTACCTATCTTTAACCTTGCTTGATAATGGTGGAGCCCGGGATGCGCAACGATGGCTTGGCATGGTGTTGAAGCTGTCCATTAGATCACGCTAGTACGCTATTACCTTGTTAAAATATACTTCTTGCATGGAGAGTGGTCTCATGATTTCGCTCCCTGTGCCTGCCTGGGTTAGACAAGATCTCGAACCAACTTGGTATCTCATATCTAGGCCTCGGGGAAGGCGCCGCCGACTTATCACGGACATTCGCATCCGCCCATGTCATTGGACAATGGAGTCAATGTGGGGAGTAACAGCCGTCCGTCGTCCCCATCCCTCTTCACGAGCGAGGCTGATATGCAGTGTCACATATTTGACATTCATATTTTCTGTCTTGCAAATTTTCTTCCCTGTGACCCGGTGATGGCCAGTAATTTCACACTGCTACGTCTCCGGGTCGGCGTGGTTGGCGACGGCTTCGTCGAGGTCGCTTCTCATCGGCATAAGCAGCGGGAGGTAAAATTCGAAACCGAAAGCAGTTGCTGGAAATTTCCTGCGCATTGGACGCAACGCACCATATTTTATGGGTTTTCTTTGTCTGGGGTAGATCCTACTGTACTGCGAGGTAATCAATTGTGTACCTTCTCGAAAAACTCAAGAGATAAGATTGTGGAAGGGAATGATGTCATGTTCCACTATGGGGTATGGAAGAGTTGTAATTGTCGGCAACTCCCCGTCTGCAAGCAAAAGTCATGCGCCGCAACAACTGGCGCTTGTAGCGGTGTGGTGTAATTGGCTAAACAAGTACTGCCGCGGCAAAAGATTGAATAGGTATGTAGGGATGTATGTAGATACAGCCGAACTGGAAGACTCAAGATGCGAGGCATGGATTTCTTTCTCTCACAGTGGAATGTCCGACAATTCCTTAGTATTTAGACCTCTTGGGGGACCCTTATTACTTACCTAAGAAGTTAGGTTATCTGCACGAAGGGATTTCCAACATCCGCCCACCTACCACTAAAACTAGAACGTCTGGAAGATCTCGATATCCATGAATGCGGATTCTCATTGCGTTTGCTTTTGCGGCTCTATAAGCAGGGTGTTATATAGCCTTGGAGGGGTAAACAGATAGGAGCCTTCAATAAGATACAGGTACCTATAGTTATAGATGAAGTAGAGTCTGCCTCTTCACAGAAACCAAGAAGCAAAAAAAGTCAACTGATTATACTCATATGACATATGCCTTTGAAGTTATTTTACCTCTAAAAAATCGCGATGAGAATTGGGGAGATTGTCGAACACCTGTCTGATTCTACGTACGCTATCATTGCGGGGCAATGCTTCCGAGACGATGACAAGGCTGAGTGACTAGATTCTACCCAGAACGATGAGGCTCTTTCGAAGGGACTTTAGGAGTCATCCCAGAGCCTTGCAAGGATTATAAGTGAATAGAACAAAACTGGTACACTACTTATCTGCCCTGATTTGTTGCATGTAGACGACGCAAAGGTGCCAGCTGCCTGGCAGGCAGATGTCGCTTACGTGCAAGTAGGGGCAATTATGAAAATTGTTCACCGCCCGGACCTCAGGGTTGCCCACGTACCTATGCAGGTACCTATAGTGTCTGATTGCGTAGCAACTTGTCTGCCTGTCGATAAGTTATCAGTTAGTCAGCCCCGGTTTCTAGGTAAGAAATCTGGCTTGTCAGGCTGTAGAAGGGATTGGAAGGTGTGGCGGGCCTTAGGTTATGCCACTTGGTCCGAGCTCCTCCTACCTCTCGTCATCAACCAGCTCAAACACTAGAGCAGTAAGAACAACCAAACTCCGAACTTCCTCAACTACTTCCCACATTCACCATCCTTCTTCTATCATCGCGGAATTCTTTTCAACTTCCTAATCATCCACAGTCACTGCGGAGGATCAGGGTTCCTTTGCGATATCTCCCATAAAATCAACCAAGCCCACCCTCTTTTCCGTGCGGTTGCTCGCACAACTTCCATCTTCCCCAATACCGACTTTCAACAAACACCTTCATTTTCACAGCAAACACAATGGCCCCCGAACACGAACACAAGAAGAAGGTGAACTTGGCGTAAGTATTACAATGCTACAAAATATTGCAAAATATTCCACTGCGGACTAGGAACTGAGCTGACCCCTCTACCCAGTGACGTCTCCGGCGCCGAGCCCAAGGAGGTACGATAGCAACTACTGCTGCCAAACGAACCTACAAACTAACTGTTTCTAGGAGAACGATGTCTCGACAGCTATTCTCAAGAAGAAGAAGAAGCCCAACCAGTTGATGTACGTATTACCTCCACATAACATAATTACTGGCAATCTTTACTAACCAGTACACATAGGGTTACTGATGCCGTGAACGATGACAACTCTATCATCGCCCTATCGAACAACACGATGGAACAGCTCCAACTCTTCCGAGGTGACACCGTCCTCGTTCGAGGCAAGAAGAGGAAGGACACCGTCTTGATTGTCCTTGCCGATGACGACCTCGATGATGGCAGTGCTCGACTGAACCGAGTCGTCCGCCACAACTTGCGTGTCAAGCACGGCGACATCGTCACAATCCATCCGTGCCCAGACATCAAATATGTAAGCTACACCCGCTGCGAGGAAATGCTGTATTTTGACGGGTTTTACTGACAACGCCAACAGGCCAAGCGCATCGCGGTCCTCCCCATCGCCGACACCGTTGAGGGATTGACCGGTTCGCTCTTCGATGTCTTCCTTGCCCCCTACTTCCGAGAGGCGTACCGACCCGTCCGCCAGGGTGACCTATTCATCGTTCGTGGCGGTATGAGACAAGTGGAGTTCAAGGTTGTCGAGGTTGATCCTCCGGAGTACGGCATTGTCGCGCAAGATACTGTCATCCACTGCGAAGGTGAGCCTATCCAGCGTGAAGAGGAGGAGAACAACCTCAATGAGGTTGGCTACGACGACATCGGTGGATGCCGCAAGCAGATGGCCCAGATCCGAGAAATGGTTGAGCTGCCCTTACGCCATCCTCAGCTCTTCAAGTCTATTGGTATCAAGCCTCCGCGTGGTGTCTTGCTCTACGGTCCTCCCGGTACCGGTAAGACGTTGATGGCACGTGCTGTTGCCAACGAGACTGGTGCCTTTTTCTTCTTGATCAACGGTCCCGAGATCATGTCCAAGATGGCCGGTGAATCTGAGTCGAATCTTCGTAAGGCCTTCGAAGAGGCTGAGAAGAACTCGCCTGCTATCATTTTCATTGACGAGATTGACTCCATTGCCCCCAAGCGAGAGAAGACCAACGGTGAGGTCGAGCGACGTGTTGTTTCTCAGCTACTCACACTTATGGACGGCATGAAGGCTCGCTCCAACGTTGTGGTCATGGCTGCCACTAACCGTCCTAACTCTATCGATCCTGCATTGAGACGTTTCGGTCGTTTCGATCGTGAGGTCGACATTGGTATTCCGGACCCCACTGGCCGTCTCGAAATCCTTCAGATTCATACGAAGAACATGAAGCTCGCCGACGACGTTGACCTCGAGCAAATCGCAGCCGAGACGCACGGTTACGTTGGATCGGATATCGCTGCCCTCTGCTCGGAGGCTGCCATGCAGCAAATTCGAGAGAAGATGGATCTCATCGATCTTGACGAGGACACTATTGACGCTGAGGTCCTGGACTCCCTAGGTGTCACTATGGAGAACTTCAGATTCGCTTTGGGCGTCTCGAACCCCTCCGCTCTTCGCGAAGTTGCAGTTGTCGAGGTTCCCAATGTCCGCTGGGAAGACATCGGAGGCTTGGAGGAGGTCAAACAGGACCTCAAAGAGAGCGTCCAGTATCCAGTCGATCACCCCGAAAAGTTCCTCAAGTTCGGTCTCTCTCCGTCTCGTGGTGTCCTATTCTATGGCCCACCTGGTACGGGTAAAACGATGTTGGCCAAGGCCGTCGCGAATGAATGTGCCGCAAATTTCATCTCCGTGAAGGGTCCCGAGCTGTTGAGTATGTGGTTTGGTGAATCCGAGAGCAATATCCGAGACATCTTTGACAAGGCTCGTGCGGCTGCACCTTGTGTGGTCTTCTTGGATGAGCTAGATTCCATTGCCAAGGCTCGTGGTGGATCAGTCGGTGACGCCGGTGGTGCCTCTGATCGTGTCGTCAATCAGCTTTTGACTGGTAAGATTCTCTAGATATCCATTTTGTATTCAACACTACTAACATTGAGCTATAGAAATGGATGGCATGACTTCGAAGAAGAATGTCTTTGTCATCGGAGCCACGAACAGACCCGAACAATTAGACCCGGCTTTGTGTCGTCCAGGTCGTCTTGACTCGCTCATCTACGTTCCTCTACCTGATGAGGCTGGTCGTCTCAGCATCCTCAAGGCTCAGCTTCGCAAGACGCCCGTCGCTGCTGATGTTGACCTTAACTACATCGCATCCAAGACCCACGGTTTCTCCGGTGCCGATCTTGGCTTCATCACGCAACGAGCTGTCAAGATTGCCATCAAGGAATCCATCACGCTCGAAATCGAGCGTCAACGTGCCCGTGAAGCCGAAGGGGCTGGCGATATGGATGTGGACGAGGAAGTTGAGGACCCCGTTCCTGAGCTGACCAAACGCCATTTTGAGGAGGCTATGCAAATGGCCCGAAGATCCGTCAACGACGTCGAAATCCGCCGTTATGAGGCTTTCGCACAGCAAATGAAGAATGCTGGACCCGGCGCGTTCTTCCAGTTCCCTGCTGCTACTGGTAGTGCGGGTGCCGGCTCTGGTAATGACAACTTCGGTCAAGCCGGTGACGATGATGGTCTATACGACTAAATCTCGTTCATCAAATTCGAGCTTCCCGTCGCACATGTACTTTAATTCCTTTACTCACCGTGCGTCTCAACATAATTCGCAACGTAACCCGCCCCTCGGGACGTAAGGTTTGATGCCGGCGTCTCTACACCGGGGTGTGGTTCCTGAAAGGGATTTGCCTTTCTGATAGACTCGTGGCCGTATGATCCTAGTTGCGGAATGGGCTGTTTTCCCTTGTGCAACGACAGGTATGACTATTTGGCCCTGGACGAATATGAAAGCCATTGCTAGCATCCTCTCAGGATGAGATGCGGTGGCCGTACAACCTCATGGGCTTAGCAATGGATCAGGTAGTTAACGATAGACATATAAATTGACTTCGTGTTGCCCTAAATTAGATTCTCAGTGTGTGTTCACCATTCCTGGACGGCAGAAAAATAAGCTACGCTATATGCATTTCATGGGTATGATTGAACGGGATACCTGCTGTGTTGATAGGCAGCATTCGTAACTTTACAATCTCCTAGACGCATATCGCAGGTGTACATAACAGACGAAGTACTTAGGAGTCTTGTTCAAAACAGTGATGTAGCCATTGTCCTTGCTGTGGATCAAAGCAAAAGACAATGCCGCAGATGCCTTCCTGCCTACTTGATAAATCAAAACCTGTTGCTAACGCCTATGCTCCCCTACCGCCCATCCATGCCATTCTGAATTTGCAAAACAGGACGTGATGAAGCAACGACAGTTGCCTCCTCGAAACTCTCTCTAATCCATCGTCCGCGTCCTATCAAGTATGTATACAACGATGTCCCAATGTAACCGTGACGTAACCACTGCTCTGTCCCAAACGTAGAGTTTATCGTACCTTCGTCGTCCTCTTGCCCGCAGCTTTGCCCCTCTGCAGACTCTTTCCGATCTTGAGGCCCCTAGCCCGGCGCCAGCGGCTACCTAGTCGTGTCCTGATGCGGCGCTCGACGCGTTGCTGCGCAGCTTCTAGCCCGCCGTGGCGCCGTCGTCGACCTCGGCCACGGCGTCGAGACACTCCCGCGTCACCTTGAGGACGGCGTCTATCACCGACTGCGGTATGGCCAGGCTGCCCTCTGCGCTGCTGCTCGCGCCGTTCGCTTTGCTGGCGCCGTTCGTGCCGGACCCGTTCACTTCGCCCCCGTTCGTGCCGTTCTCGGTGGCCGAGGTGGATGCGGCGGCGGCGGCGGTGTCGTGGCGCACGTCCTCGAGGACCCGCCGCACGAGCGCCGGAAACGTGGTCACGTCGCCGGAGCGCAGGAGCGCGAGCGCGTGCGACTGCACCGTCGAGGGCCAGTTGGAGGGGTGCGCGTTGAGGGAGTGGAGGAGGTGCTCTTGGATCCTGTGTGGGGGAGACGGGTTGGTCAGCCCGGGCCTCGATGCCGCCTGGGGTGTGTGTGGCGGCTTAGGGTTTGGGGTTTGGGTGCGGGTTGAGAACGTACTTGTTAGCGTATCCTTCCTTTATCAGCAGCGCGTTGATCTGCGAGCGCAGATCCGGGTCCTGCGTCGCGGGCGTGTAAGCCGTCGCCGACGCGGGGACCTTGACTGGCGTTTGCGATGGGTGCGACATTGTGGTGGCGGGTGGGTGTGGCAGGACGGAGGGTTGGTCCTCCTCCTCAGCAAGAGCGCTTCTTCTCGTCGCGGGAGGATGGGGAGACGGGGAAGCCGTAGAGGTTGGCTCGGACGTTGCGGGTGGGCGCGAGACGGCTATCGAAGCTAGTGGCGGCTTTTGGTGGGAATGTTGATTTTCGAAGCGCCACGAATACAAAACCGAACCTCTCCTCGCCGATTGGGGCTGCGCAAAGCTCTTGCAGAATCCTGCGGATGTCTCGTTTATAAGCAAAGAAGTAAAACTCGAAGGCAATTCGCCGCGCGGGAGCACTAGCTGCTCGGAATTGCGAGGTCAAGGGCAAGGCTGACAATTATCGGGAAAGTTTGCGAGGCGAGGCTGAAATAGCTTCGTAATAAGTGGATAGCTTAAGGAAGGAGAGTGTGGGGCTTTAAACTCTGTAAGCGCTTGGACTTTCCATTGTCAGCTTCCTTCCCGTGCCGGGGTAGGCTTAGCCGCATGGATGGGCTAATGCAAGTTGTGGCTGGTGTGTTAAGGGCTAGAACAAGCCACCCTAGAGCTCCCCCCTTTTCGGTACCTGGGTACGCTCGTCCTCCCCCATGTGGCTTTTACATAGGCACGGCTGGCTACCTAGTCTCGATGCCCTCAACGAGACCTCATTTGCAATTTTGTAGCATTGTTTAAGATGTTGCAATATCTAATTCGCATAGGCTTTATCTACATCTTCGCTTCCACGACGTGTTAAGCGTTCTGTCTTACTTCTCATTACCCTATCTTTTATGAGTTATATATCTTCACACTAGACCTGAATGTTAAGCCACCTTCGAAATGAGCAATGCGAGGATAACATGGCTTTATTATTTCAGTTCATTGCCATACCTCACGACACGAATATAGGAGCTTGTCTCAACAAATTGCCCATCCTTGAGCACGCCCTAACTCCTTGATATATTAACCGGGGTGTCAGGAGTTGTCACCAGAGGATCTGAGACAGCAGAACGAAGGATGTTCTGCCGAT
The DNA here is from genome assembly GCA_022578575.1 of Hypoxylon sp. FL0543. Classification (NCBI taxonomy): domain Eukaryota; kingdom Fungi; phylum Ascomycota; class Sordariomycetes; order Xylariales; family Hypoxylaceae; genus Hypoxylon; species Hypoxylon sp. FL0543. Next base: position 1,901,819 of record MU393989.1, on the reverse strand, counting down.
ATATGGACGGAGGGCAACTCGCCGTAGTTAAGTTCATAATTCTTTGCGGAACAACGTTGCTTTTAGCCCTTTGCTAGGTCGGCCTCGTGACACGGAGCGCATCGACGCCACTGCTCTGACATATCGCAGTCATAGGCTATTGAAGCAATCTATCATTGAAATTGCCTGCGCAATGCTACTCTAAAGTGTCGAGCTTAGAAGCGAATGAGTCTCAATGGATTACTTCTCAAATGGCAGTTGTTGGAAGGCACAAAGGATTGGTTGTCAGCATAAGAACCTTGAAGAAGAGATCCAAGTACAGTAGTCTATGTAGGAACAGAAGTTTCATTAAGAAAATGCAGTACATCATCGTTGATTCGCAAGTAAGAAGATACAGTCAAAATGACTATAAGGAAATAATATGTATACCACGTGTAGTGGGAATAAGCAGCAGTCAACCTTGCAAACTTCCTTATGGCAACATTCTCTTAGCTGACCTTGGCCATCGAGAACAGTTTACCAAGAGTATGTCTCGGAAACTTAAGTGTAAGTAGAATTGATTTCTTTTGCTCTCACTCGAGAACAATGCGGCATCATGATCATATCCTAGAGCAAACTACCAGTGCATCGGAATCTGACATACTTCAAGTATCCACTGGGATGAGTAATCCCCTCGCATTAATCCTTCCAGTCAAGCGTTCCCCTTGTGTCCTGGACTAACCAAGTCAGTAGTTTCCAACACTTAGATGTGCTGATATTGCTTGTGACCGACTTAGTCTTTCCAACAATTTAAAATACCAGAAGGGTAAAGAAAACTTCACACCGACTATCACTTATCTTCTCAACTGTATCCTGCAGTGTAAGGATGCTTGCATCTGGGTTGGTCCACGGTTAGCGAATCAAAGTTAGCCGGATCAGCCGCGACATCGATATTATTCGCTAATCTTGCTTAAGTCTCATACCGCGGTCGCGCTAAGGGGTCCATTTACCTGGCCAGCCCAAACGATCGATTCTTTGCATCGTTGGGCTTTTCCCACAGAATATGATATGTGACCTGGTGCATCTACAGGCCCGGTTAGATGGACGATGTTGTAGTCCAGGCCCTCGACGACAAGCGGGCCGATGGGAATTTCGAAGCTAGAAAAGTCGGTCTAGATAAGATACCTAGGTAAATATGGCGGTTACAATGAGATTGGCATCTACCTAGGGTTGCTCGAAGACGATTGGTCGTGAAATTAGGCTTCTCGCAGCCCCGTTGCTTGCTGTGATCTGCAACCAAGTCATTAGTGTATCCGCCCTGCTGTCACCACAAACTCTAGCAAGTATAATGTTCCTTTGACCTAAGACACGCATGGGCTGAGGAACTTGACGTGCGTATGTTCTTGATTTCGTTTCATCGGACTGGGGCCGCTTACTCTCGACGCTGAGAGGCTTCTGACCCGTATTGTCTCGCTCTTCACCTACATATCCCTCTTCCTTTTCTGGACCTCGCTTCGACGTACCGAGATAGGGCCCGTCATTCAATCTACGTGATTGATGATCGTTTTGAAAGGCTGCCCACGGACTAAAGTACGCGGCTAACGACGCTTGGTAACCACATTATCTCTGTTCCGCATTCGCCGCGGATTCCTATCCTAGCATGCCGCGATATTGGAAGGTAGCTGTGAACAAAGGACAAAAGTATCCTCCATGTACCGACTCGGAACGCATTGCCCACATCCACCAGGATCAAGGAGTCGGCACACATGTGCTAGCGATCTTGGATATTATTGTATTTCGTCCTTGTGGTTCTCGTCGAACGCGAACGCGGCTCGGGTAGCTGCGTAGACTTGAGTTAGGATATTGCCCTGCTGAAGTAGTCTAATGTGAAAAAGTTTATCTCTAACGGTCCTCGCCTCAGCAAGCCGCAATTTGATAGGCAAGTCTCTGCGGGATACGTGGTCATATGGTCGATGACAGGAGGTCGTGTCAAGTGGTCATATCACAGGAGACCGGACATAAGAGGATGATTATACCTTCAAGTGGCACAACTAACGGGGTAGGGCGGTCCCGATCTATCACGCGCAGCCGTACTGGAATGCCACGGTGAAGCCGCGATTGGGTACTACGGGCTTGCGACCAGTTATAGGCGTCGGTGGCGTCTCCAGGCTCCAGCGGTGACCGCTGTCGGATAGGGGTATCGTGTCAGCTCTTTGCGAAGGCGTCATTAGCTCTTATGTTCGGGAACAGTGACTAGACCGATCACCAGGTCTTTGTGCCCCCCACGATGATATTACCCGATCTTAGCCTGGCAGATCCCCCCGCGCAGGACACCCGTCCCCTGGGCTCTTGAGTGGACAGGGCCAGATGCAGAACGCATGTCCTAGGGTCATCCAAGATCCCGGGGGTTACAATATGCAGAGACGGTATGAATGTGGCGCCGGCTGGTCCCAGCTTGCAGGGCATCGGGCTTAAGGACCAGCCACTCACAAGCGCGATCCAGGCAGGATGGCCGGCCGCGGGCCGCATGGAAGGCTACCGGGTTGCTGGAAATCTAAAGCCAGACCAGGTATGGCGGCCTGCATCTGCAGGAAGCTAAATGAGGAAGTAGGGACGCCAGGGCCGTTGGAGGCGTGTCGAGGAGCTAGCTCATCTGCGTCCCATTGGGATGTCAAGTTACCTATACATGACAGAGGAATGATGGGGGCAATCTACTGGTTACCTCTTTCGGGCTTCCGTAGGCGAGCTAGCCCTCTCGGTAGTTGGGTGTCAAGCATGTCGAATAAGTCTACCTAGGTAAGTCAGTCGAAGTATGTATGTAATAATGAAGGCTCATTCACACCTTGTAGGTACATATATGTAGGCTTTAGGTGGCAAGATATATATACATGTAGGTAGGGGGCCAGACTGAGATACTTGAACGGAACCTTCTCGGAGTTTATTTCACATCGGCTTGCACCTTCCTAGATTTGTAAACGGACCACTGCCGTTGGTCTACATAGGTAGGTACCTACACGTAGGCATGTAGGCATGTAGGCATGTAGGCATGTAGTAGAAACCTTATTATCTGGGATGAGCCAATACGCCACCTCCTGGCCTTGGAAAGGCAGGTACCGAGCATAGTTGCTTCTGCCATCCAGTGCGGAGAACTGCATCGACGATGGACAAGTGGGGGAAACCCCTATCACGTATATCGCATACTAGATGTATGTACCTACAGCTACCTGGTCAAGGTAGGTAGGTATCTTCCAATGATCAATCTAACGGATCTACCACACCAGCTTCCACCTCTACTGTTGTACCAGGTTGGGCCCCTCTCTGGTAAAGCCTGATGCACTGAGGCTCAGCCCTAGAAGACGCGTCGTATTGACGATGTGACCAACGGAAAGCGGAAGCGATCTCTGTCTGGGAGGGCAAGATACGTCCTCTCAGTGAGCCTGAAACAAGAGCCACGCTTAGAAGGCCGTAATCACCCGCAGCATACATTGTAAATGTGATGTAAGTCAGGATTGGGTAGATCCATTAAGGAGCCAGCACTGAATTTATAGTATCATTCCCGCTATATGAGTAGTACGTGTAGATTAGTCCTGGATCTTTGAAAACCGAAGGTATCAAAAGCTTACTTCGAAGCCTATCCTTGGCTCCTGCCATCTCTGGTCTTATGTAGGTAGAAAGCTCGGAGCTACCCAAGCCTGTACAAGTGGCGTTCTGGCGTAGGTACCATTGCCTCAAGTACCAGCAGAGCATTGGAGACCGGAATGGGCAGGCACATACTTGGGCAGGTGATAGCTCCTTAACATGTAAGCACTGCCCGGAAGGAGCGCGGCTGTCTTCCAGGTTTCAAGTTCTTGCTCTTGTCCGATCCGCACCAATGTGGCCCAGTCTTACTTCCTTTCGTCTCTTCTTCTGTCCTATCCACTTAAGGACGTGGGACAACATGTCATTCAACCACCGCCCTCAACGCCACGCAGCGAAGTATCATGCAATGGGTCCGTCCACGTTTAGCTTTGAACGCAAGGGCTGCCCAAGTCCACGGCACGTCAGAGCTATTCGCTGCCACGTCCTCTCCTTACTAGTAAGCCAGCTACTGTATACGAGATCTGGCCGATATTCAACAGACCTCGTGACAAAGCATCGCCACTTGTATGCAGCACCGGAGCCTGATAATTCTTTGACAAAACCGATGATGGTTAGGTTCGAACGTTAATATCCCCGATACACCTGGGGTTGATATATTCTATGAGAGTATTTACTGCTGTTTAGTGTTGCCACTGACGAACACACACACACATGTACCGGAACAGAGCCGCAAAAGTGCGGCGAAAACATGTGACATCGGCACCTGCATCTGGACCATGGCCATGTCAATCTCCGACCGAAAGCACTAGGGCGGGAGACGCATATCTGCATCAGAAACAAACCATTAGCAGGGTTTTTATCATCTACAGATCCGCTTCTATCTAGCAGTTGCTGATTACTGGTAGTTATTCTTAAAGGGTATGAACTGAAACGTGGTTAACGTGGACCACCTGCTGTTGCCGATTTACAGAAAATTATTACTCATTCCCCCGTCTTCACTTGAAGGGCCGCAAGCTTTGACTGAAAACAGAACTTGCTGTGGTGGTGCTTGCAGTAGTTGGTTTACTGCAAAAGCCCCTCAGGAACAAGTGTCTTCAGGCGTCATCCTAACACAGGGAGTTGTCAAGGTTGGACGCTTCTCCGGCGTAAGCTGGGCAGCATTTTTTTAGGCGGATGGCGGTGACACCTAAATCTGGTAATTCGACTCCATTTTTTTTATTTTATTTCTGACTTCATGGCGCCTAAAGGCTCCTATCATTTTCAATAGGACGTCGGGGTAGTCTTCCCCGCAAACGCTGCGATAATCCAACGCAGCCCAAGTTGGCCCAGATGGTCTCAGCCTTGTGAGACATGTCCGCTGCCGTCCTTTGTCCACCTGAGCGTGCAGGGATGCCAGAGAAGAACGCTAAGCGGACGAATCTGTGTTCCAGCTGCAGGACATACGCTGTAGCAGACTTATCGAGAAGACTAGCCGAGGCGGCCCATGAAGCGGACCGTGATTGTCCCAGCTGCAAGTCATGCTTGTCCAACCCACGCGGCACAGGCCTCTAGCGGCCCTTTAATCCTCGGTGTGGATGGCAGCGCTAGAGGCACCTCCGTGAGCTATCACACGGGCGCTGCAGCCGTACTCCGAAGTTACAGGTCAGCGTACCAGCTTTGGACTGCATCTGTACCCGACATCTCATGGCAGTGGGAAATAGTGCTCAATGGTGAGGGTCGCTAATATACCCGCCAATTTGTTATGATAGCATAGCATGGCACCAAGCCGGGGGTGGGGGCGCTACACCCATCCATGTCAGCTCATATTTGCCAATGGCTTACTGCGATTTGCCGGTGGCTCGCTGTAGGCTGCTGTATGACACGTTGCGAAGTTGGAATGCATGGCGGAGGTGAGAAGTGCGGAATTGCAAAATTCAGGAATTAGGACCCAGGACGACTAGGTGCCTCGGCGGACGGATACCACACTTATTATTACACGGACTCGGAGCCGAACTCCGCAAATGGAAAGCTACCTAGTAATGGGCAGGAGCAACATGGGATTCTGGTCGGCAGGCATTTGTTGTCGGTTCTCAGAATCTCACTGCATGAGAGGCGGTATCCACTATCAGACCGGTGGCCAGGTTTGGATCTTATCGTGCCTTATCGAGGGAGTCGGTCAGGAGAAGGACCAGTAAGCATGAGCGCCAAGAATCTGACCCAGCCTTGACAGACTTCGGGACGACAAGCGAGATGCAGGGAAGCTGAGGTGCAGAAAAGCTTGCTGGTGGGATGAGCGTCCCGTCCGGTTGAAGTCGTCAATTTCATATGTAGCTCGTGGAAGTGACCGTGACGAGGAGAACCGGATTGGTGATATTGGGCTGGGAGAATAAAGTGATGCCGAAGTTTGAGGATGACGCGGTCGGTCAAGGCACATGGCTCATCTGCCGTCCCGGTTTGTTTCTGTCGTTGTTTCTTTATTTCCCATCCCCCCCTTCCCTCTTCCAAATTGGGCACTTGACCCAGCTCTTTAGAGTGCGAGGAGGACAGGGAGTCGGACATTTCGAAGGAAGAGCAAGTTGCTCCCAGTACTCCTGATACTCGTAAAGAAGCTGAGATTTTATGTGTCTCCTGGAGGCAGGAGTATACCTACCTTGTTTCCTCTATAATTCTACCCCATTATGGCAATCAGTCGGAACGGAATGGATATACTCGGGGCGTCAAGATACCGATAGTCCTTTTGACTGTCTTAACCCCTTAGAAGGGCCTCCATCTAGCAACAGGAGCCTTGGAAATACTCTTTACGTACAATTGTACAATAGTTGCGACTCTCTCCGAATTGAGCCGGAACAGTTGGCTCGCATCCATCATGTTGAGCTTTACTGGCCGTCAAGCATCAGATGATCCAGTAGATCGGCTCTCGTCTACTCAGGTAGTTACGACCCTACGATACCCCCGTAGAAATAGGGGGGAAGGGGGTTTACTCAAAGTACATACACGCTGGCTCTATACATGTCCGTACGAGATGTACTCTGTGTCTTGTACGGTTTGGGCAAGTGGAAGTCTCGAAACAAGCATTGAGGCAGATACCACCCATATACTTGCCTTATAGGTATTACTTTGTCAAACGTACTTACGGGGGATGTCACACGAAATGCGCAACACAGATTACTTTCGGCTGCAGAAACAACCATGCACAAAAGGCCTCCAGCCTAATGGTAATTGGGACAGGTGCGGCTACTCGAGAGAGCTGTCAGTTACACTGAAGGGAAAGCCGTCATGGGAGCACGAGTCACCGATGGATATAGAAACTCAAAGCTCTCCTATAACCTAGTGACGCGTTGCTAATCTATATATTAGGGATCGTCCCATCTCCCATATCCACTATGGTCGCCCATGGTCCGTCGGCTCACATAGGGTTGCAATTGTCAAAAAGGCTATTATCATCGTCTCCCACAGGCGAAGTCTCTATCTGGAACGCCGTTTTCTGGCAACTTGGAGTTTCTGTCTGCTAGGAGAAGAAAAAAGTCTTATGTATATGACCTTGTACAACCAAGAGGTATAACATACCCTTTCCCTCTTTTCCAACATTCCCCATTCCACAGCCACAGCACAAGGCATACGGAACACGGAACACGGACCACGGACCACGGACCACGGACCATGAGCACAACCCCACCACACCTTCTGTTCTTCAGAGCCCACCGTCACCTAAGGACAGCTTTATTATTATTATTATTCATTAGTGTACACATTACACAGGCAGCACAGGCTAGACCAAGAGCCGTCTAGAGCAGTGTCCAGAATTACCCCTGTCAACCCAATAAGCCCAAGACTTTTTATGCATGCAGGCGCGCTGCAATCACAACCTCGACCCTCACCAGAAGCAGAGCTAGATGCAAGGCGGTGAGAAGGCTACAAGCCGTTTGGCTACTCTGTGTAAGCCTCTCTGACAAACCACACGTCCCTATTCGACGTCGGCATCAATAAGCTAGGGGCATTTCTGGGCCTTTACAGGCGCATCTGATTCACGTATTGTTCTTTGTCGGTCCAATTTTTGTCGACGCACGCATGTGCTAGTTGTTTCCGCCAGGTCTCTAACAGCTGGGCATGCTAGCACAGCTCCATCGCACGTTGCCCTGCTAGACAGCCCTAACAGTCCCGGAGCGCTTCTGATATCGAAAACGTACCCGGTACCTCGAACGCCACGGAAGGAACCTGGAAAAGACTTGACAGATACTCAACCTTGAGGTCGCAGTACATACATACACCTAACATACATCAAATACTAAAAAAGAAAATCCTACTCAAGTGTGGTGCTCCCGCAACGGCGACTCCCACCGCGACTACCGACAGCTCATCATTGTTCACGTCGAGCTTTCCCCATCAGCGTGCGTCCAGCAGCATTGAATTCGGGTCTAGAAGCCCGGCTGCCAATTCTATCCTCCCACATCCCTTCTTCGCACTCACACCACCTTTTTCCCCAACTGCCCGACCTTTCCAAGTTGTATCTTCGTTCAACCGCTGGCCACTATCGCGACTTATCTCACACGCCCGCACCCGCGGCCACGCCCTTTTTCCACTCTCACCTGCAACTTCTAGCGGCGGGCCAGCATCGTCTTTGTTCAAACAACAGCAACAACAACACAACAACCGTTAACCACAAACACACCCACAACCACGCGCTAGCCCTGCTGCTAGTTCAAACAATTACCATACCAGACAATACAATACAATACAACTCCAGTCGCTACCGACTTATCTTGCAAGGATCTGTTACCCTGGGTTCGGGTTGCCTGATCTGAATTTGGCAAGAATCAAGACAGGCACATCCCACCTTTTTTCAGTCCCTGCTGCTACCCTGCCCACCCATAAGGATCCCTTGTTCGAATAACTTTTACATGCTTCCTTCGTCGACTTTTGTGCGACACGCTACAACCTGAGAGCTCCCGACTTTCTACAACAACACCTCCTTTATCAAACTTTTTATTCACAGTAAACATACGCTCATTTGCAATTGTCTTTTACTCCCCCCCTCCTTTTCCCCATTAACACCCCCCCGGTGAGAGCATAGATTTACCCACTTCATTGTATTCCGTCGTTTTAGAATACGACAAGAGCCCGTCAGCTCACTACCGCCGGACCCTAATAACTCTGACATCAAAGGGTCCCCGCTGCCAGCACTGCGCCTATAATCCCCCTGGTGCAGATCCTGGCTAGACTGAGCAGTGCCTCATCACTTGCTCGCTCATAGTCAGTGCCGGCGGAGTCCCTTTTTATTTTTCCTCCCCCTTCCAGGTACGCTAGTCTCGAGTCAGTCTGCTCCAGGTTGTGGCTTTCGCCACTAACACCACCTGGTGACCAGCCCCACCAGGACGTGGACTCGGGATTCCACTAACTCGAGCCGAGCATAGGACACTTGACCTTCATTTCTTGTTGATTTCTTGAAATCACCGTCCACTGTTGACAAGCATCGCAGCCAGGCAGTTCCGTGCTCTGCTGCTCGAAGCAATTGGGGGGTCGTGATCTCGTGCAGCTGCGGCAATGACCCAGTACAAGCACTGCCGTCAGTAATATGTACGTCAAGCACGCCTTGCAGCATGCAGTGCAATGCCCTCGTCCGATTTGCACAGCTCTTATGTATCCATGAACATCTATGCTGACTTGCACGTTTCACAGACCAAGATGGCTGAAGTCATCATCAGCCCTCCCGACTCCCCCGCGGAGAGGGTTCGAGACATCACCCAGTATCTCTATCCGGACCTCCTCCTGCTGGCGTTCATCACCATTGGTGCCACACATTCGGTCTACACCGCTATGCGTAAGGAGGATGTAGTTGTGCCCACCGTCACAGGCCCCGGAGGCAAGCCGTTGCCCGTGACCAAGAGAAGAAGATCCGACGACGACGCAACGGAATCAGAGGAGTTTAGTCCTCACGCCAGGAGATTTTTCCAATATTCCATGGTTGTAGCAACCTTGACCTTCTTCGCCACGGCTGGTGCAATTGCTGCCCGTGCTCTGATCCACAGAAGCGCAGATGGCGAACATGGATGGTGGTGCGGCGAGCCGAAAACTGTAAGCACTTCAACGTCGCATCCTACATTCAATTCCAATTTGCAGTTAGCTAATCCCGCCGCTTTGAAAATATCTAGGTCTTCGTCCTCGGCTCAGCTTTTCTCTATGTCTACTTAACGTTGACAATGTTCGACTGGAAAAGTAGTCCAAGCCTGGTCCATATCCTCACCTGGTGCTTCGCGCTTTGTGGGGAAATCATCATTTTCGTCTGTGATGCAATTGTTCTGTCCGGCCCGCACAAGGTCATGACCAATCTCAATCGCGATAGATATGTGATTGTCGATGAGGTGAACAAGTGGGATATCATCGATCTCAGCTTGGACATGGCAAGGATCGCTCTCTTGCTTGGCATGGTCGTAGTTTACTCTACTATCATGCTTCTGAGAAGACAAGCCGAGCCTGAGAAGTATGAGCACGGACAAGACTATGACTATGAAGCTGACGAGTCCACCCCGCTCCTCAACGGCGATGCGAATGGCTACCGCACAACTGGCCATTCTCCCCACCCCGGCACAAACGGTGTTGCCAACGGTAACGTTAATGGCACTGCTGATGGGAGCCACCAAATTGTGGACGAGGACGCTGGTTTTTACCGACCAGAAAAGCTACCTCACACCACCTGGTTCGAATACCTGCGTGGCTATTCCGTGTTTTTCCCCTATATGTGGCCCAACAAGCAACTTCGCCTGCAAATCATCGTCGTGGTCTGTTTTGTCCTGTTGGCACTCCAGCGGTGGGTCAACATCATGGTTCCGTACCAAATCGGTACTGTGACGAACCAGCTCTCTGGGGACGATCTCAAGGAAGGCGAGGCGCGCACAATGCCCTGGGTTTCGCTCGGACTGCTCATTCTGTATAAGCTGCTGCAAGGACCGTCCGGGCTCTTGGGGTCTCTTAGGTCGCTGCTGTGGATTCCCGTTTCTCAGCACACATACCGAGCTCTCACGACGTCGGCCTTTGAGCATGTCCATTCTCTGAGTCTTGATTTCCACCTAGGCAAGAGAACTGGAGAGGTCCTATCCGCCTTGAACAAGGGCTCCTCGGTCAACGCTTTTCTCGAGCAAGTCACATTTCAGGTCTTTCCGATGCTCATCGACTTGTTTGTAGCTGTCAGCTACTTTTACGTCAGATTTGATGCTGTCTATGCTGTCATTGTTTGCTCAATCACATTCTATTATTTGTTCTTGACAATACGAATGGCATCCAAGACTGCTGATCAAAGACGGGCAATGTCCAACGCAGACAGGGAAGAGGAAGCGGTCAAGAATGATTCTATCATCTCGTATGAGACGGTCAAGTATTTCAATGCCGAAGACTTCGAATTCAATCGGTACAGAGAGGCAATTCACAACTTCCAAGTTGCCGAAGCCAGAGTCACGTGGAGCATAAGCACCATGAATATCTGCCAATCCTTGGTATTCATGATAGGCATGCTAGTGGCTATGATGCTCGGTGCATACCAGGTAACTATGGGCACCCGAAAGGTTGGAGACTTCGTCACCTTGATGACCTACCTGGGCCAACTGCAGGGACCACTCAACTTCTTTGGGACGTTCTATCGTACAGTGCAGCAAGCCATGATTTCGGGGGAACGCCTCTTGGAGCTCTTCAAACAGCGGCCCACCGTCGTTGACCGTCCTGGCGCCGTCAATGTCACATCATGCGAAGGCCGCGTGGAGTTCTCTAAGGTCAAATTCGCATACGATAGGAGGAAGCCTGCACTGAGAAATTTGACCTTCACCTGTGAACCTGGAACGACAACGGCTCTGGTCGGCGAATCAGGTGGCGGCAAATCGACGCTCTTCAGATTGATGTACCGCTACTTCAACTGCCAGGAGGGTAACATCCGAATCGATGGCCGCGATCTCAAGGATGTCACGATTGATTCTATTCGACGCTACATAGGAGTAGTGCCGCAGGACACAGTCTTATTCAACGACACCCTGATGTACAACCTGAGATACGCCAATCAGAATGCGACGGATGCCGATATTATTGCCGCTTGTCAAGCTGCCAGTATCCACGACAGGATCATGTCTTTCCCGGATGGCTATCATACCAAGGTCGGGGAGCGCGGACTCCGCCTAAGCGGCGGCGAGAAGCAGAGGGTTGCCATTGCCCGAACGCTACTCAAGAATCCTAAGATTATCATGCTAGATGAAGCTACCTCGGCTCTCGACAGCCATACGGAGCAGCAGATCCAGTCGCGACTGGCTAGTATCGGTCGTGGCCGTACAATGCTTATCATTGCGTAAGTCTTAAGTCTACATACAACGTACTATGTCGTGTTTAAACTGACGCTCTCTAGGCACCGTCTTTCAACAATTACCCATGCAGATCAGATCCTTGTCCTTCATCAAGGGACCATTGTCGAGAAGGGTACGCATGAAAAACTGCTCGAGCAGAATGGCAGATACGCATCAATGTGGAACCGGCAAGCGAAAGCTGAGAAGGCAGCCGAGGATGCACGCAATGCAACCCGTAAAGCGGAAAAGCTTCTACGCAAGGCCAATATTCCTTCTGCTTCCGGCGACCACCACAACCGGAGCGAGCATTCCAATGGTAACGATGACTCGAGCAGCTCATCTGACGAATCGGTCGCGCCCGGTAGACCCGGCAACCAGTTTGAGTCGAATACACCGGCGGACGGCTCTTCTCGATCGACCCACTAATATTAATGTCCCCCGAATGGGATCGATTGCAATGTCTATATTCCCATATTCCGCGATATATAGTTATTTATTGCTAATGAGCTTCTCACGCCCCGATTTACAGGGCATTGCATTACAGGCGGCGTTGGTGGCATATACAGAAAATGACCCCTCCACATAGGAGGCTGTCGGCGGCTTTGCATTTCCGGTTCTCACGATTCTTCGCAACGATACCAAAAGACTCACGTCGTTCTGTCTTATTAATTCTTCGTCGTTGATTGCAAAACAAGACGACCACTCATGGCCTTCACACGAAAAGTTCCGGCAAAGGCGGGATGGAACAGGAAGGGATGGAAACGGAAACAAACCAATGTCAGGGGTGGGGAGGGAGGAAGGCTTTTGCTTCAGAGCAACTACTTTTTTTTTCATGGTCCGGTTCAGTCAGTCGGTTTGCTATGGGCTTTTTTTTCCTGAACGGTGGGCAGAATACCACCTTAATGAGATGATGAACTGGTAGCATTAGCAGGCGATGCGGGCGTATGACGAAGAGATGAGATTTGCGGCAAGGGGGATGTGTGTTTGCAACTGGCTAGACCCTATAGGTGGCTTTACTTCCACCGAAATGGACCGACCGTTAATACCGGAAAGATTCTGTAATTTGGGTGCCCCTATGGTTACGCTGTGACTGTGCAATGCTTGACGGGCACCCGCTATCGGTGCTAAAATGATATCCAGGAACCAAGAAGTGAGGCTGATGAGGGTGGTGTGACTTAGGCTCCGTGGTAAATTCTGGACGACGTTGCAGCGGGCTTGTGAGCCCTGGCGGAGAATTTCGCAGTGGCTCCAAATGGATTCGGCCGCGGCTGCGCCTCATGCGGCTCTCATGTGTCATGACGGCAAGACTTTCCCGATCTGCCTTGATGGCTAATATAAATTTTTTCGACCCCCGTTCCTATCCCTTCCCTTCCTACATACCCCCCTTCCCCCTTCCCAAGTTGCTCCAACCTGCCGACTGCTACCGGGTACCCAGGTCGCGATGTGACACTGCGGGTAAAAAAAGGGCAAAAAAAGGGACGCTGTCAGGACGAAAAAAGAAGTGGGAGGAAACAGGGAGGGTGGTCGGGGTGGAATTTCAGACCGCTGTACCTGCGTCGAATATTCTTTGGTCCCTGCAACGTTGCGCGCGTCCAGACGGAGTGGGCCGGGGAGGGTTTTGGTGGATGTGTATGTTAGGTATGTAGGGTAAGGGTGGATTTGTGCTATATGTAGTAGTACATACTATGTATACTATGTACAATATGTACGTAGGAATCAGGTGTGAAGCACGAGGTACGTAGGTAGGTATGGAGCAGAGCCCGGCTGTGTGTGCCGGGGAAGGTCGAAAGGGGAAGTTTGGTCGGTGTGAGGTAAGACGCCGAGGGTAAGGTAAGGTAAGAAAAAAGAACGGGCATGGGTAAAAGGTGAGGTGTGGATTTCGAGGGAACGCGTGGTGGGAAGCATGGGCATGTCTGTGTGTCAGTCACACTTCCTTTGCCGAGAAGGAACTTTCTCCCTCTTCTTTTTTCTTTTTCGAGAACGTCTGTGCTGCTTTGGGCGTGGAACTACCTAGTTCGGGTTGGGCTGGATTGGGGTCTCGCGCGTCTGCCTTCCTGGGGGGTCCTGCTTGCTGGGTATATGGATAGGGAAAGGCGTATGGAAATAGATATATCGTCGAGTAGAGCCGTTGCGTGACCCATCTCTTTCCTCACCTTTTGCCCTGCCCCGCCGAATTCCGTCGGGGCGCTGGGCCGCTATGCTATGCTGTCCTCTGGGATGAGGAACGGCCTCGATCCTTCTTGATTGAGTAGGCATCCAACTTTAGCGTACCGGACGGCGAGAACGTGAGGTAGTCTTACAAACTAGATACTACCTAGAAGCGGTAAGAAGCAATGTGTTCAATGCCGGCAATCCTATGGCCGGGGCTATACATATCCGTGAATTGACTCTTTGGGGACGAATATCTATGGCTTTGGCATAGGGTAGCTGTGATCGGTGGCCAAGGGTCTCGACCGAGTTCATAAAATACACGGAGCCGGAGACGGCATCATCATCTCTCAAGTTACCTACCTACCTACCTAAGTAATGGCATATTCACAAACAATGGGACTCGGCGAGAATGGTTGCGTATCTCGGCAGGCGGGCTTCTACAAGGAAAAAGCCCATCCCACCGGTCATTAGGTATTATATAAGTGTGAGGTAACTATAGTACGGCGGAAACGAACGAACCCATCGTGTTACTCTTCTCTTCTCATCAATACGTGTTGTGCTCTTCGTTAGCAAAAGACGTGGTCACTTCTCCCCTCATCCCTTCCTCTGAGCTGACGGCTCGGGTTCTCCTAGCTTCTAGGGAAAGCTGAAGACCACTAAACCAACACCAGAAAGATCAGATTAGATCCAAAAAGAGATCGCTCAATCGGATGGGACTCATAAGTCTCGCTCCCACCCTCTCACCACCGGGCCTCGTACCCAAGCGACCAAGCAAACCCCGTATGCGCCGTTTCCGTGACCTGTGAACGAATGGCTTGGGATACTAACCCCTTCCCTGAACGCCTATGCCTATGATGATGTAACGAGGCTGCCAAGAGACACTCGAGCTGATTTTTGCTGGGAGCCGTATAGTAATTTTCTTGGCAAGACCTGTCATTATGCTGAACTCCAGTTTCGTATGATACATGCCAGGCCCCTAGCAGTCAAAAATGATAAAAATTTACAAGCGAATGTCCTGAAGCGTCGAAGACAGAGAGTCGCCCATATTCTATCGAGCCGACTTCTTTTTCGACGCTGAAGACGCTATCCCGTTGGGGCTAGTCTTGAGTCCACCGTTCGCGATACCGTTGGCCTCAGTCTTTCCATTGAGCAATGGCATCGCCTCGGTGCTCTTTTCCTGGATCGACTTTGGCTTCTCTACTGGTTCCTCGACATCAGATTCTTCAGCCTCGGATCGGTCATCATCCGCAACGCTGTAGACAATGAACCGGTAGGCGATCCTGACGATAAAGAAGAGCCAGAACAGGTTAAGAGCCTGCAGCGACGAGAGGAGACCGAGGGTGATCCAGAAGGATAAGGGGCACTTATACTGCTGGGTTTCCCAGTTCACCTCGTACGGGCCAACAGTTTGGAACTCTGTGAACAGCGAGTACAGGATCCGGAGGTTGAGGTAGTGGCGCAGATAGATCCACGAGCACATGAAAACGAAGAAGTAAGGCCCCACCAGAGGATGATCGATGTAGTTGAGAGTCTTTGAAGTCTATCGGAAGACGATTAGCACGTGATCCAACCTAAGAAGCTGTGAAAATCTCGTATATCAGACTTACCGCAAGGAAAAAGTCACTAATGTCGTGAGTGATATAGACGGCCAAACCCAGATATGTAAAGTGGAAACGGTAGCTGAGCGCAATGAGTACCAAACTGACGATGTGGTGTCCAACGAGCTCCTTGAAATCCTTGCGGGGCTTCTCCATTCCAAGTAGGAGCACGATTGCCTGCTGGGCCCAGTAGGCAGCCTGGAATAGGTAATAGAACTTAAAGATGGCCTCGTGTGTCTTGTGAGGGAAGTTCTCGTACATGCCGTAGGTGTTGAAATACCAGACTGGGGTTCGGCTCATCACGTACATGCCAGCCGGTCCCAAGAAGGCGAAGTAGATGGCTGTGTACATTTGCTCCATGAAGCGGGCCTGCTTGCCGCGCGACTTCAACCCGGCGAACCTTGCCAATGGCCGAAGAAGTTCTTGCATGATGAATTCGCGGGTGAACGAGAGAACAACGATATAAAAGGCCACAAATGCGATATCCCACGGTCCCTTACCATATTGGACTGGCGTATCAGGGTCAGCCCCAGGCTCACGAGGGAGCTGATAGGAGAGGAATATAAAGTGGTGTATAGGATTCGATTCGGTCGGGTTGATGGCGAATAGCGACAGGAAGATAGCAAGAATAACTAGGGGCAAGACCCAAGTGTGCTTGATGGCGAAGTGCTTGCAACGACGCAGGAAGGACCGGGCTTTGCGACGCTTCGAGCCCTTCCCAGAAACATCCTTATTATCCGATGATGCCTTTTGTATATGATTGTTATACGCAGTTGAGCTAGAGTTCGAGGAGCTTTGAAGAGTCTCGAGGCTCGCTTGGAGGCTAGGTGCGCCGGTATCTCCCACCCTAATGTCGGTACCCAATCCACTCGACTTCCTACGTCGACGCGCGTTTCCGTGGTCAACAGCCGAGTGCAGCTGGTCGGCCGACGTGTTGAGAATAGGGAATGGTTCAGATGACGCCATTTTCGTAGATTGGATCGTATCACGAAAGGCTGATTAGAAGACGCGATGAGGAAGATAGAAAAGACGTAGATCCGAAGTCAGTCAGATATCGATTAGGAGGGATGCTGCCAATTGCTGCGGCTGACTCCTGGATTTCCAATGACGAACCTGCCCACCCAGAATACTCCCGGGATGCTAAAGGAGTGAAAGCGATCCAGGGACTGGTTGATAGGCTTGGAGCTGAGGAGAATTGACGATTTGGAGACGGGATGAGGAGGAGTAAAAGTTGCGGCGGTGGTGTTCGAGGAGATTTGATAGGCAGATTAGCAACTGACAGACCTGGGCTAGCCCCGTTAAGTAGGTACATGCTATTGCTATAAGATGAGCAATAAAACTTTTTAGTCGGGACCCTTTCTGCCCTTTCGCATATGACAGTCGCCAACTTTAATTAGTACCGGGGTCCAGCTGGCGTTTCGCTGTTTTTGATTGGCTCAATTGACCTGCCAAGACGTTATTCCCCAGTTCCTTATGTTCTTGGCCCCCTTTCTGCCGATGCTTGATTAGGAGGTCAACGGCAGGCAAACCCAATTTTCTTCAGCACCCGACAACTTTGTACACGGGAATAGCACAAGTGAGAATCAAATTCAGACCGAATTCCCTACATTCCCAGTTTCTACCATCATATAGTATTCTGTAGACTGTTGCCCCCGAAGGATAGATATCTCATCAATGCGTAGGAATCTGAAAAACACGTGTGCTGATCACATGGTCCGATTCTTACCAACTTGCGCTTCTGGTCACGTTAAGGAGCTCACGTGTTAGTCAAGCAAAGAGAACGGCAGTTGAAGTCTTGCCAGTTCACTGTTCTGATATCTAACGTCGAAGAGCAATACAGGAAGTAGTTGTTCTGTTGCTTTAATTTGCTCGCATTGTTAAAGGCTACCACGAGGCTGTGTGCCTAGCCACCTGCTATCAATAATAGATATAGGCTGTCTATGAATGGTTTGAATTCGAGCCTTTGACAGATAGAAGCCTTCTGTACAAATAGGCGTCAGTCAGCATATACTTAGGCAGCCATCGCCTAGATGCCCATCATACCAACGCTTAATCAGCGAAGCATTCTTGGCTCGCCTTGACTCGC
Organism: Hypoxylon sp. FL0543; assembly: GCA_022578575.1. NCBI lineage: Eukaryota > Fungi > Ascomycota > Sordariomycetes > Xylariales > Hypoxylaceae > Hypoxylon > Hypoxylon sp. FL0543. Next base: position 1,884,150 of record MU393989.1, on the reverse strand, counting down.
GCCAGACTACCTTATCTAGAGTCTTCGTCCTGCTTAATTCCAATGCGCCCATTGATGCTTCCGGTCACTATATCCCTAGTGATCGATGCCAAATATGCTCGTATATATACAGTGGCTATTGCCACTTGCTGGGCATAACATACGATAGCCTCCATCGATGCAGACGCATTGTAGCTGGCCATCCCAGTCACACATGTTGAAAGAGAGGGAAAGCCGCTGTTTCCTCCCCTTTTGTGAGCCCATGCGCCATACAATAATGCCTTCAACAAACTCCGTTAGTTCCGATAAAAACAACCCAAAGCGCCTCGCTTGCTGACAGATTGCAGGATAATTCAAATACATCAAAGCCATATTTTTTTTTCTACATCGACGGTCAGTCAGGATGTTGTTCATCCCGTAAGATGTCATCCACCGGTCGCCTCCCACCAAGCCTTTCTTGTTGGTCTCCGCTCCGGCGGGCTGAAGTAGCAAGCGAGCTGCTATCGAGAGGATTATGTGACCGGCGAACGAACGTCTCGTTTCTGTCTCCTAGGCTTGGATTCGGCCTGCAAACGACCGGCGCCAAACTATTGTTTCCGATTTTGCGTTGAGGCGGCGGTCGGCTTGACCCCGTTGTAGAGCCCGGACTCCTCATCCTATGTGCCGAGGGTATGGAAGGCGCCGCAGATGGCTGCTCATTAGACCCAATTTGCAGCTCTTCTTCTTCTAGTAGCTGGGCTAGTGCAGCGCCTCGGCGCGGAGGAGCAGGTATAACAGTGACCGGTAAGCTATCTGTGTCGGGAGTTGGCCTAACCCTTTCCAGGATCCTCTCCGCCTGCGTGGCAGCAAATATTTCCATCCGGCCCCTCAGGTCCCATCTACCGAGACTTTCGTAGTCGCGCCGTGGCTTAGGTTGCTTCGGCATCGTGTGCGGAAGAACTTCCGCAGGGGCCTCCCTTACGGTACGATGAAACAGGTTCAAGTAGTGCCAACGACCAGGAATTTCCTCTTGCGCCTTCTTTTCCGCTTCGGATGATGAAGTGGAAGAAGGCCCAGTACTCTCTGGCATTGGGCCTGACGCCGACGACGTGGCACTGTTGCTTCTGGACAACGGTCGTCCTTGTCTGTCGTCCGTGGTCCTCGAGGTAGTCTCCGTAAGAGGCTGGTATCGAACAGCGTAAACAGTGCTATCAGCACTTGCAGTATCGGTCCTACTTACCGGCGTAACTGCCGGAGGTGGCCGTGAAGGCCACAATGGAGGCTGTAAAAATCGTGCTGCTGACCTGCCAGTCGACTGGTTCTGTTGCCTCCCATCCGGGCTATTCTCCGACTTCGACCTAACTCGACTAGCAATAGACGACATCGCAGGCCACATATTACTTCGACCACCAAATGACGAGCTGTTTCCGCTATTGCCACTCTCCCCTCCATCATCATCGTCGCCACTCCTTTTCTTACTTTTCCGACGCTGAGACCACGAGAGGTCTGACGATACTTCCATCATTTCGTCGCCATCGAAAACCTCTCTCCCCAGAACTCCGTCTTTCTTCTCTTCCCGTTCTAACGCTTCGATACGTTCAACCCATTCCCACACTACGACACTGGCGGCCGCCGCGCCGACCCACCTAACATAATCGCCCCAGCCAATTAGTTCGGGCTTCGCGATATCCAGGACAAAGAAGACGACGGGGACGAGAATCGCGATGATAGAAAGAGTTGCCATCAGGCAGATATTTTTCATAAGCGGGTGATAAAAAGCATATCGTTTCTTCATTAACGAATAATAGAGCACCCAGGCGGCGTATAGCAGACCCAGAGACAACTGGAAAAGGTAACTAAGAGCCGGTACGGCATCCGTAAAACTGCGCGGTCTGGTGTTGCCAGTCTTCGTATAGTGGAAGCTATTGAGGGCACCAAAGATGACATCCAGCGTGATAAGCGAGAAGGCTGTCCATTTTATGATGACTTTCTCTCGCTGCCGGGGAAACAGCCTTATCAGGGTCTGGGCCTGGGCTAGCCAAAGGAAAGTATCTGATATAAGTTGAATGACCTTCAACTGAGTGCCTCCAAGAACCTCCTCTTGAAGTAATTGCGCGTTCTGTATTCCCCAGTTGTATTGCTGCTCGGCGACACGGAAGGTATCCGCTGTAGCAATGGTTAGAGAGATGGCAACTGTCAGAGCCGCAACTTTCTGTAACCAAGGACGACCGCCGATACTGATGCCATTTGAAGGGCCATTCGTAAAACCGCGCCGGCCCAAAACGACCACTCCGCCGTCAAGAAATGATCGAGGTGCGATAACGAGCATGATAAGGAGCAAATAAGCCAGAACCGTGGTGGCAGCTAGAGCGTAGCATTGCGGAAATATTGTGGAATAGAAGGGATCGAGGAGGTCGGAGAATTGAGGGCTATCGGTGTCCGCAGTAGACTGATCCAAATCGAACCCCCCATTCGCGATGATGGCAGGTTGGACTGTGGCGGCAACCGTGCAGAATGGGGAGTATACGGCGTCGGCCGTCAAGGTCGTCGGGTCTGCTCCTGGAATCTGTAGTACACCATTCGATGGAATTGTATAAGGCAAGCAGGACGTCGGAGTAGCAATCACCCTCGGGAGCCGGAGATGCGCCGGATCCATCGTGGGAGGGCAGACAAGCAGCCAGTCGCGGGCGACGACGTTCGGGCACTTGTGATGCTATCGCAAGTTGCTCGCCATGGAATGGGAAACGCGGCAGGCCGTGTTACGTGTTCGAATCGGTCGAATATTACCGGCGATGCGATCGGATACGGGTTACGTCGCGGGATATTCTCCTTCGCCCGAGAAGCCGGTATTCGCACAAACAGCGCTCGCCTTTTTTTAATCGGTCCTATCCGTTACCAACCAACAATTCTGTTTCTTGAGCGATGTCGTTTAAAAAGAAAAAAGTTGGACGTGTTCCACAATGACTTAATCGCAGTTACTGGCGGGGACGTTTTTCGTGTATCTTTAGAGTTGGAGGATGATGTCTGGGCGCCGAGAGTCTTGGTGGAAAAGAAACGGGAGATAGGAAGCCAACGACGGTTCGTCAGGTAGGAAAGGGCGAGGAAGTAAGGACTTGCCTGCTGCAACTCCCATCGCGGATGACCCCTGCTGGAGTGGGGAAGGGCATTTAAGACTGCAGGTGGGCTGGCTGGCTGGCTGGCTGGGGGTCCGAATTGGATTGGATTGGGTGGTTGATATCAATCAATTAGTGGGCCGACCTCTCCCCATTACAGTGAACCGTCTCAGAAGGTGTTTAGGAAGTCAATTCAGAAACATTACCTAATATAGGAAGCCCGGCACAAAAACAACCGCGCGACATACCAGTAATGGGCTAGGGCCGTACTAGTGTGTAGCGTGCAGTGTACCGTAGTATACCATATCAAACGGCGAGACGCTACATATTGCATCCCACTCTTGTATGTACCATGGAGATGGCTTCACCATTGATAACGGTATTAGTAGAAGAAGCGACCGAGGACGCTTAGTATGACCTGCCTCGTATCTACCTCGTCAAAAGTACAGTTTACATAACAAGGTAGTAGCGTCCGTATGGCACTCACGTTGGCATTAGCATTAGCATTGGCATCGTAGTAATCGCGACATCCAAACGGTTGCAACCGTCCGGCAGTTCCCGGAACTCAGTCAATCAAACTTTTTAAAGGGGCCATGACGTCCTTCGCCCTTGGAAGCAATTGCCGTGATCGACGTTCCGCAGACAACGGTCGATATTCGGACATCCCGCTCACATACATAGGCAGAAGGCCCACGGAGTCTAGTTATTTTCGTTTGATCAAGGTCCTACGCCGTGGCCTGCCACCTGAGTCGCCTGGGTGGACGAGAGAAAGCCACATCGATGTTTTTGATTACCTAGTCCACCCGGGACGGTAACAGGAGGGGGTTCTCTCGAACTTGCCCTTCAGCCGAGATCGCGTGCAGGGTAACACTGCGTGACGGACGGAGCACCTCCAAACGGCTCTCACTGATTGGAAGAGAGGTTTATCATTGCAATGCTGATATATCGGGGTAGCCCAGTAATGACTGAAAAAAGGAGACTCGCCCTTCGACTTTAATATACAGCGACAAACACCACATCGAAGTGTTGTATGAGTAGGTATCTAACCTTGTACAGTGGCGGCCCCTGATCTGCTTCGACGTGGGTTGCGGACACCAACAGTCCAATGATGCCCAGCCAACAGCTTCAAGATATCTCAACAAGCTTTCACCAAGAAGACTGCATGCGATCGTTCCCAACTCCGACCAGATACCCCGCGATCTTCGTTTAGCATCCGTCGCCAAGTCCCCCAAAATTGCTTGCTTCTCCAGCGGGCGGGCATGTCCTTGGCAGCTTGGCAAAGCTTATTGCTCGTGGACGTCGGCTTGGCATTATCAAAGATGATCTCCCGCCCAGTTCCAGACCAGCGATTATCTCCTGCGTCGACAAGGAGCCCATCATGTAGGTAAACCCATTGTTTGTGCTACACTCTTTGTGAGATCCGGATTGCCTGCCCAATGATTACAACAATTTCCAGCCGTGTCGTCCCTTGCAAATCCAGAAACCGAGATGTCTACCAACCAACCACGCTGTCCCAGCCAATTGCATCCTGCTATGCATTCCAAATTAATTGGCTTCCTCCGTTCGGTCAATCATTTTCATACCGATACCACATACCATTACCTGCTTCAGAAATGGCACATACACAGCGTTCACAGCATCCAGAACATCAGAACGTTTCGGAAATAAAACACCAGTCGCCCTGCCAAGACAACATTATGTGTCTGTGTAACTGTGCCTTATGATATGCTATCGTAGGTAACACGTGCTTGTATTCCGGAACCTATGATTTAGGCCATTGTAATGTTACCTAGTGGAGCTATCATCAAATACGGACAACTTCCGTGAATTCATAGCAGTCATGCGCCACCTTCCTAGCCAATTTCATCACGCCATATGCTTAAAGGTACCGAAAAGATAATACGAATGGTAGCCGTCGCAAACAGAAAACCGCGATTGGCATTGTCAGGAAATAATTCGACGACCCGGGGATTCGGGCATTCCACCCGCTCGGGCCCGGGTCGAGTCTAAGACATGGAGGATCTAGACCGTACTGTTCCCCGATCGCTACATAGCAACTGTGGTGTTGGAGCCGTGAGACATGAAGGAGGGACATACATATGCCCACCGAGGATAAAACCCGGGAATCGACCACAACTTACGAGACAACACTACTGCTATAATAGCTCTACCGAAGGCATCTACTCTCAACTGCCTGTTGATCAACGCAAACTGACGAGCTTTCCGGACGTTGGAGAAACCAGGTGACTACATTGGAACCGGCTCGTTCGATTTTATAATAATTAGGTACCTTGTTTCCTCGTATATCACATAGCAGATAATCGTAGCCGGAAATTCCTCAAGGGTGACATTTCCGACGAGCATTTGCCCAGCAAGAATTTGGTTACCTACCTCATTCCATACCATGTCGGAGTTTGCAGTGCACTGTAGGCACGGGAGGTGGCTCAGCCAGTACTAGTATCTTTGGTTCGTTGCAATGTACGCGCAGTAATACAAGAGCTAAATCTACTATCTATTGTCTACTATCTCGCAAGGAAATATGTGCAACGCAAAACCGCAAAGTGGCAAGAGACAATGTGACTTCGATGCGATGATATGTATCTAGACCACAAACCGTGGCCATCGAGCGGCGCCGCCCTTGCAGTGTCGAGAGATGCGCGAGATCGATAAATCACTTCTATCTCCATGCCGCGCGCCGAACTCTGATAGGAGTCTATACCATGCAAGCAGGGACGTCGTTGTTTCATATCCGAGGCAAGAGGCCGCGATAGGGACCCGCCCCCCTCAAGTGGCGCATCCTGATTCTCGTCTGCTCGTGGGACTTCGGCTCAGAGCTGCTAGGCATCAACGCGCACTCGAGCAATAAGCTAGGCAGGTAGGGTTACTCTTGATCCGTATCCGATATACAGTGCTGGAGCTTCTAGACCCTCCTACGGCATTTGAAGTGTCTAGAATCTCGAGATCGAACGCCGCAGTCTTCCAACCACCTGGTGTGACATTCGTGGAACCTGGAATAGGCAAGGACTTACAGAACGTGAGACCTATATCTTGTAATTCCTTTTCACGGGCGATGTATTTCTGGTCTATAATTATCCGTACTAGCATGCGAGAACGAGAAGTCGACAAGTTCAATACGTTTGCAAGGCAATAATCTAGACTTAGCTGAGTAGGTAGGTATGTTGAGCCATTACTTGGTAAGATAATTCCGAACCTTGCTATTAAAGATATTTCACACGGTCAATAATGAACAAGAAGAATCGTCGAGTAATATGACCTCATGACTTCCCGAGATCGTAGTCCAAGCCGGGTGACCTGCATGTCTGGGCCTTCTTGAATTTTAAGGATCACCAATGGTTACAGTTGACTCGTATCAAGTAGAAATTGCATGGATGCTGGATACTGGTATAATGATGATGCCTAGAGACTACGCTGTGGTCTCTCTATAACACTACAGGCTCATCTTGGTTCGTGGGATGGCTTCCTCTAACGTCTCGTATACCTGCCCGTGAGCTAGCCGTAACCTAGCTCCTTAGCTCTACATGCCATCTAAATCAGGTCCCTGCGTCAAGTCGGTATTGATAACCATGTCGTCTCTTCCTCTTAGGTGTATAATAATAGTGATACTCTCGATCCCCAGGTCATCATCGTCATCGATTGCGACAGCTCCACCGCCCTCTTCCGTGTAATCAACATCTCTGATTGCAAGAGAAGCACGGGTGGAAAGTTCTGCTTTCAGCAAACGAATTTCAGCTGCTAATGCCAAATAGCGGTCTTTCCAGTTACAGTCGTGGTTAGGAGGTGCAATAGGACTCGGTCGATGTATCTCAAAGTCTGAAGCGAGCGCGGATGTTGGACCTTCAGACGTGGTGCTTTCATCAACATTCATTAATATCTGCCGTGGCTGTAGCGGCGAATGGCTCAAACGACTCATTGAACTTGATGGATAGCGCTCATTCTCGCGTATGATAGGAGTGTTATCTTGAATATCAGGGTGTCTACTTTCGGGAGTGACAGTGTCATCCCAGGAATGCCCATGCACTGAGCTGGAAGCACGGCTCGATTCTTTAATAATTGAATGCGAAGGACCAGTAATCGAGTAAGCAGACAAAGGGCTTAGATATTTTCCCTGTGAATAACTGGAATCTTCAATGTGAAGGTGCGCTGGGCGGCCTTCGCCGTGAGAAGGTGTCATAGCGGACAAATGCTCACAATGTGAGGTCGATGATATCCCCGCCGCGTGGTCCAATGACTCATCACTCGCCCCCGAGTGTACATGCTCCGAAGAATGACCCAGCCAAGAGCCGGGTCTCTGATGTTGCGTGATATGTAGGGCGGTCAGCGGAGAAGGAGCAGATGTCCGGATGAGATCTTGGCTTGAGTTAATCGATATGTCTAATAAGTGCCTAGCAAACTGAGACCTATCGACGGGACTTTTCGGATGTCTGACTCTTTCCCTATAGCTCTTTATCTGAGACTCTTGTACATTCCCATGACTCTTGATGATGACGTGGCGGAGTCTGGACCTAGCATCGCCTGCTTCCTTGCTTGGTGTTTTTAACCATGAAGGTGGACTCAACAGACGGCCTTTAGGTATGAGCTTTTTGATTTGTGCAATATCTCCGCCTTCCCTCACTATGGCTGGACCGGGGGTTCTATTGACAACCTCACTTTCAGTAACCGCCTGATCCCTTATGGTTTCGTGGCTATGCTCATATCTTGGACTGCCACGGGCGACATGCTTTGTCTCGAAAGGCCTAGATGGCTGGCTCTGGTCTGTGGCGGTGTATGTCTCGGAGGGCTCTACCCTCGATTTCGAGACTGGCGTGGCTGAGTACATAGAAGGCCTAGCTTCCCCAATAAGTCTATTCTTGTGACTGGTGTATAGCTCATGAATTCTGCGATCAGATCCACTGCCAGAATGCTCTGCGTCGTGAGAATGGTAGAGGGCTGTGGAATGATGCCCCTGCATTGCGTGGTCCAAGGGCCGGGAGGCGTCCTTAATGGATAGTGGATTGGGCGAGCGAGGTACGGAGTCGAAATCTGATACCGGTAGCTCTTGGTGCAAGCCTCTGCATTTGGCGGCTTCTTCACCTCGGTGTAGAGTACAGGCGATGCTGTGTCGATATGGGTGGTGCCCATCATGTGTTGCCCTACACATGGGATCATCACATTCCACTTTAATACTAAATCGAACATGGTCTAAATCACTGGGGTCCTGTTGGGAATATCCGTGGTAATGAGATTGCTGAGAAGCTGATTGTCTGGTAATAGTAGACTCAGCAATTGATTCGCCTGCTGCTTTATCCGCGTTGATAAATGAGTTCTGTTGTACTAAGTGAGTCGGCCTATCTTGTGAATTGTCTTGTTTCTCTGATAAATGACTTGTACCTGCTGTCGGGGGCTGCTGTGTTGTGTTCCCACCGCATGAAATGTCTGCATGGAATTCGGCGTCCCTATTTTCCTCAAGATGCGCATAAACCAAGCGGGAAGCCGACCGGCTATCACCGATCGTGATGTACGGCCCCGTCATCTTTTGGGTTACCTGCCTAGATGTTGGAGTCGATAACGCTGGCTGAACTGATCGTGCTTCATCCAGCCGGACGGAATGACTCGAATCACGTAAGAAGTTCGCATGTGCCTCTCCACTGCTCTTGGGCACTTCACAAACGCATTGCGCGCACAGTCGGTGCTTACAAGATATGCAATGAGTCTGCGACCAAGTTCGTGAGGAACAGACATGGCAGATTCTACAGAATCTCCGGTGACCGGCAGTTCTATCGCCTGAAAGGGACAGGTCTTCATCGTCGGAAAACCAACCGGGGGGCCTCCTAATGCCATGCTGGTCAAATATGTCACGGGCAAACTCTCGCTGTTTGGCGTCTGAGGAGATTTGCGAGGCTGAGGACGCAGTCAGCGTTCTTAACGACATGGCGATAGATTCCGCTGTCTTTAGAGGTTTCACGGATGGAGAATGAACGGAAATGAGGCGTGGATCGGCGTCCTCCGGTATTGAGAATGTATACAGGCCAGTGGCCGAGCTCGTCGTTTCACGTTTTGGCCTGCCAGATAAGCCTGTATAATTTTGTTGAAACCGTTGGCCCAAGTTTGCCGTCGCGAGAGGGTTTACACTTATATTAGAGGAGCTAATGGTAAAGGCATGCTCCTGATCATGGGAGCTCCGGCCGCCTTTCAAACCAACGAACGAATGCCCGAGATGGGGAATCCACGGTCCCGCGGCGTCGAAATATGAACCGGAGTGTCGTCCCTAGCCAGTCGATACATATTTCCGTTCTCGAGCTGCATACTTGTCGTCTTCTGGCATCCCATGGTGTGAATGGGTCAGGCGGTGAAGCCGACGTATTCGCGACGAAACAGTTCCTTTAGCGATGACTGTTTGAGCTGGAGTGGCCGGTCTGTAGGCAATGGGCGAGCCTGGGTTCGACGAAGTATCGTCCGACGAACAGGTCGACATATCTAGTATTAAAATCGTGATAACGTCAAGCGGCTGCCAACGATATAATGGCACAATAATACATAATCGATACTCGATACACCTGTGGCGACTGATAGAAGATACGTTGAGGTGTCTGTCGACATAATCTACCAGGTGTGGATGAAAATTAAACGGAACAGAAATGGAAATAAACTTTGAGACGGCCCAGCTAAAAGGAAATACGGAAGCTACGGTTAGACGCAGTAAGGCAAGCACTGAAATAAACGAGGGAAGGTGCTCGCAAGAGGACCATAGGCATGCTCAATTCGTGCTATTAGGCAGATTTGTGGTGTATGGAAGGGACAGGTTTATGATGTACATGTTTTTGATGCTCCCCCCGTATGATCTATTTGAGAACAGCTTGCAAGCTCTCCAAGACCTATGATAATGTTAGTATTGCTCTCTAGCGTTAGGACTGGATGAATAGCTATAGTACCTCCAACTCAATCTTTGCTTCCGCAACATCCTGCTCGCTGCCACCGCCGTTCGCAACCTTTTGTGCTTCGGCGATCTGAGCCCTGACAGCGTCCGCACTGAAGTCCTCAAGAGGGAAACCCTCAACAGCATTGATGCTCAAGACCGAGTTAGGCTGCACAACGGCGAAGCCACCGGAAACTATGAATGACCAATATTTAGCCTTGTGCTTCCAATGCCGTCTTCTTTTTAAACGTACGGAAGAATTGCTTGCTGCTGCCGCTCTCTTCGACGACCTCGATCAGACCTGGCTTCAACTGCTCAATTGACGGAACGTGATTGGCAAGGACACCCATTTCTCCCGATTCGGCGGGGATGTTGACCTGGACGACGTCTTGGGACTTGTATATGGACTGTTGCGGGAATTAGCTTAGCTGGACAGTTGAAATGCATCGCACCAGGCGCCAATTGGGTATCGCGTTTTCGACTTCGATTTATTATATCGATAGATAGGGCGAGTTCGTAATCCATACCTGGTGAGGAAGAGACAAGCTCAGCTTGATCTAGATTGTAGACGTTAGCAACATAGCCTCTCACAGAGTGGCACTGAGGACACAAACTTTGTCAGGTGCGGCATCAGCGTAGGTCCTTCGCTGAATGGGCTGGATTGGGAGCCGCATAGCCGCGGGGCGAGCCCTAAGTGCTGCGCGAGCGACACGGAGAGTGTTCATGATGACTGGTGCTGTCAATTGGAATATACGCGGCAGGTCAAGCTCACGATGAATGTCGACTTCAAGCAATTTGGAAGTTGTCGGGCTTTCGGCAGAAAGAAGCCTAGCCTTATTGGGTATAGTCTTAGCACGTGATTTTTGAGATTCAATTTCGAACTTGACGATGTTGCTGCTAGTTCACGTGACTTGCACACCCATCTTAGTCATCAAACCTTCCTCCCGGAGTCCGGAGCAGGCCGCAGCTCTTCACCAATTAGATACCTGCGTGTAGGTATCGTCTGTCCCCAATCTGATTCCGTTTGGATCTTCAAAGCCTTCAAGAATCTTTTCTGGAATTGTTTTAGAACAGTGCTATCTGAGTTTATTCTATATTTTTTGACCATCAGTCATCTTCATATTACCTTCATCGTTCGTCGGTTGTACGAAATGCTGGAATGTAGCGGTGTGTAACCGAATTACTTCCTATTCAATCACGGTCCCGACGCCCTAAGAAGCAGACCAAACCTTGCAATACAAGCTGTCAGAAAAAGGGACGTCCTGGGCCTTGGATGTGGTGTTCCCATGAGAGTAAACTTTGCCCTGCAATGCCAGGCCAGCTGAGTCATGTCTCGGTGTTGTGCTACCACGAGGTTGTTATTGAGTGTGTTCGAACTACAATGTTCTACAAGGAATCTACATAATGGGACTTCAATATCTGAAGTGATGGTGATGTATTAATGCGCAACTCTGTCAAGATCCTCGTTGAAACTCTTCAGACAGCCAGTGCAAGAACTAAGCATTGCATCATTGCTCTCATTTCATCATAAGCTTCCAAGTTTGGCTTCAAGACTGCGCTTAGCCGGAAATGGAGCACTCAAGCTGTCATGGGGCTAGTTATTACCTAGGTAATCGCGGTTGAACGGCTGAGTTGGACAGACCCTGAGAATCCTACGAGCCATGTCGTACATACATCGAAAATCACGAGAGAAGAGGGGCATGGCAACAGGGATGTGGACCCTGCCAATGCCCGCTCTGAGAAGTTGGATGTGTTATAACAGGAATCAGACTGCGAATCATTGACGGCGAATTGGCCGAGCTAGGTTTTAGTATTTTCTACCACGCGCTGATACCGCGCGCCAATAGCACTAAGCTTTGATGAGCATTCATGAATGCGGGGTGCTCGAAGCTAGCAATTTACGCTACTGGGAAGATCTAACAGCAAGGTATGTTGGAAAAGGGGAGGATTCCGACATCTGCTGTTGCCGTTGCTAAAAGGAGCCATGGTCACAAGTGTGAGTCTGACCAAGCATCCCGCGCCGCTGTTTGATCACCAAAGCGACCGAAGCTAGAACAGCAACGATGGGCGAAAAAGGATAGACGGTTGGGCAATGCTCAGCTTATCAGCTTGGTTGAAAAGAGCGAATAAAGTGCGTAAGTCACAGTCAGGCCACCTCGCAAGCCGACGAAGAGCGCCTCTCGTACCGGGCGTCAAAGGCGATCAACCTCCTTGCCTCTTCAGAATGAGGGGGACGTTGGGGTCGTGCGTGTCTTTATTCGCCGTGTGGTCTCCAGCCAAACCTCTCGATTTGGCGGACGCCGATGGGATTGGAGAGGATGGCACACAGGGATTGCCACTCCCGTCATATCGACTACGGCCAAAGTCTCACACGTCCCAGCAGTGCAATCCCAACACGTGTTCTGGGAAAGCTGCACTTTTATCTTTCGAGACAACGATACCGTAATAACCTCTCTTTTCGACGTCAGAGGGCATGATGGTGTGAGTGATAGAGTTGCATATGAGGCGAGCAAAAGAGCCCACATGCCATTAAAGATATGCTCTTTACATATTATCCCGAGTACCCGCGTGTGGTTCGGACTGGGTTACGTTGTCTGGTTGTCTGCAGCCTGCAGGGTGCTGCGTAACAGTACCAAATGTCAGGACGTGTCGAGTCAATACGCAGCGAATTACACAGCTGAGAAGAGCCGGGGCAAAGGATCAGGTATTTCATATACTGTGCCGTACTGTGCAGCATCCTGTCCTCGGCCGACAAACTGGTTTGTTCTCGCAAGTCCTTTGGTGAGGAGAATTGATCTTTCAATCTATTGTCACCAGGTCGCTAGGTAAGCATTAGCTGCTTTCGGTCGAAACGATCCGGATCCATTAGGATCTTGAAACTTAAGGCCTCGTAAGTTTGTAGTCAGAGTTCACCGCCTTGTTCCAACAAACCAACCTGCGCTCGGAACTCTGCAATGGCGCGGTACACCACGGGCCTTTAGGTTTTCAATGTTCTACAAACTTGCTGTTGTAGGTAGAATTAACCTTTAAGATGACCACAGCCGTGGTCTGACAACATTCTAAGTTGCTGAGAGTATCATTACACAACGTTCGGAAGAGGCGAAGTGAGACGACATTTAGGTAACCCAAGTACCCATGTACGGTTGCATCCGAATTCTTTCATCTGCATCTGCATCTGTATCTTGAATCAAAGGGCCCTTTAGCTGGAAAGGGTTGCCCTAAGATATCGGTATATTGACTCGCAGAACATTGAAAAAAAATCAAGAGATAATTTCGGCTGTTGATGAGAAAGTCGCGCTAGGTGTACGATAGCCCTGCGCTTGGGTACGGACACTGTGAGCGACTTAAAGGATAGCCCGTGTACGCGATGGGGACGCTGCTATCTCAACAACACGCCGGCAATACCTAGAAAAACTTTTTTTTCTCGGCTTGCAGGAGAAATTTGCAAGCATGCAGCCGAAATATCGAAATTGACTAGGAGAAAAAAAAGTCTTAGACCAGAAGGTGGCTCGTTCGCGGTTCAAGCACAACATGCGGATCCATTGATATTCAGCCCATCGTTCATGTACAGCTTAACAAAATTAAAGAAATTACTTGCAGGTCCAGATGCGCCGGGACATTTCTGCAGAGCGGCCTCGGCCCCTGTACATATTTTGCACAGGTTTGTACCACCGACCCGCGTGTGCGTACAATGCGTACAATGCAGATAGGATATATGAGGATAGCGAAATCGGCGTCCTATGCCCATTGTCCTGGGAAGTAGAATGCCACCATGAAAGAATCAGGGAGCAGGCGCATGCCTACCCGGCGGCTGGCGTTCCATTTGCTCGCAATGGTCGTAAGTGGTGAGTATGTAAGCGCATGCGCATGTATGTAAATGGAATCCGAAGAGTAAGAGTAATCCAACATTGAAGCAAGAATGCGTGAGATGGATGTACTTGCCTACATAGGCGAGCCGTCTATGTCAGCACTTACGGCGTACTGCTCAAGTATATATGTATGCTAGGTGCATACATAAAGTACGTGTGGTGTATTGTAGGGCGAGCGAGTACCGTACAATCGCGACATTTGTTTCTGGACGGGGGTTTTTCGGCGATGAGTGGCTGCTGGTGCTGATGGCAGATGGCGCGCTACAATGTACACCTAGCGATAAAAAAAGACTGCAGGTGATGAATGGGCGAATGGGCAGGGGCAGATCGTTCCTCGAAAATCCCCGCCCATAACCCACGTTAGGGCCAAGACCCCAAGCCCTTCCAAGCCTTCCAAGCCTTCATTATCCGCCGCCGCCAGACAGCGGGCAGTTGTGAGTCCCACAGTGTTATACATCTTGGCGTCATACGGAGTACAGTGTCTGGTCTCGGATGAGTCCTACATGTACGTACATACATCCATACAGGCAGATGCAGGTAGCTGCTGCAGTCAGGTCAAGGGCATGTCACGGGTACATGGATACATGACAGACTCGATGGAAGCTGCTACTAGTGTGTAGACCAGTAGAAGTTGCGCATACCGCTTGTTTCCCGCTTGTTTCCCACTCGTTTCCATCAATCCCCCCAAGGGGCCCCCTTCCCACCGCTCCAGCAAGTGCGATGATCAAATCTTTGCTAGTTCTATACCATCCTAGAAGTATCCTAGAAGAGTATCCACATGCAAACAAACCATCAAGAACGCAGAACCAGATCCCATAGCCTTTGGTTCTCTCTCAAAGAGACCCCTCTCCCGTTCCCGATTTCTTAATTCCAATTTCCCATTTCTATCGCCTCATTCTCCCTCCTTCTGTCGCGTTTACTATCACTCATAACGTTGTTGAGTCCTTGGGGTCTAGTGCCCGGACTTGCTGGCCCCTTGGACGTTTGCAAAATTCTAAATTCATCTACATTTCCTCTTTGACCCGGCAGTACCTCGACGTCATACCCTTAGTTACTTAGTTAGGGCCAAGAATTTCCGAGACCCTTGCCCTTAACGCCTCCATGTTCTACTGAGCCATTTTCTTTTTTTTTTAACTACTCAGACAAGAACAATCCTCCTTTGACTGCTTACGACTACTACCATTTACTCTGTCCAACCGTAGTCAGAATATTCCTCACCTCGGCATTACAACAGCCACCATCCAAGACACCCAAGACAACCAAGACATCGCTGCCGCCGAGTACCACTTCTGACACCTCATATCTCTCTTGGCATCGCCAGGAGTAAGACATCGATCAGCTTATTGAAATTCAACTACAAATTTCTCAAACGCGCTTCACGAAATCATGGGTCGACAATTATAGCGAAACGGTCCCTAGGGACAATTATTGCGAATCTCCTTTTCGGAGACTCGGCCTGCACTATCTGTGTGGCCTTCACAGTTGATAAAACCTATATCTTAACCACCACTTGCGTTTGTCGTCTTTCGTCTTTCGACATCGACATAATCACGTTACGAATTGAGATAGTTGCGTTGCTAGGGAACGTAGGACACACGCATTGGAGACCCGTCGCATCCTGGTCTACCTTGACGAATTTTCAACCATAAAGTTATCACGTATTTCGAGTGTACAATCGCTGTTGCCATCAAA
Organism: Hypoxylon sp. FL0543; assembly: GCA_022578575.1. Taxonomy (NCBI): domain Eukaryota; kingdom Fungi; phylum Ascomycota; class Sordariomycetes; order Xylariales; family Hypoxylaceae; genus Hypoxylon; species Hypoxylon sp. FL0543. Next base: position 1,868,605 of record MU393989.1, on the reverse strand, counting down.
ATGACGAACGACCTGATACACGACTCAGCAAATGCGAATGTGTTGGCGTTGCGACCGCATGGGGCGCAGATGCAGCATGCACCAGAAGATGAGGCTGCGGCTGAAGTTGATGAGCCGCCCGACAATAGTCGCTTACACAAGTCGGAGAATCAGTTCAAGAGGAGCGAAGTCCGGAAAATATCGGATCACTCCGAATCTCTCCTAACTAAAGCTCTTCATTCCGAAGAAGAAACGGTTAATTTGAGCTTCGACACATCGTCGCGACGACGCTCAATGAACAGTAGTGTCAGCCTCGCGTCTACTGCCGACCTTACCAGCGACACTGGCTTCACAAGCCCCGCCCGCACGAACACACCAAGCCCACCACCACCTGTAATATCGCTTGCACGTCTTAACTCGGACCTATTCTTCGACGCAAAATCAAAGTTAGCTCCACTTCACGAACCCCAACAGACTACGCCTGTAGCTAAACCTCGTGGGCCAATTGCAAGCAACGAGGAGCGAAAAGATCCTGCAGTTGAAGCTTTGACCAAAAAGCGCTGCATTTCATTTGCATGCGGACCGAAAACGGATGTGAAGAAACCGGCTCCCCCGCAGCAGACAGTTGAGGCCAAGCCGGCAGCCGATGAGAAGCCGCAGAGGAAGACCTGCATAAAATTTGCATGCCCTGCGAAGCCCGTTCAACGCACGCCGCCAAAGCACGATGCATTGCAGCTGGTTATTCCTTCAAACAATGAGTGCTCGAAAGAGAGAGATATCTCCCCTACCGCTGTGCGCAAAATTCGGTCGCCTTCAATTGGCCGTGGGCGATCGCAAAGATCATTGACTCCACGACCATCGTCGGCACGAAGCCCAATGCCAGTTCGGTCGGCCAAGTATTTGACCGCTAATCCAACTGACTTGAATAGCGAGTCTTCTCGTTTCCACGAGTTTGCCAGTGATGAGCCCCAAGAGGAGGACTGGATTCGTCTGAATCTTCCAGCTCCTGGCCGCCGGTTGACCATCAATGATACCCTCAAAAAGGAGAATGAGATCCGGCGCTTAGCAAAGGAAGCTGAAGAGGAAGAACTCGAAGAGGAGGAAGAACTTGAAGGTGAAGAGCTTGAGGTAGATGAGGATGAGGAGATGGATCCTCTAGACGATAATTTGGATGAAGACGAAGTAGATGACGGCTACGAGGTTGATAACCAGTCGGGCTATGGTTCGGACGATGACTTCTCCGATGGGTATAACACCGATAATGAGGTCGGATTTGCCGAGTCAGATGATGACGATGACGGCGGAAACCTGGAACTGTGGACGCCTAGTCGCGCACCTGTTCTTCGCCTGTCTGGTGAGACTCCTATCTACCGCCGGCCATCCGTGACGGGCAACCGGTCCGATTCATCTTCCTCCGATATTCCTACAGGCCAGAGCAGGGTAGTCCGCAGCAAACGAATCAAAATGCGCCCTGGCACACCCGAGCTGCCTGATAGTACTGATTTTGTCTGTGGCACCTTAGATGAGGACCGCCCTCTAGAAGACGCTTACATGTCTTGCATTGCCGCTAGGCGACGAGAGAAGCTTCGCCCGATCCCTCAAGATATTGACCCGAGCTTTCCGACATCTGAGCCGGAGGATGAGGATATTGAACTGAACATCCCTGTCCACGAGAGTGATTGCCATCTGTCTGAAGAAAATGAGAACTCCGGTGAATGGCGCAAGAGAAGGGGTGACCAGACCTCTCCGAAGCGATATCGTTCGCCGCCGCCGAGGCGTCATCATTCTCCTCCCAAAGCTCGAGGTCGATCACCCAGGCGCCTCTTTGATAGACACTCCCCTCGTCGACTCGTTTCACCCCCTCCTAGGCCTGTGGTGCGATCTCCTCCGTCATCTTTGGTCCAAGTTGCGAACCGTGGGAATCACGAGATAAAGAGCCTTGCATTCCGGCCTGGCCTGACGCATACTAAATCCCTTCCCCGAGCTCCGGCATTGTTTCCCCAACATCTCAAAGGTCAACGCCGGTCTGGTAAGGCTTCAAATGTGGCTGCTAATGGCCATGTACGAGGGGCCATCGATATCGTGAAGGGCCTCGAGCAAAAACGCCAGCGTCGGAAGGAGAAGTTCAAGGAGAGATACTTTCAGAAGCACTGCAACAAGGCGCGGAAGGGCCAGATTCCGGAGAAGAAGCCTCAACCTGGCCAGGGAGCCGAGCGAATGAGGGAGATTGGACTCCTCATGGCTGGAAAGCTAGGCCCGGACCAGTTCGTCCTGTCCATCTAGATGGAGGCCTTTCCATGTGGTTGGAGACTACCTAACATTGCTTTTGTCCTTCATTGCACCTATTTTTTTTCTACCGGAACGCAGACCTAGACCACAGTTGCTAGAGTTTTGCTATTGTACATAAGTTTTATTTTTCTCTCGCTCTGAATGGATTTGGCGCGATCATGTTCTCTCATAGGAGAATGCATACTTCCCTTTTAACGGCATTGGGTTGGCAAGCATTCATCATTCAGGATACCACTTGGGAACGGCAAATTAGCATGGGCGGCGATCCGGTGATATACTTGAAATTGAACATATCTGATGAAATCTACGACTTTCCATCTCTGTGAATTTGTACCTGGAGGGGACGAACGTTATTTGTGCGGACAAGGTGTTGACTCGACATGACCCCATATTCTCCATAGTAAGGTAAGGTAGCAAGTCTTCAGATGACGAAAGGACACGAAAGCTCGGAATGTTGAAGTCCGTGCTATACTCCGTCGGCTTCGTTGCTCTCCGTCAGTGCTCGCTGGAATCATAGGCATCGATAGTAGGTATTACGTGATGCAGATTGGCCTCGTCACCCAGTCCTGTGCTCCTCACACTACACGTGGGCGTAAGCGGTTGTAAGATGTGATCTAGTCTCAATTAAGAACCGCGTCATGTTATCTGGTGATGATATCGTGTGGTGTTGTCAGAACATCGTTGCTGTTGGAATCGAAGTTCTGGCGTGGGCAGCGTGGGGTGGATACCCTAGGTACATGTAGGTACCGGCGTACATGCTAAATTTCAAGCCACATGTGGCTATGTGGCTTGTGCGTACCTGTGTTCCAGGTTGTCCTTAACCTTACTAGCAATTTTCTTGGGAACGGGTCGGACTACCGTATATATCATAGCCCATCATCCACCGGTCCTCTGCGAGCAATCTAGGAAGACAGCAACACCCAAACTAAACGTATCATCTACCGCCTACGAAGCTCGACTATCTTGCATATTCTCAGCCAGTCAATACCGTCAAGATGTGGATTGTTCAGTGGTGTTAGTTTTGTCCAACTACGCATTATTGACTATGTGATCATTGGTGGTCGCTGACGTTGTTGGTCCCCTGGGCCTGGCAGTTTACGACGTCCTCTCCTCGCTCGGCTTGATGAACAAGCACGCCAAGCTACTGTTCCTCGGCCTCGACAACGCTGGAAAGACCACTCTTCTGCACATGCTGAAGGTTCGTGGACAGTTCCGTGCTCCCCGCCTCTCGCATCGCTGCTTACTGTGTTCTTGTGGTTGTTCTCGCGAGTTTCGGAGGCTGTTTGAGTTATGTAACAATTATTGGGGATAAGAATGCTGACGATATTGAATATAGAACGACCGAGTTGCCATTCTACAGCCCACTTTACATCCTAGTACGTCGCATACACCCCGTCTAGTCAGGGAACGAACGCACGTGTCGGTATACTAACGCCGGCCAGCGTCTGAGGAACTTGCCATTGGCAATGTCCGATTCACCACTTTCGACCTAGGTGGTCACCAGCAGGGTATGATCGCCGACGCTGTTTCTACGCTCGAAATCCCGGCTGACACGTTGTTTCCGTCTAGCTCGTCGCCTGTGGAAGGACTACTTCCCGGAAGTGAACGGCATTGTTTTCCTCGTCGATGCCAAGGATCACGACCGTCTGCCCGAGTCTAAAGCCGAACTTGATGCCCTCCTGTCTATGGAGGAGCTTGCCAAGGTGCCTTTCGTCATCCTCGGAAACAAGATCGACCACCCCGATGCCGTGTCTGAGGACCAGCTCCGTCACGAATTGGGCCTGTACCAGACGACCGGTAAGGGCAAGGTTCCGCTAGAGGGCATTCGGCCCATTGAGGTCTTCATGTGCTCTGTGGTGATGAGACAAGGTTGGTCCAGCATATCACAATTCTGATGTCCGCTCAAGCAGAAACTAACGCCGAGAAGGATACGGTGAAGGCATAAGGTGGCTCTCACAGTACGTCTAAGCTACATTCGGAAGAGAAAGGCGTCGCATTTTCACATATTGGGGACGAGCATGCGGATGAAACGAATGCGATGACCGTCTGGGGAACAACGGAGTTCTCTTGACAACTTGCTTATTACTATACCGAAGTCGACGTTTTCCGGGATATTTCTTTGGAGTCAATGGCTAGAGGCATTTGCCAGATCGCAATAATGAATTGAGCATTACTACTTCATAACCTGTTCGAATAAGGTTGCCTCATGGGTCTCTGCCGTACCAGCCGAACGGAGAGTTGTTTATCTAGCGTCATTTATATAAGTCACCTTACGACCTCTTATTCGAGTAATCGGAGTTTTGTCTTCTCCAAAAACTAACGATGTTTCCTATTGTGAACTTACTGCTGAACCGTAGAGTCCGAGGTAGCTTACAGTTCAATCTATGTAGCTTGGAACGAAATGGAATGCGAATTGCCTGGACAACGTGGTGATACGGTCAAGACTCTTCTAGAATGTCATGATGTTACCCTGCCGGATGTCTCCGTGCTTAAGAGCGAGTCTAAGGTACCCACGTACCTCCGAGGCATGCAGGGGTACATGGCGCTCGGACCAATGAACTCGACAGGGTCTCACAGTGGCGCCGACGGCTCGACGTCATTCTAGTCATTCCACCTTCGACGCTACCTCTTGTATTTTGAGTCCTTCGTCACTGGCGCCGAGAAGGCTGGCCAAGATAACATGACTTGACAATACCATGTTGGCTTTCTTTGTAGAATACAGATTTCCACGTGTTCTAATATTTCCTTCTAGTTCTAGCTAGACGCGAATCGCTTCTAATATTGTGGTTACCATCACACTCCACTGCATAATGTCCACCGGCGTCGCACGTCGAAAATAGCGAGCATGGCTGGTGAATCTTCCAAACCTCGAGTGACATTTCTCACCGGGAAGCGCCATCACAACTACGGCTTCCCTCCCGAAGCGTTCGACTACACGAAGTTACCCGACTACGACCGCGAGTTTCTCCCTCCCGAACATCTGGCGGCGTTTGCTGCCGCGCTGAGCGCCCCTGACCCGTTGAACAATGCCGCCGACGACACGTCCTCGTTGCGAAGTCCCGCTGCTAGAAGCACCGGCAGCCTCGAGCTGACGAGATCCGCCTCTGTAGCGTCTGCCGACACTTCAATTGTTCCCGACAGCGCGGGTGGCCAGAATGGCGCTCAGAGCGGCATGTTCATCACGGCGCAGAATGACTGGGCGCCCGTGAACCAGAAGATAAGTAAGCGTGTGCGAAGAAAGAGGAGGAAGAATACCTCGCTCGGTCGTCGCACAGTAGACGAGACACGGGAGGGCTATCTATACGGCCTGCTCAAGTGGCCGTTCCTACTGTTCGTGGGTATGTGGATTATAGGCCTGGGCGCATCGTATTTATGGACGAGATTCTACATCTTCCTTTACGAACACTTCATTGCCTGGAGAGGCGAGAGGGAGAGGCTACGGCGGAATATGCGAGCTACGAGTAGCTATCGGGATTGGGTGAAGGCGGCTAAAGAGATGGATGCCTTCCTAGGGAACGAACAATGGAAGGAGGAGAATGAGTTTGCGTACTATGACTCTAAGACGGTTCGCCGCGTGTGGGAGCAGCTCCGCAAGAGTCGGAAGATCGCCGAAGCCCAAGAAGCCCAAGACTCGGGCGCTCCTGGATACCAGAACGGAGATCTGTCCGGGGAAGGCGGGAGCAGCAAGGCCGTCGAAGAGCTGAAAGCCTTGACGGAAGCCTGCGTGAAGAACAACTTCGTCGGAGTTGAGAACCCTAGGCTCTATAGCCAGACATATTACGGAACTAAGAATCTAGTACAAAACTTCATAGATGAAGGTATGTCGAAGCTAGCATTTAGACAGCCGGTGGATGGGATAGCGATGCTAACGAGGTTACTCAGTGGAGAAAAGCACCCAATTTCTCATTCATACAAGACAGATATCTTTCGAGGAGAAGCGTGCGTTATTTAAGCGAATGCACGCGAATTTCGGGCGGACTGCACTCTGCCTGTCTGGAGGTGCCGCCTTCGCATACTACCACTTCGGCGTCATAAAGGCACTTCTAGAAGCAGATTTGGTACCGGATGTTATTACCGGGACCAGCGGCGGTGCCCTAGTTGCATCTCTTGTCGCAACACGGACCAACGACGAGCTGAAGCAGCTCCTGATACCTGCATTAGCACACAAAATCAAAGCTTGCTCCGAGCCAATCAGTACCTGGCTCCCCAGGTGGTGGAAGACTGGCGCGAGGTTCGACTCGGTTGATTGGGCCCGGCAATCCAGCTGGTGGTCTCGCGGCTCGATGACCTTTAGGGAGGCCTATCAGCGGACGGGACGAATTCTCAACGTCTCCTGCGTCCCGGCCGACCCCCACTCGCCGACGATCCTATGCAACTACTTGACCTCCCCGGACTGCGTCATCTGGTCCGCGGTCCTGGCATCGGCCGCGGTTCCTGGAATACAGAACCCCGTGGTGCTGATGATGAAGACTAGAGAGGGAAATCTAGTCCCGTATTCTTTTGGCCACAAGTGGAAAGATGGCAGCTTGAGGACGGATATCCCGATCAAGGCGCTCAACTTACATTTCAACGTCAATTTTACCATCGTCAGCCAGGTCAACCCACATATCTCACTCTTCTTCTTCTCGTCTAGGGGGACGGTGGGCTCCCCAGTCACGCATCGGAAGGGCCGCGGCTGGAGGGGCGGCTACCTGGGCTCCGCCACGGAGCAGTACATCAAGCTAGACCTAACAAAGTGGCTAAAGGTGCTGAAGCACCTGGAACTACTTCCGCGGCCGTTGGGGCAGGACTGGTCGCAGCTGTGGCTGCAGCAGTTCAGCGGCACGATCACGATCTGGCCGCAGGCCAAGCCGAGCGACTTCTGGAACATCCTGTCGGACCCCGACCCCGACCGGCTGGCGCGCATGATACACGAGGGCCAGCAGTCCGCGTTCCCGAAGCTGAAGTTCATCGCGAACAGGCTCAAGATCGAGCGCCTGATCGAGCAGGGTCGAAGGGAGACGCTGTCGGGCGTGAGGAGGGGCAGCATTGAGAGCATCATAGACGAGGAGGATCTGCAGAGCCTGCTGAGGGGGAGCAGCGTGACTACGGACGACGAGACTACGGAGGCGGACGGCGACGAGGTCGACGAGGAGGTCATTGAGGATGGAGATTTCGAGGACGCCGTGGAAAGCGTAGAGAACATCAAAGAGGATTAGGTTGCAGGATAGGAAGACGCGATTTATTTTAAGGGGTGCTATTGCCTAGGTATGCTTCGAGGCTGGGGTTACCTTTAAGTTTATTGGGGACATAGATTAGGGCCGTCATAAGCTTCGGAGATGAGCGAGTTACCATGAGACGGATAGAAGTAGGTTACCTGTTTGCCGCCCTTCGAGGTGGTCGGCATGACTGATAGCAAATCAAAGACATTTTCACGAATCTCGCATTAGCAGTACATATGCAGTTAAGTTGGAAGATTTCGCGATGAGCAAACGGGAGCGCAACTAGTCTATGATAGTCAGGTCACGCTCTTAGCCTCACATACCGCTGTCTACATACGTGTAGGTCGAGCATCGGATAGAACAAAGAAATCGTTACGCTAATGGGAGTGATTCTAGTTTAGTGTAGCCCTCGCATTCTCTTGCCAGGAATGTCCTCCTTGTGCTCTGACGGCCTCGCTTCCGTGCTCCCGCGGCCGATTGCAGTACCCTTAATCTTGTAATCGAAGCAACCGCAGCTCAAGTTCGATGAAGAACGTACAAACGAGATCGTTCCACGATGCAGGGAACCCTAACGAGAGCGAATTCTCGTTTGAGGATATCTTACCTTACACGTAAGTATGAACGCACCTATCAATATTCTTCCAAACATTATCATTTACATACTTACCTTACATATGTAGACTTCAAAGTCTCAATTCTATACACCCTACTAGGACTTACTTCTACTCGAAGCTAATCTCCGGCCGGCTCCCGAGCCGAGCGGCTACTTACCCATTCACAAATTTAACCCGTCATTGTCGTTTGTTGTAGTATACAAGACCGCGAGGCGGGCGTCATGCGGGTCCTTGCGCCATTGTGCCTGCTATGGAGCCGAGAACAAAAGACATCGAGTCTGAGCATTTCTTCAAGTCATGAGGGCCAACGTCAGTGTGTAGGTACCGACGTAGTTGGTGTGTTTCTTTGAACTACTCCCTGACGCGTATAGTTACACCCGCGCTCTTTGTTTGTGGACTGCCATCTCGGGTTCACGGGCACGTTACATAGGTAGATTAACTCATAAGTCCACAGGCGGCATGTGTAGGACGTCGAGAAACCCGAATTACTTAAGAATCTGCGCCGAGTTGACTGTTATGGTTGGTGCAGGCCGCATCAGTTGGCAGAGCAAGTGTCTAGATCATACGTAGGCCTAAGGTTGCCACGTTAACAGCTATCTCAAGCCGACCAGAAATTTTGCAGTGTTTGTAAAGTGGCACTGGTTGTTACGGGATGGCGGTGGTCGAGAAAAGGGAGGAGACGAACGGGGATGTTGCGAAACTCACGTATGACCCAGACTTCACGGACGCGGTCATCGCCGCCACGGGTCCCAACGCTCATCCCCGTCTCAAGCAAATCATGCCGAGCTTGATACGGCACCTACATGACTTCGCTCGGGAGGTCGGCTTGACGGTCGCGGAGTGGGCGGAGGGAGTCGAACTAGTCAGTCTCCTCAACCGGCCTTGCCCTCACATACCTAGCTCGTGCTAGTGATAAGAACATGCATAACGGCTGACATGATACCGTAGATAAACGAGGCGGGTCGCATGTCCACCGACAAGCGCAATGAGACTCAACTCCTATGCGACATCCTAGGTCTGGAGTCGCTGGTTGACGAAATCACGTCCAGCCTTCTCTCTGCCAGCGGCCCATCCGACGTTACGCCGTCCTGCATCCTCGGCCCCTTCTACCGCGCCAATGCGCCGCTCCGGCCCAATGGGGGTAGCATAGTGCAGGCGGCCCCAGACTCTGACTGGTACAAGAGCGCCGAGCCCTTACTCGCACATGTCCATGGGCGGGTGCTCTCCGCCACCACCGGAGAACCTATTCCGGACGTTATCCTGGAGGTGTGGCAAGCGGGGCCGAACGGCCTGTACGAGCAGCAGGACGAGGCTCAACCGGACATGAACTTACGAGGGCGGTTCAGGACGGACAGCGAAGGGCGGTACGCGATGATCTGTCTGCGGCCGACGGCGTATCCCGTACCGTCTGACGGCCCAGGCGGCCGGCTGCTGCAGATGCTAGACCGGCACCCGTGGCGGCCGGCGCACATCCACTTTATCGTCAGCAGGGAGGGGTTCCGGACCCTGACCACTCAGATTTTCGATGTTGACGACGGACACATTGCTGACGACTCGGTTTTCGCGGTTAAGGACGAGCTGCTGGTGAAGTTTGAGAAGAGAGAGGCCGAAGGCAAGGGCAAGGAGAGGGCGCACTGGACGTTGCAATATGATTTCTCGCTGTGCGAGGTTTGACGTGCATTTCGTGTATTCATATGGTGCCCTTTTTTCGTTTTGTTTCGATGGTATATGTTTAGGTAACAACAGGAATGGCTGGCTCATATAGCTGCTGTTTTGGCTACATGGTACATGGTATTCCGCTCTCGCTACTGAGAAGTTGATTGTCGCTTCCCAGATATTACTTGTGTTTTGAGATGGCAGCTATTATTTAGTGCAGTTTCTATGACGGAAGGTGTCACGAGGCGGTCTCTCTTAGGGAGGAGCTTAGCATGCCATCTAAGTTCTCTAGTGGAAGCTCATCGCCTGGTTTTATGAACATCCCGTTCTGGCGGTAGTGGCGACACTGTTTCCCTCTTCATCTTGATTATATTGGTTGGATCCTCTCACAATTTGATGGCCTAGAGGTGAATCGCATATCAGAAAGTTTTACTGAGTGTTTGTTATTGAACGAATGAAATGCTAGAATTGTTGTATCTAGTTGGTCATCCACCATGTTGGCCAACCAAAGTTGAGTTGATGAAGCTAGGTCGGTACGTACCTCATACGTAAGGCAGGGGTCAAACGTGGCGCTTCCCGAGCTGGACTGCAGCTGTACTTAGCGGCCATTACCGTCAAAGGTAATTGGAACCCCAAAATTACAGGGCAAGCTGCTAACCCCCGGCGAGAAGTTGTTTGGGAAGTGTGGCCTTCCAAGTTATACTGAGACCACTTTCGTCATCAAAGCCAACAAAAAAAGGGAACAGCTACAGCTACATACTCCAATACGTAAAGCATAAATCTCGCGGCTTCGATTGCGCTTACTTAATAATGTCCATCTGAACATGTCGTCTACTTCACGAAGCTAACGGGCGCCCCTATTCACTTCTACCGAGTCAATCAAACGCAGTCGCGACAATGGTGAATCGTATCCCTAGTGCGAAGATCACCCTCTCCTATCCCCTCTACGCATGCGCATTCGATCCGGCCGATCCCAACCAACTCGTCGTCGCAGGAGGCGGCGGTCCAGGACGAAATGGCGTGGGGAACAAGATCGTATGGAATATACCCCCCATACTTTCCTATGTAGATGAGCTAGCTGACCGGGTACTTGGCAGAGCGTTCTCGACACCTCCGACCCGACTGAGCTTTCGGTAGTCACCGAACTCGAACTGAGCCCGAGCGAAGACAACGTCACGACCCTTGCCATTGGACCTCGCAAAGACCGAAACCTCACCGTGTTCGCCGGCGTCAATTCGAGTCCGGAAGAAATAAAGAAGGGGAAGAATGACCATTTTCGCGTTTTCGGTATCACCCAACCCGGTAAATCGGCCAAGACTAGCGGTGTAAGGATATCCGAGGTCTCGCGCGATGCGCTGTTCGTGCATAAGGACGCAAGCGCCTACCAGCGACTCCTCCGATTGTCCCACCCCTATGAAAATTTCCCACAACTAGGCGCTATCGCGACCGGCCTCTCCAAGGAACCCGAAATTGCGCTTTTCGATGTACCATGTTCAGGAGGCGGGCGGTGGAAATCGAGGGGTAGGCTGGATATCCCTAAGGAAGCGATGGACCTGGACGTAGTACAGACAGGACCCGACACATACCAATTAGCGTACTGTGATGATCATGAAATCTTCACCGTCGAGGTGTCCAAGACCGAAATCTCGGAACCAAGATGCGTCTACACCATCACCCCAGATGAGGGCGCCACGGCTAGGGCGTCGTTCAAATCTTTGCGCTACCTGACACCAGGTTTCCTGATCACGGTTGTCAACAGGCCAAACTCGAAAGGCGTCGCGCTCCACGGGTATCGTCTACCCACCAAAGACCAGGAGAATGCGCGCCTTGCGATTAAGGGCCAATTGCCAAAGGGCGTCTCGAAGGCTACTGGCCTTGCAGTGAGGAACCTATCGCCGATCTCGTCCCCGTCAGATAAGCAAGGCGAAACTCAATTCGTTGTCGCTGTCGCCGGTAACGACTCGTCGATATCGCTCTTCACCCTAGAGCATAAAAACGCTGCCAGCATAGACCTGTTGGCGGATTTGGCGCCCTTCCAGGTCCTCAAAGGTGTTCATCCTTCGAACATCACTGGACTCACATTCTCTCCATTCACGCCGCCCAAATCCTCGTCTCAAGGCGCCTCGGAGCTTTCTGTGAAACTTGCCAGTGTAGCTGTTGGTTTCACAGCAGTTGTGCATAGCATACCACTGAAAAAGCACGTGGACAAATCTATATCAGAGAGGAAAGGGGGGCCCCAGAGGCAATCGCGCTACGTCGTTGCGCTGAAATCTAGAGGCGAATCACCACTCACGGTTGTCACCCTTGTCACAATCGTGGTGCTTATCCTCGCTATAATAGGGCAGACATTCCTCGAGGCGAAGGATATCGGCAAGCCCATCCTCGGAGTTAGGCCTTACCTTCCTGCGTCGTGGACAAAGCCGTTGCGCAAAGTTCCCGCAGCTAGCGATGGTAAGACTATCAAGGACTTGTTATCAGATGCTCAGGGTCACCATACCCAGCCACTTGTGATTCGATACGACGAGAACGGGGAAACTGGTTCTGATGGAGTCCCACCGATCCACGTTGGCATTCATGACGAGGAAGCGCACGGCCCGGCTACGTCTTGGGAGAATTTAGACCCCAAGGATCGGCATTACTGGAAGGAGCGGCTAAAGAAGACGGGGCATTGGGTTGAGGACATGGGCGAGTCGATCTTTCAGGGCGTTTTATTCGGCGAAATCGGTGGCGCCATTGGGAACATAGTCGGGGAGGCCTTGTAAGGGATTGAGGAAGGGGTCTACTGGCCTCTATGGATGAATAGTCACGAAGAACGTAGTCTGTATGATGTGCTTTGTATAAAACACAACCAGTTACCTACCTAGGTATCTATGAATCAAAAGTAATTAACAGTGCAGCATTCTCGAGCACCCTTTTCCTCGCCGGAGCTATCGACGACAATCTCCGCAGTCTTGCACTTGCTGAACTCTTTCTTGCTCGCAAGCTTTCGCTTTCCCCTTAGGCTGACGCTATTCTTCTGCCTCGTCCCCTTTCCCACCGGCTCATGCCTTTTCGCCGATGGGCTCCCAGCTGCGCTCGGTGAGTTGCTTAGCACACGTAGAGCGAAAGTACGATCCTGGGGCTCTTCTGAAGACGCCTTGACTTGCAGGCGGCGTGTCTTCTGGTAGGTAGTTATGGCCATCAGGCCGCGCTGGAACCTGGAACAGACCCATTACGTGGGACGAACAACTTGGGCGTGGCGGTGCCCGGCCAAAGCTTAAGATGAACACCAGGTCATCCGTACCAAGGTTGCTCAGTCTCTTTGATACCTCGTCGTCTCGACGATGTCTAGACGAAATCTCCAGTAAGCCACTCGGACCCCTGGTTTATCGTGGCTTTGGCGTTGGTGTTCCCCGATACCGGATACATACCTACCTAGGCAGGCTTAAGTCGTAGTATTTAATTGACTCGGTGCGGAGGGCGTGGGATGCCATAGAGTCAGTTGTTGCTGTGAGATCTCTATACTTGCGGTCTTGAATCTGTATAATTCGATCCTCAATAGTTCCTTTGATCAGAATGCGATGGACCGTGACGTCCTCACTTGACCTTTTCACCAGCCTCCAGACGTGCCTCCTCAGCACTGGTGGCAGCGTAACATGGTTCGGTAACCAAGGATTTCAGATCGCCAAAGCAAGTGCATTGCTTGCAGCTTCGTAAGGCGATTCCTTGTAAGCTTTCTCAACCCTTTCTACCCTTCCAATACTTGGTGGGCCAAGGCACCCCTGGCGTGAGATCCGCTCCATGTCACACGCCTTATGAGCGTCTTCTCGCGACTACGATGATCACGGCGATCGCGACAGTCATTGAACCCGTTTTGCTGGTCATCCTCGCGACGCCGCTCCCAATTACTAGCGTCAAAATACCTCCTGTTACCACCGGACTGGTGAGATCCTCGATCGGATCTACCACGCCGTCCGTGGCTGTGTTGGCCTTGAAACCCGTTCTCGGGGATGCCTTCGCAGGCGGCACAATCACATCTACAAACAAGACCTTCCAGCGTTTCTTTTCGCACACTTGAATTACAACGAGGTCCATGTATGAGATAGTAATCTCCTCATCTTCCTTGATATCCTGGAGTGCGGCCAGTTCTGCAATGAACTTCTTTCAGGCGTTGACGGCGCCCTTCTGCCCTAGTTTATAGAGGACAACCCGTAAGAGTCGATGCGATATTGCCAGATACGCTTTCGGAACGTCATGTTTTCATTTGCGAGCATATCGATCTGGCGTATCTTAAGCCAGACGATCTGGAGGATTCTTAACTCCTCCGGCTTTATCAGAATCAATACCAAACGTCGGCGCTGAGGAAGACCCTGTGACCGGTATGGCTATGTCCCAAGACCTCAGCGGGTTAGAGCTTGCACAGCCGGGTGACGATCCCCAGAATCATTCCCTCGATTGGGCGTAAGTGTATACCACCATGGGGGTTTTCTCTCCCTTTCTTCCTTTCTCTCCTTTTTCTGGTCAATATCTCTACCTGCTTAAGAGGATTCGTAGTCGACATGGGTACTTGCCTTCGGATTTCTTGGCGGCGACACGTATGGTTTCGATATCTAACTAGCCATCTTCTACTCCAGTGGTCTTAATCGTCGTCGTTAGAGTATTAAGACTTCTGGGAAGTGGCGCGAACGCTGGTTGCGGAAGAAGCAACGGTACTGACGCTAACGGAACTGCCACGGGATCTCTGAGAGGATGGAGCCCGTACTGCACTCCATACCGTTTCTTGAGAGCTATGATCAGGATCCTATGAACAAACAGCCCTCGAAGTAGATAAAAGGTCTGCTTTACATGTGGCCTATCTCGGCATAGGCCGGCAATCGTGCCGTGCGGAGGATCCTGTGGGAGTCGAAGGACACTCGCGATGACGAGAGTAGGGTACAACCCGTTGTCGCCCGCAGTCCTCGTTATGTCCAATGCGTCCGACAGCACAGCAGATAGCATCGGTGACCCGCTGCATAACCACATCCACCATGCGACATTCGATTCTGGTGTTGGATGGCTGCCGGAATCTCTCATGTAGCGATGGAGAAATTGTAGGTCCATATCGCCTTCAAACTTCTGCACGCATGCCGTGTCGGAATTCGGATTTGTGAGCTCAATGCACTTGATATCAAATGCTACCCACCCTGGGCGTATCCCAGTCGAAATGTTCGACGGGTCGCGTTGAAGACGTTAATTGCCCTGCTGGACATGCCAGTCGAATTTGACGTGCTGTAAAGTATGCTCGCTTCTTTATATCGGAGGAGAGGAGTTTATTCAACAATCCACAGTATGCCGGCCCCGTCGGCGAAGTTAGCGAAGTCATTGGACTCTTCTGCCTCCATGTATCACCAGCATGTCACCATGTATCAGAACCATGCGAAGAATAGGGCTGTTTTCATATCCGATAGCCGAACCCCCTTTCCGGGTAGAACTTCACCACAAACGGAGCTCCAAGTGGGACATAAGAGACATTTGGCCCAAACTCTTTCTCTCCGTCGTCAAGAGCTGCCCTTGAAGTTTTGTCACGGCCACTGGATGTTAGCAATGAATCGGCGAGGGGTGTACTCCTATTAATAAACATCCTAAGCTAAGGGGGATAATCCATCAGTTTTCCCAAACTCGACAGAGTCACATCGACGACTCGTTTTCCCATGCGGGGGTGACGACGGTCTTTGTCAACTGACGTCTGGTGCTTGTTACAAGCGGTAACAGCATGGAGTAGGCTGAACTCGGCGTAACAATCGTTTATCTTATTCGTCCTTCGGCCATTTTGCCTTTTTCTCGTTCATTCATTTATCTTTTCTTTTTTCCTCTTTTCCCAATCCAAGAAGTCTTCCTTGGGCTTAAGTTCCCCCTTATGAAAAATAAGAACAAGAAGAGGGAGAGTTTTAGATCATCTATCCTCTACAAGGCCACCGATGCTTCGTGCCGGGGCACTGTGTGGGCCAGTGAATGGGGTACGGAGGTTTGCTTACCAAGTCAGGCCTGCCTCGGCCGTACGTTGGCATAACTTGATGAATGTTGACTCCCCGACGCGCTCAGCCTAGGGAACGGCTTTTCGAAGCGCGCCGGGGAAGTCGAAAACCCCTTACTCTCAGCTATGCGGCTCGGTGAAGTAGTCTAAATCAGCGTTGAACTTTTTGATCAAGCCGAACATAGTTGTCTACGTTGCCGCGCGGCCCTGAGTTGTCTGGCTGGCTCTATATCCCATCCACTTCGCATTTCTCTGGAGAATCGATGTGAAAGATGCACCAGCTGTTAGACACAGATTTCGGGCCTAGTGGTATACCTGCAATAATTCGGGATTCTCTATTTGAATCCGTATCAACAGGGGAGTCAAGCATTCGGGCGTGGAAAGGAGAGCGCTCTCAAGAGGAGTACCCGAGGGAGGCTGAGGTCGGTGACCGCTCTCGGCGATCGACGGTACCTATCATAGTAGGAACGTCCCGTAGGCAGTCGTGGCGACCTGAGATGATCATGTCGCGGACCGATGTAGTTCGTGTCGCCTTTGCGTGCTTCGACAAAGGTGGATAACATCATATTGACAGGATTTAATAATATATATAGCCACAAAGTTCGCTAGGGGGGCCATTTATTCAGCGTGATAGGCTTTGACTTTCGTCGAGTCGGGCGTATTTGCCGAAACGTTCTGTTGCGCCATAAACTGCTGAGCCCACGCTTCTTCAGTAAGGCACGGGCCTTCTTCTGCCAAGCTGCCCCTGATTGCTTTAGTCCATACAGTGTGTGTTGCAACTCGATGATCTTGTCTTCGCTATACCGGTAGCGCTCGCGTTCCTCCGGGTAGGTCTGGAAGTATTCCCTCAGCATGGGAAATTGCTTCATGAAGATCCTCTCTTCCAGATCGCCGTTCACGTACGCAGCGATGAAGCCTATCTGCAGTATGTTCCACTCTAGTGCCGCGGCGAGTGCCATCAGTATGCGCCACGACGCAGCTCTCGCTGTGGTGGCTGTGGTCTCGCTGTAGTCCAACCCCTTCCGCTGAGTGAACCCTCTCGCCACGATTCTCCTTGGACAGGGCGTCAATGCCCTTATTCTTTCTCTGCTCCATCAAGTCGCGCTTGACGTTTTTCATAATCATCTCTCGCTCCTCGTCGGTTACCATTTTATACGTATTCGTGTCAGCGGATCTCTTCCACGCACGGGTAACTGACTTTTAGTCAGCGGCTTTGGCTTGCTCGACCTCTCTCTGATAAGGGCTAAGTCGTGCTTTGCGTTGACGAGCACGAATAGTATTCTTGTTCTGAGAATACTCCCATTCCTCCTTACGAGGTCACTTGGTTGGCGGCCTTGACCACATCGATGAAATAGCTAGGGATTACTATCGGCCTCCCTTGCAGCGAGTTCCTGAGCTTGGCTGGCATTCCTCTTCCCATTTGATCGTTGCCAGGAAACTGTCGAATAAGACCCGGAATGTCTCGTTCACGATAACAGTTGCTGGGCATAAATGCTCAAGTCGAAGGCGAGCTTAGACATTTGAAAAGAAGAGCCCCGTGGGTGCTTTATGAAAATTGCAATAGGAGGTGGTATGGCGAGTATATAGGAAACCAGCGGACTTCAGCGCCGTAGGAAAGGGAGAGATGTGTGACTTAGTTTCGACAGCTCTTAGTACCCCTGCCGTGATATGTCAGCGCTGCCAGCTGATCAAACAAGGAGCGCTGTCTTCCCACAGGCGCATCGTTTCCCAAATGAGAGATGGCACTTCGAACACGGATCCCCATCGAGGTGGCAATCATGTTGGACTTGATGGTGGTTGCACGGCCCGGCCCCCCTACAATGGAAGTGACAGCAAAGTGACAGCATAAGTTGGAAGTTTGGACGAGGTGGGTAGGATTCTGCAAGGTTGGCGGACACATGACGTGCGACAGGTGTTCGGGGCGCAAGCTCCTCTCAGATCGAATGATGAGATGAAGGGCAGTCTAATAACTGTCGTAGACTAAAATGATGTTGCTACCAGTGTGTTGGAGAGGTAGCAGTCAGGGACATGGCATGGATATGTGCCTACTCCACCTATTCAACAAATGGCAGTATCGGCAGCAAGGGGTCGGGTTTTGAGGGCGTCCACAAGGGGTCGATACCATCTGTAATCTCGCTATTTATGATATAGCGTTAGCATACTTGACTAAAATGGGATAGGAAAGGCCTACGTGAGATTTGTGACGAAATATATACTTGCTTAAAGACGACTCTTGGATTTTATGTAGCTCGCCGGAAAACTTGGATGAAACTTCGCAGAATTGCTAGTGATCTTCTCGGGGGCCTCCTCAATAGCCTCTTCATATACAGGGCGATTTCCGCGCTTCTTTTCAGACATTGTCTGTCTTCAAAGGGCCTGCGATCTAGAGGAGTTAAGTCGGTAGTATCAGCCTTTCGAGCTTGGGCTGGTGCTATGTTAGTGATCTTTACTTTCTTAGGTATATATGTGATTCCACTTACTGAAATATTTTGTAATCACTTGATAGTGTCCGAAGAGATGGGATAAGATGGGATAAGAAGTGAACCACAATTATGGCTCGCTC
Organism: Hypoxylon sp. FL0543; assembly: GCA_022578575.1. Classification (NCBI taxonomy): domain Eukaryota; kingdom Fungi; phylum Ascomycota; class Sordariomycetes; order Xylariales; family Hypoxylaceae; genus Hypoxylon; species Hypoxylon sp. FL0543. Next base: position 1,850,311 of record MU393989.1, on the reverse strand, counting down.
AAATATGTGATAATGAGTGCAAGAGCTGAAAGGGTTAAATCTCAAGTAGAAAAGATGGCGTGTGTGTTGGGAGAAGGTAAGGGTAAAGAAGATAGAGGTTGTTGGCAGAAAGGTAACAGCTATACAAGTTGAAGAGAGGAAAGGGGGCCAAAGAACCTTGCATACCCATAGAAGTCTGATGCATGTCAGATCCAGAGCCCTTCATCATTGAATGATTCTAATGCTCTTGTGACCATGAATATGCATATGTTGACCCTGACGGAGGATGGGAGGTGGAGGGTGGAAGATGGAGAACGGGAGATGGAGATGGAAGGAGGGCTTCTTGTGAAGGAACGTGCGGGAAGAATAGTAAACGCAGGCCACAGCAACCTGCTAGTGTGAGAATCAATAGGCAATGGAACATGTATAGAGCTATTATTCCGCTTAGACCAGCATCTCATCTCCACTGCGCTCCGGAGGCTTCAGTGCGGATACTTCTGCCCGGCAGCTATTTACCGGAGCCAGGATTGCTTCGGAGACATGTTGTGAGGATATGTCTTGGTATATCTATATTTATATATTCTCGGCACGGAAGAACGCGTGACTGGCTTGGAAATTTTTGACTCACTGAGATGCCTATCTTGTATTTACTCTGGTTACTAGTTTGTATGTATTATGAGTAGTTCTTGGAGGCTGGTGAGTTGACTCTGAAGACTTTCTGTTCATCCAACCATGTAGGTTGGGTATACTATACTTATCATACTCTTTGTCAGATGGAGACTTCTAAACTTGACTTAAACTTTATTTAACTAAAAAGTGAAATTGCTCAATATTTGCTCATAGTAAAATGTAAGTTGGAGGGTAGTAACTTACTTCCATTGTCAAACTTAGCAAGACACGTACTACACATAGCCAAAGAGGCAAATGTGTAGACACAAGGGGAAGGTATGATGAGGTCGACTTAAAAAGACATATTGACTCACTCCTGTCTTGCAATTTGTCTTCGATGAGAAGGTTTTTCTTGCTTTAGCTTGTTCTCATCTTGCGGTTGCTTGCAAGAGCTCAAATATTGTTAACTTGCCTCCCTATGTACCTAACCTAAACACATGCAATGGTCGCTACGTATATTATGCTGGTAGTACAAGAAACGGGCATTAGCCCTATGCACAGTACTTCATGAATTTTTGTATAAAGTATAACTGGTGGTAGCTCAAGAGTGCCGGGCTGATCAGAGTAACTCACAAGGACCAATTGTCTTACCTCCATGGAGGTAGAGAGAGTTTGATCAACAAATAAGGGGAGCTTGGTATTATCATGACGGTAGCTGCCATCACCTAGAATGAAAAAGGGCGGGGAGTGGGGGGAAAGGGCGTGCTTCTATGTACCTAGGAGGTAGCATAACATATACATAGGTTTAAAGACTTGATCATTCCCTAAAGCTATTGTGATAAAATCTGAAGGCTAGCCTTATGGCCGAGGCTCATCTATTCCTAGACATTGAGGTTCACTGGTGACGTAAGATGCGCTATCAACTTGAGCCAGACAACGTAATAATAGATTTCGTGGCGATTGTCTGTGTTTATTCTCGTTCCTCTCTGCATAGATTGTGATTGTGGTGGTCTGCCTCGCTCCTCATCTTAATTTGGCTTCATCGTCGTCAATGTCGAGACGTCTGGAACGGGAAACTATTCCGGCTATGTACCTATATAAGAACCAGGTCCTTCAGCGCAGCAGTTCCTTAAGAGTTCCTACCTATGTTACATTGGCGAGACCGGTTCTGTGACGACTTCTTACCCTTCCAGCACCAGACACATAGCACTGTGTACGCCGTAACGTGGGATGAGTTAAGCTTCCACTTACAGATACCATGACGAGTTTAGGACACCTTTATAGCAATTTTAAGTTTTTGGAACCCAGCGGTATCTTTTCGATATGAACAGATGGATTTTCAGCGCATAATCTAAGTAATCTACTTGGTCTCGAAAGATAATTCCAGGGTTCAACTTCCACCTACCTAGGTACCTAGTCAAGTTTGAAGAGCAAGTTAGAAACCTTAACCCTTTCGACCATGTTCTGAGGAAAGAGGCAAGCAACGTTGTTTTCTATTCTGTTCAACCTTCGTCATAAACGCTGTGCCGTTCACGTGGCAATGACAATTGATTGACGATCTCCTTTTCCGCGTGCTGTGACGGAGAATTGTAAGCAAATGGAGCGTCCCGTTCAGGAGGGCTAGAGCAGCTTTCTCATTTAAAGCGCATTAACATTACCTTCACATAGCAACTGTAGTGCTTCGAGTTCAAGGAAAGCTAAGTACATGACTCAAGAGCAAACCGGATTGACAGCAATTAGGGGGTAGGGGGGTTAGCTGAGTAATGTTCAGGGCAAGGTCATGTGATCGGCAGCGTCTAAGAACAACTCTAAAAACATGCCTCACCAGCGCCATCGCCATCTACAGTGCGCCGCCAACTTACAATTTACAACTTCGGGGTGCAGTGTAGACAATGGCACGTTCCCCCTTACGTTACAAAAACAAAAGGACATACCTTGAGGGATTACTATCCTGATGCATTCATGGCTGTCTGCGGAGCGTGGCTACCGAGACTCGTAAGCTTTATGAATGATCTGCCTGCCACGACCGAATATCCAAGTCGCGCGATTCCGGCTATGAAGCAGAGAGTACGTCAACGCGTGGGATCTATGGACGAACCCGAAATACCTGGGTAGTTATGAGGACGTAACAATCCATTCCAATTAATTTATTTTTCTTCGCTTCGTCTGTCAAACGCGAATGATCCATTGGGGAAAAAGTTTGGCGGCTAGCGGTACCGAGCAGTTGGAGGGTAGGTAGGTAGTTTTGGAACAGGTGGTTTTGATGCAATGCAGGGCAGATGGTAGGTTGCTTTTAGGATATTTGCAAATTAATATAATATAGCCGTATCCAATCCGGCCCCCGTCGCTTCAACCGCGCAGTGGATGAAGGGCTGGACGATGAGGCGAGGCTTGGCGGGCCGAAGGAAAGTCGATCTCAGCGTCGCTTTCCAGCCAGGGACGCGCCTCTAACCCCACAAACGACCTCATGCACTGTCACATTGCTTTCCTTATGCCGTTGCCGTCCTCGTCCTCACAGACCACCCTCGCTCGCTTTGCCGACCATCTGGGTTAAGATGACGAGTCAATATCAATTCGTCCGAATTAGCCAATGGCAGATCACGGAGATCTTGTCTTCAATGGAATGGATGAGACCCGTGGTGAGCAACTTCACCGTGATGGGACAGGGGGCTCTACGTGAGAGCCTCAATTGGGGGGCGATTGTCGAGCCTTCTCTCTAGGCAGAATGACAATCCGTCATCTCTCGGGACCGCATATTTTCATATTCAGGAATGTGGGATTCAATTATTTTGGTAAGTTCTGCATGGGCATTGATGTGACATGTATGTATGTTCTCTCGTAATGGATTCAATATTGGACCTGCAGCGTTAACATCGCGTGTCAGCCGATGGCCTTTTCCAACCTCGTGTTCCTATTCACGCAATGAGTACGACATCTGGCGAGTCCAGCCTTTCGAAGGCGCGTTACGACAGCAATTTTCAGTCTCGACATGGGCACGCCTGCATTGGTTCTGCCATGACTGGCTCATCGGTGCAGGTAATCTGCTGCCAAGGTAGCATCCGGGTATATATAGAGTGCATCTCACATGGGTCGCCAAAACTCCGATCCGGGCACCATGCGTGTTTCTCAGAGCTGTTTTCTGTACGGCATTCGGCTACGCGTGGCCTTATATACCAGGAGCCCTACCCTCTTGCCGTCTGATGTCTTGGCTAAATATCCATTAAGACGGTCGCTTTGCCCTGTTTTCTTAAGTCTGGGAATCTTAGTGGTTTGAGGATTCGTTGTGCCCAGCCCTGACATTCGCTTTAAACATACGGGCCTGTGTTGCAACTCGTCGAAATGCGCTGGTGGAACGCCGTGATCGTGGCCGCTTGCGCGAGCCAGACTGCCGCTCATGCAGACTCGGGCAACGTCCATGGTGTGCCTAAGCTCGCTGGGGCTCGAAGATTCCTGTCCGAAGTTAGAGGGAGGAAGAGGTGGGAACCTCGACTACAGGCCCAAGAAACGAGGGAAGCGGTCGAGACTCGCGGTAGACAGGAAAAAAGGGGAGACCTCGAAGGGCGCCAGAGAGGTAGCTCGCGATGTGGTGCAGGTCGTGGTAAATGTGCGGAGGGCTATTGCTGCTCAGCCGAGGGGTTAGTCCGGATACTGTCATCTCTACCTAATGTAGTATGCTAACACGACGAAGCTATTGTGGGAAAGGCACAGACTACTGCACTTCGCCCGACTGCCAAATAAACTACGGGCCCGCATGCGATGGCAACCAGAAGCCCAGCGGTACAGACACGTCGACCATCGCCCGCCCAAAGCTGGGCAAGGTACAGTATGGCGGCGTTGGTATCTACGACTGTGAGAATGTGGGCGATATCGCCGTAACCTTCGACGATGGACCGTGGGAGTATACTAACGATCTCCTCGATAAACTCGCTGTATGTATTGAGTTCCTAGGTTTAACTGAAGGATGAAAGCTGACGTGAACGAAGAAATACGAGGCGAAAGCTACGTTCTTCATCACCGGCAACAATCTGGGAAAGGGGCCAATTAACGACCCTGACTATCCTTGGGCCACTGTCATTCAAGTACGTAACCCCCATTCGAAAGCTGTGGAGGAAAATACTAATTCTCTATAGCGAATGGCTGCAGAAGGCCATCAGATCGCCAGCCACACATGGTCTCACGAGAACTACAGCCAATTAACCACAACTCAGTTCCGAAACCAGATGATATGGAACGAGATCGCCTTCAACGATATCCTGGGTTACTTCCCTACTTACATGCGGTTCGTGCCACTAGCTCACACCGCCAGCAGAAGATTCGAGCTGATTTCAACGCAGGCCTCCCTATTCCATCTGTCCCGCTGCTTGTCAGACACAACTGGCTAACCTCGGATATCACGCTGTTTACTTTGACCTAGACACAGAGGGATACCTACATGATGATGCAAGCCAGATACAAACTAGCAAGGATATATGGGACGACGCGGTTGACGGGTCTAACCCGTGCGAGGATAACTATCTCGAGATCGAGCACGATATCCACTACCAGACCGTCTACAACCTCACGGACTATATACTTGACTCGCTGTTCTCGCACGGATACAGGTCTGTCACCGTGGGACAATGCTTAGGCGACCCACCTGAGAACTGGTACCGGGCTGGGACAGGAGAGGTCCCAGAGTATAACTTTACCATCCGCGCTCCTACCGGCACCTTCTCATGCCTAAGGCCCACAGCCACCTCCACCCGCCCAAGCACGCCGACCAGCACGTTGAAGGTTAGCCAAGACGGCAAATGCGGCAACGGGGTAACTTGCGCCGGATCTGCATATGGGAACTGTATGTATGTCCTGGCAATCTCCGTGACTGTAAGCCTAATCCAGGCCACTAGGTTGCTCGGTTAATGACTGGTGCGGCGCCTCCATCGATTACTGCGGCTCCAACTGCAGACCCGAGTTCGGCACATGCTCCCCCGCGGACTCACAAATCCCGACCAACATTCCCCTGCCGAGCGGCCCGGGATCTAGCCCTACGCCTGACGACCCCCTAACTACCACGAGGTCCGGCCCCGCTCCTACAGGCACGCTTCAAGTATCGATTGACGGCACCTGCGGCGACGGATATACTTGCGAGGGCTCCGAATTTGGGAGCTGCTGTTCAGTGTCAGTTTAACTCTTCTTTTACTATGTTCCGACGTCTAAGCTCACGAGATCAAATATGAAAACTCGCTGCTTAGTAGAAATTCTACTAACTCACATACTCTCATTGTAGAAACAACTGGTGCGGAGCAACGATTGACTATTGCGGCGATGGCTGCCAAGCAGAGTTCGGATCAGGATGCCAGGTCAGCAACCCACCATCACCATCTCCTCCTGTAACTACCTCACTACCTCCTTCCAGCACGAGTGCTCCATCCTCACCATCCATCACCACTCCGCCATCAACTCCAGTAACACCACCCCCGTCAACAGCAACAACAACAACACCATCATCAACCAGTACAACAACAGCTAAGACGGGGACGAGTAGTAGTAGCAGTAGTAGCAGCAGTACCAAGACGAAAACGTCCAAGACATCGACCTCGAAATCGACGAGCCGGTCCTCCTCTTCTTCCTCTTCTTCTTCTTCCTCCTCATCTTCATCATCTCGCTCATCCACAAAAAAATCTACATCTAAATCAACATCTCATTCAACGTCCCATTCCACCTCTCACTCCAGTAGCCACTCCTCATCCCGCACCAAGACTTCGACGGATGACGACGACGACGACCGACGGGCTGAGGCGACCGCGACGCAAGGAAGCTAGGGCCGTCGCTACGGAGTGAGGGAGACTTTAATGGGAAATTGTATGGTGGTATTAGGTAGCTCGCGCGCATTGTCATTTAGACTAGGTTACGAAAAAGTAGAAAATTTCACTCGCATTTTGAAATGACAGATGCCAAGGAGATAAGGCGTTGGTGTGACTGAGATTTACAAGCATTAGTCTGAGCACGAGTATGAAGTGCTGCTACTATCACCGCCGCGAGAGTGCCTAGATTATAGAGTCTTCTCACAGCGGCTATTGCGAGTACTCTATCATGCCATTACTCAAGTGATACTAGGTAGTCAACGGAGCTTCGTTGAGCGATTACAAGGCAAGGCAGTAGAGATCAACTATCACGCCGGAACGGAATTATAAAAAAATATTGAGATAATCATATTTCTCCCTTTGATAATTGATACGTACGTATGTGCACACATGCTTCTGGTATTCCCTCTGCCTCTCCCTTGATGAGGCCACCCACTCCGAAAACGCCCAGTCGCGTAGGGGAAACGCCGGAAGAGACTTGAATCCCGAGACTTTCCAACCGACGGCAGCGCGGACACGTGTATGAAACCCTGCCGCAAGCTCCGTAGGTGCTCCCTTATTCCCAAGCCAAAGCTATATCAAGGGGCGGTGGAAAAGGGGTAAGTAAAATACAGTCAAAATGGCCATTTGGCCCCACCAGATGGATATGCAAGAGCCCCTCATCCCCAATGTGTGCTGCAAACAGCGATTGCAGGGAGTCATGTGGCACCTATATTTTCACAAGCTTGAGTCATGTTAAAATCAAACCACAGCTTGCCGTGTCCAGAATTCCATTTGCCATCCGCGACTCCTCCAATGCTAACTATAATGACGCTTTCTGAGCCTTGGTTATTATCTTTTCCAGATCGGCTGGATCGCTGATGCTCCGCTGCCGCTCTGTTCTCTGTTCATCCCCTGAGCTGCTCCCAGACTCATCGCTGCTCTCCTCGCCGTAGATGATGTGCCTTAGAACGTTTTTGTCGAACAACTCGATCACCAAATGGCGGTCTGGCAACCTGTAATGATGGCACTCCATCATCGCCATGACCTTCCGGAAAAGGGCCGGCTGTCGGAACCCCGGGGCTTTCTTATGTCGTAGCTGGAACAGCTCAACCTTAGCTTTCTTGTAGAGCACCATGTTACCCAATTCGGTCATAAGCTCCAATATTCGTCGGTTTGTCTCATCCTCCTCGACGATTTCCGTGGGTGGCGGCTCTAATATCGTTTTCTGGGTATCTAAGAGTCTGATGGTTGCAGGAATCTCGTGCTTCCAAGGTTTGCATGAAAATAGCTTGGAGAGATCTGAGGGAACGCAAAGCCCAAGAGAAATGCCAAGGGGCGTTGTGTTCGACTCCCAGCCATGTTCCGAGAGTATCTCTAGTCCGTGCGTGGACCTCGATATTAATCCTAGAACGAAGAAAGCCGTACCTCGAAGACTCATCACATCGTGAGACTCGGCAATCTTGACGATATGTTCCACAACGTCGGTCGATTCCAGGAACGGAGCCCCAAGCTCCATAGAACCAACATTTCCCACTGCCCACAAGCAGCCCTTCACTTTTGTGATTAGTTCAGAGTCTTCAGACTGCATTCCGTATTCTCTGATGGTCGAGGCGAACTCTTCGAAATGACCCTTGTCTTCAAGAAGCTTGCAACCTTCTTTTGTGCGGGACAACTCACGGTAGAAGTGAGGCGGCACATGGTTATCTTGATCCGTGTCCAGATCATCTGCATATATGCTGAGGCGATGCGGTTGGTCTTCATGGGTATCGACGAAGGAACGCGCGAGGCTAGCTTCAATGAGACTGACATATGTGTCGTTACGCCCTAGGAACCAGTCATCCATCTCGTTGCTTATATAATCCAAGCCATCTAAGTAGTGATAGCCAATGGAGGTAGACAGAAATCGGAGTAATAAAGGAGCTCCGATTTCGCCAAGATGGTCCAACGCAGGACGGCATTCCACTATGTATTCTAGCAGAGCCTTACTGTTGCAAGCCTTCTCGAGAATCTTGACGGCCGTGGCACAGACTTCTACTTCCGGATCGTACAGTTGCGTAACAAGCAGTTGGATTGCCCATTTGGAGTCCGATATGACCTGGCCATTCGGCGTAACACGCTGCCTTGTCGCATATTTCCGAAGCACGTTAGTAGCGTGTATTCGCATATCTTTGGTGCCGGCCGTCAATGCTTTAGACAAAAGTACACGTGGATGGCCCTGAAGACTGTAGTCGAGGTTGGCGAGAAGCAACTTGATGAGATCCGGCCTTTGCTTAAAATCGACAATGTGATACATCATATTGAAAATTCGCCATCGCTCGAGCATCTGTAGCCCTTTAGGGTCGCTACTCAGGACACCGATCATAGGAAAGTAGCCGCCGCACAACGTATCGGTGAGACGATCCTTCGAGAACATTGGGTACTGCGCTGTGAGACCGCTGGTCTGTGAGAGTAAGCACACCTGCTTGTGAAGATCTCAATGCGGCGTTCACTTACTGGATCGCACTGAGCAAAGCACTCAGCGATCTGTCTCAGCAGTTTATTATCCGCAAGATATTTCGTCCCTTCAGCCGTTTGCAGTAGCGTATGCATCAAGGCGCAGCCAACCCTGACATATTTCTGAGTATTTCGCGTACTCTTGATCTCTGAGAACTTGAATTTGAAAGGCCTATAGAAGCCCACAAGCCGTTTCGCGAATTTTGATGCCTTGATGGCCTCTTCCACGCGCTTACCGTTCATCAACGGCCCCTCTATTATCTTGAGAACGACATCCCAATTCCATTTTGAAGGGTTAGAGTGGCCGAGGACTCCCGAATCTATCAATAACTGACGGAATGTGGCATCATCGGTGTTAACTATAGCATTGGATTTAGGTGTTTCTTCTACATGGCTCATATTTTCGAGCATGCTACTGGAAGGAAGATACCCAGCGGCGTAACCCGACGGAGACGATCGGTATAGTGTCCGGCTAACACTGCTGATTTGATAAACAATTCCGGTCGCATTGAAATGCGCCTCATTGTTGAACTGCGAAGCAGCCGCAAACAGTTCTGGGAGCAACTGAAGCTCGCTGCTCCAGGAAGGGGGAAGAATTCTGCTCGCAAGTTTGAGGGTCTCACCAATGAGTAGAGTAGTTTTTCGCTTCAGTGTAGGATCATCGGTATCTTGGGCCACCCGGAGCAGGTTGGGCATCATCCCAGCCTTGACGAATAAAGCTAGAAGTAGTGCAGTATAATGCTCCACGAAATTTTGTTCCGCCCCGTCATCTTCGTAGACGGTTTCTTCCTTACTCGACGTCGAACTCTTCAGCGTCGTCACTCTTCCATAAGTCGTTAGGCGCCGCCCAGCAAGATATGAGGTAGCCCATGCGGGAGGCTTTATACGAAGAAGAGAATAAAGCAGGTCCACCACGGTATCTCGGATTGTCGGGTTTGGTAGCATTAAACTTGATATCAAGGAGCCTATCGCTCTAAAGTCATACATGGACAGGGTCATGAGCCCGGACCAGCTCTTTAAAGCAGAGGCGATCGCTTTAGAATTCTGCTTTATAACGCCTTCGAAGGAGAACAACGCATCAGTAAATGCTGTAAACAGAACCTCTAGCTCATATCCGGCTCGTAGATACTTCCGCGTTTGCGGCGCATCTAGAAGGTATAGGAAAGCCGATGAGAGTGATTCCGGAGATTTGTAAGTGCCCTCAGCGAGTGCCTCTGATAGTGGTACTAAGCCGCCAGATGCTACAAGTAGCGCGGGATCTCGTAAAAGGACTTCGGCGAGAGTTTCAATACATATTGGCCGCAGCCGGTCTTCCACTTGCTCAGCGACCGCCGCGATGGTCCTGACCACCGCCCTGGACACCTCTCGGACACCGTCTTTTACGTCGAGAAAGGCGCGAACGAACTTGAGGGCCTGCTCGCGTTCAACATCAGCCTTGCGATCCTTGGCGAGAGACACGACCACCATGAAGTCCGTGTTTAGACTACGAATCTTCTTGAGAGATGCCATGTCGGAAATGGCGTAGCGTAGCATCCTGTATCCTGCTGCCACGACTTCCCTGCTGTTGCTGAGCAACATGTCCTGCATTCGATCCCCAAAAACGGACCACACCAGATCATACTTCAGTGTAGGGTGCCTCTTGAACAGATCCACGAGGTTGTTGGAGCGCTCGACGTAGTACTCGGGTGTCATACCCTCGACCTCTAGAGCTTGTAGTATTTCTGCGAGTGCGAAGGTTGGGGATTCTGTCGGTTCTTCAAAGTCGGATCCGGCACCACTCCTAGATGCGCTTGGGGGTGATCGCAATCCGTCGCTACGCAGCAATCCCTCGTTTCGGGGCCTCGTAGGCGTACTAGGCGCTGCCTTAGACCGTTGCGCGTCAGAAATCTTCCGCTTCAACTCTTTTATTCTCGCATTTGACGCCATGAGCTCAGCTTCCACCCTCTGGCGCTGCTCTTTGGTCTGTTTCGCTTTCTTGGCATTGAGAGCCTCCAGCATGTTCTCGCTTCCTTCTTTGATCTTCAACTCCCGACTAAGGGCGTCCTTGAGCGCATTGAGGGCGCTCTCAGCAATGGACTCGTCGTCCTCGTCTAGCTTGTCGCGGGCGAAGACGTCGGCCCTAGAGCCTGCTCTCGACTGCATAGTTTGGCTGCGTAACTCCGAACTGAAACTTCCTGGAGGTTGAGAAGGGGCCAAGGAAGCACCTCTAGGGGCGAAGGAGGAGGCCGCGGAAGATGCGGTTCGGGCACCATTGGCGGAGGGGTTAGGTGGTTGAAGGCCGCCATCTCGATCGAGACTCGGTCGCGGAGCGGCGACTGGAGAATTAACTGCATGTGCCGGTTGCGAGGCCAACGACTTATGAGTCGGTGTCGCAGAGCTGCTCAGCATGGTGGCAGAACCGACCAAATGCCCACCGTCTGGGTCAAGGCCGCAGCGACGTTCATGGAGAGGAGCGGGCTTCTATGTAGTTGGTCGAAGGGTGGGTTCGTATTGGTACCGTGATAAGACGGACGTATTAGACTGTAACGAGCGGCTGATTTTAGAGATAAGTCGGTCGCAACAATCAATAATCTTCGCTTAATAGGAAAATGGTCAAAAGCGCAAAAAAGAAACTAGCAGCGATTGAGGAGGCACAGAGAGCCCAACGACGTTGTCATGTCTCGTAAAAACGTAGCCTTGAAAGGTTCTAAACCACATAGGTAGGTACATAGTAGGATATGGATGTTTGTAGGTATTCATTCGTACTGTGGTTCATTGTAGGACCCGCGGGTCGGATTGCGGCCGCTTTGCCAAGACTGAAGAATGACATGGGACGGGAGGTGGAGAGTGTGAGGGCCGCCGGGCGGTAGAAGTACCACGACAGCCATTTTATTATGTCGATGTACTTTAGGATTTCCCAGCTAAATCTAACGTTACCAGCAAGGCTGTACTCCGTACCAAAAGCACACCTACATATGTAGGTAGAGCGCCGTCCCGAGTTTAACTTAATATTCCGTTTCAAAATCTTTCGAGTTTTGGTTCTGACAACCAATTCTTTCTCCTTCTCTCCCGATGGTCCTACAAGGAAGAAAGATAACATTAGGTAGGTATTCATCTCCTTCGGCCTACCGCCTACTACGTACACCGTCTCTGGCTTTACAATGCTTGAGTATCGAAATTATAATATTACGAAAACCTAAGAGAATTGATTATGATGATAGTCCATGGGCGAGGAACTTCTAACCTCCTACAAGCATCTAGTACCCGTCAGCTGGTTACAACCCTCTGTGTGCATCCCGGGGTCTGCTGCTGCTGCATTGCCCGGATCCGCATCCTCATATGTGCTCCCGATGCCGACCGAGTCGATCCAGAGCTGTCTAAAGCCCTGGCTTCCTTCCATGTGCTTGTCATCGTGCCAACCATTCGCGTACAGGCCGGTGCGGAACTGGAAGCCGTACTTCTTCTGCGAGTCATTGTACGTCGTGATGATATTAGACTTCTCCAACACTTCCTTGCCGTCGAACCAGACCTTGTAGTAGCCCGTGCTGTCACTCCTCCACTTCGCCTGGAGAACGACGCGGTGCCATTGGCCTGGCGTAACCGTCCCGATTGTGTACTTCTTCAAGACGCTCTTGCACATGTTGCCTCCCTTGCTACGGATGTAGAGCTGGTTTTTCTCGACCCAAATCATGCCAGAGGGAATCCAATCATCTCCGCACGTGTTGTCCGGGTTGCCCTTCAAGTTGCTGATGAACTGAGCGATGTTGTATGACTGTCCGTGAGTAGTATCCCACTTTGGGTCCAGCCTGAAAGCGAAGCCATAAAATCCATCATCGCCGACCTTGTAGACACCTTCCTTGTACACTTCAGAGTGGTACCGGCCAGTGTACCTGGCATCGTAAGTCTGGGTTACCTTGATCGACGTAGGCGGCGAAAGGGACTGGTCGGTGACTTGAGTGACAGTGCCTTTGTGTTCATGGTTGGTACCGTCCCAGCCCTTTAGTGTTCCGTTATTCTTGAAGATTGGGGAGGCATTGACAAGCAGACCGGGCACTAGAAGTGCGAGAGCCGCGATCTTGGAGGTATACATGTCGAACGGTGCGCTTTGGCTCCTCAGGGCTTGATGCGATAGAGAGGGATTCGGACCTCGTTAACTAGAGCCAGTTCACTCAGTTTTAAGCCGGGTGCTCCAGCGTCTATATATATCCCATGGCGAACTACTGCCGCGCTCCCCGGGACGCAGCCTTTCCTGTCCATTATATTGCCAACACAAGGTCGATCGTGGGTTCGTCCAGGGGGGCTTATGGGAGTCGTATGGAGACAACAACCGAAAACAACTGGGATGAAACGTTGGGAGTACTCAGTTCAGGCCTTGGTATATAGAAATACCATCAGCAATGCCATGGTCTGTCATATTCAAGAACCTTAACCTCAGGGGGTTGAAATTGCATACAACCCAAGCAAGGCAATGGTAAAAGGCGGCCCTGCAGGAGGATCGGGACTATGTGGTGTCGATCGCGAGAATCGTCAGATTACCTCCCTATATACGATGAAAATCATTAAGCTGAGATCAGCTGGCCTCAACCTTAAAGGTCTGACAGGATCGATGAACACTAACGTTTAAGAAAGAGGTAAGGTGTAACTCATTGAACTGAAGCGGCGGTGGCGTCAGCAACTCGATATACTGCTGACTCCATCTAATTTGCGTCTATTTTCAGCCTTAACCATTCTAAATTTAGACTAGTATGATTGAGCAGGTCTCAGTTTTAACCTTTGATGTCACATCTCTTCAAAAGAAATGCGCAATGGATTTTTAATATATACGACGGTTCGTTCCTCAGCCATAGGTTAGGTCTATCTAGGTAAGCGGCCCAGACAAACAAATGAGTCGAGATTGCTGGGCGGGAATCAACATCAGGTTGTCATCAAGAACCTCATTACGCGATAAGCTGAGAATTCGACCGGTTCAGCACGAACAGGTTCATTGGTCCGGTTCATTGAAAATTCGACGCAACGCCTGATGCCCAGAATATCAACTGAGCCATTTACGTCGTCCTTCACACTCGAAAAGAGCAACGGCCCTGAAAACGGCATTCCCGACACGTTCGTACGGGGGACTGTGATCTGACTTTAAGTGGACTAACCGAGACGTATAAAACCCAGCTGAAATACCCTATCTTTCTTCGGCTGTTCATCTTCATTCGCCAGTCAGGATGAATTGGCTATTCCGCGGGCTACTACTCGTCATATACCTATAGCTATCCTCATGACGAAGTTCAGTCATGACAACGGACCAACAGATCGGCGGACTACGTGTGCACGGCAATGTGCCCATCCGGGTTTCCCCTCACTGGATGAAGCGATAATGACCTACATGGCTGCGCAAATGTGCGATCTAGAATCATCGGAGCCATCTCCTAACGTCCTTAAGATGACACCAGTTCACAACGGTACCTAGATTTCGGGATCTGGACTTAATATCGAGCAAGATAAGCTATATTGTGGGAAAAGATTGACACAGGTATCAAGACCAACGAAGTGGAAGAAGGCCGTTAGTCTTCCGAGGAAGGACCTTGGCAAGCCTGGTGAGGAGGGCAAGTTGCTCTTGCTCGAATATTATCACCGGTCAGTTGTACGAGCAAATATCTTAGCCCCGAATGCGGCAGGAAGTGATCGCAGAATCAGGGACGTCGGCGGGCTCCGTAAGGTACGGTATGGTGTAATCAGCCCCTAGGATTGTCATTGGCTGAGATTGCGGCAAGCTTAGCTGCTTTAGACCCACCCGGAGTCGTTTAAATGGGTCCATTTTGCTGGGAACTCCCCTCCTTCTACTAATGTTCATCACCGTTTCTTGTGCCACCACCTACCTCATCACTTTAGCAGCTTTAGTTCGTACCTCCCTAGGTATCTACATGTAAGCTTTCTCCTCAATATCGGTAACCAGCGGACACGAACTCTCTTTTCCTTGTACGCACCCGCTTCAGGCGCTTTCCGATCTGCAGGAGAGCCAAGCTACGTAGTGTTCCTAAATGTACATAGAGTGGAAGGACCCTGATTTGCGTCCGTTGCGTTGCCCCTGCGTCCCCATTCGAACCTTGCTCAGGTTGAACATGCAGCTGAATTTGGGGTGGAGGGTCGGTAAAAGCTTCGTTGGTGACATAAAGAGCTATCTCCAACTAAGGGGACCCGAGGTACATGCCTACGCGGTTAGCTCTAAGCGAGGTTTATATAAAATGCAAATATGCCCTCCTTCTACATAATGGCGTCCTTCAGATGGTCTAACGACTAGTGATTTACGCTTCTTTTTCCTTGTTCTCTTGAAGCATCATTATTCATAAGCATTTTATTGGGGCTGCGCTGCATACTTGGGTACATATAGATTCACCTTCCACCATTGCATCACGTTTCACTAAACTTGTTTCTACAAAAGTAAGATCCTCGGCCCTCAAACTTGACGAGTTTTATATATATACCAGGGGAAAAAGTATAAAGAAGCGAAAGAGAGGAAACAGATATCTCAACGACTTTAGCGATACTAAGTGCACTATGCCTGTCGTATCAGCAGCTCGCTACGGGAAGGACAATGTCCGCCTGTACAAGGTCCACAGGGACGAGTCAACGGGTATTCACACGGTTACGGAGATGACCGTGTGTTGTCTTCTCGAGGGAGAAATTGAGCGGTCGTACACGGTGGCGGACAATAGCGTCGTCGTGGCCACAGACTCCATCAAGAACATCATCTACATCAAGGCTAAGGAACACCCGGTGAACCCGACAGAATTGTATGCCAGCTACTTAGGGCAAGACATCCTGGACAAGTACGCCCACATCAGTGCCGTCAACGTAAGCATTGCTGTCAAGCGGTGGACCCGCATGGTTATCGACGGAAAGGAACACCCTCACAGTTTTTACCGCGACGGCGAAGAGACTCGCAATGTGGAGGCTCGCATCACCCGCCAAGGGATCGAGCTCACAAGCGGTATCGCCGGTCTCCTGGTCTTGAAAAGCACGGGCTCGGCGTTCTACGGCTTCGTTCGAGACGAGTACACGACGCTCGCTGAAACATGGGACCGTATCCTCTCCACCGAGATCAACGCTACTTGGAGGTGGAACACCCTCCCGGACGTGGCGTCTGTCGAGCAGAAGGCAGCCCAGTTCGACAAGGCCTGGGAGGATGCCCGCAATATCACCATGAAAACGTTTGCCGAGGAGAGCAGCCCTTCGGTCCAGCATACCATGTACATAATGTCCGAGAAGGTCCTCGACGCAGCGCCCGAGGTCGCTTCGGTTACTTACTCGCTCCCCAACAAGCATTACTTTGAAATTGGTAAGTTTCTCTGCCTACTAAATATGATAGGTGCGAGACAGACGCTGACTCCATTTGATTCTAGACTTATCCTGGCACAAGGGAATCAAGAACACCGGCAAAGACGCCGAAGTGTATGCACCCCAAACTAACCCAAGCGGTCTCATTAAGGTCGAGGTCTCCCGATCTTAGAGCTATCTCATGCAATTCTTATCATGTCTTCGGCGTACACGCAAAGCCTGCACTTAATCTCTGAAGTTATCATGCCTGGGAGAGTGGACTTTGGTTGAGGTTGTGAAACGGTTGATTTAGATAACGACTGCATTATCACGAGATGGGTCAGCCGGTAGTATCTAGATACTATCTATACTAAAAGTATTGATACTCCAAATACATGTCCTCGCGTTCAGTCTGCCCTTCTTTGGTGCTGTGGACCCAGGTACCTAGGTTCCTATATGCTATCCACGCTTCGAGCTTGCTCTTGTTGGTTCGCCTTGTCTGGCATCGCCGTTGCGCCTGTGACACATGATTTTCCCGAATCTACTTTCTTGGCAAGGACCTATGTTGGTAGTCATGGGAGCTTTCATTATATGCATACAAAAATGTGGTGTGGTACATAGCGGATATACAGAGCCAAGTCTGGATTTAGAAGTTACCACTCTAGGTGTTAGAGCTGCCCGTACCAGTTCTCTCGTTCCTCAGCTCCGCGAGCCATCTCCGGCGACAGTATTCCGCTATAATCTCTCCATGTCGGCCTGCCGAATAGCCTTAACGGCCTCACCCCAGCCCTCCTTGCCCACCTCGACACCGCCGAACCGCAACAAGTTCTGCTTATACGGATGGGCGTCTCCCTCGAACGCCTTCAGCCTCGCCAGGCGCTTGTCCCTCAACCTGTTCTTGGGCAGCATGCCGCTGACGGCCTTGCGCAGCACCTCGGCGCCGCCGTGCTTGGCCATGAGCACGTCCATGGTGACGGAGCGGAGGGAGCCGGGGCGCGTGTTGTGGCGGTAGTACGTCTTCTGCCACTTCTTGCGGCCGGTGACGTGCAGGGCGGCGCAGCCGGTCACGACGACGTAGTCGCCGCAGTCGGTCGACGGGTCCCAGATCGGCTTGTGCTTGCCCATGAGGATCACCGCGATGCGCGACGCCAGGCGTCCCAACGACGGAGGCGTCAGGTTCGGTTGTGTGGAGAGGGTCGGGTGCGGCGTCGAGGCGGAGATGTGGTGCCATGCGCGCGAGTATGCTAGTTTCGTCTGTGACAAGAATTGGTAAGCTTTTCTGTAGTTATGTTGAGGAATGCTTTAGAAGAGAGAGAGGGACCTACCAGCCCGATGGTCTGCGACATGATGACGGCCCTCGAAGGAGCTTTGGCTCCTCGATCGCAGCCGATATGGGTGTAATTATTTGAAATCCTATTTAGGAGTTCATATAGGACCTGGGGGTTTGTTTTCGCAGTGCAATGGCACGCTTGTCTTCGGATTCGCGGTTTGAATGTCCGTCGAGGTTCACTGTTAAGGAACGATGGCAGAATTTCGCTATTTGGAAAATCACGTGATCATAAAGCTCTGGATATTCGCTTGGTTGTGTTATCGATAGAATAATCGATATCAAGTAGCGTATTACAATGACGCCAGTCTCGGACCGAACCCGCATTGCCCGCGTGGTGCAGGTGCCGCGCGCGCTAGGGAAGAAATTGTAAGCTGAGCGAGAATTGCGATTTCAAAGCAAGCTTCCTGCTTTATCACATAATTGGTCAGAATTGCGGGCTCCTATCGTGTAAGTGAATGGCTTCCAGCCCATTCTATAGGATCAATATCATGAAATCCCCTTCGTCTCCTTAGCCTGTCTCTGTCTACGATGCTAAGATATTTGCACGGCATTTCGTTCCGGTCATTTGCTACATCTACTGGCCTCTTCTGTCTTGGTTTCGCTACTGAGTCTTATTTTCATCGTAACAAGCGAGAAGCGTTGTTTTATCTGAATAGTCGCCCTAAACCTAACGATAAGATGGCGATTCAGAATCAAGTCAAGACTCCTTTCCAGGTTCGTCTGTCTACATTCAATCTCAGGTGTACTTCTACGTATGCTGTCGAAGCAGGAGGTTTCCACAGATACATTTCATATAAAAAACCAATAAGATAAAGCATAAGACGCGATGAGCTGATGGCAACGCAAAACAACTATCTAGACCTTATTCGCTGTGCCGATGACATGTGACGGTTGTGTCAAATCAGTATCGGATGCGCTGTATAGCCTTGAGGGTATCACCAAGGTCGAAGCCAACCTGAAAGACCAGCTAGTAGCAGTTGAAGGCACTGGTAAGGCTTAGTTTCTAATGAGAGTCCTAGCCTCGTCTTGGAAGATCCTTCAGCTGAAGGACGTCACTTCAATATAACAGAGTTGAGACTAACAATGATCATTGCAAATAGCTGCGCCGTCTGCCATTGTCAGTGCTATCGAAGGAACAGGCCGGGATGCCATTCTGAGGGGTTCAGGTGCATCGAATAGTGAGTGGAATTTCGCCTTTTTAGTGTCCTTCCAGATAAGTGAGTCGCTACGAGTTAGCGTTTATGCGAGATTTCGGCCGTTGTTTTTGTCCGCATTAGAGAGGTCATACCATCATGCGAAACTTGAAGGCGGCATACCGCCCCACGCGGCTGGCTTTGCTGTCGGCATTCGGCATTCCCAAACTCGAATTCGCAGCCCCTTCGATGAGCTGACTTGAATCCTCTTAGGCGCAGCGGTGTGCATTCTCGAGACGTATCACCGCAACGAGAAGGGTGGTGAGGAGTTGGTGCCTGCTTCTGCCCCCGAGGCCGACACTGAAGGATCAGGGGCAAGTGACAGGGAGGTCCGAGGCTTAGCCCGTATGGTTCAAGTATCCCCAACGACGACCCTTGTGGACTTGACGATTCGAGGTGTTGCACCAGGTACATACGCAGCTACCATAAGAGAATACGGAGACCTCAAATTCGGTGCCAAATCTACGGGTCCGGTATGGGCAGGTGGAAGCGGCACAACTCAACCTCGTGGCATATTGGGTACCGTACAAGTTGGAAGTGATGGTCGTGGCGGCGTATTCCTAGACCACCCTTTCCAAGTCTGGGAAGTCATCGGACATGCAATGGTTGTCTCTAGGCAAGAAGAGGGAGTTACGGAAGCGGAACTGAAGAACGACGAAAACACGGTCGTTGGCGTCATTGCGCGGAGCGCCGGCATGTGGGATAATGATAAGACGGTGTGCTCATGCACTGGAAAGACGCTCTGGGAGGAAAGAAAAGACGAGGTAAAGAAAGGGATGATCTGACGATAGGATTGATTATTTCTACATTCCTGTCCGCCAACGGGCACTTGAATAAGGATTGCCCATAAAAGCTATCAGCGCCTAGGTCGTTGGCTCATCGAACCAAGCCCCTTAGCCACCCGACCTTGTTTAAGAGTCCTATTCCTTCCGTTAATTTGACATTAGAAGCATTCGATCCTCCTCCTACAAGCGCATCACATATGCAGGGAATATAGGGACCAGTTCTTACGTACACAGCTTGACGACACGCAGAGCAACTCGTCGCGGCGCGATCCGCGGTTGTATTATTGGCGGCAGTTGGTTCTAGCAGTCCGGCACATTCTTACAAGCATATATGGGACGAGGTTACATTAAACCAGATGACAGGCCTGCTCTGGCCATGTCATTCGATTTATTCGGGTGAGAAACACTCCTTATCAATACTGACATACCTAGGGGCCTCGGGATAACAATGCCGAGCACTCTGCCCAGCAAAGCTTTTAAAGAATCGTGCGATATAATTTCTGCAGTGGCACCATCGGCCATCTCATATTGGAACCACGCCACTCTTCAGTGTGAATCTCACGATAGACGACCGCCAAGGATTGCCTCGTTGGGACGCTATTACTACAAAAGCCACTATCGTCTAATGAATCAGATGAAACATGATCGGGATGGATATATACAAGACGATGGATATAATTGTGAGGAAGACATGCGAGTAATGTAGATCCTCGAATGAGAGCAATGAGTACGACTCCCATTCTCACCGTCAGTGGACGAACTCCTGGGTAGGAGTTCCTCCCAAGCCAAATCTCCGTCCAAAGTTAGATTGAGAGCTTGGCTCCACCGTCAAACCCCGAACTCCAGCCGCTGAGAGATGGCGTACGCTTTTCTGGCACTTGGGGTAAGTTAGATGAATATCCCGCGATGCTCACATTCTTCCTTATCTTCTTAACTTGAAGCGAATGAACCGTCAGCATCTCAATCTGGAGCTCGTTGAGCTTGAGCTTAGATATACCCACATACGTGTATGGAGATTATGTTGGGGCGGACCGCTCAATGCATACCTTGTCACAAAAGCACCGAGAGTCCCACTTAGTGGTGACCGGAAACACGTGGAATGAGACGAAAGAGATGAGAGTTCAAACAGAAGAGAGTGAGAACCAGCATCGGCAACTCCCGGTGCACGTATGCGGCAGGGATGCTAGATAAAGCTGACGTGCCCGTCTAGATAGTTACCGCACATGGTGCCGCCATTTGACGAACTTTAATGCAAGGTCCGTGGGATAGGGGAGTATCCATGGATGCAGCCTCTGTACACTAACTCATCAAGTATCATTACTCACAGGCGAAGGATCAACAAGCCTCGAGCCAAATGACGCTGCACGTAGGGCCTAAAGGATCGATGAAGGATTCTGTATCTTCGATTCAAAACGTCAATAACAGGATTTTCTTTTGAGTGCCGTGGTTGTTGAGGCTCCGAAGATCTTGATCCGCTAGTGAGGATAGATCAGAGATGCCGTGGGCCCAGGGGCATCCGAATAACCACAGACCATTTGAGATTTGAGGATCATCAAACACACACCCTGCTGTTTCTGCCGAGCTGGAATATACTTGCCGTTATGCGTAGCATGTCTGTGTTGCTTGCTTTAATACGACTTCCTGGTCAATAGTGGATTTTGACCTGAAGCTTGACGAAAGGAAGACCGCCTCAAACACATCGGAGGGAAGCGAGTTTCGTAGCGCAGTAAGATACTAGTCCCCGATCTTGACGGTTCTAGGGTATCGATTCGAAGAATGTGTATCTAGCGATCTATGTATGGTAAATCCACCTATGTGAAAACCGGGGCTGGAAATACTATCGCATTCTAGTATTTCGGGAAAACATAAGGAAATAATACATCTGCACCAGGGATTAATACCTTATAAATCAAAGATGTACAGTAGCACGTCACCCGAATGTGTCCTGCATGTGGAGAGATCTGGGGAACATTGAGCAAGCAATCAGTTGAAGAACGAGAGATTTACTCATGCTTGACCCGTCTACTCCTGGACGATCTTAGCATTATGAACCAGTCACATTGCATTACTGCAGTGATAAAAAGTGCTGACAAGAACTAAAGGGCTTGCGGGCGCCTAGATAGGATGCTCTAAGGCCAATTGGGGTAAAAGAGAGGACTGGCGATAGGTGCAAGTTACCTATTCGGGCTTCGAGATGGGATGACGCATGGCACCTGAGCATCTACGCACCTTAGCTCAAGCAGGGACAAAATTGATTCGCTCATAGGGAAGTTCTCGAAGGTATCACAATCATCAATGTGAAAGGGGGATAAAAAGATGAACTAAAACGCAGGAGGAAAAAAGAAAAGCTCAAGCACTGACTGGCTCGATTCAGGCTTTAGGCGCCCTTGGAAACGCTGAGGGTCGGATACTGCGGGGCCGCACTGAATTCTGTCAGCCAATCATTCCGCCTTGGACCACAATTTGGAACACTTGGTGCATGAGGAGAGACGGGGGGCCTGTTCCAAGTTTGCAATTGCAACTCCAAGGGCCAAAAGAGAGCCATATCGACCATTTTATTCGGTTCTCTACTACATTGCGAAGTAGTAATCACAGGTTCGAACATACAAACTTCATGGCTGTGAACATACGTTTTCGCTACTTCTATTACTTTAAACAGATGAAGCATATACGACTCATCTTTGACTTAGGGGCCTAGGAGGAAGAGTCTCCGTGATAATAGATTGATAGAGCGAACTGGCCATAAGTCAGCCGAGGGGTCGAGGGAGGAGTCAATTCACGGCCACTTTGGTCTTGACCTCAGGCAGTGCCAACTCCTGATCCCATCGACCCCATCCCTGTTCTAAAAACGTCTTTGAACTCGTGCAACAGCTCTCGTATTGTCGAGCTTTGCAAGCCAACGGCTGGCCAAGAGACCAATGTTGATAGCGCGAAGGAGTCGGCTGCGAGAGACTTCCGCGCGCTTCTTCAGGAGCCTGACTGTACAACGGACTACTTAGACCTCTCCGTCGCCAGCATAGACACCTTGGCAGTTTGGATGAGACAATCCAACACTTTGACTCCCATGAATCATGACAGGTCGAACGACAAGTTGAACGACAGCTTTCAAATACCAACCAACCTCCTTGTGACTCTGTTGAAGGGGAAAAAGTAAAGAGGAACGGAAAGCCGGCGCTCAGTTGCCCCTCTCCAAGCCCAAGCCCAAGCTCTCGGCTGCGCCAACCCCTGCCCCTGTTTCTCCCCTACTGTAGGTCTGGACCCTTGTTAGCATCATCGTCGTTTTGGCATGCCCGCAGAGAGGTACTCCGTCTCCACATCATCGCAGCTACAGGCGGACGAGGCATGTTCGCTACTTGAAGTACGTACACAGAATACAATACAGCATGATTTCCCAGCGAGCCAGCTAGTTCCGACTCTGATCTTTTCCCGTCCAATGCTTCCTTGGCACAAGGTCTCGTCCTCGCCCTTCACTGTCTTTTCCGCTTCCACCCACTCTCGGTCTGTCTGTACGCGCTGGCTTCGTCGTTGTTCATCCACTCATTAACTGCTCCTCATCTGCAAGTCTTCCATTCTCATCACCGACCTAATCCATTCCTTGCGGTGCGAAGAAAAGGGCTAGCCCATTCCCGTATAAGGTCTTGCTTAATTTTCTCAAGAGGTCTCCTGTCGCTTTCCGATTTTCAAGTCCCACATTGGTTGGGGTCGTTGCCGGTCGTGCATCCGTACCTACATACATATCCCAACACCACCACCACCACCCGACGTTTGATTTTTACCTGCCACAGAGTGCTGCAAGATCCGTTCCTGCAACCAACAAGTCTCAGGAACAGTACGCCACCCAATCCTGTTGGATAGTAGTTTACATAGATATCTGGTGAACTTCAATTGAAGAAGGATCGACATCTCAACTGTTAATTTTCCGTCCGAAAGGCGAATCGGCTCTAGACGAAGACTATTATTAGCAGAACGATAAGAGGCGACAACTTGCTGCGGCCGAAGCAGTGTTAGGGTTTACCGCACCCAGTAGAGCAACTTACTAAATCGAAAGATCTGGCTGGAGGTGAGGCGCGAATAAAATTGTCGAAGTTGAGAGGGCTTGAATCGAGAAACGAGTCGATATTCCTCGGCATTAGAACCGCCGCTCGAGCGGCCTTCCACCTTTGCTTTCTGGATAAAGCAATTGGTACTAATTCAAGGCGCATTACGGCGGCAAGATGTCTCTAAAGCAGGTATGTTGAGTTTTGGAAAGCATTATGGGTGCGAATGTGGAAATGCTGACTTCCTATCAAGGAGATAGAGACGTGGGTATCGGCCCTCAGCCGGTACGACAACAACGAATTCGAGGAGGCGTTGAAAGAGTTTGATAATATCTCGGATACGTCCAAGATTTTATTCAACATGGGTGTTATACATGCGACGCTTGGAGAACATGAGAAAGCTGTAAGCGAACGTGTCGCAAGGTTTTGTGTCTTCAGATTCTAACTGTTCCGTGTTCAGGTCGAATGTTACCAAAGAGCAATCCGACTGGATCAATATCTTGCCGTTGCCTACTTCCAGCAGGGCGTTTCGAATTTCTTACTAGGCGATTTCGAGGAGGCATTGGCGAATTTCAACGATACTCTGCTATATCTCCGAGGCAACACGATGATCGACTACGCACAACTGGGCCTCCTGTTCAAGTTGTACTCGTGCGAGGTGCTGTTCAACAGAGGCCTCTGCTACATCTATCTCCAACAGAAGGAATTGGGCATGCAGGACTTGAATTTTGCCGTGAAAGAGAAGGTTGTCGAGGATCACAACGTCATTGACGAGGCTATAAGGGAAGAGGCAGAGGTATGACTTGTCTTTCTCACGATGCTTATGGATGGAGATTTTAACATGAAAACAGGGATATACCGTATTCTCGATCCCTGTTGGCGTTGTGTACCGACCCAACGAGGCCAAGGTGCGGAATTTGAAGACGAAGGACTATCTAGGAAAGGCCCGTTTAGTTGCAGCTTCAGACAGAGCCAACGCTTTCACGGGCTTCGCCGGATCGGAGATCAAGAACGCTGGAAGGGCTCTGGAGAAGGACGATCGTCCAACAGATAACATCTCGTTCGCTGCTACGAATCTAGTCAAGCCCGGCCTGCAGAGCAGGAGACAGCAGTCCGAGCCTCCGGCTAGCCGCAATGCATTCCCCCCCACGCCACCCCCTGAGAACGATAAGCCTTCGACTATGACCCGCGGCGCTTCAGTTCGAAACGGACCCAAGCCGATGCCCGCCAGACTCAACATCCCTGAAAGTGGGAAGAGCAACCGCTATGATAAGACCATCTCCCCGCAGAGTGACCGTAGAATGCCTGCACGGGCTGCATCTGAAGTACGGTCACCACCTCAACGAAGTTACTCGAGAGCAGAAGCTCCTAGGACTCGACGTTCAAGAAATGAAGACGACGGATACCCGGATGATGTCTACGATATGTACGGCGGCGGAAGCGGATCAAGAGGGCAGGGCCGCCGGAATCAGCAAAGGTATATCGAAGAGGAAGAGGAAGCCAGCGACTACGACTCCTTCGACGAGGGTGAATTCGAGATGGTCTCAACTCGCCGACCGGGAACTTCCGTGGCTGGGTCGTCCCGAGGTGGATCGAGAAGACCCGACATCCGCAAGGTCCGAATCAAGGTGCATTCTGAGGATGTTCGATACGTGATGGTTCCCATCACTGTGGAATTCCCCGACCTGGTGGACCGAATCCGCGACAAATTTGGCCTGCGACGGCGCTTCAAGCTCAAGGTGAAGGATGAGGATTCGCCCGGCTCGTCCGATATGATCACGATGGGTGACCAGGACGATCTTGACATGGTCATGATGAGTGTGAAACAACAGGCACGAAAACAGAGACTGGATATGGGTAAACTGGAGGTGAGCACCCTCGACACGGAACCTCTCGTCGTGACTTTGATGGCTAACAGCGAATCGCAGATATGGGTCCAAGAAATCTAGACGTTTTCTTTCCTTCGTGTGCGGCATTACGATTACAACGATACCCAGCATTGCGATCTGAACTTCATACGATGTAATGAAGGAGTCTCCTTGGCTTCGCTATCATCATTTACTATATTGCTTTTACCATACCGAACTCGTATCTATTATCTACCTATTTTTATTGCATCTACATACCTCTTCTGAATTACCTACCTAGTCGTCAATTTTCCGATGAAACCCCGTCGAATGGCCGCGAGCTGACCTCAGGCCCCGTCATAATGCGTTATGAAACAACAAGCGCGACAGTTTCATATTCGACACCCCTAACGGGGCTACCCGGGCGACAACTGGATCAATCATTGGCAACTCGTCCTCCAATCGTTCAACGGAATGTTGGATTTCTTTTTATTCATACACTGCATCAATGCCCGTCATTTCTCGTCATACAGCAGCATATATCCCAGATTAGAATTGGATAACCGGCGAATGGATTTCACGGCCGATCGGGTGGGTGGTTGGAGTAACAGTGAATTTAGTATTACATTTATTTTGCTATTTTTTGATCTTTTTTTCAATCTTGGTTTTCGTCCTTTTTTTTCTTTTCTTTGGCATAGGAGCCGCTGGGCTACAAGTAATAAGTTCTGCTGCGGAGGCTTCTACGGGTCCGAAGAGCGACGTGACGGAGGCAAGAGGTATCTTTCTTCTTTGACGGAGCATTGGAGTTCAGCTGGCTTGACAGAGTTGGATGGAAGAAATGACGGCATCATCTGGCTAGGAGGTAGATAAAACACCCGCCGAGGGCTATCAATTCACAACAATAGTTCACATTTAGTTCCTGCGTCGATTCGTTGATGACTGCAATGTATCAAAATTTCCATGAGATTAGGTAGGTACCTACTCAATGCGTCCTGAGCTGCCCAGTGGGCCTTCGAGTTCATGAATCTTCAAGACATGATAAGAGTTCTTACAGACATGATACCTTTAGATAGCTAGGTCCCTAGCTTACCACGCGATGTCACCACCGAAATCATATGTGCATACAATTCGGAGGAGCACGCAAAAAACAATCTCAATTCTGAGCGTAACCGGGGATTAAGACCAACAAACGCATCCATTACTGTGAGAGTTGGATAAAGGGTATCAAAAGCATACTGCTTATCCGTCTACTCATCGTCGCCATCCTCATCCTCCTGGTCCCCTTTAGACGCCTTAGCCTCCGCCTTAGCCTTCACCCACTCAGCAGCTTTAGCACTGACTCTCTCCCTGCTCTTTGCGTCGCCGTTCTTCTCCTCCCAGTCAGCCCAGCGTTTGAACCACTTCTTGGCCGCTCTTGCCTTTAAGCCCTTGACCTTAGTAGCGCGTTCGAAGATGTCGCGCACGACCGCCTTGTCGGCACCGGGGACATCTTCGTGGTCAAGCAGCTGGTTCCAGAGGTCGAAGCGTTTGGGGAAGGTGCTCAGAAGCCCTTCAAACATGGTCCGTCCAAGCTCCGGGTTCCGATGCGGTGAGGTGTATTCAAGCGTGGCGAACTTGACCATCAGTGGGAAGCGCGCGTGATTTGGTAGCGCTTGCGTGGCGCGCGGTAGGAGGGCTCGGGCTCGCTCGGGTTGGTTCTGGACGGCGTGCAACCAGTGCGCGTAATTGTACCAGACCTCAGGGGAGTTCGCTCCGAACTTCTTGACCAGACTTTGGAAGAGCTCATCCGCTTTCTGCATTTCTGTTAGCATGCCTTGAACCTTTGTAGGAAGAAATATTACTTACATCGGCCTTGTCCTCCTGGATGTATATGCTGGCTAAGCGCTGATAGACTTCTTGCTGGTCGTTGACTTGGCAAGCACGCTTGAAGACTTCTTCAACGCTGTCTTCGTTTCCGAACCGTACCTCGAGATTAAGATAGGCAACCCAGGCATTGAGCTTTTCCGTCTCTTCAGTACTGCTTATAGTCGTAACAGCGCGCTCGGCTACTTCACGAGCCTTCGCTAACTCACTAACTTGCATCTGATGAGCCATGTACTCTATCCATAGCACCGACGAGTTAGGCTGGCGATTGAGGAGTTGCTCAAAATCAACAGCAGTCCTTGGTCCGAATGCATCGAGATCACCGCTCTTGTCCACTTCGATTTGTGGCTTTCGGCGTTTCTTTTTCTTTTGTGCCGCGTTCATATCCTCGTCTGCATCTTCGTCCGCTACACCGACCTTGTCAAGGGCATCGGCAGACCAGTCAAACCCACCAGTATCCAGAGGAGCGACTTCCTCAGGTTCCTTGTCCACCATCTCGGTATCATCGTCGTCACTTATTCCATCCGAAGCGTTATCGGTCCCTCTAATTTGGATGGAGGTTCCATCATCCTCCATTTCGTCATCTTCATCACCATCACCATCCTCATCGTCGAATAACATAGCGCCGGCGTTGTCTTCATCTTCGTCACTATCATCGACGTCCATGTCCTCCTCAAAGTACGAGGGCTTTAGGCCGAAGCTGACTCGCTTCTTCTGCGCATCAAGCTTCAAGATGATGGCCTTTACCACATCACCTTCGTTGAAGAGCTTCCGTGCATCTTCAACAGGCTTTTCGGCCATCTCGCTGCGATGACACAAGCCACTGACGTTCGCAGAGCCTTCGATAACGATAAATGCGCCGAAGTCTTCAACTTTCCTGACCTTTCCTGTGACAACTTGGCCTTCGCGGAGATCTGAGTAATTAATCAGCGGAACAAATTCTTTATCGACCACTGAAGCCTTAAGGCTCATCTGTATGTGGCCTGTAGTAGATTCCATGGAGATTATTCGGCCCTTAACAAGCTGATCGATTTGGAATTCATCTTTCCAGTCCTTGAGGAATCGATCCGAAAGATCGGAGATCTTGACCATTGCCGTCACATTCCCCCCAAGACTCACGAAGAGTCCTTTATCAGAAACATTCTTCACGAACCCTCTGAGTATATCCCCTACACTGACTTGGGACGTTTTGGTGATCTCGCGGTCCTTAACAGGCAGAGAGGAGTTCAGCACTCTGGAAGGCCGAGTTGAGAGTCGGATTTTCTTGTTACTCTTGTCGACATCGACCACAGAAACTCTGATGACATCATTTTTACTGTAAGACAATGTGTTCGCTTCGCTATAATCATCGCTGATGTCGATCAGATGGACCGGACCAGAGACTGCTTCACTAAGTTGTACCATGATCTGTCGTTCATTCATCTTCGTGATCCGACCAGGAAGCACCATGTCTTGTTTGACGGTTTCCCAGGTGAGACTTGCCGAGGAACCCGAAGAGCGTGCGGAGAGATCAAGACGACCTTCAGCCGCATTTACCGTTAGAACGCGGACTCGTAATGCTGAGCCTACGGGAAAGCTCGATGCAAGATTTTTGAGCTGAGATACATCATCAGAGATTTCCAGGGTGCTGATCCTCCCTCGGACATTGGGCGAGAGTGTTACCCAAAGGGCATTCTTCTCAACATTATTGACGAAGCCAGTATGAGTAGAGCCCGGTTGCAAGTGGTCATATGATAAAACCTGGGGAGCATCCTTCTTCAGGTCGCTTGGTTTCGCGGACAACTCAAGGACAGAGTGAGTCGACCGATGTGTAAATGGCAAAAATCGATGATTCCTAGCATCATGGATACCCAAGACTCGAACTGTGATCGTGCTGTTTACACGGAAAGAACTCAATGGCGACCTCGGGTTAGAAATCTTATCCCAAGTATCAAAGACTTGAGATACATCAACGCGGCCTTGTACGTTGTCGGAAAGCTTGACATTAAGTTGCGTGCTCTTTACGGATGAGATTTTGGCCTTTGTGATTTTGCCTATGAATATATCATCCATAGACGAAATGGACTCGTCCACTGGATTTTCAATCTTATTCGCCGTAGTAGCCGAGGCCCCTTTTGTTGAGCTTTTCTGTTCTTCCACAAACGAAGATGAAGCAACGACGATCCTGCCATGATCTCTGTCGATGGAATCAATTTTTACAAGGATGGGTTGATGTCTTTCTAGCCCAAAGTCTGCCTTTGTCTGATCTTCTTGCGGCAATTTTGACTTAGGGAGGAGAGCAGTGAGCTGGCCACAGAACTGAATAAAAGCCGCCGTGGGTGTAATGTTTCTTACGAAACCCTGTCTAAGTTCACCAACTTTAGCTTCTTCTAGAGACGTGAGAAGCTTGTTCTCTCGGCTAGCATTGACGAGGCTAGGCTTCTTCGACAGCGCAATATATCGGCGACCTTCATTCTTCTCCAAAACCACAAGATCGTTGAGTGTCTGTCCGACGTGGATGTGTTTTAACGCGGACTGGCATTTGCTAGGTCGATCGGCGAGGTGCCATACAGATATCATTGCTTTCAATGAACTGTCTGCTAATTCAACATATACGTCGTCTTCGGTTTTCTGTGAAACCTTAGCGGAGACGAGATCTCCGAGTTTGAGCTTCTTGAGCGCATTCTGTTTATCGAGGCCAAAAGCAGACGGGTCTTTGCAGGAAACGAGGAGTTTTCGTGCTTCGGCGTCAAAATTCAAGACGTGAACGCTGACTACCTGGCCAACTCGAAAGTGCTCCTTTGGATCCTGAATGTATGCCTCGCTCATCTCTGAAACTGGCAAGAATCCCCGGAGACGGCCATAGAATTGTACGATAGCGCCGTTAGGAAGCACCTTGATGATGGTGCCTGGAACCTGCATACCCACGGTGATATCATCAAAGGACTTAATGGGAATTGCCTCGGAGTTCACGAGAGTCTTCTTCAGCGTAAGCTTGACTTGTCGCTTGACCGGATCGGTTGAAAGGACACGAGCCTTGACTTTGAGGCCTCCTCGAAATTTTTTCTCTGGGTGTTGTAGCCGGATATCCGCAAGGTGCATTTCCGGGACAAATCCAACGATACCTTCTGCAAGCTTAACAAGTAGGCCGCTGACACCCTCCTGGTTAATGATCAGCTTCTCAATCTCCCCATTGACCACTTCACCTATGGGGATATCTTCGATTCGCAGGAATGGTTGCTCGAGGATGTGCTTCTCAAAGGATAAGTGAAACATGCCGTCGATAGCATTGTAGCCAACTATCCTGCCGCGGTGGACAGAACCGACCTTGAAAGGACCGGAGGACTCGGAAAGCATATCCACTTTCCCGTCTTTGACTCTGGAGATATGCACAAACCCAGGCACTCCTTCAACGCCCACGTCGACAAAAAGGCCAATTTCTGGGTCGACCTTAGTGACGGTACACTGCTCGACTATCGATGATATAGGGAGAGCTTCAGAAGGTAACTTATTTGCTGGAGCCAGCTTCGATCTTAGGGACACCACATGATCCAGCAGAGAGATGCCCAATTTTGGATCTTTAGCGGTTGGAAAGTTGCATATTACGCGTGCTTTGTACTTCTTCCCGACTTTATACTTGGATTCTAAATCCAAAGCCTTAGGACCGAGACCTGAATGGATCAGATCAGCCGTAACGTCTAGCGACCCCATGGCCTTTCCTAGGATTCCACGATTGGTGACTTCGGTTACCATGAATTCCACCGCAGATCCGGGCAAGAATGTGTTGATTGTGGTTGCTTCTGACGCAAAGTTCTGGACTTTCCCGATCTTTTTTGGAAGAGTGGTTAACTGCGCGACCTTGCCATTTGCGCTTTTCCCCGTCACGAGACACAGAATTACAGCCCCGGGCAGCATTTGCGAATCGGGTATATCCTCAGACAGCTCTTTTCGAGGCAAAAACCCTTTAGGGTCTGAATCGGAGAGCCCAAGTTCCATGACAAATCCATGGTCTTCAACGCTGACTACTGTAGCCATAACGGTGCAATTTGCAATAACATCCTGATCGGATAAGCCCGTATTGGCGAGAGCTGGACGCAATGACAATTCGATGTGTTTTCTAGGTTTCGCAGAATCGGCTGTTGACTCTTCAATAGTCGACGTAACATAGGCACGAAGATACTGGCCAGTTTTGAAAATGGTCTTGAGGTCAAGGCTATCTTCTTGGGCGTCTCCCTCCTCGTCTTCCTCGTCTGCTGCTTCGGCTGCTATCCTCTCATTTAAGGCGTCGGAGATGGCGGTGATCGGAACGTGGCCAGAGAGATTGTTAGGTAGAGCGAGGACAATTTCCAAGGGATTGATTTCGGCAACCTGGCCTAGAACTAGAGAACCCTTGACTAGCCGCTAGCGAGGTTATTAGTATCGATCGCAGAAGGGATATGCTCTGGATATGAAACCAACCTTGTAGTTGAGACTCTCTATCTTTGTGGCTTCTTCGCTCTGGTGAGTTTTCCCTGGTTTCCCATCCTGGGAAGCCTTAGCCTTCTTCCTCTTGGAAGCTCGTTCCGGCTTCTTTCCTTGTCCAGACTCTTGCTCGAAGAGGACATCTTGCTTCGCCTGAATGGAGATCTGTTTATGTTCAAGCGGAGTGAGCACGCTACCGCCTCCACGAGGGAACAAAGGTTCCTCCTCCTTCAAGCGCGAGATCGTAGAAGCACTCGCTGGTTTCGAACTTGACTGCGGCTTCGCATCCTTCTTAACGGAGGTCTTCTCGGATTTGGACCGTTTCGATGGACGGGAGTCGCCTTGCGCTTTCGAAGTTTTCGCATTTGACGATACCCCCGGGGCATCTTTTCTCTTGAGAGAACTCATGGTCTCATAGCAAATGCGCCGATGTATTTGCGCCCGCTAAGAGATGGACTAGGAACTGCTTGAAGCTTGAAGATTTTCCAGCATGGAACTTTGCTTCAATTGCCCGCCAAGACAACTTTTTTTTCTTAGCATGTTATCGATTATCGATAAGCCAATGGCGCCAAAACATGAAGATCGATATCGAGTCGGTACCACGGCGATTACAGTACAGTAACTACAGTAGCCTGAATGGAGGGGCTAAAAACCCCACTGTGGGACAAGGTTCTTTTCATTCCCCATTGGAGGCTGTTTTGGTTCCATCCAAGGAAGCCGCGGTCCCAACGTGTCGCCGTAGCTGTCGCTCTGAGGCTTGGTAGATAGGAGGTACCTACCTAGTCTCACTCCCAACCTTGAAAGTTATGTAAATACATAATGTAGTTGCGACGGAATAATTCACATACTTTTAACAACTCCATGAAGTAACATAGGATTCCATGGAGCTGAACACCTAGATCTTTACATGGTGAATACCTAGGTACCCAAACCATGAGTCCCCGAAAGCGCGCGAAACCAAACCCTTCTGTTAAGGAACCTGGTAATGCTGCGACTCTGCCGTCACAGGCCGGCAGCAGCGTTGCGTCACAGGTCTCTACAGCTTCGGACCAGTCCGTCCTTCCCACGAAGCGAGATAATTCAGATGCGTCAACATCTACAAAGCCCAATGACACAAAGCAGGTCTGTAAACTACTTAATAATCTTGTCATTATATCGTAAAGTCCTGCGACTGACTGATGCGTGTAAATATTGTAGGTACACAAAACTCGGAGCTGGTACGGTTCGTGGCCGCGTGTGCCAAAGTCCTCTGCCTCGACCCAAGTCTCGCATCAGAATATAATGGGAGGAACATCACGCCCCGGTGCCGTTCCTGACTTCAGCCGATTCGATTCTAAGATCGACAACGGCACTGGCGAATCCGACAGTCAATCCACCAGAACGGTGCCCAAGATCTCCGAAGTGGGTGCGCAGTCCGAACAAGATGATAGCAAATCCGTAAAATCGGCGGCACAAAAGAAGAGTGATGTCGTTGATAAAAGTGATGGAAGCGACGTGCCAAAAGATCAAGGGAAGCCCGTCACGCCTACGAGTAATAGTGAGGCTCAACCGTCTATAGAAACGGTGCCACAACCTCAGGCTTCTTCTGGATGGTTGGGATGGTTTGGCAGATCCCCGGCGCCAAACTCAGCCGTATCAGCAGTGGCATCGAAGGGCGAGGATATGGAAGTTGAGCGCCCTAAAGAGCCCGCCGAAGAGCCAGAAAGGGAGCGGCCCGGTACAGCCCAGCAACCGTCATCTGGAACCGATCAGATACCCGCGGAGCCTGCTAAGCCTAGCAAGCCAACGAGCTCCTGGTTTGGATTCTGGTATTCGTCAACACCGTCTGTAGTGCCCGATGAGTCCACACGGAGGACGACTGAAGCCTTGCCGGTTCAGCAGTCTGTACCAAAGGAGAACCAGGATGTCGTTATGGAAGATGCACCGCCTTCGAAGGCGACGACGGCAAGCCAGCCATCCGCTAGTTCGACGTGGGCTTTCTGGTCTAGAGATACAGGACAAAAGGGTAAACCTAATTCAGCTGCCGCCTCAGAGCCTGGCGAGCTCGCCATCATCGGTGATGGTTCGGAGGCGAAGCCGAGATGCTCGACCAGTGTTGAGGTCAACGGGAATGCTACTCCTGTGAAGGAAGCTCCTATCAAAGCCCCAAAAGAAGCACTGCAGAAAATAGATTCATCCAAGAGAAATAAGAGAGTACGGCCTCACTCTATGGACATTGATGAGCCATCATCGAGACCAGGCACTCCCCATTCGGACATATCTACCAAGACTGCGACAACAAAAGCAGCTGCCTCAAATTCAAGCAAATCTTCCGGACAGAACTTACTTTTGCCATCATTTCGAAATACATATCGTATGAAGGACAACCCATCGATCATCAGGCAGATTGCACAGCTGCTATTGCGAACGCAGCAGCCCCCTGCCAGCCACGTATTCCTCGTTAAAGAACCGCCAAAAATCAAGAAGGCTGTCGCCATTGGTATACGGTACGTATGCTCCAGAACATACTGCTTCACCTTTGACATTTCCCTTGGGACCTTACAATTTTCACTGAAGGCTGACGTATTTTTAGTATGTTATGATACCCTTTTCGCTTACTCTACCAACGTCGCCTCCCTTCTCCTGCTCCAGGTCATACATGAGAAGTAAATTTGCAGGTTACTAGATGGATACTAACTTTGAATAGACGGTCTCTTTCCGGCCTCGTATCTTCGACCGATGATAGGCCAACCAACAGGGACATCAATACGATTCGCTAATCATTGCGCTGAGGCGATACGAAGATGGGCAGAAAGTCACGGCTCCGGTGATTGCGAGATTGAGAAGATCGCTCTTGAGGGAGAAGGCAAGATCGCAGATAGAGTTGACAACCTTTGGAAACTCCTTCTGAATTGGATCGAGCATATCCGTAATGCTGACCTTATCGTTCTCGCCTGCCACTCACAAGGTGTGCCCGTTGGTCTCATGCTCCTTGAAAAGCTAATAGATCTGGGGATCATTACCCGCTCCAAAATCGGTGTTTGCGCCATGGGTTAGTATTCCATATCGATGACAGCTAATGCGCCTATTACTGACTTGGATGATTAGCCGGGGTTTCGCTCGGCCCCTTTCCAGACTACAAGTCTGGCATGGGTAGTAAGTATCCTGCCATCCTAAATCATCCCTTTCTTCTTTCTCGAAAGGATATTGCTAGCTTTGGAGCTTATTAAGAGTCATGATTTGGCTCCCCTGGGTGCCTGAATTATCTCTAAATTATGAATACTAACCTTAGTACTAAAGTGTTGATGGGTTCCGCTGCCGAACTGTGGCAGTTTGCCGACCCTGAAAGCGAGATATCCAAGAGATACCAGCATGCAGTAGAAGTTGTCGTGTCTTATGGTGCTCGGATAACAGTAAGTTAAATGAAACTCCTTTCATGAATCCGGATCTCAACTCTCGGGCACGGCGGATACTGACTGTCAAAGTACATTGGTAGCATCGACGATCAACTAGTCCCTTTGGAATCCGCGCTCTATGCCCCGGCATCCCACCCCCATATCTATCGTGCCGTGTTCATAGATGGGCGCGTTCATGCTCCCGATTTTATTGCCCACCTTGTCGGGTTCGCCTTGAAACTGCGGAACCTAGGTATATCGGATCACGGGCTCATTCGTGAACTGTCGATACCCTTGGCCGGAAGTTTGTATTCCGGCGAGGGACATTCTAGGCTTTACGATGACGAGCAAGTTTACGAGTAAGTTCCCGCCATGGAAGCGATTTAAGTAGATGTACACTTGAACGCTGCTAATACTTGAAAGTTTGGCAATATCGCATGCCCTCGAAACAACTGATGTGTCTGGCGTGCCCTGTCGAATTCAGAAGCAAGAGAGACTCGCAAACCCCAATCCCTTCTTGCTGCCTTGGATTATGCGTGGATTGCTAGAAGAGGAGTTTGTCAAGACAGAACTATATTCGGAGACGACCGAGTTACTCAAGCAGTTTGATAACTGGTCGCCAAGCACTAAAGCGCTTAAAGATGTCAAGTATAGATTAGAGGCAGTTCGGTCAAAACTTTAGCATTGACGACTAGTGAGGGCTGCATAGATGGAAGCGGGTAACATTAATATTTTATCTCGGAGTTCGGGCAGGCTATTGGAGCAAATGAGGAGTTACATGGGTCTCACTGGCAATGCAGGATATCCTCTGGACATTAAGAGAAACTGGTAAGAATGTATCATGCTATTAGTTTCTGTACAGCAAGCGACAGAGATACGGAATACGGCCTTTGAAGTTTAGAGAATGAAGCTGAAATGAGCACTGTATTACTTACATATTAGGATGGACGGCTCCACTGACTGAAGGGAGGGTTAGAGCTTGCGGGACGGGTATAACCGAAGTGGCTCATTTTATATCATACATTTTGATACCGTGGATATATGTGGTTCCCGAGTAATGAGGTGCATATTGCCTACCTATGTACCAACATATGTACATGTAGGTAATCCATATGGATTTGGTAACACACATGGCCTTTTCCATACAAAGACTCAAGATACCTATTTGAATCATGATCAATCCATGGATGTCTTCGTACATATTCGTGGTTCTGGAGTCTTCACCACAATCAAAGGGGTCCGTTAACAAGCTTCTCGCTGTTCCTTCTAGTGTACAGTTCATAACGCCGAGTATGGGATGTAACGGTGGGCCTTAGTACAGTGTGTCCAGGGCTAGGTACCTGTCAAGCTGAATTAGGTCGTTGGGTACGTCGTGGCTCCTTATTAATACAAGACAGTTTTAAAGCTTAGCGTATGATTTGGACCAATGCGGCTGTACTGTGACGTGCATACCCTGACCATTTTCTCCCTATCAGAGCCGTTTCTCACAGGGCCTCCCAATTATCTCGATCTCTGATCCTCCCAGCAGCGACAAATCTACCTGTGATACATGCAGTTCTAGTGTAGATGACTAGAGCCGCTGCTGAGCTGGCTAATAACTAATTACAGATCCACCTGCGCACGCACCCCGGGATTCCAGGGATTCTAGAGGTACAAATCGTACGGACAAAGCTATTCGTATCTTTACGCCATACGTAGCTAGATACGCAACGAGATGGACCAGAGCCCGTTCCGAAGACTCGGATGATGCAGCGAGCAGAAGCATTCAACGTGACAATGTAAGCGTGGTAGAGACACTCAATATAGTCACTAACTGTACTAACCTGACTTCTTCACAAGCTAGCGACGCGGGACGCGCCTTGCTCGAGGCGCTGTCGCCATGGCACTCTTTAATCCGACCTTCATCTTTGGCATTCTTGTCCTCGCATACCTCTTGTCCTTTGTCTTCTTCGCCGTAGTTCGAATCTTTACCGGCGTATCCATACAACGTATAGGATACTTCTCACTCCGACGACTAGCTTATAGCCCTCGAGATGGCATCAAGATCGAAGTGCGAGGCTTCGGCCTCAATCTCCACCGCCCGACGTTCTCTCAGCCGACCTGGTTCAGCATAGTCATTAACGAGCTTGTTGTAACTCTGGATATCAAACAGCTAGAGGGGAACAAGCGACCTGAGATCGATCCTAGCGGGAGCGAGAGCGAAAATGAGAATAATCAAGGATCGCAGCCATCCGAGGGGAAGACTCTGCCTAATAATCTGCCTTCCAAGAGGGCTACATTTGAAGCTGCTCGTAGTGCTATGTGGAAGCAGCTCACGAGCATCAAGGATCGCATTAAGAGGTTGCACAGAAATGTTCGTTGGCTTCGTATGGTCGACGTCGTGGCTACCGACTCGACACTCAACATCGTGGACGCCGGGAAAGTGCAATTTGGCAGTCTCACTGTTGCTCTCGATACTAGGAACCGTATGGTTGATCGCGCGCGTTTCTTCTTCCAGACCAGATCCGACAAGCACCGTCAACAGCATTCTGCCGAATGGATTGTCACGTTGCGAAGCGTCCTGTTTACGGCTAAAGGGGCCGAGGCTATTGAAGTACTAGACAGTGCCACGTTGAACGTCCATGGATTTCTTTATGATCAGCTTGACGGACTCCGGGATGCCGCCATCGCTCTTAAACTCGGGAGGTTGCATATTCCTTACGATGACGTCCGAAGCTGCGTCGAGCGTTTTAGGAAATCTCGGCCTCAAAACCCGAAGACGTACACAAATGCCGAGTCAATTGAAGTGTCGGTGGACAAAGTCATTCAAGAAGTTGGCAACCCTGGCAGTACCGATCAGGAATTGATGCAAACGGTGTCGGATTCCAAGGAGTTCGTGAGCTCTATTTTGCGAGGAATCAAGGAAGTCCAATTTGCTGTGAGCTTCGTGAGTCTCACCAAGAAGATGGATGCTGTGAAATCAGCTGGTTCGCCTTTAATCTTGAATGCTTCAATGAAAGAGGTTGGTATCGACCTGCATCGCCTGGACCCTAAATCTCCAGCCCATCGCATGTACTTCCCTTCGAAGGACATTGCGCACGAGGCTTTAGCAGCAGCCCTTTCAATCTCTGTCGGACTCGACGACGGCAACGGGAAACCAGAACGGGTGGTTTATATCCCTATGGCTACAACAACCGTGAAGACTACGTTGCCTTCGAAGACTGTGGAGCTTTCTGATACCGGAAGCGCTGAAGATCGAAACGCCAATATCCTCTTCGCAAACTCCGTCGTTACCTCGCCTTCAGTCGATTTGGATCCGAGGCATCTTCCAGTACTTCTTGCACTCCTTCAGCCTCGGCCAAAGGCCCCGAAAGCACACGCTCAGCAGAGACACATGCTTATCTCTCGTCTATTACCAAAGGCTAACATCAAGTTCTCCATGCATGAACCAGTCTTAAGGATAGCCCTGCCTCCAGTTCAAAAGACCCAGGACCCGGATGACTTTGACTTGATCATTTCTTCCATTTCGTCCGTCTCGCTCGATCTCGAATCCTTCCACTCTGCAGTCGAAGACTTACATTATTCCCTAGTCTCGTCTTTGCGAGTGCAAACTCACCATCTTTATTATCAGACTACCCAGGGCAGTCGCTTTGATCTGATTGATACGGAGTCATTTGACTTGAAAATCCAACTTTCTGCAACTCCTGACATCCACGTCATTGCCAATGGCAATCTCCAGACCTTTGCGATCCGCATGACCCGCCCGGAGATAACGAAGGGCCTTCGCCAAATAGTTCGCCAACTTAAGCTGGACGTCGAGCCTGACAAGCGGGTGGGATCGAAGACGCAGAAGTCACAGAACTTTGTTCGCGCGTTGCCCCAATGGTTGCTTCATTTCTCTGTGCAGGTTGAGGATTTCAGTGCCGAGATCACCGGTGTCGATGACGACTTCCCTGGGAATACCCGCGGTATAGTACTGCAGATGGACTCGTGGTCAGCCGAGTATCGAGCTCAAAGATTGGATAGTCTACGCAACCGGCCTACTTCTAGAAGACGAGCAGCTAGTCGCTCTTTCATGCCTGACGCGGAATTCTTGAGCTCGATATCCGTACCACTGTCCCCAAGGAAAAAGCAGCAGAGCGATGGCGATGGGCGAAGGCTTAGTCTTCATACGCGAGGCTTAGAAGCATTCATAGTGGAAGCGCCTGAGAAATGGGAAGTTGAGCCGTTTGTTCAGATACCTCGCTTCGAGATAGCTCTCTCAACCCATAGTGATGGCCAGGGGCCGATACTACACGTTCACTCCCATATCAAGACTGTTCTACTCCGCTATTCTCTTTTCCGGCATTATTCTTTGGGCGTTGCTATCATGGTCTTGCGAAGGGCGTTCATGAAAGGACCAGGCCCGCAACGACAAGCACCACCAGCAAGCCCAACGACTGGATATCTGAGTCCCCCGCTGATTTCACCAGACTCGCCCGTCGCCGATCATATGGACAATTTCCCTCGGTACTCCAAAGAGCTTGTCTCGTTTGACATCAAGGCTGCTCTTATCCAGATAAAGGCCGAGATGCCTGCTGATCCCCCATTGATGCTGCAAATCTATGACATGGAGGCTGGTCGGCACCGATGGTCTCCGCCATTCTTTTTCGCCAAGTTAGTGCGCGTGTACGCTGGCGCACCTAGAATGCGAGGTGTTTGGGCGCGCATTGCAAGTATCAAGACGATTCGTCTAGATTACCGCCAATCTCGCAGAAAGATGTCAACTGGAAACTTTCATGATGACAAAATGTTCGATGTAGTGGCCGATGCTATGCGGTTAGCAGTTCCACATGAACTCATCATCAACAAGATATCCGACAATATCATCAATGTTATCAAAGCAAGCCAACAGCTTCATCATCGTTTCAAGACCGGCACGAATGAGTATATATTGGACAAGGCACCAGAAGGGCCAAAGAATGTCCCGAAAGTCTCTCTGAGAGCTCGTACGCTCCTGTTTGAGTTAGAAGACGGCGCTTTCGAGTGGAAGTTGGGAATGATCTACAGAGCGGGACGCGTTGAGCAATTACAGCGGCTTGCTCGGGAAGAAGCATATCGAGTCAAAGTGAAAAAGATCCACGAAGAAGAAATAAAGAAAGAGTCGCATCGAATCCGCAATCGATCAGTGATGACGAGAGGAAGGACGACCACCTCGAATAACGCCTGGGGGCGTAGTAGGAGCGAAGACAACCTTGGAAAGATGGGCCGTGACGAACGTTCTTATAGCGAAGCCCCTAGAAGCAGGAACCCCCGTTACGATCCAGAAGGGGTTCGTGGTATGAGTGGAAGTGCGCACGTTTCTATCCAGGAAGCCAGGCTCAAACTCCATCAGCATAATGCCCAAAGCTGGAAGCAACGTATCGACAGGCACTACTTGATGGCGAGGAATGGGATGAAGGAACTACGCGGCCTATTTTGGGGTTCGGACAACATTCCCGACGACTTCGAGGACAGCGAGAAAATCCTTGAGGTACCGCAACGACCGGCATTAATGGGCACTGTCATAACAGATTTGCATGTAGTGATCGACAAACCTTCATTCCCAATTCAAAAGCTGCCGGATTTTCTACATAATGTCGGGAAAGGGATGCCAAAAAATATGAAGTATTCTCTTCTTGTCCCCATGAACGTCCAAATCAGCATGGGTGAAGCAAGAGTCAGTCTTCGAGACTACCCTCTACCTTTACTTCACGTTCCCGCCATCAAACCTGGTCAGTCGTCGAAACTTCCAGCTTTGTTCCTCAAAACGGACTTTGTCATTGCAGAGGAATTCCGTGGTAATGAGTCGACTCGCAGGATCAAAGTCGAGATCACTCCGCCAAGCAATCCAGAGCCAGGAGTGCCAAATGGAAGCTTTGCTATCGACGTTCGTCGGACCACCGGCCCAGTGAAGTCCTACTCAGACATGTTCGTTGATATCAATACTGCATACCCCACGCGGATCACTTGGGGACCTTCGTACCAGCCAGCCATCCAAGATATGATGATGGTCATCGAGTCGTTCACGAAACCGCAGTTGGATCCTTCGGAGCGCGTAGGATTTTGGGATAAGATTAGACTCAATTTTCATTCTCGAGTTCGAGTCGCATGGAAGGGAGATGGTGATGTCCACCTTGCTCTGAAGGGCACACGTGACCCTTATAATGTTACTGGCAACGGCGCCGGTTTCCTTATGTGCTGGAGAAACGATGTCAGATGGAACGTCCACACCGAAGACGACCCTAAAAAGTTCATGATGGTCGATAGCGGTGAATACGTTCTTGCCATACCAGATTACAGCCACCAGGTCAGAGAAGAGTCCCGCCGTGTTGGGGACGAGGACAGCATGTCTAGTGAAAACAGCTTCAAATCTGGCGCTTCATTCAAGAAAGTTGTTATGAAAGTCTCTGGTAACGTCCAATGGATGGCTGGGCTCGTTTTCGAACGTGCCATCGAAAATGGGAAACGGAATTTCGATTTCAAGCCACATTACGAGGTCGTTCTAAAGTCTCCGCAGCATGCCAAATCCGATAACTCCGTCCCATATGATGCATTCCGGGGCTTCAGGAGTCAGCACATACACCTCTCTCTCGCGATCAGGGCTCCGGTCGATCGCGATTGGACTTCATCGGAAAGCCAGCCGACAAAGAGCTATAACACTGTGCATCTGACTCCTCGTTTTTTTACTCACTTCTTTGCCTGGTGGTCTCTTTTTAGCGGACCAATGTCTCTCCCTATCCGTCAAGGCTCTCTCTGGCCTGGAAGGGAAAAGAATAGCAAAAAGTTTGGAAGGCATCTGGGTACTATCAAGTACAATCTCCTCTTAGCCCCCTTGTTCCTGAGCCACATATATAAGCACAAAGATGTTGAGGATTATTCAGAGAGCTCTGTGTCAGCCACGGGTATCAAAGTTAGGTTTGACAGCTTTATGCTCGATATTCACCAGCGGAGAGAAGAATTCAACACTCGGGATCGAGGTCGCAAGACCAACGGCCGAACGACCGGAATGAAAATTCATGCAGCCCAGCTTGATCTAGTATCCGCGGATGTCCGTGCTGTCTCTGCTAGTATCAGGGGCACAACTACTGAGGCGATCAAGAAGAACTCGGTATCAACTTTGATTACGCAACAAGAAGACACTGCTACGAATTTATCCCACTTCACTATTCCCGACAACGATTTTACTTGGATCGACATGGATGACTTTGTTGAACTCGATTGGATCCTTCCCTCGGAACCAAACCCGGATACTAAGATTTTGCCCCTGGCCTACGCTCCTCGCGTCACCTATTTCAGGCAGACGGATATCGGTGGCACCATAGATGGAGATCCAGACCGCACGAGCCCTTTCGGCCACGAGCCTACCCATCTATGTATAATGAGCCAAGATGACGACCCTAGGAGGGTCCAGTTCCAACTCATTCAGTCTCGTCTAGATCAAATACAGACGCAAATTGC
Source organism: Hypoxylon sp. FL0543 (assembly GCA_022578575.1). Classification (NCBI taxonomy): domain Eukaryota; kingdom Fungi; phylum Ascomycota; class Sordariomycetes; order Xylariales; family Hypoxylaceae; genus Hypoxylon; species Hypoxylon sp. FL0543. The sequence continues at coordinate 1,807,794 of MU393989.1, read as the reverse complement.
GGCTAACACCAGGAACGTCGGTGAGGCTGAATTACGTATGATCAGGGACGATGGTGGCGATCCCGAACTCAAAGCCGAATTCGAAAGGCTAAATAACTTTGGTACCGTCTTGAAAAAGAAGAAGGTGTTCATGGAGAACATGCTGGAGCAAATAGCTATAAAGTCATCGACCAACGGCCGAGATAGTTCAGAAGACTCCGAATCGACCAGCCACAAATCTAGCGGAGCCATTGAGATTGGAGAAGAGAAGATTAAAGTCCCATCGGGGACAGAGTTTGCGAGCGACTTCAAAAACAGGTTTGTTGTCCACAATATGCAGCTGAAGTGGAACAACTTGCTGCGAAACATCATTCTCCGGTATAGCCATCAAGTAAGCCAGCGACGTGGCTTTGTCTACTACCTGTCTCGGCCTGCCGTCAAGTTCATCTTAGACATCGTCGAAGAACAGACTCGAGCTAAGCAGAATAAGTCTACGAATACGCCTAACAATGAAACGCAGCATTCTTCGGCTACCAATGGTACTGGGCAATCCGGCGGTACTGATCCAGACATCGAGTACCGCATCAAGCAAATCCTTAGAGACGGTAGGAAATATGTCGATGCTGACGGACACGCCGCATCTGAAGGACCGACGAATACAAACATGGAAGATATCACAAGTGGCATCGCGGATGATTTCGCCCCTCAGAACTCCTACCATGTTCGCTTGATCGCGCCACAAATCCAACTACAAAGCGAGAAGAACAAGAAACACGTCGTCCTTATTACTGGAAAAGGAATGGAACTCAAAGTGGTCGAGGTTATGGAAAAAGCTAGGTTATCTGACCAAGTCAGTGGGTTGGTCCAACGACGATTCCTACTCAGGATGGACAGCGCACAGTTCTTCGTGACGCATCAGAAATGGTTCACCGGTCAACTGCTGTCCATGTATTCCGGGAATACATATGGGACGCCATCCGGGTCGTCCTGGCCGCCATGGGTGCCGATGGAAGTCATGTACGATTTCGAAAGCGATCCCTTCGGCTTCAAACGAGTTGTTCAGAAGACGTCAGCTATGTTGAGATATGATAAGTTCAATACTCTGCGGTTGAAGTATAATGACGAAGTCAACACCGAAGCAAACCCGCTGGCGGCCGAGAGCACTGAAAGCAGGATGGATAACCTGTGGGTAGAATTCCCTCAGGCTCGGGCTCTTTGCAATTCATCACAGTACTACGCAATGTATGTCATCGTACTCGATCTTCTCATGTATAGCGAGCCTCTGGAGAAGACAAGGAACGAAAGATTGGAGAAGATCATTTTAGCGTCAGACTTCAGCGACCTTCGAGGGACTCCGGAAATGGTCATAAGGCTGCAGGAGCGCATTCGGCAATTGGAAGATATCAAGCAACATTTCCAAATCCATTCTAAATACCTGGATAGGAAGGGATGGGAAGATAGGTTGTTACTGGAACGCGACCTCGCAGCCTGCGAGGATGAATTGTTCTTCATGATGAAGGCAATCACCACCTCCCAGCGAAAGTACGATAACGCATCGCAGAGCAATGCTTTGCTGAGATGGACTATTACCGCTAAGGAGATCGTTTGGCACCTGATAAGAGACAACAACGAGCCCCTCGTCGAATTGCAGCTGAGGGATGTCGAGTACGACCGCACTGACAACTCGGATGGTTCCCATATCAACTTGATGCAAGTGGGCAGAATCATAGGGTTAAATCTTATTCCAGATGCGGCTTACCCGCAAATGATTGCGCCGTATTTTGAGGATGGGAGAACAGGGCCGAGTAGCCTAGAGGGCAAGCAAATGATTCGCGTCTACTGGCACATGCTAGAAGCTATTGCAGGTATACCCGTGATGGACCACTTCGAGGTGAACCTATTCCCGATGAAGATCCAGCTGGAACGTGAAGTAGGAAAGAAGCTCTTCGAGTATATCTTCCCTGAGATGAACGAAGAGACAGATGGGCCACAGTCCGATTCTCCATTCGTCGTGAGTTCGACTGTCCCTGGTGAGGCGGAGGACGATGAGGCCCAGGATGATTCTGTGTCCGGTTCTAGCAGGCTCGGTTCTGCAGTGTCTGACAAGGAGCCTTCGTTTTCGACAAGACCGGGATCTTTGGAGCTTCGCCTTCGTCCTACGCTGACTTTAGATTCGCGCCAGCCGGAAGACAATTACCAGAAATCGAAAGCGGCCAGTGTCCATTCGGGCGACGGTGGCAGCGTATTTCGGCTTTTTGGCTCCAAGACAGCGAATAAAAAGCCGTCATACGAGTCTCTCCAATCCGCCAACGCTGCACAGCAAAAGACGGGGATTGGCCGCGCCGCGACAATTGCTTCGGTTAGCAACGACAATAAGAAGAGCGGGCGGTTCGGCTTCTCGCGGAAAACTGCCAACTCTGAAGACCAGCCTTCGGATGACTTGACGAAGATGATAAAGCGTGCCTCGAGTTACATGACTTTTGCGTACATCAAGCTACCGTCTGTCGTCCTTTGCCTCAGCTACAAAGGCAAAGGGGATCGGAATCTCGAGGACGTACATGACTTCGTTTTCCGACTACCAACAATCGAATATCGTAATAAGACTTGGTCGACTCTCGACCTAACGCTGGCCCTCAAATCCCGTGTGATCAAGGCGTTGATCTCTCATACCGGTTCCCTTATCACCAATAAATTCAGCAAACATCGGCCAAACACCGCTCAGCAAGGCAAGCTACGAGAGTTGGCTACAAGCAGCGTCCTCCTTGCAACCCCAACCATATCCAACGGCGGCGACAATAGTGATGACTCGTCAAGTATATATGGCACAAGCCCGGTCGATTACTCACGGTCGCCGCCGAGGAGTATAAGGAGCTCGCATTCGAATATCCCAGTACCACAGCGGTCGAATAGTCGCAGCTCTAGCATAGCCTCTTCACGCTCATACACCCGCACATTCCAGAGCGGCGCGGAAAGTAGTACCAGAAGCACGCCGCCCTTGCCCTCCTTCGTCAAGATGACGCCGCCGAGCCCAGTGGACCGTCAACCTACCGGTCTAGGGATCGACATGCCTCGACCGAAAACTAGCGCAAGCATGAACGCTCTGACCCCGTTCCGAACAACGGCCACTAGCACCGGTTTTGCGGACGAAAGAGACAGGCGGAAGTCGACCACTCCTGGCTTCCTGAAGGGCAAACTGAGCGCTTTTACGAATCGGCTTAGGGACCGAGATAATAACGAGAGCAGGAACGTGCGCGACGATGATGAGGACGACGAGGCAGACAGACGAACGAACTAGATGGGTCGATTGTCGATCCAAAGTAGTCGAGGCCATCGACTGCGTAATCCATAATTCAAAGGCATGCGTGCTCTTGTATATTAGAACCAAACGTCCACAAGAGGAGCGTGGTGGATTGTAGAAATAGTTGGATCTTGAACCAGAGCGCCCACTCGTCTTGGGTACGTGCATAGGGTCACGGTCGTTTTACTTCTGATTTGTTATTTTTCACAAGTACTACTACTATTACTACTACTACCACCGCCATGGTTTTCTTACGGAGTTGAATGGATGAGGTTGGCTAGGAGCCAGTTGCCTCGGGTTAAGCATAGACAGGTAGAAGGCGAGCTAGGATTTTGTAATAGGCGCGCAGCTCGTCATATATATAAACGCCCTTGCCGCCTTTGATTGGGCTTGGGTCGGAGGACGTAGTTAGGGTTAGAGAAGCATTGCATGGGAGGTGTTAAATACGGGAACATAAGATAATGGCTTTATAGTTGAACGAGAAGAACAAGTTGATTCAATTTCTAGCTTCGACTGAGTGCCCGTAGAACGAAGGGAATGTGTAACCCGATATGAGCTGAGAATATGAATTAGAATTGGCAAGAGACGGCTATCTCATTGAAAGGACTCAAAGGATCCCATCAACGGCATCTCCGCCGCCTATTGTATGTGAACTATTCATGCTGTATTCTAAGATACTCGATATCCTTATGTTATAACGTCGTCCACCTGATTCCTGACGAGGAGCTTATCGATTCCTGACGAGGAGCTTATCTATTCCAAACGGCTATTAAAAAAACCCTCTCTACAGGCCGCTGACAGCTCCGTCGCTATCTTAGGCGGGTGGTAGTTGCCGTTCGAAGTCCTTGAGTTCGAATGGCACCATTAATACCAATAAAAGGTATCATCGCCCGAATAATTGGACCGTTGAACAACGACCTCATTTGTGGTGTACCGCGTCAGCAGATGATCATTGACCGCCATACGATAACCAGCATTGTCTTCTTGATTTAGCCCGTGCCCTTCGTGGTTCTAACAAGTCATCTTCTGCGTTGGCAACCCCCCCGACAATATCCGAGCCCAGAGAGGAGCTTTGCAGCGTAATTGGGGCCACCACGAAGGCAATAGCATATGGTCTTAGAGACCGCGGCTGTATTTCGTGTCCCTCGCTGCCGTAGCCCAATATAGAAATTGTTGCTAAATGGCCAAGCCTTTCATCCTCCAACCGCAGTAGCGCTGTCAACATCCAGCATGAACCCGGGGCTCCAGTACTCCCACTCCTGAGCCTGCTTGTCGACCCAGAGCATGCCCTCTCCCAGCAGATCCTCGACGGCGGTCTGGGCGCGCGCCCTCGTCCAACGCAGGTTAACCATCAGCATCGAGACGCTCACGTACCCCAGGACCTGGACGGCCTCGAGCACGGCGCTCTGGTCCGTGTTCAGCTCCTTTGGGACGGAGCGGATGTACGGCTTGTTGCCCACCTTGATGACGGAGTAGCTCGATCCCAGGGGCTTCAGGGTGCCGACGGCGCGCAGCACGTCGTCGTCGGTGACCTCGGGGGCGCCCTCCATGCGGCCGCGGGCCAGGCGCTCGCGCAGCTCGCGGACGCCGATGAGCCCGCCGTTCTCGGCGCGCGTGGCGCCGCAGACCTCGACGACGCGCACGGCCAGCTCGAAGTAGAAGTCGTTGACGCTGCGGCCCAGCAGCTGCGCCCACAGGCTACTGCTACCGCTACCGCCGGCGGAGTTGCTGCTGCTGCTGCTGGCCAGGGGGTCGACGCCGATGGCGGCGCACATGCGCGCGAACTGGGCGCGGAACTGCGGGTTCGACCGGATGTCCTTGGCGTGCGTCTGCGCGAACTGCTGCAGCAGCGAGCGGAACACGGACAGCTGCGTCTCGAGGGCCTGGGCGTCGCTGGAGCGCAGCGAGGACCCGTGCGACGCGAACTGCGCGGACGTCAGGCGCGAGCGGTCGAAGGCGGCTAGGCCGACGCCTTTGCGGGACATCTTGGGTTCGGTTCTTTCCTTCTGCTGCTTTTACTGGTAGACGGACTCCGGAATGAGGGGACCAAGGGGTGAGGACCCCGATATTCAGGCCGGGGGTACGGTTGCTAGGTCTGGTCTCCTAGACGTTGTCACTGCTGGCTTGGTGTCGAGCACGTGAACTTGGATTGTATGAGCAGCTCGTATTGCTTCAGAAAGAGATAGGCTGGTGGAAATTGGAATACTATGAGCACGTGAAACAATGGCATTTAATTACTTCTATCTGAACTGATTAGTAGAAGCGATTAGAATTCGTCAAACCTACTCGGCGTTAGAGTTTCGTTGTCGTCGCTGCTTGTGGTTGTTCTCCATCTCATTGTACGGCCCATATTTGATGACTAATGAAATACGCAGGTACCTACCTATCTTATCATTGATGAACAGTGGTCTGTGCACCCAAGGAGAGCAGTTTGTTCCCCACTTTAGCATCTTTAGGGCTAAGGCACTAGCGCACTTTCAGAACACAAATCCCTTTTTCGCCAAAAATTTGTTGTTGCACTTCTCAATTTGACGACCCTCCCAAGTTGAAAGCGTAGGCATTTTCTGGTTGCGAATCCCTTCACACCCACCAACCACACCCAGACAAATCCGCAACCATGTCTACCCAAAGCGTCCAGTGCTTCGGCAAGAAGAAGACGGCCACGGCTGTCGCCCACTGCAAGGTTAGTTTTGCTCGAAACTCGATGGCTAAGAGGGGGATGGATCAGAACGAGATGGAGGGACGCCACGTCGCTGTCGCTAGAGGGATATTAACTGGCAATATTGATGGAATTGATGGAATGGAATGCTGACGGGATTATTAGACCGGCTCCGGTCTCATCAAGGTCAATGGCCGACCGCTGTCTCTGGTCCAGCCTGAGGTTCTGCGATTCAAGGTACGAACGAACACCACCCACGATTCCGATATTCCACTTTCCTACGAGATCCATATCACACTCTCCCGCATATTTCTTGCTAGGAAGTTATCAAATCACCAGCACATACACATCAACAGAAACAAAATTAGGGGACGCGGAATATTGAGAAGGAATGGTAAACTAACGAGTAAATCAGGTCTACGAACCCCTCCTCATCATCGGCCTCGACAAGTTCGCCCAGGTCGACATCCGCGTGCGCGTCTCCGGCGGTGGTCACACCTCGCAAGTCTACGCCGTCCGCCAGGCCATCGCCAAGGCCCTGATCGCCTACTACCAGAAGTTCGTCGACGAGCACTCCAAGAACCTGCTGAAGCAGGCCCTCGTCCAGTACGACCGCACCCTGCTCGTTGCCGACAACAGACGATGCGAGCCCAAGAAGTTCGGAGGTCCCGGTGCCCGTGCCAGATACCAGAAGTCCTACCGTTAAGCGTCTCCCGTACCTCTCGGGCGTTGGGGATGTATGGTCGGCGGAAAACCAGGGAGCGTGGAGGAGGGAAGAGAAGCCAACCGGTATTCGATGGAATCGAGGCGAATCGGTCTTCTGTGCCTGGTCTTCTCCTTTTTGCGGCACGAAGTCGGGACGGCTACGGCGGTGGCCGGACCTCTGGAGTCTTGAGAAAAGGGAATCGTTTGCGAGGGCTGTCTGCGCTATGCTATGGATGCCTTCAACTCTCTATTATCAATGCATTTGCATGGCCTGGTTATAAAGGGATTAGGCGAATCAAATAACGAATTTTTCTAAATGCAATTGTGCTGATCCTAGAAGATCGTGACATATCCTTGGTGGACCATCCAGGCTGAGAACCACTTTACAGTAATTCAGCTACATCTTTCGGTCTGGCTTTAGAACGCGCCATCTTGATGCTCCCCTCAAACAGGTACCTATATAGCCTTGTGTGCTCAACCCTAGGCAGTAGGATCTAGCCAAGCATCTTAATGTTTACCTAGGTACACAAGTATCATTATCAGACGGTGATTCGAACTACTGGAAAATCATAAGGTAGATACATGAAGCGTAGCCCGTAATCCCTACTAAGACATAACCCAAGACCTAACCCAAGACCTAACCCAAGACCTAGAAAAAAGACCAGTCCATGATACAATAGTGGAAAGGCGGCTCCCGTCAAGCAAAAAGGCTCTAGAGTAATTACAGAATAAAAACGATAAGCAAAGATAACACCAAAGTATGCAGATGAATCAAAAACGTATTTCAGGTATTATGCCCAGTCCATCCATTCGATCACTTGTCCCACGAAACGGAACCGGCCTCGTGGCCGCTATTATCGATCTCCACGACCATGGGGGCGTACTCGCCCCTCTCGTCCTCCTCCTCGAAGTCGGTGACCTCCATGTCCACGATCTCGCCGTCCTCCAGCATCAGGTTGCCGGAGCGCACGTACTCGCCCCTGAGGTCCCAGCCGAGGCGCCAGAGCCAGGACTCGAGGGCGGCGAAGGCCTCGCCGACGGCGTGCTGGCGGGGGGTGATGTACTCGCCGAGGGCGAGCAGCTTCTCGTTGAGGCGCGCCTTGTACGTGACGAGCGTCTTCTGCAGCTTCTTGGCGTTGTCCGGCATCATCTCCAGGATGTCGCCCTCGAGGTACCGGTCGTTGTAGACGAGCTGCGCGTGGAACGTCTGGATGAGCTGCTGCGCCAGCTGCGGCCGCTCGCTGGCCAGGTCGAAGCACCGGAACACCACCTTGTTGACGTAGAACCACCATTGGTCGAGGCACGAGTAGTTGCCCAGGTGCATCCCCGTCAGGAAGGCGAAGGAGAGCTCGCCCACGAGATCCTCGGGTCGCCGCCCCTCCGCGGAGTTCTCGAGGGTCTCGAGCACGAAGCTGGTTGGATCTAATGCCTGGCGCGTCCGTTGCGACCCTTCCGCCGCGGAGCTGATTAGTGGGACGTCCATGGGAAATGTGAATCGCAGCTGGGATTTGCCGGTGGCGTAGAGGCGAGCCTCCTCGGCCATGTTCTCATCGCCGGCGACGCGGTCTGTGGTGGTGACTTGCCAGCTTCTCTGAGTCTGGCCAGTGATTCTATTAAGGAGGCCTGGGTGGATGGCTGACGTTAATTGAGACCATATCGTCTCATTGCTCAAGAAGGATGGAAGCTGCTCCGCTTCTTGGCGAGGCGGCGGGAGGAGTGTTCCGGAGGTGGCGGCCCGGAGCTGATAGGGCGAGAGGCTGTCGTAAATTTGCTCCAATCTCTCCCTCTGGAATCTTTCTTCCGCGTGGCTAGCCGGGTCGCTGAGGACTTCGTTGAATTTGTCCCATTGTTTCACGTAGACCTCCGCTGGTTCCCCTTCCTCTCTCTCGGGCGTGACGATCCAGTAGGCACTCCGCGTTGACGTCATTTCAGACGGCGCAACCCATATGAGGTGTGCCCCCGGCGGTATGTCGCGAAAGCCGGGGAATGACTTTTTCGTCGAGAAGGACATCGTATCGCAGCCTACCGTGAAGTTAGCGGGCAGGTCATCCAGGATAAGGACATCGCCGCCCGTGAGAAAGGCCTGTTTAGGCTCTGAGGGTGGTTCCATAGCATCCGGTGTGGTGAGTGGCGTATCTGGACTCAGGTCTTGCCTAGCCTCGGTAATCCGAAGAGAACCTAGCGGAAATGCGCCAATTGTAGGTAAAGACTCGACTGATTTGGATGACTTGATAGAGTATCTGCCTGCCGGACTTGTGACTGGTTTGGTGTTTGAAGGCAAACGCGCAGTAGCTGAAGGTGGATGGATCTCGACCGCCACCCCACAATTATCCGGTCTTGACTCGATGCTCTGTGGGTCCATATCCGGGAATGAGGATTCGGGGGAGCTCCCAACGGCCGGCATGATGATGGGTCCAAATTATTGTTTTCCACGATGTGAATGATGAAAATATGAGCTGTGTTTGCAGTTGAGCTTTTTCGATGCAGCTTTTGATATGTATGCTAGTGTTAGCAGTTTCTCATTGTTCACATACGGCACTCAGGAGCCTGAATGACCCAAGGCAACAGCCATACGAGGGGGTTAGCCTCTATACCAGCTAACAGATTTTGAGTAAGGAAAGGGCGGGAATTTTCTAGGAGCCATGTTGATTTTCAGGGACCTTCCCGAAGCAGCATGACGTTGGAGGGTGTGACTGAAGAAGGCGCTCGTGTAATCAAAGTCAATGTGTCGGCCGTCTACGTCATAGGCCGCCGATTCGATGCAGGACTGGAATTCGCCTAAGATAGCCGCCCTACCTATCAGATGCAACTATCGTGAGAAGGCATGACCGGGCTGATGGTAGATCTGATAACAATTAACAAATTTCAATGTTCCAATCTTGACCTGCCACGTCACGAGTTGGCATAAATATCGATTTGCTTTAGATTATGAGGAGAGGGAGTCGATTTTCGGAATTGTATACAACATTAGCAGATATATAAGGTAGATTGAGTAGACATTTACGGAGGACATGAGGACGTGCGCTATAGTGGCCATAAGTCAAAATACCCTGCGCTTCAGAGCTTACGACAGGGCGACGTGTAAGAAGATGGCCGCCAAGTTGTCGCTTCAATCGGATGTTCCAATGGGAGAGAAGTAAGGAGTAGAGAACTGGACGGAGATGTCGTCTCTATGATGACGTTTGAGCCCAGCGGCAGCATAGTTCAATTGGTCCATCTACATTGTCTGTTCCCTCGTATTGGGTATGCCGGGACCAATGCAGTTTCAAATGGAGATGCCGAGTGATCTCCTTCCTTGGCCTCTAAAGAGCCATATGTATGTAGTATCATGCGCTCGTGATAAAGTTTTTCGGCGATTCGTCGAGCTTGTTTGCTTTCCATCAGCACACGCGTGCGGACGGCAAATTAAAGGCGACATTGGTCAACTGCCTATTAAGAATGCCTGGGTCTTGATGCTTAATCTTCATTGCTCGTATAAAGGAGGCCATCGTGATCGAGACAGGTGATGACTGTGTTGGATACCTTATAGCAAACATCGACTTGATATGACCGCATGCCGCATAGACGAAAGATCAAGGCTCGGAACGAATATGATAAATTTTCCTATATAGGCAATGACCACACCAGGAAAAGCTTAACCAGTAGCCTCGACGAGAACGAACCAAAGTCTGGGTTAGATAGGTTCAATACTAAATAAGGACTACTAAATTCATCCCGGCGTCGATTCAACCAGGTACCTGGATATGGTGTATGTATGTATTCATCCTGGAGGCGCTAGAATCAAAGTAGCAAGCCCACCGCAAGACTTGCTACCCATCTGAGCTTGGGACGAAGCTAAAATAAAGGTTCAGCATCTTAAAAGGGGACTAAAAAATTTAAAATAAAAGAATAGATGAGTCTTCCCGTCAAACCCACGCTATCCTAAGGTTACATCGCAAGAAAGTTTAAAACCTTCCCCTCGGGCCGCATACGGGCCACCTCGAGAAAGACCTAGGGAAAGCACGCGAGGCACGTCAACCCTTTTTGTGGACTTAGCGGCCCGCCGCATTGGCTGCGGCCGGGGGTTCAAGTCCCCCCTCCCCCAACGGCGCTGCGCATCGCAACGCGCTAGACCCCCTTGTCTAGTCCGGCCGCAGTCTCCCACACCACACCACCGCCGCCGCCGCACCCTCGACGCTCGACGTCCACCTGCGATGTATACATGCATATCTGATCGCCTTATTTTCGAGATTCCCGGGGTCGGCACTAAGCGCCTCGCACTTGTAACCTCACTAGTGTCGAGGTTCGTCCCGACGGTTCGTGACCCAGGCTAGACATGGGTGCCAAAGTTCGGTTCGCTTACGCCGTCGCTCGTCCGTAGTGCTACATGCCTGGGTTGGCCGCATGGATGAGCATCAGATGTAGCCAAGTTCATCTTGACAGGTACCAGTACCGTATTGTACCAACGCAATGCGCCCGCGTCTAGCAGATGTCACCCAAGCATCTGTCATTTCGAGCGGCATGAGGCTTTAAGGTTGTCAAGGTCCACAGACGGGCTCGGCCAGTCCCCGAGGAATTCTTCTAGAAGGACTTCGCGTGGTCCAGGTATATGGAAATTATGCATATTCACAAGACGGCTGGTCGTACTACTCTCTAAATCTCGTCAATAACCAGCCCGATTAAAGCCACGGTGGGATGGAAAAGGCGCTCGACTTGCTTCGGCATGATTCCCCTCGTGAGATGTTCGCGAGATAATCATACGGCGCACGCAAACCACTTACAGGACGGTCACCTGCGAAATACCGAACGTCAGCAAACAATTCTTACATTATTATATTATTATATCCATTAGCGGGATAGCCATCGCTCTAGTCGCGGACCACGTGCTCTCGGCAGCCAGCACCGAGCCTTTAGTAGCGCAATAGTGGTACGCCTGGTTTCACGAGAGAAAAGTGCCTAATATGAATGAGGAATGTAACTATGGGCCGGTGTGGGATCGGCTGTGCGTCTACAGAGCGAGATACATGGACGGTTCGTGCAACCACACCAAAATAATCCCCCGAACTGACTGCCCCCAGTCTAGCAGCCCTAAGAAGCCTTCTTGTCAACAGACACATGGATGCCTCGTGGTTACGGTGCCACAAGGAACTAAGGCACTCTAATTTAGGACGGATGCGTCTTTTTTTAAACATATCTACGTATACATCTCGACCACAGATGGCAACGACCAGGTCCTCGGGATTTACACATTAGCCGCCAGACGCCTCACTACAAGCACGCCCTAAGCAATTATTCATACGTTATCGAAAGACAAGCCGTGATCTACCGCTTTTCAAACGCAATTCAGTCAATTAATATCCGTGTACCTGAGGCAAAACGAAGGATTATCTCAGCCGGTCATCTTGGTAGTCCCGTAGAATGCTAGTCTAGGCCCCAAAGGCGGGACTTTCTTCTTGCACGAGGAGAAAAACCGCCGTCCCCGTTGCAAATAGAGATGCCCGGTAAAATATGTGAGAGAAGTGAAGACATGCCGGAAGCCCCAGCCGTGGAGAGCAATTCTTCACGTAACAGGCCAGACCATAAAACAAAGCCGCCGCACCATGACCAAATATGTCTTGAGGAGCCTAGAAGCTCCAATAGTCCTTTCATACCTGCCTGCCCAGACACCTAACCCAATGCAAGGCTCATCATCTCCCGCCTTTCCCCATCCGCGGACCCGATGCTGTATGCGAGAAATCAATGTTGGTCATTAGAATGCGTGTGCTTCGAATACACCCACGCTGGTCCGAGCCAGAAATGCTCCGAACGCAATGCTGTCGTTAAAACGTCGAATGTATCTAGCATCGTGTGAATCAATCGAATCAGAAAACTTAATTTTTTGTTGCTGGGGAATCACGTCGCATCGGACACCGCGGTGCCGAAACTGTATAGACTTTTGGAACTCAATACTGCAGAGAAGAGAAGAAGGGCGAAAGAAAACGAAATTGACCCCATTCAGGCAACTGTCGTTTTTCTATGGTTAGACTGCTACCTATAAGCGGCCAGAGCCACCCATTACCGGCAATCTAGACGGAATGCTCTCTCATTCTCGTTGGCTATAGATGTGCTGGTTTTGCGCTGGACCATACGGCGACGCCGGCTGCTGGTAACCGGAATACATGTGATTCGTAGGGCTGTATTCCGGAATTTGCTGCTGAGGCACTGTCGCTGATGGCGGCGCAGGATATTGGGTGGGTTGATAGCCGATAGGCGGTAACTGTACCTGTCGGCTAGTTGTGTATGAGGACGGCGCCTGTCCGGAATCACCAGCTTGAGGATCAGCCGCACCATTTTGCGCAGCAGCGGCGGCGGCGGCATGGCGCTGGCGTTCTGCCTCTTCGGCGGCCTTGCGCTGTTGCTCTTCCTCCTTCTTCCGAGCCTTCCACTCCTTTCGGATCTCCTTGAATTCTAGATAATCGATGTGGTTAGCACGCGCACTTCTTTTGACACTACTTTAATTGCAAGGATCCCACTGGTCCTTGCCTAGCACAAGCTAGGTCACCAACCGGCACGAGACCGGTTTATGCCTAAATAGCGCCCCCTATCCCCCGCAATCGACCAGCAGGGAGAGGGGACTGATTTAGCGTGAACCACAAGAATAGGATGTCGCTTTTTAGACTTCGCTCCTTGCACTCGCGTATTGATCCGTGAAAGCAAATAGATGATAACCTTACCTTCGGGAGTCCGTTTTAGTCCGTGACTTTGCATCGTAACGTGCGCGTTTAAATGGTTGAGCGTTCCATACGCCTTTTCACATCCGTTCCAGCCGCACTTATACATACGCTCAATCTCTTCATATCGTCGTCGAGGGCGCTTGTGCTGCTGCGCTCCAGGGATGGGTACAAAGGAGTATACCTGCTGCGCACCATACTGTCAATGAAATCAGTTACTTTACACAAATATCATAGGAGAAAACACAATGGGTGCCATCATGGTTAGCCGTCTGCCTCGACAATCTCAAAGAGTGGACGTATCCCGACTACCTTGACGTAGATAATACCGCACACACAATGCTATCGCCCGACACGTATACGGCAGGCGAGCCTAGCCTGAAAAGAAACAAGAGAATCGCCTACCTGAGTTGGCCGTCCCGGGGCGGCTGTTGACGGCGTATGAGGATATACTGAATGGGGATGTGGTATTTGTCCCGGCGCAGTTGGATGACCATAGTTTGCCCAATCAGGCCGAGGCTGGGCGTATAGGCTGCCGGTGCTCTGCGGATAATTATGCGACATGTCTTGAGGCGGCGGCGCGTACGGCGAGTATTGGTTTGGAGGAGCGTACGTTGGGCTAGGTGCCGCGATGGAAGGATCTATGGGTACATCGCTGTCAGATTTGACCTGCTGGGACTGATGGTTGCGTCCATCTTGCAAAGGCATGGACGGACTTGTTGGTGTTTGCGCCATACCTCCGCTGCTGCCGCTATGGTTGCTCGCTGGATGGTATTGACGAAGACTATGTTCTGGAAAAGAACTAGTCGACCTTGCAGACTGCGGGTAAGCTCCGTACTCTGAGTTCGGCGTCGCAGACGTAGGATAGCTATTCCCCCGCGCTTCCTGGTTACTAGGATATTGTGCAGCAGATGCGTGATCTGCAGAGGAAGCTTCAGACTGAGTGTCGCCGTAGGTACTTGGATAGGGCGAAGGCAAACCTGACTGCGAGTATTCGGGCACGCTCCGTTCCATAGAGCTGTCGAGGGCTTGAGGGCGAGTGCTAAGGGTTGCTCCCGGACTTCTTCGCAAGCTGGCGCTCGACGGTGGAAAGAGACGACGCGTGGTTGCGGACGAAGGCCTGAGGGCTGGCGTGCTGACACAAGGTCACGCTACTACTGCCAGGGACGATGGAACAGTGGATGGGCCGGGAAGTTTAGTCCTCGAGCCAGTCTCAACTTCAGGACAGGGTAGGAGGGGACGGTGCCTTGGGTCGATATAGTACTACCAGTTAAGAGAGGAGAAAGATAGAGTTGCACCAAGAGGGACAAGCTGCGGCTGCACTGGCGTATTTGTTGGCGGCTATTTGGTCATAGACGGAAGACTGATCCAGAGGAGATAGCGTAGATCTTCCAGGTCTTGCCAACGTCTACAGATGAAATAGTCTGACGACCAAGGTCCACCAGCCCACAAGTTCGGTTATCAGCCACCGGATGGTGGATGGTGGATGGTGTGCTGGAGAAGTACTTTGATAGTGCGCCCAGATATGGAGCAGCGCGCTACTGAGAAATCGTGGTCCCGCCGAGTCGCAAGTCGGTTGGGGGCCAGGGTGGTTTTTGAGTTCGTCTTTAGATCGCGGGCGCCAACAAGTAGTCGATTACACGACAGGTTGGCTGCACCCGGGGCTGGTGTCTCTGTAGTGAAGACAACAGGCCACGCTTATGAGGGCGGGAACCTTGGAGTACTGCGCACGATCTGGTGCAGGGTGTGATCTGGTTTCCCTTGACAGGCCCCTTGTACTGCGTATGAACGCGTGCGGACCTAGTGGCTGATCGGGATTGAAGGCTAACCTCAAGGTGGAGAGAGAAGATACTTCGCTAAAATAGTTCGAAGTAAAATGGGGGATTGCTAGATAAAATCAGGCGTTCCCCGAAGCCGTCTAGACCGCGAGACTTAGCGTATCTTGCTAGAGACACAAGGGTTGCGATTGGTGGCAGGGGCCTCCGCGTAGAGTTTGGGCCGGCGCGCTGCTAGATTTTTCGAAATGTTCGAATTGCAGAGCCGCTAGAAGAACCCAAGGTTAGGTTTGCGGAAGACTGACTCTTATCACTGGTTTTTCCCTGAGTGATTGTTGTTGTTGTGGGTGTCGACGTGAATATGGGTTACTGATTAAGAGTGCGGATGAAAACCCATATAAAATAAAATAAAAAGGTTGTTCGAAGGTGGCGTGTGCGTGGGTGCGTGCGTCTTGCCTTGCACGCCTCCGGGAAGGTATTTGTGTGTGTGAGTGCGAGTGACTGTGTACCAGGAAATTGGTAACAGCAGACAGTAGCGCTAGAAACAGGGAAGTCACAACCACACGATCGCCGGCCTAAGGCAGTGACGTGCAGTGTACTATGTAGAGTGATGTAGAGTGTTTAGGGTACGTATGTAGCGTCTGTCTGTAGTGTATATAGCGGGCAGTGCCTCGCCAGAGGTTGATGGGACTAGTGACAGTCGCGGTTAGGGGCCTGGTGACGACAGAATTTGCGTGTTGGTGCGCCAAATCGTAAACTTTAGTCTTGACCCGAGCGATTCGCGTCCAGACTCAAGCAAGTTTAGATTGGGCTTAGTGAGAATTAGTGCCGAGGGGATGGGAGATGGTGAATTTTTATATGCAGAAGGGATGCAAGCTCGAGGCACGACGCTGCAGTGCTGCTTGAACACGCGTGGAGGGATGATTGAATGTGCTACTTGATTGCCGAACCAGCATAGAGGAATGCATGTACGAATGAATGGCTGGTTTGGTAATCTGTTTAAAAAGGTTGGGGAAGAATGGAAGGTTCGGCGAGATTTTCTGAGTGTCGATTTTATTTGATTATTATTTCATGTGTGTACCTTCTGTCATGTACATAGTATCTTTGGAAAGCCCGGGTCGCCTAGCCAATGGGGACCCAAGTGCACTTACCAGCAGGGGCAAACGAGAACACTACGAGAAGGAGGGATACGGACTTCAGTTGTACCACATGCGGTAAGTTGGGAAAGTCAATTCAATCTTTTACTTATTAGGTAGCTACCTGATCTTTTTATTGAATCTTGTTATTGTTGGATTTCTTTTTCTCTCATGATGCTTCCATATTCAAGCACTTCCTTTTTCTTGCCTCTCTCCCTCCTTTCTCCCTCTCCCTCACTCTGTCTCCGTTTGGTTTGGAAAATTTGCGTCTATTCCAAATGGTGAAAGAAGATAAATCCACCGCCGGGACAAAAATTTTATGCTCTCATTGCGCGAGTCGCCGCATCGAACTCGATCAGAATCCACTCCTCACAATCTTCTCCTTGCTATCTACTGTACATATTTCCACACCTTGGTGGATTTCCCTGCTCGACGAGATACAGCTGAATATCAAACCCTAGTTTCCCTGTCCCTCAAACCCCTCTCTTGCCATTGCCTCTCTTGCCTCCTCTTCCCACATCTTAGCTCGGAACCCACCAATTATTCTGAATTTTCGCACAATTGCGTTCCGCCCCAGTGGAACCCACAAAGCATAACGGCATAACACATGCATTTGTGAGTAGGCATTTAGAATGACACATATGCAAACTTGAGAGGTAAATTCCAATCTTCAAACGCCATGTACCATGCTACCTGTGGTGGTAGAGCAAGTAAAGAAGTCCAGTTCGAAGGTGTACATATAATGTGGAGAGGCTAAAGCGGTGTAGGTACCAAGTTGGTACTGTACACCGCGCCCAATGGTCGTATGGGAGGCGGCGGAACCACCCACAAAAGGCCCAACATCCCTGATAAAGCCAGTCGCAGCGCCAATCCCTGACCATCTTCATTAGTCAACAACTGGGAAGAGCAATCCAGGTATGGAGCTGTACCATGGATGATATTATTCTGCGTCTTATGCAATGTGGATACTCGAGTCTCCGTCTACCCAGGTGAGAGATGTTTTAAGTAAGCGCGAGAGTTCAATGTTGATGCGCGTGCAGTAGATGATGTATCTCGTACCATTATGTGTACAGTCACCTATGTATCTCCTACACACTTGAACTCACGAGAAGGGATCCAGGCCCTAGCCCATACATATGTTCACCAGGTTTCCATTGACAAGCCCACATTCACAGTCCTCAATGTCAAGCGTGGGAATCCCTGCGCCCCCAAGAAGACAAAAGTTGATGCGAACACGCATGTTACGATGCATGATGCGCAATCGGATTGCAATACACTACAGAACTCCTGTATGGTCCACCGCCCTCCCAGAGGGTTCCAGCGAGAAGAGTCATGATCGAATTTGGCCCGTACTGTAGTAATCTGCATACCAAGATCTGCTTGCTTATCCTCCTATATTATACAATTATTATGTAACCTATCGTCGACTCTATATTTCGGGTTTGCAATTGCTAGGCATTAGGTACCCAGCAGCCCTACATGGAGTAGTTAACTACATCTGGATTAACCTTCCACAACCCCCCTGAACAAGCATTTAGCGCTGGCTTCTGGTACATAGAAATCAGGATATGCCTCTATAAGTAGATCGATCACTCTCATAATGTCATTATCTGCGCCGCTTTCTCTTTGACAAAGACAGTCTTTTGGTCATTCAGTTATCATTGCCTGCCCGGAAATGGTCCTTTTGCCGGCTCAGTCTAGCCGATGCCGCATATTTCCCCCCATGGCTTATTAAGGAGTACTTACAGGCACTGACTCGTGTCCGCTCCCTGTCATAGGCGATGCCATTATAGCCACAAGTACCGTGCCAAACCAATACAAGCGCGTAGTATAGATTTCGCCATTGGGTCTCGGTCAACTATAATGGATTCAGAGACCCGGAGCAAAAGATGGGACAAGGGGCAGCTCGTGAGCTTCGTCATTACGATAGCATCGCGACACTACGAAAACAGCGCAAATGGAACTGAATGCGGGGCGCCAGGAAAAGAAATGAGCATGTTCGCGCCTGGATGGGGAAGAACCTCGTCTGAGAACCACTTTTGTGGACAGATGCTGGGACCACAGTATGAGCCCGGGCTCACAGGAATTCCGCGATACTGACGATGAAAGTAGGCGGGGATCATGAAAGTGGATAGTATGTAAAAAGGAATCTTGGTACAGGCACTAATAAACATATGTTCGGATCCGAGCGGCCGGTCTCTGCACGTCTGATTCGCAGGGCCACTGGACCTCTGTATGAGAGTACATAATGTGTTTGATTCATACGTTCCGATTCCAAGTCTGAGTCTTCCGAACGATCGAGCAGCGCTATACTCCTCCTCGGCAGGATAAGCAAGCCGAAGGAAGACTTTATTACACAACCGCACTTGTTTGTGGCACGAGGTCTTTCACGCCCGCTCAGTTATGGGCCCTCTATGAGAACTCCATCTCAGCTCTTGAAAGTCGTCCCTAAGCCGCAGTGGGGTGTCGGACAGCGGTAATATCGCGATACCTTGACAGCTTGACAACCGAGAGGGACTTTTCGGGTCAGAACACCTATTCTTTGAAGATCTGTATGTCACTGATACATAGCGTACGGGTTTGCAAATCGCACAAAAGGCGGTCCAGATGTAAAGTTATCGAGCATTCATGGACCTCGCGTGGTGATAATGCGTGCCATTGCTTACCCATGTCAATGTTGACAGGGGTAAGAGAAAATGGAATGGTGCATGGAACCATGTAAAGAAGAACCCTGCAACAACAATAAGACCGTGTTAATTCCTTGCGAATCAACTGTACCGAGGTAGAGGGGATCTGCGACCGTTCTGGAACCTGGGCTTTGAGCTGACATGCTCTCCCCACTGACCCTTGAACTTCAAAGCGCAGGTCTCTGGATCGTGGCTGGCACACACGCGAAGGACGCGCCTCGCTTAACGATCTCAACAAGATTCAACCTTTTTGCCGCGCAACTTTCAGTACAAACTGCCAATTACATATATATGTGTGTAGCGCACGTGAGATGATGGATATAATAAGAAATATTTCCGCGAAAGGATGTGGATGTCGTGGCGACTGGGTGCACCGAATGAATCCATAAAAATACCGACTGGGCACAAGGAACTGTGCTCCACGTCTGGAAAACGCCGACCCTTCCCCATTGTGGAACGACCAGCTGACTGATGGAAAAAAAAAAAAGTTCTCCTTAGCGAAGAGACGAAGAGATTTTTCTTCTCTTTCCTTTACAGTATTTCAGCTATGTATATCTGATGAACTGGGTAAGAGCGATTCAGAAGCCGTACGCAAATCCCGACGTAGAAGAGCGGATGACCCACAGGGGCGCCGCCGGAGCAAAGCGTCTGGATTTCTTGACTCGCGACGCCCGCGACATTACGTACAGCAGTCCTGGTCGTCAGGAGACGGATCGCTGCTATTTGTGTAGATGATAATATGGATGGGCCTCGCTACACCGTGGGAACTCCTCGTTGGAACGCAGGGGCGGGATGAATATTCCGCGGTCCACTGGACAGTTATTATCTGATAGAAGACAATTACGTACTACGTGAAATTCACAAGTTCCAAATGTACATGTGCTTATTATTACTTATTACTTGGGGACAACAGAGTCATACATACCTAATACATACATGCCATGCCTCTGGTTATGCACCTGCTCGTAATTGATAACCCAGTCACGTTACATACCTACATGTAGTCCAGGTAGCTGTGATGTTTTCATTTCGCTAGAGGCCGGCTGGGGCCAGTGAAGGCGCGCTCTTTTCCGCATGTCGGTATTCGGAGTTTACGAGCCGTGTTTGGTGGAAGAGGAGTCCCGACGGAAAAGGGGGGGCACAGGTAGGAGACATTTTGAGTTCAGCTCGGGGTGCCGGTACTTGCCGCCAACGGCGAACAAATGCGATGGATTCATGGATGGGAACAGCCCCTTCCCAATATCCAAGACTCTACCTAAACCTTGGACTCTGGTGACAAGCCTTCGTGCTACCTTCCAGGTTGCGTTCTATTTTCTGCCACCTACCTAACCTACACTAACCAGCCAACCTACCTTAGATAGGCCTATATTTCAACGATTATGTACAGTGATAGAGCACCTCACACCGATCACCCCGGCATGCTTCCCCAGAAAGATTTCCCGCTAAGGTGATATGTCAGTACTTTTTAAATGGCGCCGGCCATCGACAGATCTTTGGCGACCCGAAACTCTGGAAAGACTAAACAAGCGTTGAATCCAATTCCTCCCATGTTTCGCAGTTGGATCGAGGCTAAAGAGAGATCATTCATGCCGAGACGCGACGGCGTGGCCGTATTTCAACGACATGCGACATGCGACATGCGGCAACTATCAAATATAGAATCGTCAAAACTCAGAATTCTCCATCGGATTCAGACAGCAGAGCACTTGATCCGTGTAGAGAACCCTCCTACGTATTTCGCACGCAATAATATTCTGCAGAACATCCCATATTGCTCTCCCTCTCTCCACTATCTTGCACACCGCCATCCTTCGCCCACCGCAGTGGGTGCGACACCATCAGCTGTACGCGCAGCTGAGTATCCTTCGAGCATGTGACATTCGAAAAACGGAATCCTAATACGTATGAGGGAACATGCTAATATATGGTATCGAGCTCAGCCCCTCGTATGTATCCTTGGCCAGGTCTGCCATGCTCATGCCAATGTCGCTACCATGTCGCCTTCACTCCTTGGAAGCTGGTGCATCGATTGGCAGTGATTAGCTTGTCAGCAGAGATGGATGTCATGCTTTTCTGCTCACATTCCCTTCCCTTCACGATAGGGTATCGGCAAGCTCCTATGGACGCACTATGGCGCATTGCCTCCGGATTATGTACAGTTGGCTGCGGGCATTGTCGGCCGAATGGATTGCCAAGAGCAGGGTCCTTCATTTGGTATGTACCGGTATGTACTCCATCCACATTCATCTGCAGAGCCACCTCAGCCATTGTTCACGTGGATGATTTGCACCCCTGGAAAGCTGCCCACGGTGGTCCCCAGACTCGCCAAGATCGCCAAGTGGGCACGTCCAAGCTGCAGAGCTGCAGTGTGACAATCCAAACCAGCCCAGGTTCTCGAGTGCCCGAAGAGATGTAGTGTACATGCTCAGAACAGGGCCTCGACCCGCAAGGTTTGTCATCCCGGGGCAAGGCAGAGCTCTAGGCTCTAACCGCTAGCAGCTCTCCTGGGTAGCCGCACGGAAACCTGGGTCGAGTGTCAGGTCTCACGGTTAATTCAATTATGTTCCATCCCGACTTACCACTCTGTTCACCTTCAATCTCCGTACCGTATGGCATCGGTCTCCATCCCATGGATATTTGCCATGCCTAGGCCGTTCATCCTACATACAAACTGCCTTAAACCCTGTCCTCGACGTCTGACTGACCTCGGTCGAAAGCTACGAGCTCTCGGCGATATTTCCGCATTTACCACAAAGTCCAAGCGACATCCCCGTAAAAGTTCCCGGTCAGACGAGCCGACTTTGTTCCCACACCAAGTCGACACAACCTTCCCTTTTTCTATATGTCATCTTCCTTGCAATAATATACGTACCGCTTGTCCGAAGATGAGCCAGGTGGTTGATTCTTACGTGCATACGCCTCATGGTGCGACTCCTATGACAGCCCACCATGCCCAATTGGTACTTGTATGGAATAACGCATTACCTATATTAGGTAGGTTAGGTATTCTTACATTCCAGTCCAGCTTATCATCTTCGTCTTTTTTCTATATCTGCTCTGCTATGGTCCTTGTAGGCCATAGCGTTCTAGGCTTACATTCTTTTCGAGATATTCAGAACATGGTACGATTGATGGAGGCATTGCCATGTCGATTTTCGGACTTAATTACCGTGAAAGAACACCGGGTTCTCCACCCCAGCGTACTGTTCTAGTACAGATTGGTTGTTTGCGAGGGCATGTCATGGTCTTCTTAATCCCGATCGTAAATTTACCCCTTTCTAGTCGCAAATAGGAGTGCGTGGGAAGCTCCAAGGCCCAAGTTGGGTTAAGAGATCTTAGATCCATCCAAACCAGTGATCTTACAACTGGCCGCTAGGCACTATATTTTCCAATACCAATCATCTTGCTCGAGCCCGTGCATCGGGTCATATCACGTTAGGGTCTATCTCTTCGGCTATTTGATTCCCCACAGGACCAAGTTGATTAGTCTCTCCCGTCACTCTGGTAGCGAAAATAATGAGTGCCTCAAATTCGACGACGATCAAGCCCGCTGGCGCCTCTCGGCAAGCCACTCAGCAGGTAGTGATTCAGGTGCGTGGGCCGTCCAAATGTCCCTCACCATTCGATTGAGTCCAGCTCGGCATGTGCAATTTCGTTCGGATTATCTGGCCGTGCTTACGGAATTATCTATACCGTTACATAATTCAATCTCCAATACTTGCAGCAACCCGATGAATACGAGGGGTGGGAATCGCTATGAACTCGTGAGAAGCGTCATCGGCATACTTCTTCCAAGTTCATGCCGAGTCTCAGGGTCCTGCGTCGATTCTGCACGGTTTACATACCTAGTGTAGGTAGCCTGGGCCTTGTCAACGCTGTGACTCCGCGCATTAGCGTGACTTGGAGCTATGTATGTCTCGCTATCCCCGTTCAAGGAGGCTTCGAAGCAAGAAAGCTTATCCTAGTGTTTCAGCTACAACAGTCTATGCCTACTTGACCAAATATGTCGAAAACAGCATTGATTCGACCAATCTTCTGAATCAAGATTCTTCTCCTCTGTTAAAGCTGCGGCTGACGGAAATTAAGGCCAACAGACCTCGAGCCAAGCCAAATGAAGCAGTGGTTAATCGCCAATAGGTGCTCGAATCACTTCGTTATGCCTTTCCTACCTCGTTAGCAAGCTCTCTTGCGGGTACTTGCTAGCAGCAACCTCAGCTCGCATATCCAATTCCACTTTCCGATATGCAAGTCGTCCAATTTAGACAAGAGCCCGCGCTACCAATCAATAAGAGCGCTCCTATGATGTACGAGCTCCCCGCTTTGAAATCCTGAATTCCTGAGTTGGATGGCAGTTCCATGAGAAGATACTGCTCCTCGTGAAGTGACAAAAAAAATTTATTGGGAATATCAGATCGACCGATGGGGAAAGCAGATCTCTGGCATCCCTGTCGCCAAGCGCTGCAGCGCCGATCGCTCTTAGCCACGAACTTTTCAGCTTCAGCGCCATTCACTGACAACTCGACTGCGTGTCCCAGCGACTCCTCTATGTAATACCCATTCCCAGTTGCAACGTCTAGCGCGTGAGCAAACCCACAGAGGGTAAGTTGATCTCTACAAAAAAAAGCAGGAAATAGCTTTACAAGGATAACGATGAGTGTCGAGAGCACGCAAGACGGCCGAAAACGCCGTTGACGTCAATGACACCTGATTCGATTCATTTCTCTCTGAAGCTGATGCTTAGAACAAAGGCAGCCTGTTGAGAGGAATCGTATCATTCGAGTCATCTGAACTTTTTTTTTTTCCTTCCTTTTCCAATGAGATGAGAACATGACTTGAAATACAGCGTCTCTCTCTTCTCATCTCTTCTCGTTCCGGCCAAATGATCCGATTTTGACGTATGCACGATTATTCATTTTTTCTCTCTTTTTTTTCCCTTTCTTTTCTCCCCTCCTTTACTCCCCAGCTTGGTCATTGTGGAGAGGTTACTCATCACAATGACATCGCACACAATCGAGTGTAACAGGAGAATAAACCGCATGGCAATTAAGGCATCACGGATTGAGTACAATCGAATTCTCGTGAAGTTCCTTAGCCAGTATGGATAAGCATCAATCATGGGATTTTAGCTTCTCTACCAGTTGCCGTGCTGCCTTTGTTACCGTCCAGCTCCAACGCGTCTATCAGTTTTCCTTTCGGAAACATGTCCCGAACGGGCATGCCGAATTCCGGATTACCGGGAAAAGGCAAACCAAAGAAGCAAAGACGCTCGTCATGGTTGCAATTGGGAATGCTGAAATGCGATTCTCTCGGGTTATTTCCTCCATGTGTACCGTTTCACCTTTCCTTCTGAGCAAATTGTATTGTTCCATTCTTCTCTCCCTGGCTTGCCGGGGGTGGCAGTGGTATGTGGCATTGAACGTCCCTCGAAGTCATATGACAGTTCTTGAGATGTAGGTCGTGCGTCCAACCGCATAACCAGTTGTCAGCTTGTCAATGTTGTGTTACAGCGGCGGCCTTCTCGCCCGCGAATGTCGGTCAATGTTCCAGAATGTTGTCTAGATCCTGCCAGGAAAGGGTAGCCAATCGCAGAGGAGATGACAAGAGTGACTAGATGAGCTGTGGCTTGCATCCCTACATGTCTCGTTGGCTTAGGCTAGCCAACGCTCTGGTAACGATGCTGGCTTTTTATCATATATCGTCTGGGCGCTACAAAATGCCTTCCTTTTTCCTCGTTATTGCCTTCAGCCACAATTTACAGGTATCCTGCAGGTGAGATAGGTAGTCGATAGTAACCAACACTTGCAAACATTCCGCCGCCTGTCCTCGGTGCTCCGAATTCTTGCTCAACCCAGTGTCAATCCCTCGGGATCTTACAAAAACCTCATACTTACAGCACACCGGGGTATAGTAACATGAATATGAAACGTCTAGATCATCGTCTGCGTAGCAACGTGTAAGCCCGGTTGCCTGGGTTGGAGTATCTCGCATTGGTATCACGCTCCTTCGAGCAGCAAAATGAAATGGGGGCTAGAACTCTACTGGGAGACACAATGTGCACAAACTTGAGCTGAACCTGATCAGACACTCAAGGGTCTGTTGAGTTGACGATGGGGCGAGCAACGTTCAAGGGGCCATCGTGATAATCATGATTATGGTAAATGATAAGCTTGAGCTCGTATTAACTACGTCTTTCAACGTCCTGGGTCGCTCCTCTAATAAGCTTTATGTATTCTCGGTTCGTAATCAAAAATACAGAATTTAGCTCACGGATATCATGCAGTAGTACTTCTTGAAGCTTCGGATCAACCGCATCACCAACTCAAACCCATCTTCGTGAACGCCACGTATAACTGTACTTCAGTGAACTTATCAATCACGTATTTAGCCTCTTCTTAGATCTAGCGTCCATTGAATACATGGACTCCGATCTCAGAGCTGTACGATTCATGGGCTAAAGCTACCCGCAAGCCACTCCGGTAATCGAAGCGTTCGTTGGTAGGTGATGGGCTATTTGTGCCGAAATAATCTCCTTCGTAAGCAAACACGTGCATTCTATTTCTAACGAGCTACAAAGCTTAAGTGCCATGCCCTGGACGCACATTTCGTCCGGGATAAGAGTTCGTACAATGGCGACGGGATAGCCCATGTAAACTCGCTGGTATCGGCGGCACTAGGTTATAAAACACGTTCAGCCTTGGAATAAGGCATACCTAAGGTACCTACACACAGCTGATCTCTAATTCCTTCGTATTTGTTGGATCTGTCGTCACACGAGCGATGTCGATGATCTATTACAACGCCTTTGATTTTACTATCGACCTCTTCTGCCTACCATCCACAGCAGGATCCTTGGAACGCGGTGGGTGAGATGCTAACGTAAAGCTTTGCATCAGGAACATCTCCTAAATTGGCTTTGATACATTTACTCCCTACCAATGGCAGTTTAGACGGGATGACGACGTGATCACATTGTCATCGTTCAAGCCCTCCGAAACATGTCAACACGTCCCATACAACCAACTACCCGCGCGGGCACGCCAGCGTTAAACTTTTGTACAGCCGGATACGCGAGCTACTCGTATCGCGAGCGAGAGAAAAATTATACTTCCCGGCTCCTCCGCGACTAGCTGCTGGGTACGACTCGAAGGCGAACCACAACGTTCCGACGTGCGGAAATGCCTCAAGACTTAGGCTTCGGAGGCAGAACAAGGAAGACGGCGGAGAACACGGGTGTCCACTAAGCGACCCGATGTTTCTATTCGTCCTAGTTTCGCGCTGAGCCAAGCTAAGCTGACTCGTAACTCTCGACAGAGGAGGCCGAGAACTTGCGCACTCAGTGTCAGATATTCGATGATTTGTCCCAGTTACGTCGACGGAGGTCCCGACATCACACGATACCGCAAGAATACGCGTGCCTACCTTATCTACTAGGTAGGTAGGTACTGAATGACAATATCTGCGTTCGGAGAGCCAATCTTGGTTCAATCAGGACATTCGAAGCCCACAGCGGCGGTTGAGTCATGCTCAGCAACTCAGCATGGAGTATTGGTCAGAGGCCAAGTGCTTACCTACCTAGGTACTCTAGTAATAATAAAAATATACAAAAACCTTCAAGGGGGGTATATATCCCTACAACACGTAAGAGAGTGACCGGGTTAATCTAGGTATGTTTTTCAACATGGACAATTACGTGGTCATCCCAGTGGCTCAAACCAAATCGGTTAAAACAAGCCGGAACTATTACCATCGAAGCACAGATACCTATGTTTGAATCCCATGGACATCTCAAGGTCTCGCTATGTATAGGTATATATACGCATTGACTACTAGCTACAGTTAGCTATATACCAACAGAGCCGTAAATACATCCACAAGTCTCGTCAAGAATCATATCAAGCAGCCCAACCCCCCACCCACTCTCTCTCACACGCCACATCTAGCAAGTAAACACGGACGGGCCGGCCGGCTGGTAGGCCTTGCCGCCGTTGTTGTAGATGTTGATCATGAGGCCCGGGTCGGTGGCCTTGTAGGCGCCGGGGAAGGAGACGAGGTCGGCGGGCTGCGCGGAGCCCGAGCCGCCGCTGACGTGCACCTGCGCGCACGAGATGTAGAACTGCGCGCCGCCCGCCGCGCTCGCGCTGTGCAGCGCCACGTGCTCGATCCGGAACAGGTAGTCGCCCTCCGCCAGGCACTGCGGCACCGTGAACGTCACCTGGGCCTTGCCTGGTTGGTGCGTTAGCGAAGCTGAGGATCCCCTTGCTAAGGTAGGTACCTTATGTAGGTAGGGGTGGATAGATAGGGACTCGGTTGAATAGAAGGGTTACGTAGGAGAGGGGAGGGGAGGGTGAAAACGTACCGTTTGACGGCCATGTGTATTGGCCTCCGGACGACGTCGGCAGGTCCTGGTACACCTTGAACCACACCTTACCACTGCCGTCCCAGTCTGCTGCCGTTTGGCCAGAGGGAACCTTGGCCATGTAGGCCGAAAGGGCTGTAAATAGGGCCATTATGTTAGCAACTCATATCTCATTCCATCCGATTCATATAGAGGGAGAGAGGGACGAGGTCTTGAGCATCCCATCTGTGCAATGACGTACTACAGAAATACGTTAGCATCGACCCGTATACCTATGATATTCCAATGCAAGGGGGTCTAAAGCCTGGAACACAAGCCCCGGTGTAAATCATATTTTCATTCTCACGTACCCTCCAGGGTGGTAGATGTTAGGGTTAGCAACCCAAGTGATCTGCCCGCCGGCCTGAACCTGCGTGGTGTCAGGCGCGCCACCAGGCGCTCTCTGGTAGCATCGGATGGCCTCCGAGTTGACGTCGGTCACGGGGCCGTTAGACTGCCAGTTAGCCGTCTGGCGGACCGAGGACCAGGCCGAGGTGCCAGCGAGGTTCGGGAAGGTATCTAGAGAAGAAGAACGTCAAGGTTAGATCTGTTTCTTACAACGTACCCGTATTATCCCAACAGCGGATATGCAGAGAACGAAGCAAGTAAACTGATTTAGGTTACGTACAGTGCGGAGCTGCCTGGGCGCCAGCCACGAGGAGCGCAAGAGCTGCGGCGGCCTTCATTATCACTAACGATCTTGTCGAGTAGAACTAGACTTAGATGTACCACTAGACGGCAGGCGACGAGAATGGCTAGGAAGACGAACACAGCATCAAGGCTCAACGTGGAGTTAGACACCCACGCCAAGGCGACCA
Organism: Hypoxylon sp. FL0543; assembly: GCA_022578575.1. Taxonomy (NCBI): domain Eukaryota; kingdom Fungi; phylum Ascomycota; class Sordariomycetes; order Xylariales; family Hypoxylaceae; genus Hypoxylon; species Hypoxylon sp. FL0543. Next base: position 1,779,653 of record MU393989.1, on the reverse strand, counting down.
GAGGGCGAGGGAGTCCTCCATCTTATAGAAGTGGTGCCAAGGGGGAACTGCAGTAGCCCGAACCGAGACGGAATGTGTCGTTGCGTTTACCGGGTATGGGGATGTCACCCCTGTGTTTGCGGATAAAAAGAAGTCATTCCCGGTTATATTGGGAGACCCACTAAGATTATCGTAAAAGTGCTGTGTCCAGTCCGCGCTGCAAGATCTGGTCGGCAACGTCACCAAATAAACAGCTCAAATGACGTACTATCCTAAGAATAGTTTCGTTTTGCCAGGTGGGCGAAGGTTGGTCATCCCTAGGTCGTCCCCGAGGAACTCATAGGATCATGAACGTTCACGCTCAGATATCCTCTACAAGGCGACTACCATATCACAGAAATATCCTTTTTAATAGTCCTTGAATTCATGCTATGTAATCATCGCATGCCTCCTAATGAGGACACAGCGGATGGAGGAATCTAGCTAAACATGCGACCTCAAAGGAGGCCTTGTAGAGCATCTCCAATCTGTAGGCAGAGTCAGTAGCAACGTACCTTTTCCTCGACTTGAAAGTCGAGAATAAGCATGTAGCATGATGCTCAAGGCTAGGACTGCTTCTTTCAAATCAATGCGTAGTTGGCTCTCGGCGACCTTCAACTGTTTGTGCCATACCATCGACCTGGAATCGCCTTTGCTTCCGTTTCATATTGGGCGAAACTGAGGAAGAGTGTTGAGCAAATCGAAGACATGCAAACACCTTCACGAAGAGTCGTCCCTAACGATATCTAACATCCGTACCTCTAGACGTAACGCCATCTGTGCATATGTGCAATGAAAGAGCAAAAAGACAACGGAAAGAAAAGCAATCAAAAACAGGCAGACGAGCCGTGCAAATTTCACAGCCATGTCATTCGGGACGACGGCCTAGTGATAATTCACCGGAAGCGCTATCACCAACGTCGGTTGTTGATAGGCAGGGCGTTAGCACCACCTCCAGTATTACCACCTAATAAGAACATGTCAGTATTCGTAAAGTCTCGCAAGCTCAGTATAGAACATACCTCGGTGACCGCCACGGCCGTAACCTCGTCCGCCATAGCGACCTCCACCACCACCACCGCCGTAGCGGGCCATCTCATGAAGTCTAGGATCAATCTGCTGCTTAGCTTCTTGAAGAACTGAAACTAAGTCACGAGCCTGCTTAGAGTCTGGAGAATTGTTAGCAATGCCGAAAATATGCTTCATAGGAGAGCGTCGCTTACTGTCAGCGGTGAAGAACGTAATGGCTGTTCCTTTGGCGCCGGCACGACCAGTTCGGCCGATACGGTGGATGTAATCCTCCGAGTTATTGGGATAGTCATAGTTGATCACATGAGTGATGTTGCGCACGTCTTGATTACAATTGGTTAGCCAGAGCGAAGCAGAAGTTTTGTGTAACAAGTCCCAGCGACGGACGGTGCCTAAGCATATTTTCCGTGCTTTTCTCCTTGGAGAATGGGGCTGTCTGTTGCATCATCATGCCAGTTTGGACAAATTCCAACACTATCCGGTCTGGGTCCTCGGATCTGGGGAGTCTGGAGACAGCTTGACAGAATCAAGAAATTGCCAACTCCGCAGTTGTACCATAGGAACAACAAGGTACAACGGCGGAATGAGGATGTGGCGCCTCCGTTATACTATGGACCCCACGATTCCTGGATGGTTGAGAACCACGAGACACAATGGGAATCAGGCAAGTGCGCGCAATCGAGAAAGCCCCTACACATGAATGTAAAGCACAGCGGATATAACTCTGCTGGAGATTGCTACGGGATGGGGGAGGGAAGGGGGGGAATGCAATCATACCAATACCACGTGAAGCCACGTCGGTAGCTACCATGATCGGACTCTTGTTAGTCTTGAACTGGTCGAGGACCCAGTCACGTTCGTTTTGCTGCTTGTCGCCATGGATAGCTGCAGGCAAGTTAGTTTTAAGTTATATTCAAAATAAGAGGGGTTTGAACTTACAAAGCGCCGGCCAGCCATCCTGGCGGAGGAATCGAGTGATCTCGTCTGCTGTCCGTTTAGTTCCCACGAATATGAGAGCCTTGTTCTCCTTATCGTCCATGATCTTCTCAAGATGCTTGATCATGCGATCCCGCTTCTCAGCTTCTGACACGACCTCGACGACTTGCGTAATGCGATGGTTAGCAGACAAGTCCATCGAACCGATATTGACCTGGATAAAATCGGTCTGGAATTCGGCGGCCAAAGCGCGAACCTCCTTGGGCCATGTTGCAGACCACATCAGGGTCTGACGGTCAGGTCGAATCTGGCTAATGATCTTACGAATCTGAGGCTCGAAACCCATATCCAGCATGCGATCAGCCTCGTCGAGGACCAAATAAGTCACCCGACGCAGATTAGTCTTTCCACCCTCGAGCATATCGATCAAGCGTCCCGGAGTTGCGATACAAACCTCAACACCCTTGCTAAGGTCACGGATCTGAGGACCACGGGGAACTCCTCCATAGACACATGTGTTACGGATGCGAGAAGATTTGCCGAACTTGCTGATCTCTTGTTGAATCTGGACAGCAAGTTCTCGGGTAGGTGCGAGGATAAGGACAATAGGGCCATCACCGGGAGCCAGAAGAGGCTGGGCGTTGATGTGGACAATAGCGGGGAGGCAGTAAGTTAGCGTCTTACCGGAGCCCGTCTCGGCAATACCGACGACGTCGCGACCAGAAAGAGCCATGGGCCAGCCTTGAGATTGAATGGCAGTTGGGGCAGGAAAGCCTTGTGCCTTGACCTCGTCCATTACGTACCGAGGGAAGCCCGCTTCGTCAAAAGTCTCGACTGGTTTGGGAACATCGCGCCCAGCAACAGTGATTTGATGATCTCGACGGAATCGCTCTACTTCGCTGGCCGGTCGTCGGGCGACGGCCTCATCCTCCTTGTAGAAGGACTTCTCGAACTTGGGAAGGGTGCTAAGGTCTGTCGACGAAGAGGTCAGCTGGAAGTCAAACGCCATGAATCTGTTGGGAGCACATACCCCAGTTTTGCTTGTGAAGTCCAGCTCCGAGGTTAGACATTCTGTCACCACCACCGCCGCCGCCGCCACCATAACCACCACCGCCACCGTAGCCGCCGCCATTTCCATAGCCGTTGCTGTAAACGCGAATACGTTAGTATTATGATCGACGAAGCAATTAGAATGGTACGAGGGATAATAGAATTTTAACCGCAACTCTTACCTGTGACCATGGTCCTGTCGACCACCGCCGTGACCACCACCATACTTGTCGTGACCATTAGAATAGCCTCCATGGCCGCCGCTACGGGAACCGTATCCGCCACCGTACGACATGTTGTCTTCAGTGCGTCTGGTAGGATTGATTAGGTGTGTAGATGATTCGTGCTACGCGCAAACGGAGCAGGATCTCAAACTCCGGGGCAGAATTAACTGGGGGATTGAGATTATGGGAAATATGATGTGAGCGCAGCGTGCAATCTGCAAGAAAGGAGCGGAGATGGAATATTATGAAATGGAGAAGACACGAAATGTATTCGTGTTGATGGGAAGAAGGGCGATGTGATGAGTTTTTGTAGAAAAGGACCCTGAGTCAAGGTAGAATATTTTTTTTCTTAGTTTCGAGGGTAGCAGCAGTCTAGGCCCAACATAACGCCAATTTCTGCACCGTGGCCCGTGCGCTCTTCCCTTCTTTCCCTTTTTTTTCGCCTCGCGTTTTGATTACCTAACGCGCTAAGGTGCGCTTCATCGCCACGGCAGGTACGGAGAAAAGCGTCGGGCTAGGCGCGTCACGTGCGAATAATACAGTGATGCACTTTGTAACCCCACGTATTGTCCACTGTATCGTGGCTGCTTTCCGTATGGGACTCGGATCTATGTAACGCCCTCTACTGGTACGCCAAGCTCTACACAACTATGGAACCTTACCAAGTACCAACCGCTTTATTTCTTCATTTGATATTCAGGAGAAGGCGCCATCCATGGATCAAAATTACCAGCTGGTGGCACCGGCGACCGACTATCGCTTCTTACCGATTACCAGTTATTAATTCGTAGTTTCTACAAGCCCATGTCACTTCCTAGAACACCAGACATCAGGCCTCTGCAGTTCGGGTCGTTGGCCGTGCATGCCTCTACTCAGGTTGCCAAACAAGGCCCGGAGACACATCAGTGGGCGACCGGCAGGGTCCCTCAGGAGGAAGACTCGAAACGCACGAGTGAATACAAACGGTCTAAGCCATCAGATCTAAATACGTATATACCTACATGTCGCTCGTCGATCTATCTATTTATCAGTTGCCCAGACTTCCCTTCTAATATGACTCCATCACATGTGGTCAGAGATAGCTTATGCCGACGGGAACATTTCCCAAAATCCAATCTCCATCTGTTCCTTGGTCAGTGTGATGAGCGGCTCCGTAGTTGGGGCATCTTACCTTGGTAGCGTGGATGAAGATTTTGACGAGCTCCTCAATCCTGGATGGAGACTGCAGGACAGCATTCTTCTCTATGAGGTCTAAGAACACGTACGAGTTAGTACTTGGCGAAGGATGCCGCAGCTAAACGTTCAGAGGGGGCTCTCACCAGAGCCGGTCCGCACCGCTTGCACGTAATCCTCCGCGACATAGTTTAGTATCCATTTCCAGTATGTGTTGCCCTCCGTCTTCGTTCTCGGATCGCCATGGAGTTGTTTCGCGACGGCACCATAACCGAGTAGGCAAGGGGCAAGGGCAACCTGAAGCCCAAGCCAATCTTCCGATTGTCCAATGTCTAGGACGTATCTCGTGTACGCCGTACATGCTGGTTTACCGGTTAGGCACTCAAAGTCGACATAGTACGACAAGGCTGCTGGATGTCCCATACCTTGCAGTTCCTCTGTTGCTTCTATTTCCTCTTGAGATATGCCGAATTCTTTACAGTAGTCGATGTGGAGTTTCATCTCAGTGTGGATATGTGACACTATTTTCGCCCCCTGACTCGAAATCAGCGCCGAGTTATTGCTCTTCCAGAAAACCACCTACTGCTGCGATGTCTCCCATGTTCTTCGACTTGTACGAAGCCAGCGCATTTGCTCTTGCAAAGTGGACTAGGTATAGGTAGTCCTGTATTAAATAACCCTTGAACGATTCAAGTGGCAATTCTCCGTTTCCGAGGGCAAGGACGAAAGGATGGTTGATGAAACGATGCCACACTGGCGATACATCAGGTCGCTCGAGCAGGTAGTCTATAAAGTGTCCCCTTATCGCCGTCAGTACAAGCTGCTCCACCGAGCCAAAGGAATAGACTCACGGGGAAAACGGAAGAGTCAAAAGCGAATGGAAATGGTTGATCGGACCGTTCCCTTTCCCATAGCCAGGGGCGAGTTTAATGCCCGCCTCGACATATCGGCAGGCAGCTTTGACGGCATCCACCGGATTCAGTCCCCTGGAAAGGTTAGAGGCAATTGCAGACGCAAGCGAACACCCTGTTCCATGTGTATTCTTCGAGTCTATGTAAGGGCTCTGGATTCTGGTGGCCTGCCCGTCTCCGAACAGAAGGTCAACGACTACTTCTCTTTCTTCGGGAGTCGCAGCTACTGAACCATCTTTCTTAAAGGGCACATGCCCGCCTTTTATGAGAACCCACTTAGGTCCCAACTCCAGAACCTTTCGGGCGATTACTTCCAGGTCCCCTACACGCTGGATGTCGATGGCTTTTTCGCCAGCATCGGAGAGTAAGAGCTGCGCCTCTGGAATATTGGGAGTAAGTATGAAGGTCTGCGGAAGTAGCAAAGTTCGTAGCTCATTCACGGCCTTCGAAGGTAGTAGCTGAGCTCCAGTGGTAGCAACCATGACCTATTTAAAGGTCAGACTCGGGGAGGATAGCTAAGGCAAATGCCCTTACAGGATCCAACACCAACGTCTCGACTGTGTAATCCTTCAAGGCTTGTGCGATTATTTCGATCGTACGAGCCGAGGCAAGCATGCCTGAATCACATGATAAGCTTCGGAATTGTGAAAAACCAACATGATCTGACATACCAGTCTTGACGACGCCAGGCTGAATGTCACTGAAAACAGCATCGATCTGCTTCCTGACGAATTCGGGAGGGACATGATGTATGTCATGAACACCGGTGGTATTTTGCGCCGTCAAGGCTGTCGTAGCAGTCATGGCATAACAGCCATGAGCTGCGATGACTTTCTGGTCTGCCTCGAGGCCGCTGTAGTTCACATTGGGGGATGACTGTCAGCCAAGGGCGAAGTTGAGCGGGACAATCATGAACTTACGCACCGCCGCTCGAATCGCTTCCCGCGATGACGAGGATCCTTCTATTAACCATGGTACGGGTATACAAGGTTCAGTCTTACTCAGAGGTAATCAATTGATGCAATTAAACCGAAGCCTACAAGCAACCCGTTACGAATCTTTGTTAGTGCGAGATTTCTTTTTAGGTTCTTAGATGCCGTCCCGGTTCTTGTAGTTTAAGAAGCGGGGCGGTTCCATCATCATCCCATCCGCAAGAAACATCAATGTCAAGTCGATTTTGCGCAATGAATACGGCATCTACTGCAAATAAGTCACTCAACAAACGTCATGGTCTACAGGAAACGCCTACCCCTTTTCACCTCGGACCTAAGGGTATGAATGCGCAAGTCGGTTCTCCGTCCTCAGCAAAATGGGCTGCGCAGATCGAGATGATTATAGCAGGTAAGCGTCTGCAGTGACACATTCGATGCATTTTTATGGTAGTGCTCACATCCCAATTAATATCGCTAATACTTCCAAAAATACATATCTAGTTGAAGTTCCTGACTTGCAACGCATTCTTAAGACCATTAACTCCAGACCCGCTCTAATACTGATACACAAATGAATCGAACCTGATGGATGTGGACTGTGTAACTTCGCCCCGACGCGAACCCCCCTTTTTTCGATGACCGTCACTGCAGATTTCCCGGGTCCTGAAAATTCATCTGGCTGTTGAAACCATCGCCGCCCTCGCATCGGCCGAATAGCCACCGTAGTCTCTCCATGTTGTTCCGTAGCTCGTCTCTTTCCCCTTCCAGGGCGGCACACTCGCGCTCCAGTGCTTGGATGTGTCGCCGAGCCATGTCCAGCACTTCTGCCTTACTCACTCGGCGGTCGGTCAAGTCTAGGGCTTCCCCGTCGTCTTCGCCTTCCCCAGCCTGCATCGTCTCCGGTAGAGCTTCAAGCAGACTCTCAAAGTGGGCGTTAAGTCTGTTCCGGTACTGTTTCTCTACCTGGTTATGTGTCTCGCGGCTCTTTTGCTCCTCGGCCGTTGCTGGAGGGTTGTGGTGTGTGTTTTTGCTGGTGCGCGAGGCACTGCGAAGTCGAGATCTCCCTGAGTTTGACGCTGAAGATGTGCTTCCCGGCGAGAGGACTTGCTGCTGTCTAGACTTCCTCGTTCGTGACGAATGCTTGTGTTTTCTGTGACTGGCTCCAGCTGAAGCCGATGGGGCGAGTGGCGGGCTTGTCATGGCTGTTCCGTATCCTGGCGGGTAAGGGTGGTGATAGGTATCGGCAGTTTCGCGGGCCCTGGAGTCGGAGGCCACAGTTTGGTAATATGGAAGCCCGAAAGGATCTGCTGTAGATGTGCTTAATGATGCTCTGCTAGATGATCCTAGATTCACTTCCGCCGGATTGTGACCGCTCATGACATACTGTGAGCGACTCGGGACCGGGGCAGGGGGTAGAGCCTGGCTTTGGTAGCCCATCAGGTTCTCAGGAGTCCTGTTAGGTGCAATCGTCGGATAAGATGCATACGACACATGATGATGACCTTCTGAGGATGCCTCGTAGTAGGGATCGTCAGACACAAATGTCGACGGTAAATGCTCTTGAGATACCATCTGGATAGTAATGTTAGGAAGCACTTTTCGCAGCTCATACAGTCCAAGAAAGTAGTCTATCGGGCATCAATACAGAGTTTTTCTGAGTTGGAGAGGCTGGTTTTATTTACCGCCCGGTCCTACAGATAGATATAGGGCCAGGTCGGAAACAACCGAGAGATGGGCATGGAATCTGTAAGGCTGGTGCGGTACCATAAAAATAGACGGGCTATGTGTGTATGAGAGGAGCCACACTGTTTTCGGGCACTGAGACACGTATAGCTAGGGAGGATCTGAACGACCCAACCAACTTACATGAAGAAGACTGTTGACTAAGTCACCATAGCCTCGAGCTTCTGTAGACATGTTCCAGGTAGGTGCTTGAAGCATGCTCATGCTTAGATGGACTGGCAAGCTAGAGGAATAATTTGGGGGACAAATCGAAGGCGGTGTTTGCAATAAACAATATGAGTGAGCTTGGGTGTTCTGCGGAGGTACTCCTGTAAGGCTGATAAGATCCTACAGAGATCTTGCACCAATATATGACATGCCTTTCTTAAATAACCCATGGTGAGAACTACATAGGTACTATTGTTATCGTGGAGGTAAAAGCCTTGCTGGTTCGGGACCTATTGTTCAACCAGTAGGAGAGGATGCCTGGTAGTCAATGAAGTTCTAGCATTGGTGACTGGGTTTTGACTCCCATAGATGGTCAAGTAGCATCGATTTGAGGAAGACATGCCACGTGCCGACGGGATGTGGTGTTGGTATGGGCACGGCAGTGTCGTGGTGTGCTGATATCTTCATACCTTTCGGCCCTAGCTCCCATAGGGCAGAGCCATACTCAAGGGAAATCTGGTACGAATGCATGTGGCCGAGGGACACCTAATTTGGGGGCACCGTTAGGAACACAGTCTAGCACTATTCGAGTGTGCTCGAGGTGGCATTGGAAAGATTGAGAGTTTCTATATAGAGAGCTTGGAGCTGTTTTCCAAGCGGGGATTGTTTGATATCTGGGATCCTCCTAGGCGCTCGAAACGCATACATGGTTGAAGCCTTTGGTCATCAGGCATGTTCTAGATATTCTTGTACTACGTCAAACCCTTGATTGTCAATGCATTGAGGCAATGGCTTACCGGCCGGGAAACCTAGGTAGTCATATCTGCCTGGTGAGGAAGGGTGTCTATTATGGTTAGGCTACGATAAACTCAGTATACGGATGGCTGAGGGCATGCATAGATGTTAAGCGTATCCGAGTCTTCTGAGTAAAGAGTCTTGCATTCTATAGATACCTGTAATACAATGATACGTAGGTACGTGGCACAGTCAACCTATAGGCTTGTGTCTCCAAGGTATGAACAGATAATCTTCCCGACCCTATACGCCCAGCCCTAATCCTTTAAACCCCGTTCTCGGGCCCGAAGTTGAAACATAAGCAATGAGACATAAATATAGTCAATAGTTATTTTCACGTGCAGGTATAGCCGTTTTTATCGATGGCGCTAGAATGAAGCACGGGGGAGCAAGACACTGAGCTTAGTGTTAAATGTTTACAGGGCGTTACACAGCTTCCTTTACTCCTATTATGGTCGTATATCCTAGTTGATTCCGGGGCCGACATGCAGAAGGGCCTGGGTTGACTAACCATTGGGTTGGTAAAACTCGAAGACTGGCCAGGTAATAGGTATTTTTTCTGCTTGTTCCAAAGGAGCACGTAATGTGCCGCAGATCTTTCAGTGTTCAAGATCCAATGAGCAGCCATCCCAATCGCATATGCATTCCTTCCCGTTACAAACCACACTGTAAGCATTACCTGGAGAGACGCATAAGAGTTTCAGGGGGAAGGAATACCCAATGCCGTTAGGGAGGCGTAATCATACCTAGCCCTACAGTGGCGAGGGAGTTTATCCTACACTTAGTCTGACGTAGGATTCTACAATTTGGGGTTTCATTGGGAATGAAAGGTAGGTATCCAAACGCGCGATCTAAATAAGAAACAGAATTTTAAAAATTATCTAACGCACAATTTGATGACTTATCTATCGGCCCGTGTGGACTTCGTGTAACATACAATTGTCCCCGGCATCAACTATTTTTACCAAATAGGGGTCGAGCAGGGGTGGGTTATGACTTCTTACCTCTCAGCAAAGAGCCAACCCTATGGCATACTCGTCAACGAGGTTGAATGCCTATCCCAAAACTGCCATGGTATATTTTCATGCATCTACTGAGTCAGTGACTATATCCAGGTATAGGTGTTCGAAGTCAGCATGTTAACAGGTTATAGCGAAAACATTCGTAGCAAGAACGCCGTTAGTCGCTGCTATATTTGCTCTGCTGCAAGAAGAGAAATGGACGACGGTTCATTGAAGGGCATTATGGAGTGAATACCTGGGTGCTAGCGACAGCGAAACTACAGCGGGGACTTTGCCTGAACCTTGGGACACTTCGTCTCACTGGTCGCTAGTATTAATAACTCGATAGTCAACCTGGAACTCTTCCCGTACGAATTCAACACCTATTGGCTGCCCAGGTAAATGATGTAAGTTGTCACTCAAAGAGTCACCGGGAGGCGCTCGGTCGGGCGCGGCGTCACGGCATCCGTTAATCGTATCGTCTTAATCATGGGAAGATATTGATATTCGAGCAAGAAGGCGCCACGTATGTGATGCCTAGGTGGCGCTGAACTCTCTCGCCTCTGATAGGTATCCTGTTGGACTCATCTTCCGACAGACTGCAGGAACTTAGGTGTATTTTGGTGTTGGACTCAAGCTCTTATATATCCGCTAGACACCATACTGATCTGCGGATATGCGCACTTGGTTTCAGGACCTTGCACGCATCCTTTTCCTGAATCCACCAGATCGATTTCATGGCTCGAAGCCGCCTCTTGTCTCTTTTGGAAATATCTTGCGATCGAAACCGCGGGTTCCCGTTTTCTTCCGCTACGCGCCAGGTAGAGGCTACTACGGAATGTTCTACTTACGCTGAAGACTCTAGCTAACAGGACATGGCTTGGTGAGAGAACTTATCATTTGATGGGCTTCTTCAAGGGTCACTGACACAACATGACAGTATACTGGCAATTGCTTGGAGTGCTACCAGAGTTACCAGAGGGTTGGCGCTTATACATGCAGCACCGAATGTTTCGTGGACTCCTGTCAGTTCGCTGAGCTAGGTATGCATTGATTTAGGTACCAAAGGAAGGCCCTTCACAACTAGCGGTGGGAATTAGGCATCAATTTGTGCTCCGAGATGAAGCATAGCTGAGAGTCGATATTGGGTGTCGTCACCTGCTGTATTCGCAGCCTTGTTGTTGACAGCGTACATGAGTCATACTGGGGAGGCTTCGGATAGGGGGCAGCTATGGTAACCTTTGCGTGGGCGCTTCGGATGGGCATATCAGAACGTTTTCCTTCGCTAGAGCCAACTCGCAGACGGGCACGGACTGTTCGTTATTGACAACAACCTGTATATGCTGACCAATACGATGGCATTCCTAGAAAACCGCCCGTGTATGTTTAACGGGCATATGAGTTGTCTCTTGCTACTGTCTCGAACTGGTTAAACGTGAATGATGAAAGTCTCCTGGCACAAAATCTCTGAATGATACGAATAACCGGATTTGGTCCGTCCAGACCAGGGAAGCCACGGCGCTGCTTCGCCCAAATGATGCAGTACTAAACTTCATATGGGTATGCGGATAGTGTCACGGTAATAGCGCGACGGCGGCAACAAAGGGGCATCTATAACGGTCCTGGCAGTAGGGAGGCACCGAGGACGGTTTCCGCGGTATCCATCATCCACGAGGCGGCTTGCCCAACGAGAACAGGAGCTTAGAGTTTAGTTTGCTCGGTTCCGACTTATGTCTATTATTAGGAGTCATAGTAAGAGACATCTTTACTCAGGTCGGCTTCATCTGTATAGCTATTCCTACCTAAACAGCCCAAGAAGCATGCTTTAAGCTTTCTACATTTCCCTGCAGCGAAAGTGTCCCATTAAGTACTTGTGATATATAATTCACGGCAGATTTACTATACCGGAACCTACCTAAGGTTTAACGCCCAATACATGCCTCTGTTAACTCCACCCTGCTCCATGGAGTTCGTGCTGAGCCTGCCTCATTGAGGCGCGACCTCAATAAGGGAAAGAGATGATCTCTAGGTTGCTAGCCTGAGGGGAAGTTCTCGTGACTTTAACAGGCACCTGCGTTCAACAGAGACCAGGGCCTGCTTGATGAATATGACAGTGTCTAATCGTATCTAGAGTTTGATGTAGCATCGAAGCGTGGAAGCCCCCAGCGTCATAGGATCGATGATCTTAATGCGAGGTGTCAGTTCAGTACTTGGAGGATTACACCTATGGCCACGACGTCATAGACGATCCCTGATTCGACGAATAGTGCTTCTCTACCGCAGATGGCGCCCGCCCGACCGCATGAAGCTTTGCCAGTACACGCACATGGCACTTTATGTGACTGTCCAATCGCAATTCACCCGCGCTGGTTGTGTAACGACGGTCAATAGACATCTCTTATGATATGTCATTTTCAAGCTTCACGTCCTCTGCCGGCCGGCCTGGCGGTTCCCGAGATGCCGGACAAGTTTCCAACCTATGAAGCAGTTCACACATTACAATATATACGGCGCCGTGCAACCGGCGGTTTAATTCCTGTCAGGCACCAAGCTGTCGGGGAAAGCACGTCAGCGGGTTACTTCGCAGGATCAATAGGATTACGGCACGGTAGAAGTAATTTGATCCATGCATACCGTAGTAGCAACACACCTCCCTTTCTTACTGTAAATACGCTCCATAACTATGCCGCCTAGGGCTGTTCGCCGTCGGCATCCCCGTAGTATCGCGAGGGCCAAATACGGACGAAGGAACCGACCGACTGGCGTCCTAATACCGAAGGGCGCGACGTTTTCGAAAGCACACCGCAGGCAAACAGGCGGACTGACGATTCCTCAAATGGTAGGTGTTTATGCTGGCTGAATCCTAAACAAACTTGGCTTCGATACCATCGCAACCCAAGTGCGTCGCGATCTTCAACCCGTCAAGCGTGGGGGACTCGGTGCTTTTGCTTGCCGCCAGTGTACGACGTTCCCATCCTATCCATGGATAAGAATGACGGTCGCGTGGTCGCTAATCTGGCATGCTATTATCTACCTGCCTGGGAAGTTGGTGAAGGTTGTTTCACACATCCTGGCTTCAGCTTCTAAGGATCGAATGGCAATCACCCTGACCCCCGAACTGGAAATGAGAAACGAAGCTTGACGGGACGTAGTAATTTCATACATCTAATCTAAATCGCCACATATTGTCGCAACAAGTACTCAGTCATAATAGAGGAGTGTGACATGGAGTGAGGCAATCACGGCGGTTAGTGATGGAAGGTATCCGAGATATTCTCTCCGGGTTGTGCCAACCTCCCAGTAAACGCCATGCTTACCTGTGAACTACACCTGGGACAACATCGCATAATATTTATTTTACATGTATGTAAACACTGCACATTATACCAGGGAACCGGCTGTCGGGTCCCGGTCAAGGGTTCCTCGCCACCTAGTATCCGGAAGGCTGGTAAATATGCGTGGAAGGGGGTCTGCAGTCAGGCTGAAATGTGATAAGAGGCCTGATTAGAGAGCAAAGATGCGAGGGAGCAAGCCGATTCACACCGCTCACTTCGGAGTGCGGCAAACCCTGGCGCTAAAGGTTTTCCTTTTTCGTGTGGGCATTCTGCACTACGTCTACGTGCAAAGAGATGAAACAAATAAGCTGGAGCTGCATGGTCTAGAGCAAGTGATTGGCAGTGAGCTGACCAAAAGTGGTGATAGGCGTCGAGGGCCACGAGAAGTTCGACGGAGAGGCGTACTGTAATGTGCTAGTGTAGGTACCATCATAGTACTCGTTATTAAAGGCTGGGATCAACACCAATTGTTCCCCTGATTGGCGAATCGACAGAACCTCGCTACTGCACGGAAGCTTCCTAGTCTCAAAGGATCCGAGATGCAGAAGCGTGTTTATTGACAAGGGCATTAAACACCGGCGCGCGTCCAATCGCATTCCACGAATATTGAAGCCTCCCTTGTGGTTTAATATAGGTAACCTTATACAATTGCTCATAAGGGGTCATTACGCACAGACGTGTTGGCCAGTTCGCTGATTTATCTCCCTTAAACATTCCGAGGCTTAAAAAGAAGCAAGATCGAGACTTGCTACTCGCGGGAGTTTGGAAATCTTCCGTTAGCTCGAAAAACGTCTTGACTCGATGTCCACAGAAGGTTGGTTGTGGGGATTGCTTGCAACGCTGCGGACTGTGCACGTGTTGGGCGAGGCCAGGGTAGTGAGGTTGAGGAGGGGAAAGGGGTAGTAATGTGATCCATGATATGGATATAACTTCTCTCTTATCGTGCAAAGTGTTGTATTGGGGACAAAAAGCCCTGGAGGCGGCTTACTGAATTGAAACCAACAGTCCTTATATTGTGCTATCGCGGCTCGCAGTGTGCCATCGCTTTGTCTCTCCTTCCTCCACTGTACCGACCTCACCATTCGTGCGGTTCATGCTACGGAGTGGCATGGCTGGCGTACTATGGTACACTTCTTCGCCCAATACCTCAGGTTCCAATGTAAGTCGAATCAAACCAAGGACACTGTATCGAGGGACCTCGGGCCTTGGCTAGGCAGCTAGGTACCTAAGGTACCTAGGTGTAGCTAGACGCACGGAACAGATGATTATTTCCTTTTTCCTTTTCGATGCGCTCATTCAACCAACTATTTGGTTCAACAAGCATTAGAGTGTCAAAACTCCGGACTTCGCGGCGAATTGATCGCAACATCCGCATCCGAGATTTTGACAGACGATTGTCTGAGCGGGCATCGGAGCCGCAACGGCCCTTTCCTAGCGAGATCTAGATGTGGTTGGGTCTTATTCAGAGTAGATCAGCGATGTGGTGGTTCCTTTGCTGTAGTCAGGGCATCCCGTGTATGACTTCAATACCGTCCTGACATGGACAACACTGGTAGGTAGATAACTCATTTTCGGGATCTATAACTGGGGAGTAATTGCCATAATCTCGAGACAAGACAGACAGCACGCCCAAAATCGTGGATAATGTAGATCATAGGTACCTACCTGCTTAATGTGTGCATTGTCTTCAAGCAATACCATATGATCGTATAACGTGACCGGTACAAGTGCTATAGTTTCAGCACTATGGTAGAATGCAACCCCTGTTTGCTCTTAGCTAGGTAATAATAAGGAGTAGATGTTCATAAATATCGTGGGACGGGTAAGCACGTAAGAATACTCGCAGTAGATCATAGTAGTAGGTGGTAAGCTCACGAATCCTTCGTGACTTATTAAGTTGCTGATTCCATTATAAAGCTTCTCGGTCATAATTTTAATGGGGCACATCACTAGAAGCTACTAAGAATCATCGCAGGATTCGACCAGTGTATGCTCAACATCATCTTTTGCTATATTAGGAAGTACGAATGGTAAAAATCGTCGCCTTTGCCGTAGCCCTACATTCAACTCGATCGCTCCTTTATGATCCCTATGAGATAGGAGGTAGACATGGTTTGTTCTGGGGTACAGCAGTCGGGCAGGTCAGGGCGGCAATTAAGCAAACATCCTAACCGCGTGTGGATCTCCTTTTGCATCGCCCCCCCATTTGCATCAAAATTACACCAAAACTCACCTTTTTCGTACTTGAATAGTTCTACTAGTACTGATGTAATTAAAACAGCTCTAGGTCCATTCGATAGGCAAATGGATAAAGCATGATATTGTTAAATATTATTAAGTAGGAATCTGTATTCGCGTTGCAATTGCATGGGAAGATAGAGGTTATCCGTGGTACATTGCCTTACATACAGATTTGTATGCAAAAGCATGTAACTTGTACGCACGCGATTATTGACAATAATCTTTACACAAAGCCTTCTCTCTTAAAGATAAATATATACAAGTAATCTATTAGGTTAGCTCTAGGTGCTGTATATGTTTCATAGCTGTTGCTTATTTAGTACGTGAGATATTACATGATGAAGTTATCCCTATATAATTTTTGTATGGGGATAACTTCATCATGTAATATCTCACGTACTAAATAAGCAACAGCTATAAGATATTTACAGGAGCTAATTAGGACCTTACTGAATAGATTTATCTATTTTTATTTGAAGTTCGAGATATCCTTTCGCTCTTTTGCTTTACTGGAGAGGTAATGGAGAGGTACTGAATTTTACACCTAATTTTGTATGTGGGACGATGTACCTTTAACACCTCCTTCTTCTTATTGCAATTGCAACGCAACAGAATTTTGCAAAATTTTGAGGAAACACCAATAGATGCATAATCCACTGATCTACATCTCCTACTTGTCCTGTCTTATTAGCTCTGATATTGGTGAAGCTATTCAAGTATGAAAAAGGTGAGTTTTGGTGTAATTTTGATGCAAATGGGGGGGCGATGCAAAAGGCGATCCACACGCGGTTAGGCTTTTCGCCGTCGGGTAATTCGTCACAATGTGTTTGTGTTCTGTGTGAGGGTGACGACGTCGATCTGCTGAGATCCCGACGGCTTGGAACATTTCATCCAAGCGAGTTAACCTATTCAAAGTGATCTACGATAGCATCTGAACAGTACCTACATATGACGCAGTAAGGGGTTAAACATGCTGACGAGGTTGCCTGCAGCTAATATGTGCTAATTCTGCGAAGCGACTTCGTTCATTGGTAAAACTCGACAGCGGCATGTTTGGTGCAATGCAACTCCTCGCTAGGCTAGATACCTACTTAGGTACCTATTCTAAGCTAGGGCGCAGTTAGTTGTTCAGTATGATGCTTTCGTGAGCCGTCTTGCCGTTTGCTTTTTTTATTCTGTCATTCGAGCGGTGGCCGATTCCGATTCTCCTGTGCGAGCCGCTACCTACAGGGACCAACCCATACTGTACTGCCTTGCTCCCTTTCGTCGACGGTCAATCGAACCTAAAATCCACCGCTTGATGCCCGGTGGGCTCTCAATTGTGGGTAGGGTAGAGTCGAGACGAAATCCCTCGTACGGTCTAACAGTTTGGACACCGGGTTGCATGAACCATTTCTCCAAAAATCGACGAGGAAACCCAAAAGCGACAATGGTCGGCACAAATTTTGTGGGAACATAACCTCCAAGGGGAATGAAGCGTGGGCCATTACCGCAATAATGCTACCACGTAAGGAAACAGACGCCTCTCGATTTACGAGCGTGGAGAGCATCTGGAGGATTAATTTGGAGAGGTAGGGGTCTTAGATGGAAACTCAGGGGTATTTCCAGGGGTACCTAGATCCTTAGTTATTAACCCATGTGCCCAGCGGCTTGTCGCAGTCTGTCTCCGCGGCCCAATTGCAGACCCTGTGTGTACGCCCTTTTCATGCCGTCACTCTCAACTGTGGCTTGAATAACTTCTCAAGAAACAGGTCGTGATGCTTGTGTCCCTTCGTCCCTTCTCGCACCCGGGGCAGCGGGACTTCGAAAATGTAACAAGAATATCATTTGCTTATTATGCGGGCTGGGTACGGGATAGTTCGTATAACCTGCAGAATTGGAACGGGCTGGTGTGCTGTCGTGGTAGGGGTACCCAAAGCACTGGACATGTTGGGAAGTAGACTAGAAACTGGAAGAATTCGTGTTGACTACCGAGATTGCATGTTGTAATGCAGTTGACCAACTCGAATCGAGAGGTCTGCTTCCTCATTGAGACATTTTCCAAAGCTGTTCCAAGCTCTTGGGTCCTTTGCAATCATCACTCACCATATTCGCCGATTTCCAACGCGATTGTCCCTGCGCATAAAGTGCAAGGTATATCCCGGATATTCTCCTCGTTTACGCTCGACGGGATCTTGGCCCTCAGTTAGCTAGTTTTCTTCATCAATCGGTCAAGTAAGACAGTTTGGCGTGGTGGCTTGAAAAAGCCCACATGTCTTTCGCGTTCCAACCAGAATTCAGCTTCTCATTGGCCAATTGAGGGAGGCATACGTATGCTGCTAATTCCATTATCGATGTGTCTTTATGAGCCTCATTTATCCTTCAGAAGCAATCTGGAGCTCTTCCTTAGCAGCCTCAATTCCTTTTCGCTCGGCAGAAGGTTACAGCAACGTGTCCATGGAGGAAGCAATTAGTGGAGAGTCTAACATACCGATTGGACTTCACATCACCGAGTCTCTTGGTTTCGTATGCAGATACTGTCCGAATAGTTCACATTACTAAAAAGTAAACACCTGCATGCAGAGGAGAAAGGGCTAAAGTCACCAAGTCCCGCATGTAGGAGCGTACAGTATCCAGTACCTCACATGAAAGATCGTAATGCCTGTACAACGCATATCCCTGTCGATTTTCACCCTCAACTCCATCTCGGCCTAAAGACAGCTGGAGGTAACTTTAGGAGAGAAGTTAGGACACTATAGCACAAGGCTAGCTCTGCTTAATGAGATGGCATGGCACGACCATCTTCACGATAACTACCTCTAGCCTCGACAAGTGTTATTATTTGAGTTATTATTAGGATATGTAGCTCATAGAATTATTCCAGGGACTTCGGGGAAAATATTAAGGCCTCCTAGCGCACCAGGCTAGCTTTGACAAGCAAGCCGCCTTGACCGGTAGATTGCCCCTAAAGGGAGACCCACGGCAATTGAAGCTACGTGGGACCGTTTGAAGACGATCCAGCATGTTGTTTTTGACCTTGAGGGATACCAGTCGGACCCCCGTTCCTGTCCCTGTCCATTGTTTCTTTTGATGTTTCTCTGTTCTAAATTCAACCTCTGAAACTCCTGGCGGGCGAGGAGAGCTTCTTCTGATTCATGCATCGGCCGAACCATCGAATTCGTTCTCTATAACCAAACGCAACGACGATATCAGCTAAAATCCCCGCGGACGTGGCTGGTGCGGACACTCATTTGCAACGTTGCCATCTGTATAATCAGCAATACCTTCTTTACGTCCCAAACGAACATCAACCGAGCTGCATCTCCCAAGATATTAACCACCGAGACTGCGGCGCAGGCTTCTATATGTAATTTTCTTTAAATGGTAGCTTTCGGAGCCAAAGATCGACGAAGAAGAACCTAAACAGGCCGGCCTGAATGATCGACTGCAGTCAGGTTATATCCGAATACATAGCCAAGTCACGTTGAACTCTCCTTATTATATCAACCGCGGCCTTTTTATCCAATAAGATATTCGACCTGGGGACTCTAGAAGGGGATGAGAACACATGGTCGAGCAACCCATCGAACTCAGTTACGTTATCGTTTTGCTCTCTCAAGTTGTCGCGATTTGCTCTACAGCATAAGGTACGTTCCTACAACCATGCACAAGAAGGCTTTTGCCCCACGAGCTGCCACAGCCGTGGGAAACCATACAAACGCGATACCGGGGGTATAAAACCGTATCTTATACATACCATGTCCTTTATCCGCCGAATAAGTGTTCGAACGGGTTTGAGACTGGCTAAAGTTGTGGGTTCTCTTGCCTTGGTACAGTAGAACGGTACCATTCATAACATGTGGCTGTTAGTCGAATCTGCAGTGTAACAAGGATTCATCCTCAGTGGGGAGGCCAATGGCTGCAGGGAAACCCTGGGTGCTGGTCAGTTTCGGCGGGTCTTAGCTGGCTGGAGAGTACCTAAGGTGTTGATCATCGGAGAAGCTGTCGAACGAACGCCGCATCCTACTTGAAGTCCAGTGTCACCAATGGCGCGAGCATAGCTGTCACGATGCTGCACCTAAGGAGCCCCTCCGCATTGTCAGATTATCTCATAGATCGCATCTTCCCTTAGGTCTTGAGATGCGGCTTTACTGGTTTACATGCTGATCGGAATCTTATTAGCCCAAATAAAGGATATCTGACGGTGCTGACCACATCATCCTCGAATTCGGACATCCCTTATTTCTGACCGAGTTTCGAACCTGCCTTAGAGGGACACCTAGGAGCCTAAAATAACCACGAAAACTGATCGCCATACTTAGCTGCTCTCGAAATATTCCGAAATCTACGGCCAACGGGTATTGGTGGTTGTTTAAAGTGGTACGGCTTGCGGAGGGAGAGAAAGACGAGGACGACGACAACCCGATTTCTCCGTGACGTTCCCAAGTCTTTCATATCACATTCCATTCCGTCTCGGCACACGAAGGCCAACTGGACGCCTCTGACTGTACCTGCATAACATATGGCCAACCCATCGTTTGCGAATCACCCCTTGACTCTAATTGCCGGTCCTAGCGAGCACGGTATTGCCTTTGGAGCTTGACCTCACCCTCTTTATATTGGACGCAGCTCGACGTGCGTCTTTACTTTCGCTTATGTTGTGCACACATCGCTGGATTTAACAGGCCCTCGAAACTATTTTCATAGACTACTTCCGGTGACCACTCACTGACTTCGGCGACCCTGCCGTAAAACGAAGCGTAAGCCAGGCTTTGCGTTTTGTCCACCGCTCGAAGACGAGTTATAGAACAAGAGCCGCAGTTATTGAAGCGTGGCTATTATCGATTTATTTCTTTTTTTTATTCACCCATTAGAGCCGACATACTATATCGCCAACCGGCCATTGACCTGGGGAATCTCACTTAAGTCGTAGCAGTGCGGCCCAGCAGGACCGCAACAGACTCACTTTTCCCGAGCAACGGTCCCCTACCCTTGCCGACCCTTGTCTACACCCCCTGTTATACCCAATCCTACCCTCCAAGACAGACTTGCATGATAATTCGAAGCACATATTACCAAGGCCGCTCCACTACCCCATCGCGTCAGTATCACCACAAGGATTCTTTTATATCCTGCAACCTATCTCCCTGGCGGAACTGATTTGGTCTGCTACACAGCCCCCACAGTTTCTTCTCCTGTGGTCTCCCGCGCTGTCGCAGAGCCTCTCACGATAATCGAAAGACTTCAACCAACAACAACCCAGGGATCTCAATCCCGGGTTGACCTTTCAAATTTGTCGGAACCTGGGGAATAAATTGACGAGTTAGGGTTGTACAACATGTATTCGCCGATGCCTGTGTTCTCCTATAACAAGGAGCCGCACCGGAAAACCGCCAGAGACGGTGTATCTGTAGCCCCTGAGACTCGTGGTCGCCGTTCGACAGCTTCCTCTCCAACGCCGCCGGTTCATCACCTTCACAACAGCATTGACGATCTTCTCGAACCAGCGATTGAAGGCCCCCCGTCGCCGGAGCGCATCCGAGCGTTCAGCCATCATATGAAGCGCGATTCGAGTGCCGACAGGCACCAAAGCGAGCTAATCTCGTCATCGGGTTCGTCGTCGCGTCTCTCGGGAACATCAGATCGGCCATCATGGAACCAGAGCTTGGAAAGTCTCAGCTTGTCGACGAACCCGTCCCAACGGTCCACCTCAAGTGGTGCGCCATCGCGTGATCGGCCTGATAGTGTGCAATTCTTTGGGAAGGGCATCTTCAATCGCAGCATGGTCAATTTGCGTAGGAAGAGCCATGATCATAATAGCTCGAATAGCTCGTTGGACACGTCTGAAATGCCGATTGACGCCATGCCCGCTCCTAAGGAGCAATCATCCATCTCGTCCATGTTCACGCGGCGGAGAGCATTGAGAGGGGAGTCCAGCGCGCCCGCCCAGAAGAAGTTACAGATTTCGGGACCTTATAACTTCCAGCACCTCACGCATACGCGCAAGGATAGTGTGCCCGACCTGGACCGGACGAACCGCATGGAGCTCGTATCGGAATTCTCGAGCATACGACCAAGGCGACCTACAGACGCGTCTCTGTACAGCGTCGTCGCGCCCGATGAGCCCCAATTCCACGGTTCCAACTCCGAGACATTCTTCCACCAGGAAGATCCATCGGTAGGACTCAACGCCAACGTGGCGCGATCACGAAACATCGAGTTACCGTCATTACCGCCGCCACCACCGCCACCGCCAATGCGATATGCGAGGCGCAGCCAGTCACAGGACAAGATCCGCGTCGCGCCTCCACGCCCACCCAGATCTCCAATTGAGGATAGCTTCGTACCGCCAATAGCCCCGCCTCCGAGGACATCTAGCCGCATTTCGGTTCGGCACAACAGGTTTGATTCACTGTCTGGATCGCTTGCAGAGCGCCCTGCGACGGTCACTGGTTTCCGAAAGCCGGAACCGTTCGCGCCTATCTCGCCGAAGACGAAGACGCTTCGGGAACCACCAACTGCTCCTCGCGTTGAGCCTGTGATAGAGTCGATCCAGGAACAAGCGGCGGCGCCACTCAATTTCGGTCATGCCATCACCACCCCGGATGACGTCGCCTGGCCCTTGTCTAACAGTATCACATCCTTGCCTGATGTCCCAGAAGAGGAAGAGCATCACGCCGTGTCTCGGCCTTCGCGCACGAGCGTCGCGAGTAACCATTCCTCCCTTAGAGGTAGTATATCGGTCCCATTACTTCGTCAATTTTCTATGACACGGTCGCCCGAAAGATCGCTCAGCAATGCTTCGGATACTCTGGGCTTTTTCAGTGCTCAGCGCCAAGGCCGCGCTGGCGAAGACAACTTGGCCGACGACGCTGCTCGGGATAACTGGGAAGATGACATCGATTATTGCTACGAGCATGAAGCCGAGGCTGACTGCGACTACGCTTGGGAACGACCGTCATGCGATATTGTACGTGGAAGCGAGATTTCAGGGTGCCGAACAATGGGAGGAGGCCAGACCCAAAGCATCGTAACCTTCGGAGGTCTTTCACGTGGATTATTATCCCCTGAGAGCGCTGACGTTCCCGCGCTGAGTCCAGCGAGCCAGACTTCCAACGGGGAAAAGCAAGAGGCTTTGACACCTACAAATCTCCCAGTGACATCCAACTTCTCTCTCCCCAGACGGGAAAGTTCAGCGATGCTCCTTCGCGTACACAAGCCAACTCAGTCAATCGAGACCAGCTTCAAGGAATCGCAAGGGTTCAGCCTTTCACCATCTCTATTGATACCAAACGACTATCACCAGCAGATGTTGCAATATGAGAGGGAGGATTTGGAAGAGAGCGATGACGAGGACTTTCTCATCCAATCAAATGCTGTCGACGAGCCTATCATTACATTTAGCAAGACGCTTGCGCCATCAAACGCTCGTTCCAGCGCCTCAACAACCGATTCAGCCTTTTCAGAGCATTCCCTAGCCTCTAGCCGCCATAAGTCGACCACGTCTACTTCTACAGCCTACACTCGGTGGACTGGTAGCAGCACTTCCAGCTGGACGGCGCGCGACTCGTCGCAGCCTGTTCCGCCAAAGCCTGTTGTTGAGAACACAAGCCATCCCGTCATTGCCGCCCCTACCAAGGTAGCGATGATCCCCCAATTCGACGAAGAGATCGTCGTAAAGCAAGACCTCAGCCGCGACAAGCACTCGAGGACACAGTCTCACGCCGATCTTCTCATGAGGAGCAACTACAACACGACCCCTCCCGCCGAGCCGAAACCAGCGAAGGAGCCGATCAAGAACCGGAGGCGGGCTAGGACTACCAGCCGCAGCCACGCGTCTCCCCAATTTGCCCTCTTCCCCAGCGTCACCACCGCTACCTACGGGGGCCGCGTCTGAGCGACCTCTCACCACATCTGCCTACCTACCTACTGTTACCACCACCATCTACTATTGTACCTACATACCTATTTAAACCTCCACCACATTCGCTACACCACCATCCTACTGTTTTCACTATCTACAAAAATTTCCCCAAGCATCGGACAAAAAGTTTTTGGATTGGAATAGACCATCATCACGGCCCAAGTTAGCCGGGCGTTTACGGGCAAGCATCACCGTTATTTTCTTTTTTACCTGGGCGATTCCCCGCCCCCGTGTGTTTTGGTATAGACATGCTTGGGATTACGGGGGAGCATATCTTTCACATCTGTCGTTTCCGCGAAACCACTTAGCGAACTGTATTTCTTTTTTATCTTGATTTTGGCAAAACCCCCCATAGAGCCGGCGACGGGCAACTGGTTTCTCTCCTACCACGTTTTCTTTGTCCTCCCTTCAGTCGCGCCTATAGACGAATAAGAAGAAGCCCGGGTTGAATACGGTTCAAAAAGTTCGGTGGCGCGGAGTCTTGACGTGCTTTGCTTTTTCTGTGGGAGCTTCTACGCGCTTTGAATTTTTCTTGCCGTTTTCTGCTTCTGATTCGACGATGGCGGGCATGATAGGTGGAAGTATATAGGCACGCTCGTGCTAGGAGGCGATGCTGAGATCGTGGGGACGCGTATATATGTTGTATATGCTGTATATGGTGTACCGAATACGCCGGTCTGAGAAGGATGGCACCGAAGTAACTGTCAATGTATTGTGTCTATTCATGGCGAACTGATTCCGCTTTCGTCGCTTACCTTCTACTTGTATTACAGAGTATTTAGTGCGGTAATGTGAGAGGCTATGTGCGCTTAGCTACCTACCTTACCTAAGGTACCTCGTGCGTTGGAAAGCTGGTGAAATAGAAGTAACATACTCTATCCGGTGGTCCTTAGTCAAGATTCGAAGTCTAGAGTTGTGTGTCCTAACCTAACTGATCTGTGCGCATTGCGTGGTGAAGGCCAACTCCCTGGCCCTTGACTCTTGAAATGGTGTGATATTAACTACCTAGGAAGTAGATATGTACCTAGCTAAGTATTGTTGCGGTGTATAGAGAGAAACTACCGGCAGGAATCTTATCAGGCCATGATACTGATACATGCTGTTACGCATGAAAGCATGTGCGGATGACGTTGGAGGTGACGTGCAAGACGGTGGGGCTACGCGTGGTCTACGCGTACTCGACCAGTCCTAAGCACGGCAGTGGAATCAGAGAAGGACTGAAGGGTTTGAGAGCATTCATACAATCTAATATGTCATCGTATACTGCCTCTATAGTGGCCCGACTATATATCACCCTCCGAACCGACTTATCGGAGTCCTCAACAAACGTAAATTTGGATACGTCTATTTCAGAAGGTACATGAACGTTCAATTATCCCGGTTTTCAACTACTCGACCCATCCTTAGATAAAACAAAGGGGATATCTCAATTAGAATATTCAGTAAGATTTATATAGTATTCAAGACCGATGGCTCTTATATGAGCCGGGTATGATGAACAAAGCTGCACATTTGGCAGCAGCACCAACACAGATACCAGAGAACTCCTATTCAATGCAATGCCACTCCACTACACACAAAAGAGAACCCGTTCTTTATGTGTGTTTAGAATGTACCATTACCAACATAGCCTCGCGAATCCAAGCCCCTCATTTCTTTTAGCTATAGCCATTATAGAGGCTTAGTTCCGCCGCGAAGTGTCGCTACTTTGGCTGTCGGGATCTATATCAGCTTCTGGATCTGATATCCTTCTTCTCTTCTTCCGCCCGAAGAAGTCACCGAGCGCGCTGCTTAAGCTACGTGCTCGTCCTCGAACCGTTTTGTGATCCATCGGCAATGGATCATCCTGATAGGGAGGCTCCTCGTCGTCACGGCCGCCCTGTAAAAGCGGTTCAGCCGCTGAGCTGTCGTCATCCTCGCTCTGTGGGACGAATAAGCTCGATCTGATACCAGGTCTCGTCCGCCGAATGGATCTCCTTCTGCCCCCGGGACTCTCTTCGCCACGCAGGAGTGCATCTGCTACTACGGCGCTGACGGTGGATGACAATGGTGACGGCGAAATGAACGCATTAGAAAAGTGATGGCCATGGGCCCTGGAAAGCTGAGAGGCACGTGGAGTCGTGGGTCGGTCTGGTGACGGGGGTGGCACGTCTGGTTGAGGTAAACTGACATTAGATAATAAAGGGTCCGAGTAGGCTGACGCTACCGTGTATATCGTGGGGACACTATCCGCCGACGCTCGTAGCGGTAATCCTGGGTGGGATGAGTGGTCATCTACAGAATTCCTCCACGGGTTATCAAGTAGTGGCTCCGACTCGGCTGCGGTTGGAAGAGATGCCCTAGAAGCTGACGCGTCAGGTTTGCGAGTTGAAGGAGTCTTGCTATGCGGATGTTGCAAGGATTTGATAGCTGTGTTTGTATAACTGAGTCGTGAGTTGTGGGACGATCGCCTGGATGATGTAGGCCGTTGGTCTGGCTTGGGGTGTTCAACTCGGTCAGTGTACGGCACGGGCGTTTCTTGGTCTCGGAGACCAATAGTCTCTTCTATGTTGTCATCATCCGATAGTTGATCCTCGTCATCCTGTCGCGGCCGGCCGCTGGTAATGAGGAAAACACCAAAAAAGGTGAGAAGGCAACCGCCCACGAATTTGGTAGCCTGTTCTGTCGTCGTACGTTCGAAATCCCGATACAAGACAGCGCTTCCAATAATTACTGATAAAGTAAATAGTACAAATTGGATGGGTATAACTTGTGTTGAATCGAATCGTTGCAGAGCTTTGTTTACGTATCGAACTTGCATGACGGCAGTCACAAGCAGGACAAGTACGAGGCCGTATGTTACAGGGGTGGTAAAGGCTCTGAAGAGTGTCGACGAAAGCATCGAGGAGACACCCTTGGTTGTCAGAGCAGTATATCCACCTGGCCATATGTTAGCATTAAGTTCGGCATGATAATGGAAATACGTGTAACCCACCGAATAGCCCAACGAGGCCTAGATCAATCAGGATTGTCCGGTTTCCATACTTAGGGCTTGCCCACATTAGAACAATGATGAGAAAAATAGAAATGCCCATGTAGATCTCGAATTCCATTGTCGCGATGTGATCCCAAACATCGTGAGGATCCAGCTTGGTCTCTTCCTGTTTAGCACTTAGAACGACTGTGACAGCCCCGGCGACGGCGATGACAACGCCCCAGAAGTCACGCTTCCTGAACACCTCGCCGAAGAAAATCGGTGCAATGACACAGTTCGAGATGAGAGCCACCACACCCAAGGGGGATACAATCGAAGCTGGCGCGAAGCCATAGGCTAAAAAGTTGCCCATCTCCCCAACAGTCATAAGAACCTGACCCAACCACCAAGACGGAGACTTCAAGTACGACGAAGCTACTTTCGAATCCTCGCATGATCGTTCAGTCAAGTTGGAGTCCACTGATTGGATCGACTGTGAAAGTGGGTGCGTGCCTAAGGGATGAAGCGTTTCGTCGCCGTTGTTCTGCGCGTCGCCAGCGGGTGCCTCGCTCGTCCCATAGCCATTTCGATGCCCATTCCGAGCCCTCTTTAAAGCTTCCCTCGCCCGTTCCCGCGCCTCGACCCGTCGTCTGTGGAGCTGGATGTGCGAATACCTCTGAACGTTGAGGGCCAAGGCAATTAGGACGTTGCCGCATATTGCTGTCACGATACCAATGAGTGAGCTCCAGTTGCCCAGCTGGCCCCCCTCGTCGTGGTCACTCGTCCCATTGTTTACGGCCCAGCCCATATCGAAATTGGGTCTACCGGTTGGTTGAAAGTTCGCCATTCGCGCCCAGGTGGGCTGTGACGGGTAAGATCACGGCCGCAATATCGCAACGAGTTGGAGTGGGCTGCCAGAGAGTCGTGGGTCGACGAGTGATTGCGCCAATTATGGCCAATTCGTATGTAGGCACTGGTCGCGAATGAATTCATCGGACTTCGGTTGTAGCGGAATCATGAGCATGAGTAGCACCTCAAGAAGAAGACAGAAGGATTATTAGGTAGATAGGTAAGTCGTGAGGGACTGCCCGTTGATCAGCGCAAATCTGGGGTGGAGTTGCAGGAACCCCGACTTGTCAGAGTCGGGAAGGATGGAGTCGTCCCAACGAATAGAGCGAGTAAGACGTTATCACGTACACCGGGCAGTTTGGCGAATGAAATAAGAGTACCTATAGTTGAATTCTTCGAACAGAACATGCAGCCTTAGCGACCGGAAGTGGTTCCAAGGTTTACTACGATCAAACGCGAGCCGGTAGGATATGGAAGCAATGGGATGCTAATGGAGATATTACCTAACATTTTGCTAGATAGATCCTTCTAAGGTTAGACCAATTACAGATATGCATGTATACAGAGGCTTATTTCGTATGGGGGGATACAAGATCAAAGCTTCCGTCATTATGCAGCCGGCTAGTTACACAGAGACTCCACCTTACCACTAACCTCCAGTCCTAGCTGCCCTGGGTGCCTGCATATAGGTACAAGTACATCATTTATCTCTATATACACACTAGTCAGCCTTGTGTTCCTCCAACGCATCTTCACTCTTCAATCTTCAACTTCACAACTCTACAACGAGAGGCTCTCTTACAATGAGTGACGACGAAGATGTCCAGATCGAAGGGCCAAGTCTCGCTGAAGATGATCCTATGCGCGCATTCTTACCGACCTCGTTCGGTAAAAGAACTAGGGAGGCTGACATTGCCGCGCAAATTGACCGGAGCAAGAGGAAGGTCAATGAGCCGACAATAACCAAGTCCAAGTCTCAAGAATCAAGCTCGAACGGCGCAAGCGACAGCGAAGACGACTCGGACGATTCGGATGACGAAGACGAGTACCCGACCTCTCACGAGATGGTTATCAAAACGCACGATCGCGCTGTCACCTCGCTTTCGCTAGATCCCGCAGGCGGCCGGTTAATATCAGGATCTATCGACTGCACTGTCAAGCTCCACGATTTTGCTTCGTTAACCCCGACAACAATCCGAGCTTTCAGGAGCGTTGATCCCTACGAAACCAAGGCATCAGCAGCAACAGAATCCCACCCCATACATCACGTCGAGTTCAACCCTCACGCCGGGAGCGTCTTCCTTTGCATATCAGCACATCCTCAGGCCAAAATACTGTCTCGAGATGGCGATATCATCACTGAGTTTGTCAAAGGCGACATGTATCTTCGAGATATGCATAATACAAAAGGCCATGTTTCCGAGGTTACAACAGGCACATGGCATCCCACGGACAAGAATCTGTGTGTCACAGCTGGAACAGACAGCACGTTGCGCATATGGGATATAAACAATAAGCGCAGCCAAAAGGAGGTGCTAGTGTTTAAGTCAAGGGCTGCTGGCGCTGCAGGCAGGACGCGGATGACTGCGGTCGCTTGGGGCGCTCCAGCTCAGGGAGGTAATAACGTCCTCGTTGCGGCCGCGCTAGATGGCACTCTTGTGATGTGGGGTGGGAATGGTCCCTTTGCGCGACCGGCCGGAGAGATAAGAGACGCCCATAAACCAAATACCTGGACAGGAGGGCTGGACATCAGCTCTGATGGGCGGATGGTAGTAACAAGAGGAGGCGACAATCTAATCAAATTGTGGGATACGAGAAAATTCAAAGAGCCTCTTCTCTCTGTCGAGCACCCGTCCACATCAGATCACTACCCAACGACCAACATCAAATATGCGCCAAATTCCACAAGTATCATCACCGGCTCGGCATCAGGTCACCTCCACATCCTAAACCCAGGGAATCTGCGCACCGAATATACAACACCGGTGACTCCAGGATCGCCTCTAATAACGGTAGACTGGCATCCGAAGATCAATCAGATAATCACTGGTTCCGCGAATGCGGAGACGCATGTCTTATACAACCCGACTATGTCTACAAGGGGTGCGGTAGACGTGATGTCGCGTGCCCCGAAGAGACGACACATTGACGACAATCCGGAATTGACTACCGACCAATCCCTAGGGCTTTCCGGCGATTCAATTATCACGCCAGGGGCTCTGCCAGGCACTAAGAAAACAGGGATTACAGCGTCTGGGAAATCTAAAGATCCCAGAAGACCCCACGTTCCTCAGCAGACGCCATTCCTTCGGAGCCAGCCTGACGAAAAGCATATTAGCAAAAATATCCCACTTAGTCAAATGTTACACGAGGATCCTAGAGAAGCGCTTCTCAAGTATGCAGACTTGGCGAAGAAGGACCCTGTGTTTACGAAAGCCTGGAAGGATACGCAGCCGGTAACACAATACGCTGATGTGAGTGATGAAGAAGAGGATGGCCCAGAAAAGAAGAAGGTCAAGAGATGAGAGTTGGCCTAGGATAAGGGTAAACCGAGGCTCTTCGAAAGTGTGGTTCCTTCAAAGATGGCTTGGCTTTGGGACTGTTTGTCTAGATACTAACCATCGGAACTCCTATGACATTCATAGAGCCCACGAAGCCTACCCACAGGACTGCCCAGGCAGCCCAGGGAGGATCTTAGCGCTCCTCACATGGAACCCTGTGAAAGGTAGGCCCATAGATCGACGTGCTAAACCCGACTACCTTACCAATTAGCAAAGATGCTTTTGAGAGCTCCAGTGTCCAAATACACATGTGGATGGCATAGAGTCTACAGTGGGTTGGACATAATAAATGTAAAAGAACATGCGCCTGAATGCAGGTTGAAGGGAGAAATTACCTCTAGAGATACACACCAGGTACTACTACGCTATATGGCTATAAAAAGCAAGTGAATCTCTTGGTTTTAATCTATTTTGTAGCTTCAATAGGGTGTCAATGGCCCTGACTTTGTACTGTACTTGGGTGCATTGACGGCATTGGTGACTTGTGAATGGCTGATTGTCCGATTAGATAAGTCAAAGCCCCTCTAAAAAGTCCAAGATTGCTTGGATCGGTCGGGATATCATTGTGCCGATTGGCTGGCGGCTCGGCTGGGGCCACTAGCGTATTTTCTCGCTCAGGTGACAGGCAAAACGGAGATGGTCTTGTTGTGCGGTTGTGCGCCTTTCACATCAAACCATCTCTTTCCACGCCATCAATCGCGCATCAAAAAAAGCGAGCCGCATCACCCATCCCCGTCTAAATTCATCGACAACTATCCGGAGTGACCTCCAACTTTTATTTTACGCGATTTTCTCGCGGAAAACCGCCCCTCTCTACCGAGTTTTTACGCGCTCTCAGCCAACCACCTGCCTTTCCGCCCCTGTTGGCCTTTCCCGACTCAACGTTCCCCCCCGCGACCGCGAAGTCCAAAGTCCAAAAAGGCACATTTTCTATCTACTCCTGGTCCCCACAGCTGATTACTTTGATATTCCGGCACAACTACCGCGCACCGCGACCCGCGACCGGCATCCTCGCGCACCACAACGACTTCCGTCATTCCTAACACGCATTTCCGCCCCCGAGCAATTCTAGCCCGGCGCATCACCGCACTTTGCTTTCCCCCGTGGTTTGCGACGTGTTCGGCAACCAACGCCGTCCATCCACCACAACCTACTATCACGAACCGCACTGTCATCTAGTCGCTCTTTAATAATCACGATTGGGTTCATTTAAATCGAGGACATTCGTCGCACTTTATCGTCCTTGCCACCGTGCCTTAGATATGAACGCCTCATAACGTAGCTAGGAGAATACTATCACCTGTAGGGACTCTTATAGAGTTGCTTCTAAGTTGGTCAAGATGGCATCTGTTCAGGCTCCTCCTGTCCATCACCCTGGCTCATCGGGTACGCCTCCGCAGATGACCCACGCGCAGGTTCACGAGATGTTCCAGGTTTGTATCCTCTTTTGTTTGCCTCCTATTACGCTAGACCCTTTTCTCCCATGCATATGCTGACAGCAATGTAGAAGTTTCAGCAGATGAAGGAGCAAGGTGTCCCGCAAACTGACCCTGAGTTTGTGAAGACGAGCCAGTTCTTGATGACTATCCAGCAGCAGCAACGAATGCGCAAGCAACAGCAACAGCAGCAACAGAATTATATGCAGATGCAGGCTGCGCAGATGTCGCACAATACTCCCAACGGCACCGTCAACGGGGCTCAGCCAGGCCAACGGCCTCAGCAACCTGCTTCACATGCCACGCAGCCACCCTCATCAGCTGCTTTGAATGCGACTGCGCTACCATCTAGCTCCGGACCTGTCATTCAGCCCACTACATCATCACCATCGACTGGCTCTCCCATGACACACTTCTCGCCACAGCAGCTGGGCGTCCTGAGACAGCAAATCCAAGCTTTCAAATTGCTTAGCAAGAATGCCGGGGTACCGTACCAGATGCAACAAGCACTAAACGCGCAGCGGCAACGAAGACAAGCCGTCGCTGAACAATCGACTCACCCCCCTCCTTCAACTACGACTACTGCAACACCAGCACCAGAAACGGTGAAAGCTGACTCCGCTCCACCCGACGGAGATGCTGAGCCTAAGGCTTCACTGCCAAAGGGTAGAACTTTCAAGTCGATAAAGTCCCCATACGAGGGCGGTCTTGTCCGCAAGGACATCAGTTATTTTGACCATGGACAACGAAAACAACGTCTCATCATCCCAAGCATCTTCCCTACTGGTGTCGACTTTGAGCAGTTGAGGCATGAACGGGAAATCATTATATTCAACCGCATGAAGGCCCGATACGCCGAGCTGAAGTCGCTACCGGGAAATATTGCCCACTGGGACTCTACCAAGGAGACCCTTGATCCGGATGACACTTTGAAACGCAAGGCTATCATAGAGCTGAAGTCTCTCGGGCTATATGCCAAGCAACGTGCTTTGCGTGAAAAGATCGGCCGCCAAATGATGCATTACGACAATCTGGCAATGACAACGAATCGTAGTCAGTATCGGCGGACCAAGAAGCAAAGCGTGCGGGAGGCTCGCATTACCGAAAAGCTTGAGAAGCAACAGCGAGATGCTCGCGAAAGTCGCGAGAAGAAGAAGCATATTGACTTCCTCCAATCCGTCCAACATCACAAGTCTGAGATTTTCAACTCGGCATATGCTGCTAAGAACAAGATGTCGAGGATGGGAAGGGCTATGCACCAACACCATTTCAATATTGAGAAGGAAGAGCAGAAGCGCATTGAGCGCACAGCCAAGCAGCGTCTCCAAGCGCTTAAAGCTAACGATGAAGAGGCGTATCTCAAGTTGCTTGATCAGGCGAAGGATACTCGTATCACTCACCTTCTCAGACAAACCGATGGTTTCTTGCACCAGCTTGCCTCGTCTGTTAAGGCGCAGCAACGTCAAGCCGCAGAACGTTATGGCGATGAAGCTGGTGAATTTATCCAAGAGGAGGAAAGTGAAGTCGACGAAGAAGATGAAGAGGCCAACCGCAAGATTGACTACTATGCGGTAGCTCATCGTATCAAGGAGGAAGTCACGGAGCAGGCTAACATACTCGTTGGTGGCACGCTCAAGGAGTACCAGCTCAAGGGTCTCCAATGGATGTTGTCCCTTTACAACAACAACCTCAATGGAATTCTTGCTGATGAAATGGGTCTCGGCAAGACAATCCAGACGATCAGTTTGATTACGTATCTAATTGAACGCAAACAACAGCAAGGCCCATACCTGGTAATCGTTCCCCTGAGTACCCTGACTAACTGGAACATGGAGTTCGAGAAGTGGGCTCCGTCCGTCAGCCGTATCGTTTACAAAGGGCCTCCGAATACGCGAAAGCAGCAGCAGGAGAAGATCCGGCAAGGAAAATTCCAGGTTCTCCTAACCACCTATGAATATATCATCAAGGACCGACCGATTCTAAGCAAGATCAAGTGGTTCCACATGATTATAGATGAAGGCCATCGTATGAAGAACACCAACTCGAAGCTGAGCGCTACGATATCTCAGTACTACAGCACTCGTTTCCGTCTCATCCTTACCGGTACTCCTCTGCAAAACAATCTCGGTGAATTATGGGCAATGCTTAACTTTGTGCTTCCCAACATCTTTAAGTCGGTTAAGACGTTTGATGAATGGTTCAATACCCCTTTCGCCAATACCGGAGGTCAAGATAAAATGGAGCTAAACGAAGAAGAGCAAATCCTCGTGATTCGTCGTCTCCACAAGGTTTTGCGACCGTTCTTACTTCGTCGTCTGAAAAAGGATGTCGAGAAAGACCTACCCGACAAGACTGAGAAAGTCATCAAGTGCAAGTTCTCTGCTCTTCAGAGTCGGCTGTACAAACAGATGGTTACGCACCAGAAGATTGCTGTTAGTGATGGAAAGGGCGGCAAGACCGGAACTCGCGGTCTTAGCAACATGATTATGCAGCTCCGAAAGCTTTGCAACCATCCCTTCGTGTTTGATGAGGTTGAGAATCAGATGAATCCTACGAATACCAGCAACGACCTTCTCTGGCGAACAGCAGGCAAATTCGAGCTCCTGGATAGAATCCTGCCGAAGTACAAAGCCACGGGACATCGTGTTTTGATGTTCTTCCAGATGACAGCAATCATGGATATCATGGAGGACTTCCTCAGATTCCGTGGAATCAAGTACTTGCGCTTAGATGGTACGACAAAGTCTGAAGATCGGTCTGACCTTCTGAAGACCTTCAATGCACCAGATTCAGAGTATTTTATGTTTTTACTCTCTACTCGTGCAGGTGGTCTAGGTCTGAATTTGCAGACTGCTGACACGGTCATTATCTACGACTCAGACTGGAATCCTCATCAGGATCTCCAAGCTCAAGATCGTGCTCATCGTATCGGCCAGAAGAATGAAGTGCGTATTCTGCGATTGATCAGCTCCAATTCCGTCGAGGAGAAGATCTTAGAGCGAGCTAGGTTCAAGCTTGATATGGATGGCAAAGTCATTCAAGCTGGTCGTTTCGACAACAAGTCTTCGGAAACAGACCGTGATGCTATGCTTCGGACATTACTAGAGTCCGCGGACTTGGCGGAATCGGGCGATCAAGAGGAGATGGACGACGAGGAACTAAACATGATTCTTGCGCGAAATGAGGATGAAGTTGGCGTCTTTCAAATGCTGGATGAAGAACGTGCAAGAGATCCGATATACGGAACAGCTCCAGGCTCAAAACGTGTCCCGCGACTCATGGCCGAGGATGAGCTTCCTGATATCTATCTATCTGAAGGCAATCCTGTCAGTGAAGAGCAGGAAGAGGTCTTGGGTCGAGGTGCTCGTGAGCGGATCCGAGTCAGGTATGACGACGGTCTCACCGAGGAGCAATGGCTCATGGCAGTTGACGACGACGATGATTCGCCCGAGGCCGCAGCGGCACGGAAACAAGCCCGAAAGGACAAACGAGAGACAAATAGGCTTAAGAGAATGGCGGTGCTAAATGCGTCAGGTGGTAATTCTCCGAGCGCAAGTCGTGCAAGCACTGAGGAGGTCGAGACTCCACCAAAGAAGCGTGGTCGCAAACCCGGTAGTAAGAATGAGAAACGCAAAGCAGAGGATGATGACGGCGAGCCGCCTGCTAAAAAGCGGCGTGGGCCTCAGGGTCGGCCCCGAGCGACGGTAGGCAATGGTGATTCGCGTCTCAGTCCGGAAGTGCGGCAAGTCTTGCAGAGGAGTTTGCGTAATCTCTACGATGGCTTGATGAGTCTTGAAGCCGATATTGCGCCCGAAGATCAGGTTGATGATGATGACGACGACGAGCCCACCAAGCGACTGATCATTGGCCCCTTCATCAAGCTACCGTCTAAGCGGGATTACGGTGATTATTATCTTCTCATCCAGAATCCGATCTGCATGAATCAAATACAAGCCAAGATCAAGAGAGAAGAGTATAACAGCATCAACGATATGCGCAAGGACATTGTCTTGATGTGTAACAATTGCAAAACCTACAATGAAGATGGCAGTCTTCTCTACTCGGATGCAATTGTTATGGAGGTACGCTTGAGGTATCCCTATCCGACTTCGGTTCATTGTACTAACATTGATAGAAATTCTTCAATGCGCGCGCACAAAAAGAACTCAACGAGCACCCGGAACTGGCGGAGCTGGAAGACCCGTCCGGTAAAGACAGCTCGGCGCCTCCCACCAGTGCAGGAACCCCTCAGTCCTCCGCCAACCCAACGAGGATAAAGTTGGTAACCAATGGTACCAGCCAAGCAAGTATGGGTACAGGCGGCATTCAGAGTGACGGCGAATGATATTCTTACATGTCCACCTACCTACCTACCCATCTCCCCACCAGTCATGATAATGCTCATTTAGGACTTAATCGTATGGTAAGTCCGTCGTTGAGACTCAGGACGGTTGTTATTCGGGGTTGCCGACACATTACACAAATAAAACACGCTCAGACCGTATTGGTCTCGGACGCATTGTGAAGTTCTTGGCGTTCTGGTTGCTTTCTTACAGGCGATAGGGGAAAGAGGAGACGACTGGCACGTGTACCACAAACCAATTAAGCAGTATTGGGGGGGCAAGCAATACCCTGGGGCTTCTTCTCTCTTGCCTTCATTCATACACCGCAACTGTAGACCGTCCTTTTTTTCCGGGTGGAGGGAAAAGCTCTCCCCGTACCGAGAGCATCCCGTCGATTTGACCTACGTTTACTTTAATAGGGTAGATACACTCCTAATACAGAGGTCTTCCCGAGCAAAATCCCCCCCCTTTCCAACATGTATTTATATGCCTGATTCAAGCTAGTCTAACTAAAGAACTCTTTCAAAATCATTGGTGGCCAAAAGGAGTTATGTGATTGGAGTCCTTGCTCTACTACCTGATGGAACTAAAAATAGCACTAAGCTCGATTATGGTACCACAGCTCACCAGGAAACATAAGAGCTTCCGTATTCAAAAAGAAGCCCAGGGATCTGGCTTGGCTCGCTGCTGACATCTAATTTACTGTCATTCAATCATGATACCTGGCTGTAACACAATGATCAATCATCTTATTCATTGCTATCTCACTTGGTTGGTACAATGGCCTACTGCCGTCGTACGATGGAGAGTGTACATAGCAAGATGAACCAATAAACTCGAGACTCCGGTTCGACGCCTTCTCAAGAGAGACGACGAGTCGAGTCACTGCTCGTTGGAATACACCACCACGGAAAACAGAGTATCAAGCTCAGAGATCTCCTAGGGTCACTAGGAACTCTGTTATCCCGCATTCCTTGTTCCTTTCTCCCGGATCCTGCCTCAAGCTGCGTATCTGCATGAAAAAAGAGTTCAGTGTGAGCCCTCTCTCCCTCGAGCAGGTATCACAACTTCACAGAAAGCTATTGTTATGTTCAATGCCTTCTATATCTGACAGCAAACCCAATCTGCATGACACAAAATCATAGGGATACTCAGGATATGGAGGCTCTCGGCCTTCGCTTCAACAGATGGCCAGAGCCCGTTGATTTCAAGTGCTCGTTTAGGGCGGCTCGCTCATGTTCGTGCGTGTTCCATAAATCACCGACGGTTGGTGCGGACTGGTGCTTTTTAGCACTAGTACCAGGGCGAGTGGGGAAAGTCTCAGGTCCAACCATGGGGTTGCGCTGCCGTCTGGAGACAGGGCCATGATACGTCTCCGGTAGGCGGCTGTGCCAGCATTGCTCCCATTTGCGGTCATCAGGGTTGGTGCAATCGCCGAGGTCTTGGATGGCATCACATACTATCTCAACACCGGCGCGTCCGTGGTTGTGTATAGTGATAGCATAGTCGGTAGTGCACTTACTGCAACCGGAGAAGGAATTGATGCGCAATTTGAACGCATCCAAATCCCAGCCATCCAGCCCAGCGGGCTCCGGAAGGCCTATCTTATTCTGCGCAGTCGTGATGACTGAAGAGATGGCGCTGCTAACATCAGTTTTAAGGAAGGGTTCCCAAAATCCGGTGTCCGGAGAGGGGCTGAACGCGTCCGATACATCAGTGTTGTGGTGGCAAAATGTGAAAATCTCTCTCATCTCTCTTTCACGGAAGGCGGCAGACGTGGCGATTGTGGTGAAAAAAGGCATGACCTTCTCTGGCAGCAGTAGTATTCGGTAGATTCTGTGGAAGAATAAAGAGCGGTCAACGATGACTGCCTCAGTATCCAACTTGAGATATCCGTGAAGAAATTCTGGGTTGCTGCAGGCAGTCCCAAGTCTGGCAAGCTTCCAGTTGGTGGATATGCTGAGATGGGAGAGTGGCAAGCCGGGTCCCGGGCCGTTGCAAGCACGCTCGATAACGGCGCGGGCCTCGTCGAATGTGAAGGCGTAGTTCGGCCATAGGGGGCCAAAAGTCATCAGGCCTTTGGGACGCAGTTGGGGGATATCCTGAATCAAGGCAGTAGTGTGTTGAGCAAGTCGGCACTCGCCCGTGGGGTTCTTATGAAGCTTCCAACATCGCCGACATATGAAGAGACCCGGATGGTCATGTGTTAACAGCTGCAGGAACTCGTTTCTCGGAGAATCTATTTGGCGCGAGCGTAAGAAACCTCTTCTGGGGGTAATCATCATCTCCCTGTCTATAGCCGAGAGATGGCGGTGTTTGAAGGGTGCGTGCCGGAAGATGTTGAAGGCGGCTTTGCAGGTCAAAGAGAATAGGACGACATGAGAAGAATCAAGGAGTTCTAAAATTCCGAGAACGAGTTCTGCTGGGAGGTCTAGAATCCAACATGGGCCGGCGAGCACAGGGGGTGCTTGTTGAGTTGCTGGCTGGGTTGAGGTCGCCATGGCTGTAGGAGAATTGGTTGATAAACTATCCGTGTTGTCGCAGAGTGTCGTTAGAATTCAGATTCCGACTTGGGAGAAAAAAGAGTATTTCTACTCCTCTCAATTGGGTGCGACGACCCTTTTCGAATACCTAGGAACTGGATGAGTGAATGAGAAGATGAGTTGAGGTGTAAGGTGGACGAAGGGTGAAAGGGTGAAAGGGTGGAAAGGTGACTGACGTCTCAAAGTGGCCGTAGAAATCAAAGGTTCGCTTGGAGCTGATGCGTTATGGAAGTCGCGTCTCATGCGATACGTACCTACCTAGATACATGTAGGGTATATACATCTATGGCTCCTAAGGTAAAGTCACCAATGCGCATCTACAGCATCGTCCTTTCCCTTATTTCTTGATAGCAGCAACAGCTACCCGCATGAAATAGATGTACCTTAGGTAACTGAGGCAGGCACATGTGGTTACCCAATACGGCTGTTTCGTTCTTTCTCTAGCGAATGAGGCGCATGAGCCACTTTTGATTAAATATTTTGTCTAAACCTCTTTGGGAAATATGTAACAGAGCGGTATCTTCAATCTCGCTGGCTACTTGGCAGCTTCTATGTTTAGAAAGCTACCTACA
The DNA here is from genome assembly GCA_022578575.1 of Hypoxylon sp. FL0543. Lineage (NCBI taxonomy): Eukaryota > Fungi > Ascomycota > Sordariomycetes > Xylariales > Hypoxylaceae > Hypoxylon > Hypoxylon sp. FL0543. The sequence goes on along the minus strand of MU393989.1, from coordinate 1,740,958 downwards.
ACACTGACATGTTAGAGTTGTCTCTTTCGAGCGGCAGCACCTTGTACCATTGCCATCACTGCCACCACGACTCCGTGACCCATATGGACTATCTTTTCGTTCGTCGCGAGTTCTCACCACATATGCAATGTGGCTCGCACCGGACAGGCGTCGTCTAATCACCAGCTTTCCATTACTTTTAATCGCAAGTCAGGTCCTCGCCCAGCCCGACTCGACCACCTCGACAACCCATGATGGCGCAAAGCCGCCGTCGAGTATAGCGACGGCCGAACCAACATGCGAGTCGAGGACGGTCAACTATATCACCCATACTCTGCCTCAGCAATGTCTTACATCCGGCCCTTCGGCCTTCTCTACCCCAGAGTCCGCGAGCGCTACCGCGACGTCTGAACCCACGCCCAGCGCTACCGACGACGGTGGCGCCATCGAAGAGAACGAGCTCGATGCGGACGGTAACGATCTCAGTACCGGCGCATTTATGTCTTTCGAGGAATGGAAGGCTATGATGCTTGAGAAGTCTGGACAAGAGGCCTTGGAGCCGAGGCATCGTAAGACTAAAGAGACGCACGGCGAATATCCCGGAGAGGACTTTGATAGTCTCGGAGACGAAGGCGAGGTGTCGCTTGATTTTGACGCGTATTCGGATAGGATATCCGAGATCACGTCGGCCACTAGGCCATCGCAGAAAGAGAAGGACAAGGAAAAGCAAGTCGAGAAAGTGAGCTATGACGAGGGGCTGGCCCAGAGTTATCGGAGTAAAGATGCCGGGAAGACGTGTAAGGAGAGGTTCTCGTATGCTTCGTTCGATGCTGGCGCGACGGTCAAGAAGGCAAGCCCTGGTGCTAAGAACCCCAAGGCTATTCTGGTCGAAAACAAGGACTCGTATATGCTCCTGGAGTGCGCCATGAAGGACAAGTTCGTCGATATCGAGCTGAGCGACGATATCCTGGTCGATACTGTTGTCATAGCGAACTTCGAGTTCTTTTCGAGTATGATACGCCACTTCCGAGTTAGTGTAAGCGATCGGTATCCCGTCAAGTTAGAGAAATGGAAGGTATTGGGCACGTTCGAGGCTCGTAATTCCAGAGATATTCAGCCGTTCTTGGTCGAAAACCCCCAGATTTGGGCCAAGTATCTGCGACTTGAGATATTGAGTCATTATGGTAATGAGTATTACTGTCCCCTGTCTTTGATACGAGTCCATGGCACACGTATGCTTGACTCGTGGAAGGAAGCCGACCCTGCCGACCTTGAGGTCGAAGATGATGCAAGTAAGACGGCATCTGAAGGCGCACAGGAGACTGTCGAAGTGACTGAGGCTCAACCCGAGGAGGTTGAGGTAGCCGAACCTCGCCGGTCTGAGGACCAGGTCGCTCCAGGGCAGAGTCGCTTTATACCTTACTGGGACGAATTATACTTTCATCATATCTACCCATTCAACTTGACTTGCGCAATTCTTGATGCAGACGAATTTACATCACAATCCAATGGAGAATCTGATCAAGACGCAGCCGCAAACAAGCCTCAGTCTGTTGAGACCGCCGAACAAACAGCTTCAGTTGGTTCCAGTACTTCTTGTCTAGGGGCTCCAACAACGCAATCCGCCAGCCAGGCAATTACCGATTCGGGACGGATAACATCCCCTAGCGATTCCAGCGATGTACACACAAGCACAGCTATAGCAAATTCAACAGATTCTACGTCCACTCCCACATCCACCCCTGAGCCAAAACCAGGTTCTGTAACGTCATCAACGGCAACCACCACGATCACGTCGCCAAGTCTCGCAAAGACGGCCAGCGCGCAGTCTCCCCCTAAGAGCAGGACGCCCGCCTCTACCTCCGTAAAGCCGCCATCCTCGAGGTCAGTCACGGTGTCCAAAGGCCAGCCCTCCGGTTCTCCCACAACACCTCGCAACAAGACGGGGACAACCACAACCTCGTCCACCGCCTCGGTCCCCACGATCCAGGACTCGTTCTTTAAGGCGCTTAACAAGCGCATCCAAGCGCTTGAGTCTAACACGACCCTTTCCCTGCAGTACATTGAGTCCCAATCGCTGTTCCTGCGGGAGGCGCTCGCGCGTCTCGAGCGGCGCCAGGTGGCCAAGGTGGACCTGTTCCTGGACACGCTAAACAAGACGGTGCTGGGCGAGCTGCGCGAGGTCCGCGTCCAGTACGACCAGATCTGGCAGTCCACCGTCATCGCCCTCGAGACCCAGCGCGAGCAGTCGGAGCGCGAGATCGTCGCCCTGTCCACCCGCCTCGGCGTCCTCGCCGACGAGGTCGTCTTCCAGAAGCGCATGGCCATCTTCCAGTCCCTGCTCCTCCTCGGCTGCCTCGTCCTCGTCATCTTCTCCCGCGGCGGCATCGCCGCCGCCGCCGCCGACGCCTACTACCCCAACGAGCGCTTCCTCGGCGGCCTCTCGTCTCCCATCTTCCCGTCTACGCCCAGGGCCCAACACGCTCTGAAAGGCGATCGCGATCACCGCGAAGCCAGCCCCAACCCAGCCCAGCTTGTCCCCGTCGAAGACGCGAGTTCCCAGCCGCGCTTGCGCCGCAGTCCCAGCCAGACGCCAGAGCACCCCTCCTCGCTCCGCCGCCGGCCAAGGGGGAGCTCCAGAGCAGGCTTGGATGGGGCCGAGACCCCCGAGTCCGCCAGCCGCCGGCGGCTCTCGCCAGGCAGGCCCTCGACGGGGCCACGCTCTGCGTCCGCCGGGTTTTACCGGGCTCACACGTCGTCGGACGTGGATCTGGGTTACGACTCGGAGCCGGCCATGACGCCCGCTAGGGACAGAGGCGAGGACGGAGAGGAAGGGAACACCTCCTACCCTGCGGATGGTGATGAAGTGGCTGTAGGGAAGGGCGGCGGGGAGAAATACCCAGAAGCATTAGCTAGAAAGTCGGAGAGGCAACTGACGCCCTCTTCGGAGGCTGATGTTACAGAGTATATGCCTCTGTCGACGAGACCGCCTTTGACGCACAGCACCTCGACACGGAAGCCTCTGCCCGCTTTGCCAGAGGATCCGGATTGAAGTACGTGATTAGTTTAGTGTTAGGAGAGCCTGATGGTTATGAATAATGAGATCATGAGTACATGAATGTCCCTACCGGTGGCGTGATGTAAATTAGGTATCTACGAAAACTGAGTAGTCGATGTCTATTACATTCACGGAAGTATTTAGCAAGAAGAATGAAGTCAATCGAGAATTGCAATCTACCTAAAGGCTAAAGCTAAAGTTGTTCGGATACGGGTCGAACTCCGTACCTGTTCAACATACCTTGGAAGAATGTCTGCGTACAATGTGAACCGGCTGACAACAAACCCCTGCCTAGACTGAAGCAGCGACCACAGTATTGAACTGTGGACGCCCAAATTTCCTAGTCGTCTAGTTCGAGTGCTACTAGAAAGCCCAATGTATCATCCACTCCACGCCATCCTCCGGGGACACCCTGAGGAATACCGAAAGCGTTCGAATGTGAAAATGGGGCCTGAATTGTGTTCTCTAGTCGCATTTCGCAGGTGTTGTACAATGTGGTTGATTTGACAGCCTGCCAGACAACCAAGGATCGTCAAAAAGGTGTGCTAAAATAAAGTGCATGCGCATGGTTCAGTCGAGCGGTCTAGGGCGACTTTCTGTTGATAAACAGGAACAGTCACTGATAGAGACCTCGAAATTGAAACCATGGTTCACTTCGTGGGCTTTCTGAACGACCGCGCCAACGTGAAATGTTAACCGTATGAGTGGAGAAGGCATGACTCTCCATCGCCCATGGAGCAGTCTCGACAAAGTTGAATAATGAGTCGAGAATCTGGCCGTCCCGTTCTGGAAAGTACCCTTGAAATTTTTTTTTTTTTTGGTATTTTTGTCTTTTTAAAACTCAATGGAAATCTGGACGATTATAACTTGAGAGGAACGTTGCAGGTTCGCCTCTCCTGTAGGCGGTATTAACAACCCTCTCGCAAACTGACCAGTTATGGAATAAAGCCATACGCAAGGCTATGATGAAGTTAGCTAGGGCTCTTCGCGTGTGCAGGCTCGGATCTTGATGCGACTCACTTGCAAGCAAATTGTGATCAACTCAACCTCCAAATCTTGGTGTTACCGGAAAATCATTGACGTCTGAGATAGGGAGGGAATGTGAGTAAGGTGATTACTACGGAGTAAGTCGTCTGAGCGCAACACATCCAGAGAGATTGATTCCCCGGTGACAGTTGCAGAAGCGCCCTAGACTCTACTGCGGGTTGTAAAAGGTCTGGGTCTGGGTTTGGGGTTGGGGGTAGATGGGGGCGGTGTAATCGGCCGCCTCGAGTCGCGGATTTCCACGGTCGAATTGGGAACGGCGCCGACGCTGCTCATCACGGAAGTGTTGGCCTGCATTGGGAGTGAAAAGGCCTGACCGTACGTTAATAACCTGTGCATGCAGATGTAACCTGGGAATTACATACCAACATGCTCTGCGTTCTCGCAACTACGCTTCATCTTCGACTGGTTGTCCGGCTCAGGGAACGGTTCTTCCTCACCGGCAAGGTCAGGGCGTGGTCCATTCAGAGTATGAAAGAGCTAGAAAATGAATAGAGTCAGTTATCATCCAAGCAGCTCTTTAAGAAATCGGCTTACCTTAGGTCGATAGTGTGGTGCCTCCAGCATGACCGAGCTGTTGCGGAATTTCTGCACGAGGCAGTCTTTGCCTTGAATAGCTAAACTCAAATTCAGCACTTTTGAACACGATCAACTGGTGGGAGGATTGCCTTACTAGCATAAGAGATCTCGGCAACCTTGTCGCTCTTAAAGCAGTTCCAGCGCTGATTGCCTCTGGCATGCACAAACTAGATCTATGTCAGCACGCTTGCTCGTCGTTCGACTAAGTATGACCTTACATCGACGATATCCAGTGGCTAAGACATTAGTTAGCAGTGTGGCAATGGACACGTGCAGGAAGGGGACAAGACTCACATCGACAAAGTTGATGAACGCATAACCAACGCTATAGTACTTTAATCAGCAGTTGTCTCTACCACGTTTTCAATAAAATTACTCACTTGCAATCGTTGGCGAAGTCGATGCGGAGATACATGAAATCGTACTTTCCCCAGCTGGAATCGTCGACAATTCTCTTTAGCAGAGCTTGGTCGACCTTGTTGGGGATGTTGCGCAACATGATCTACAGAGTTAGCTCCTATTGTGAAATGTTTTATATATGAGCAACTTACCGTCGTACGCACGTCGATTCCATCTCGAATTCGGGCGACATCAACGTGGTTGTGGTGGTTAGCCGCGTTGTAGTACGGCGAGCGGCTGATTCGCATAGCGTTCTGTCGGCGGCCGTAATGCTGGAATTGTCGCGGAGTTACGAGATCCGTAGACATCATAGAGCCTTGTGTTGACATGCCGCTGCTCGCTAGGGAATAGTTACTGGGTGGCAGCATGCTGTTATAGGCCCTGGACGGCTCGGACACGTACGGAACGGCCAAAGGCAAGCCAGGATACAGCAGAGGCACCATACCATAAGGCTGCTGAAGCGGAAACATGTTCGAAGAAACGGCCGATCGTGCCGGTGTACCGAAAAGGGAGTTAGCAGCAGATGGAGCTACTGATTGAGGCCTTCCAATCGACATTCGTCGGAAGTCACTAGTCAACTCTGATGGCGTGGTTGCAGTCCGGGTTGAGCTGCTGAACGGGAACAGAGTCGAGCTTGGCATCAAGTCAGGTCGATGCAGCATCATGCAAATGTGGAAACCCTGTCAGAATATTATTAGCGATTTGGTATTCTAACACTCGGGAAAGGATACTCACCCCCATAACGAGGCTGTTGAACTTCGACACTGCACGTAAAGACATGTCATTGTCGCAGAATTCAGCGATAGCGCTCATCAAGCTTCCCTCCACACCATCGTGGAGTTTGAACGCGTATAAATCTCCCTCAGATCGCAGGATCATCTTCATAATACCCTCGATCTGCGAGACGGCCATGGGATTCGCCGAGTGTGGAAATACGCTGAGGTAAATCTGGCCCTCATGGATAGTAACGAGGCCCGCTCCAGGTTCGACAACCATGGAGAATTCTCGAGGGCTAATTGAGCGGACAGCCCAGTTACGTCCTCCGAGAGTAATCTTCGAGAAGACGGTACATGCGTCACGAATATTAGAAAAGCGGACAAAGACCTGGTCGCCGAACTCATAAATTTCCCTGGTTCCTTGGAACACTGTGCCCATCTGGTGAAGTTCCTGTATGCAGTTAGCTACAGAGCATGCGATTAGAATGAGGATTATATCTTACGGATAAGTAGAGCTCCGTGTCAGACGCGGCCACTTTGCCACTGGCTTTGGCAGAGATAGCCAAGCATCGTGAGATTCCAGAATCTGTGCTCAGCTTGTCATGGACGAAGTCCGAGGAGGCCATGCTGGCTGACGGCTCAGACAGTCCAGAAGGCTGGCTGTAGCCCTGAGTCAGATCCTCGGACAATGCATCTGCTCGCTCAGGCTCAGACGTTGCAATGCGGGGAACTAAATCCGACGGCAACGGGGAAAAGACAGAAGCAGTCGGGGATAGCTTCTGTCTTGCCTTGAAGCTGGACTCGGAAGTGACGAAAGGGTCCTGGTGATGAGCACCACCACGGTAAAAGACGCTGGATCGTCCGAGAGGCTGCAATGCAGCCAACTTGTACTCGACGGGACCAGCCTCACGAGCATTGGAACTAATAGCTCCTAGCATCCTGGCAGATCGGACAGAGCCATCCTCGGGAGAGAATGTTGTCAGTCGGGTGTCAGGAGTACCCTTGAACGAATCGGCTGCTCCACTTGAAGAATGAGGCGAGGTCGGGTTGAATTGACCCTCTCGAGCCTGTTGCATGCCCATCTTGTCCGAAGACTCGTAAGGCATCTCGACGATAGTATTGTAGAATCGGATACGATGCAAGTTCTCCGGCAATCCCTGATCTGGCGTTAGTAAGACTAAACAGCATAGCGCATGAGAAAAAATGAGATAAGTCAAAGGTAGTGCTAAGTCATATGTCTACCTAGATTTCAGGCATGTCTCTGGCAAGGAAAGGGAGTCCGCTTACTTGGCTAGGATAAGAATGGTTCTCTGAAATACGCAGAAGTATGCTCAAATAGAACAACCGAGCGTCGGGTCTGTGGCCTTCTCAAGAGGAAGATTAGATTTGACGGGCTTCCTATGACCATTAGTAAAATGAAAGGCGGCTAGCAATGTAGAGGATTCGCGCGGATAACAGGATATACTATGAATGAAAATGTGGCGTGTTGGCTGGTCTGATCTCGTTGAAGGGAACACCTAGCTTTAGGTGAGAGAAGGCTGGCCACTTGCCAAACTAATGGCTAGGTGCGTTGAGAAACCAAACTTCTTGAAAAGAGCAATAAAACAGTTGAAAAGAGTGACAGCATGTAATATGGAGCGAGTCTCAAATATGAGTTTGACAGAGAGCAGCATTAGGGGCATATTGGTGGCATTTGATGAGGTGTAAAAGCTTTCAGAACCAGCAACATGGAAAGACATTTTGGGAGAACTTACCGTCTAGGAAACGAGTTCTTGAGTGGATGGCTATGGTGAAGGAAACGTCTGGGGAACTCAGGAATTTTCGTCAAGGGTGCTCTCCAGCGTTGGAAATCAGAGATTGTGTTGGGGCGAAGAGTGAAGGAAACACATAGACTTACCGATTGGACTTTCGTAACCTTGGACTAGGGACGCAATGGCCTATGTCGTAACGGAATTGAAGTGAATTGTTGAAAACAGAGCTTTCAGATTTCCTCGACTTCGGTTTTAGGGCCTTAGGTGTTAACCTGTTACATGCGCGGTTAGTTGGGAAGACCCCGTGAGAGTTTCAAGGCAATGAAAACTTCTGAATCGAAAAATTGGGCAGGCGTAATCTGATATACTCACCAGCCAATAAAGACTTGGTAGTTATCTACACCGTATGGGTTCTAGGTGCGAGTGTAGTAGTAAAGGGTAGAAGGGGTTGATGTGCTTTTGGGTAAGTCGTGATGTTGGATGTGTGTGTATGTGTGTGTGCGTATGCGTATGTGTATGTGTGGTAGGGTAGGGTAAGAGGCACACCAGAAAGAATTTATGAGCAGCAAGAAGGGCACAAACCCTTTGAGACAAGGGAAACTTCCGGTCTGCTCAGAGTCTGCTCTCGCCTTGATCAATTTCTGCAACAGGAAAGTGGGAGGACTTCCGGCCGGATGATATCCGCTTAGACAACGGGGAAGGGACTGTGATGTACAAGGAAATAGCAGAACTTGCCTACTCTGAGAATGCCTGTTATCAAAGAAACGTACGTTGAAGAGGTATCTTGGTAAGTTGAGCTGAGTTGAATGTCAAGAAAGACTGCTGCTCTTAGGACGCCTAAGTTGGTTAGGTGAGATGCGGCTGTCGAATTGTGCGAGACAAAGTCGTCGAAGAGCCGGCCAACTGAGTGCAAGATGGTCAAGAAGAGAGATCAGTCAGTGCCTACAGTGTTTGAATGACGCTCATAATTACCGAAAATCTCAATTAGAATCCGTAGGAACTCCGATCCTTATGGCACCAAGGCAAAAGGTGTCAATCTCAACGGCCCCTCGGGATGCCTGTGTCTCAAAACGCTCCTAGACCGTGAATTCAAAGGCGTTCCAACGGCAACACCTTTCCCCCAAGGACGTGAAATCGAGTAAAGTTGACGTGATCGACCCAAGACTTGTCAGTGTCCCAAGGTGGAAGAAGAGTGAGTGAATGAATGACTGAATGACTGAATAGGTAGGTAGGTAGGTAGACGAGAAGAATGTGCGGTTTAGGTGTGAAGAATCAGAATCAAGATTTTGACTTGTGGGATTCTGAAGAAGAGTTGGAACTAGGGCAATCTAGTGATTGTCAGTTGGAATGCTTAATTGTGGATGGAAAGGGCATTCAAGTCTTGTTCAAGGGGTGTCCAATGCTTGCGGTAGGTGCATCTGATGTCAGGACAGAAAGAGCTCGTTTCAGATACCAAATAAGGCGACTACTATAATCGCAGGCGGAGACTAGGTACCTCCTATACGAGGATCATGATAGTCGCCCATGCAAATTTTTTCATTGGATCAGGTTATGAGTACACGCACCATTGTTTGTTCCTGCCAGTGACCAAGGCTGCTCAGGGCCTAGCTAGACACGATTTCGACACAGTTTGAACGTGGCCGGAATGAGATCGGACGAATGTAAACCAGTGTCCCACATGGCCGATGATTGCTTTCATCCATGTCCAGATAATAAGCTCAAGGGGGGGAAAGATTAGTGGTTGCGTCAATAATACCTTGAGGGGATTAGACCAGCAAGCACCTTTCCCCTCATAGATAGAGTAGGTAATTATACACCCATCACACCATTCATGTCTGCACGCCCACATGAGTAGGTAGGTAGTCCTTCTAGCCAGTGAGCCTTTGGCCTTCCGGCGTTGGAGCATGCTCTTGAGAAGTAGAAAACCCCCCATGGTATGCAGACCATTATCCAGTTGGCCAGATCCAAGTCTTCCCGTCATCCGCCTCCTTGCAGGCGGAAAGTTGAGGCCTTGCTGATGCCGTTGACCCAAAAGATGAACGTGCATTCGAATGCCCACCCTGCGCTGGTATACCATCGACCGGGACGACAAAGTCATCCATCGAGTACGAGACCTGAATCTCCTGTCTTACCCTACGGCTGGGGTAAAGTCGAATCACCAAGATGACAGCATCTCGGAAGGTCGGGCTCAGAAAGAGAGCACTGCTCGTTTACCCTCTTGCTATATGCTTGGAAAGACCATAGGCGAGATGACTTCTAACTGGAGTCATACTTCGTTTCTAGAGCGTCTGGCTCATTATAATGTGTCAACCCATACTTTGAACCTGCTGACTTGGTTAGTCTTCTGAACATATAACAGGTTCAATTGATGGAGCTTGGAAGTGACTTTGCCTAGGTCTTGTATTAAGCCAAGAGGAATCACACTTGCTAAGGAATCTCACTTCTTAGGTTTCATAGCCCCTTGAATTGTCAAATGACTAGAAAACATAAGTACTGTCTAGCCTTTCACTGCTGCTAGATAGAGAGAGCCTGAAGTATCGTGGTATAATCCTTTCTCTTGCTGTTCTATGGATGCGATGAATATATTGAGTAGGAGTGATGCTGCGTACTTCATTAGAAGCCCTCAGTTAGGTACGTATAGAAGGTATACACAGAGAATTATCGACGAGCAATAAACAATGGAAATGAATGAGAAAATCTGGGGTATGTGGGGAACAGCGCGCATAAAAAAGGGGTTACGGAATTTAATGGGCGGCGTTGGTCTAAGCAGTGACAAGGCGTCCTAAAATGAGCAAATTCAAGAGTCCCTACCTACAGGTAGGCAACTTATTTGAAGGTCGGCGTTAAATCGGTCAACGTAACGTGAATGAGAACCAGGACCGCGGCGTTTCCACACAAGTCAGGCGGCGGCGGCCAAAATACCTACATAGTTCTGCCACACCCATAAGCTATAACCTCCCGAATTTATGTGTGTTATTGATCGCGATTGTTTTATACGGAATTGCGCACGATAGAAATACCTTTTCAAAGCATAAAAAACACTGTATCAAAGCTTAGTTATTCATCTATATGTCTATAGAAATCTTTTATATTTAATATTATTGCGTCATGCTAAAATAAGGGGATGAAGGTTTCGTCTTTTGGGCAATATTGGGCTAGCTGATGGATTATGGTAGAACTATTCTGGCCACTTGACAAGTTGAAGTTCTGCGCCACGGTTTTGCGCCACTCAGACATATGCAGATGGCCCTGGTCTGGGGGTGCTGCCGCCATGGGTACCTAGGTACATACAATACCAGGTCAACATAGTGCGTACAATAAGCGGGTGGGGCTGAATGCATGAAGCTGATCGCATGTACATGTTGTTACCTACTGCTGTGGGTAGCTTAACCTTTCAAGTTGCTGCTGTACGAATAGCTGTAAATGAAATGGACCATTTTCTTCGTTTAGGGTCGAGGAAAGAGCTGATACTTAGGACCGTAGAATAAAATCCGACGATGACGTTCCGCCCTGCCATAGATTGGCCGTATTTGACGCACCTCTCCTGTTGAATTCGCCGTCAACCTGTCGCATCCTATCGTGTCATATAGGTACCTAATGCGAGCTAGCCCTCTCAAACAACATCATGCCGCGAAGAGTACAAAACTACGATGAATACGGCTCCGCCGTTCAGCAAATCATCCTGTCCACATCAGACGCCGAGTTTCTCGATCAGTTGATACCTGTTCTAAAAGATGCGACGGCGACCAATCGAGCAGCCGAGCTCACCCAGAACCTAACGCAATATGCTGAAGATCGGGAGTCCGAGATAGAGAGAATAGGTTTGACGAAGCACGAAGAGTTTCTAGGCTCCGTCAATCATCTCCAAAACGTCCGCGAGCGAACCGTAGCCTTGACGGCTGACATACTCGAACTGAATCAATCCATTCAAGCCAGTACGGAGAAGTTGGCAGAGCAGAAACAGGCACTGGTCAATACGCGGGCTATACGAGAGAACATCTCAGATGTATCCGACGCGCTGAAGGAATCCCTCAAGATCCTGCATGCCGTAAACAATGCCCATGACTTGATTCGCAAGAAGAAATACTATGCCGCCCTCAAGTCCCTCGAAGATCTCCAGAACGAATTTCTCATCCCAATAATACAGAATAACTATGCGACTCAGCACCAGCTTGCCAATCTGATCCAAAAGTCCATCCCGGCGTCCCAGAAGATTATATCTGAGGCAGTCATGACAGATCTGAATACTTGGTTGTTCCGCATTAGAGAGACATCGCAATTTCTGGGAGAGGTAGCCTTCTATCACACAGAGATGCGACGTACAAGGCAACGTGAGAGGGCCGAAAAGGACGAATTTCTGAATAATTTCAAGCTAAACTCCGCCATCGAGCTGGTCTTTGATGAGAGCGAGGAATTCGATGTGCTTGACAATGAAGAGCTCAAGGTGATTCCTACTGCTACTGATATATTTGTAATATGTGCCTATGCTAAACCAAGGCGTCAGGTGGATTTCACCCCTCTATTCGAGGCTCTGCATATCCACGAAGCCCTCGGCCAGAGCGACAAATTCCGATCCGAGTATGCCGCCACAAGAAGGCGACAGAAGGAGCTCCTACTACCGAGCTCTGTGAGCCTCACCACTGACGACGAGTCTTCACTAAGCAGCCTACTGGAAGGTATTGCGGGATTTGCTATCATTGAAAAGGCGACGATGCGACAAGTCCCCCAACTACGCACGGCTATTGATGTGAGCTGTGTCCTCCATCTGCTAGGCAATAGCGCTGACATCTGCAGGTTGAGGAGCTCTGGGATTCGATGTGTTCTGCGGCGATATCCCTGACATCCAAGGCCCTGGGCGATATTAATGATGCTCAGATTCTCCTGAACATCAAAGGCCGAATCGATCTCTTCATTCTAACAATGGAGGCAAGTTATTGGCGTCTTTATGTAGCAGCTTTCTGACCGGTTCTTCCAGGGATGGGGATATTCCGTCTCAAGACTTGACGAGTTCCTAGTCGATCTCTTCGACAGATATGCCGAATTGTTAAAGAAAAGATTTAGCGAAGACTTCCAAGAGGTATGAGAAATCACGTAATATGAGGACAATAGACCCGGCTAACCATCTAAAAAAGATTGTCTCGACTGACGATTATATGCCAATGGCCATCAATACCAGAGAAGAATACGAAAAGGTGGCCAATGTTAGCTGGTTTACTCCAGAGAAGCCTATCGACGAACTCACGTAGGCCCATGCCATATACCTCTTTCGATACCCATCTAACTGTCATAGGTTTCCATGCGTTTTACCTTTCTCTCAGATGTATCCGCTGTGTTGCATTGATATTAGGAATTTCCTCAACCAGTTCTATTTTTTCTCGGATGACCATTTCCAGCATCCGAATAAGATCGATGATACACTGCGCAAGGTAGTTCTCCAAGTCCCCATATACCCGTCTTGCGACCATGATATTAATCTCATGCTGCTACTAGTCGCTCGACGAGCTCCTCACCGAAAAGGTGTGCCAGTCTCTGGTGGAGAGGTTGAGTTCGCAGTACCTGGGCCAAATAGTACAGATCTTGATCAACCTGGAACATTTCGAGATCGCCTGCCAGGAGCTGGAGCAGTTGCTGATTCGAGCACGATCTTCGGCCTCGGCGGGTGGCCCTCTGACCCTCGCAGCCACTGAGCAATTCAGAGAACATAAGAAAACTGCCGAAAAGCGCATCTTTGAGCTCGTGAACTCTAAGATTGATGACCTAGTGGAAACGGCAGAATACGACTGGACGGCATACAACCGTCCCACGGAACCCAGCAACTATATGCAGACTCTGACCAGATACCTTTCGAACATCATGAACTCGACCCTGCTAGGCCTGCCCAGGGAGATCAAGGAGCTCATCTACTTTGATGCGCTCAGTCACGCGGCAAACAAGATCCTGGTCAGTACACGAGCCCATTCAGATTCGGAAAGCCTAGTAGTAACAGTATAACGCAGGCTCTTCCCCTCTCCCCTGATGTAAAGAAAATCAACCCGAACGGCGTTGCGGCACTCTCGTTGGACGTTCAACACTTGACCACCTTCGTCGACGGTCTCGAGAACGGCTTCATGCTTCGGTCTAACTTGGACGAGCTCGAGCAAACCATCCAACTCCTCCAGTCGGAAAATACAGACGAGTTCTTCGACATCACCACTAGAAATAAGAAGTACGGGCGTGTGGACGCCATGAATGGTCCCATATTATTGGAAAAGTGAGTTTTCTTTGTCTTGACTCTTCGGTCCGAGATTTGACTAACAAACAATAGGCTCACTTCACAAATCACGAGTCCCGGCCAGACAGCCCAGCGATTCGCCAACTTCTCGTCAAACCTTTCGTCGCGTTTCGGTACCAAGTAGGGCAAACAGGCTGGTTTGCTGGTTGGCAGGCGTACTACATGGATATCATGGTCAAGATTTGTACAATAATCAAGTAAAAAAAAATTCAATCGATTTGCATTCATTGCACCATAGCCCGCAATCATAGCGGCAGACCCGGTGTCCTATAACCCCTGCGCCATACGAGCAAAATAAAATAAGAACATGTGTGGCCCTAGTATTATTCACTGAAATTCATTTCTGGAATGTACTGTCCCTCCGCCCTCATCCCATGGGAGTTATGGCTCTCCGTTGGATATTGTTCCGTCTCAGTTAGTTTCATCTTTAATCTCAGTTTGATCGTCTCCTCCTAAATTGTTGTCGGGACCTGGGTGCGCACCGTCGCATTGCTACTGCTGTTGAGGCATACCCGGGTAGCCGTACATGCCCTCCATGTCGCTGTACATTGCCTGCGGGGGCTGCTGGCTGTATGGACCCCCGGGGCCGGCTTGCACCTGGTTGTACATGGGAGGACCGCGGTATTCTTGCTCGGAGGGCATGCCGTGGCCTCCCATGCCGTAGTCGCCTGGCGCCATGTGGTTCGCGGCCGGTAATCCGTGCGATCCGGGCATCTGGTTACCGGCTGCTGCGGGCGGCACACCGCCTTGGGATGACTGTGCCTGTGCGGGGTTCGTGCGCTTAGCATGGCTCGCCTCTTCACGAGGTACAATGTCGATGAGGAAGTCGAACATGTCGCTCTTGGCTAGTGCGGAGGCGATGTCAGACCGTTGTAACGTGCGGCGCTTGTTCTCCTCGGCGTGGATCCAGGCTCGCATCGTAAGCTCGGTGATGAATATATCGCACCCCTTCGCGAACAAGATAGGTGCTTCGGCTGAGATCATCTTAACTTCGGGATCAGCCTTCATGACCTTCTTGATTCGTGCCAAGGGTAGTTGGTGCAGTTTGTAGTCATGTTGGTCCGACTCAAGATGGTTGATGGTGTTTTGCCAATACGTCGTCAGGATATCCTTGTATTGACCGTGGAGACCCTGGTGCACGTTGGCCCAAGGTCCGGTGTAGAGCTCGGCGGGTGCGAAGCCGGAATTCGCAAGCTATACAGTGTCATATTAGTGGGTGGTTAAGATGGAAGATGGAAGGCCAATAGAATGATTTGAGGAAGAGAGGCGGGCGGAGAGGGGGAGGGGAGAGAGTAGTGGGACTTACTGCTGCACTGGCACCTGGATGGAGAGATGATTAGCGACGTCGCACGAGCAAAGGCAACTCGCAACAGATGAAATGCGATGGGAGAGGGTACTTACCATA
Source organism: Hypoxylon sp. FL0543 (assembly GCA_022578575.1). Lineage (NCBI taxonomy): Eukaryota > Fungi > Ascomycota > Sordariomycetes > Xylariales > Hypoxylaceae > Hypoxylon > Hypoxylon sp. FL0543. The sequence goes on along the minus strand of MU393989.1, from coordinate 1,725,756 downwards.
GTGACCTCCGTGTGCTATATCATATACACCGGAACTTCCACCAGCTCCTCGCGACGATTGCGGGTGATTCGACGAGGACTGATCCATGGTATTTGATTTGGAAGGAGTTGCGCACCAGTTCTACAACCTTAACTGCGCAAGCAGAGGCGCGGGATATTTCAAAAACCGCGCGGGAAGGAAAACACAAAACCTGACGGGGCTGACAGGCAAACGGGAACTCTTGCGCTATGGTATTGCACGCACGCGCACGACAACCAATGTTGCTAGCGAGATATTCGAGCGTTTCCTATTTTCGGCTGCCGAGGATCCTCGCAGGTATCACTAGCAGGTCTGGGTAGACAGACTTCCCGACGGCGGAGAAATAAGATAAAGGGCTTGTTTGTATTGTTTACACAGGGCCCCAGGTCGAAGCTTGGTTTGCGCGTGGTGATGTAACAAATGAGCTTTTTGGCCGAGCAGGTACTAAAGTCGACCTTTGGATTGGCGAGATTGATTGGCCGGAGAGTTGGTGCGGGAGTGACCAGCTCTTGGGTTGCGGGATGATTGATTGGGCGGTGTCTGGGTTTGAGAATCGGTGTTTGTGCAATTTGGGTCGGGGTCGAGGAATAATAGCTCTTATCAGGTATCGGGCGCGGCGATTTTTCTGGCGCTTTATCACCTAGAGGATTATTATTCGCTCCCGAGAGTTGTTTTAGCTGAGTTTGCTCACGTTGCGGCTCGCTCCGAGAATTCCCACAATTATCTTTGTGCCTCGAAACCTTGAACTTAAGGTGTAAGGTGCACTGTTCCGTTGCTTCCAGTGTTTTTAGTGGCTTGTCTGCTCCCTTCCTCAGGTTCAGTCAGGCTCTTCTCTCCAACCAGCAACCGAGGCTCGATGAAAATGAACAAAAACGGACAGTGGCGAATATCAAATAATAATCAAAAAGAAGATGAACTTGGTTGGAATGCTTAATGCTTGTCAACTTATGAACTGTATATAATGTATGCATTCGCATGATCTGATCAACAACTCATGGCTAAGGTATTCATTAGCTCTATGTATGTGTTGGTCGGGATTGGGCAATGACGTGAATGGATTTTCTAGAAGTGCTTAGATCTTCGATGCGCTTTTACGTTGTAGGGCTGGCCGAGAAAACTGGGCAGCCTCGAAGGGAATCAATGCGCTGGCAATATGGTTGGGCATCAGCGACCGCCGATTGAATCGCCCGGCGCCCTCAATAGAGGGAAGCTGCGGACAGCAAGGTTGGGGGTGGCTGCAAGGGTCGGATGGGGGTGTGCTCGGAACACCTTGACAGGCAACTCCATCTGTTTATCGATAGGTTCCATCTGTGGTTCTGTGCAGTCCCATGTACGTATCCTAGCAGCCACATGCATAATGGGGCCACCGCCTCTCGGGACCCGCTACCAGCCACAATTTACTAGGACAAGAATTTTTGTATCCTCTGGAGCTCGAAATTTTATTTTCCACCCTTTGACACAGTCAACGCTGCCAACGAATTGAGTCGTCGCTCACCATGGCAGATACGACTACCGACAGTCTGTCGGATGATCAAATTGAGCAGCTCCTCAAGGAGGCTGAGAAAAGATTGCAAGCAAAACACCAAGGACAAGATGGTAATGCTGTTGCAACCCCCCCCAAGTCGGAAGTCGTAAAGGCGTCCAAGTCGGAAGTTTTGACGCCGAAAACAACCACCTCCAGATCCTCCAAGGCCATCGCCAAAGCCGAGGATCTGTCGGTGAGGACACCTGAGGTTCGAAAATCAAAGAAGGAAATGGTATGTGACATGAATTCCTTATGCTTTCTTGTTCCTTGGACTCGATTCTGTCCTTGAATGATGAAATTATTATCCCAATTTATTGAAGCAGCGACTGTTCCCGTTATGGGTAATGTTGCTGCGCCAGAATGATAGATCAATATCATAGTTACTCTGACTTCTTATCTCACACTTCATTCTTCTTGCTCGGCTCGTCCCAAAGCTCTTTGCTGACCAGTTGCTAGGCTGTCAAAGCAGATGCTGGTCCATCTTGGTTCAATCTTCCCCGAACCGATCTCACCCCTCAACTTAAGAAGGATTTGCAGCTATTACGCATGCGTGATGTACTCGACGCCAAGCGATTCTACCGCAAGGACAGTTCGAGACCATTAGTACCCGAGTTCTCGTCGGTTGGGACCATAGTGGAGGGTCCGACAGACTTCTTCAACGCCCGGTTGACCAAGAAAGAGAGGAAGCGCACTCTGCTCGAAGAAGTACTCGAGACTGAGGATACTACTCGCAAGTTCAAGAGCAAGTATGGCGAGATCCAAGGCGCCAAGACAAGTGGTAAGAAGGGCCATTACAAGAAGATGATGGAGAAGCGATACGGCCGTAAGGTTTGAGGTCTAGTGATGGAAATCCAGGATAAAAACCTTCACTGTACGCCGCGTGGCACACTCCTAGTGTCGCTTAAGTGGGGTGTTCGTATGCTTGTTCCTCCTTGGCATCAGCAACCTATAGCAACGATCTGCCACTGAAAGGATATGTCATCCTTGGGCTGAAGACCGACGCTATTCAGAGGATGTATGCGAGTAAGTCAGTCTTTAGTGGCGATGATATGCTATGTCTTACCAGTTCCTTCAGCGACAGTCACACCAAGGAGACGATCGGCGAAGCCTGCATATTGCACGTCTGAGCATATCTCGAGTCGAGAAAGAGAGCCATATAGCTTCAGGCTGAGTTGAAGGCTCAGTCATGGCAGGCAGCCGTATCGAATGCCCAGCTTTTGATTAGGACCAGTCTGGAGGCGCATCAAATAGTTGGGTGGCCTTGTTTGTCTGTGCTAGATAGGTAGATGATAATAAACTGCTGTCCAGCAATTCAAATGGATTGTCTTTACGTGACTTTAGTGATGCCTCATTTCATGTGAAAGCATGATCATAGACCTGTTTTCTTATTTATCTTCCTGCCTGATCATCTTCGGCGCGTGTATGCAAACTTACAAATGGCAGTCCCTGACCACGTAGAGACATGACTTGGTGAGAAGCATTCACGCCGAGCTACAAGGGTCCGTGCATAAAGGGATACCTAGCTGGGTGGGATTACGTACCTACATCATAGCTCCAGGTAGCTACCCTGCTACCTAACAGCCCGAACTTTATCCGGTATTGTTTCCCAAGCTTCGAGCTTCGTTCATCATCTCCTTGAGATACTCCCATTTATAATCGCGTTGCACATTTGACCCAAAGGCGCGATTATCGACTGCTTTGACCATGGTATCAAGATGATGAAGTAAAACGAGATGGAAGCGACGCATCCAACAGCCGGTTGGGAGCAGGTGGGAGATAGGTTTTACCGCAAGACCCAACTGTATACTGCCATATTCGACCAGGATCTCGACCTGGACAATTACATTGTCGCCGGTGCTCCATACGGCGGTGCCATAGGTAAGCCTCACTCTGGCCATCACAACCTCTCGCTTATATGCCTAAATTCAATGTGTCCCCTCTTCCGCTCTCGTGCACTTGGTGTTGTCTGGTTACATTTATTGAATACTCCTTTTGGAGCTAGACTCCAAGTGGTAGCTCTGACACCGTAGATGGTCCCCCTGATGGATGCATTTAGACATTACTCAACCCAGAGTATCACTAACGCTCAACAGCGATATGTCGAGACGACACCAAGATCGTATCCTATCAGCCGTCCAAGTCATCAAAGCCCAGCATTGACATATATAGCTGTGCTGGCAAGCTGCTGAAGAGCATTGATTGGGACAAGGGATCCATCAAGGGTCTTGGTTGGTCTGAAGATGAGAGACTCCTGGTGGTTAGCTACGATGGGACCGTGAGATGTTATTATAACTTCCAAGGTGACTTTACACAATTCTCCCTTGGTCGTGAAGCTGAAGAATTCGGTGTTCATTCCTGCCGGTTCTACGACCAAGGACTGGTCGCCTTGCTCACTAATAATGCGCTCATCTCCGTATCTTCATACGATGAACCGCGGCCGAAAGCCCTCGCAATGCCTCCGGAGGGAGAAGTACATGCTTGGGCCATCATCTCCCCGAGCTTCACGTTATCGCGATCAGTGGAGGCGCTCCTAAGCATTGGAAAGACGGTCTACGTGGTGGACAAGACCGAATGTGAAGATCGGTTCCTTGACATCGGTCCCTTCTCCCACATCAGCGTTTCTCCGAACGGGAAGTTTGCAGCGCTATATGCTGCAGATGGAAAGGCCCATGTGATCACGTCAGACTTCCAGAGCCGCCTAAGTGAACACGATTCTCGGTCTCAGCTCACGCCCAAGTATCTGGAGTGGTGTGGTAATGACGCAGTGGTCATTGCGTGGGAGGACGAAGTGAACGTTGTAGGGCCCAAGAACGCCGTGGCGAGTTATGTCTACGAAGGTCGTGTCCACGTAATTGGAGGTAAGCCACAGAACCACTTCTTCTCTAGGAGCTTTCAGTGCTAACTAGACCGATAATAGACCACGATGGCGTGCGGCTTATCACAAATGATGTCTGTGACTTCCTTCAGAAGGTACCAGACGTCACAGATGAAGTATTCCGATATGGCAGCGAATCACCAGCATCCGTCTTACTCGATGCCGTAGAGCAGCTCGAGAACCAGTCTCCAAAGGCAGACGACAACATTCAGCTTATAAGGTCGAATCTGGTTGAAGCTGTTGATACATGCGTTGCCGCCGCTGGGCATGAGTTCAATGTTCATTGGCAGAAACAACTACTCAAAGCCGCCTCATTCGGCAAATCAGTTCTGGATATATATAACAGTGACGACTTCGTCGACATGTGCGAGACATTACGGGTGCTTAATGCGGTGCGATACTACGAAATCGGGCTGCCTCTGTCTTACGAACAGTACCAACGTCTTACACCCGAGGGCCTGATCCAGAGGCTCATCAACAGGCATGAGTACCTACTCGCACTTCGTATCGCAGGATTTCTACGTTTGCCTACAGACCGCATATATGTCCACTGGGCGTGCGCTAAAGTCCGAGTTGGGACCGAAGACGACGACACGATATGCCGATTGATTGTAGAGAAACTTTCCGGTAAACCGGGAATTTCCTTCGAGTCCATCGCCCGCGCTGCTTACGACGAGGGCCGTGGCCGACTTGCCACGGAGCTTCTGAACCATGAGCCTCGCGCGGGAAGACAGGTACCTCTCCTTCTAAGCATGGAAGAGGACGAAATCGCGCTGGATAAAGCGATCGAAAGTGGAGACTCCGACTTGATTCTCTTCGTTCTCCTCCAATTGAAGAAGAAGCTCCCGCTCGCGTCTTTCTTCCGAGTAATCAACTCGCGCCCGACAGCCACTGCCCTCGTTGAATCTTCGGCAGCGCTAGAGAATGACAATGCGCTCCTTAAAGACCTTTACTACCAAGACGACCGTCGAGTCGACGGTGCCGGCGTGTTCATTGGCGAGGCCTTACATCAGCCTGACGCACGCACAGCGGGTGACAAGCTGGCCCTTGCTGCGAAGCTCTTATCTGATTCAAGAGAGAACCACTTCGAGCTGACGGCGTTGAAGGAGGCCGCAGCCCTCTTGCGCATGCAAGAAGCTCTGGATCGGGATTTGACCGATACCTTTACCGGCTTGAGCGTCAACGAAACATTATTCAAGCTGATTCGTCTCGGCTACCATAACAAGGCTAAGAAAGTTCAGAGCGAATTCAAGGTCCCTGAGAAGGTAGCCTGGTGGATCCGGTAAGTTGCCGGCCCCGCAACCCCCTCGTGTCCCTGTGTAGAGTTAGTCGCTGACGATAGTCCCTATACTAGACTGCGAGCTCTCGTCGCGAAACGAGACTGGAACGAAATCGAGGACATTGCTAAGAGCAGGAAGAGCCCGATTGGCTGGGAGGTAAGCATAGATAACAATCTCCTTACTCCTACTTGTAGTTCACCCGTGCTAATCGCCCTTCTCTATCCAGCCCTTCTTCAACCAGATCCTACAAGCAGGCAACGCCCGCTTAGCAGCCGTCTTCATCCCCAAGTGTACGAATCTGGAGCCCGGGGCCGCCATCACCATGTACGAGAAATGCGGGATGCGTGTAAAGGCGGCAGAGGAGGCGGTCAAAATCCGAGACGCCGACGCGTGGACTCGCTTGCTCGAGGCGGCCGGCAAGGGCACTCCGGAGGGAAGAGACATCGAGCGGTTGGGAGCCCAAGTATTCAAGAAGTAGATTAGTTTGTTAAGTTGTTCATAGAGGCGGTATCGCCGAATAGGAGGTAATTGTAGCCATCGGAATCAAACCATTTTCCGCATTGGATGAAGCCAGTCATATGGATAGAACGTCATTATTCTGCCTACGCTCCTTGACGTTCAAACCGACGAGGGGAGACCGGCTACTCAGTTTACCGGGATTATTACAGAGCAGAAAGCACCACCGAATCAAAACTAGGTACCTTGGTAGGTTATCATCACCACGTAGGCAATATGCAAACTTAATATACGAACTCGTCTTACTTGGCAAATCATTTCTGTATTGCTTCTTATGCTGAAGTCTATGGCAACTTGACTTGTCTGACTGACTAGGTACTTGAGGGGAGATCCGAGCAGAGCGGTCCGATACCTGACGCGACTGGGACCAGCGAGAAAAAAAAGAAATCTCTCCTCCATGGATCCGGCACAGACCGAAGAGGGAACATCAAAAGCAAACAATAACAAACGGGGAAAGAAAAGCCCGTGACATGACCCTGTCCGCAAACTCCTAACGGGGACTTTTTGTTGTAGCATCCGGGAAAAACGAGCTCTCTTCGAGGTATCCCTAATGACCTCCCTCTGTGCGCGATGGAACCTTCCCTTTGCCAGCCTTCCGAACACAGTCCAACCCCTAGACGACAAATCCCCTTGCAAAGATACCAGACTGAATACCAAATCCTCATCTCATCTCATACTTTCGTAGGCTGACAATCCTCCTCCGGGGAGATGAATCTCGGGAAAATATCTGTGAAAGCGCGAGGGCGAGAAATAGAGTTGACGGAAGGGGAGGACCCAAACCTCACGGTTCACTAGAAAGACCAGAGAAGGAATATGTACTGTGCGTTTTGTAGTACTACCGGTTGCTTCTGAGCTGGTACTGGTATATACGGCGAAACGGGAACGTAGCAGCAGATCAGCCTCATAGCCCTAGTAAAGCAGTCGTCACAACGAGATGGGGTACTGTGAAGAAAAGATCAAAGGATTTTCGTATTGAAACGCCACAGCATTACGGAACCAAACGAACTCCCTTCATGAGCCTGCGCATGGAAGATCCGGTTTAATACAGCGTTGTGGGCTCTTTCAAACACGAGCACCCTGATTGCGACGACCTTTGGCTGGTACAGTGGTCCAACCATCGGGATCCTGCGATGGGGAAGCCTCAACGTCGGGAGCAGGCGAGGGCTCCTGAGCAGGTTGCTGCGGTGAGGCAGGCGGATTTCCGTTCGCTCGAGGAGGCCTTCCTTCGTAATTGCCACGTGGTCCTCGGGGTGCACCACCACGTCCTCGACCGTCGCCACGGCCGCGCGGAGCATTTACATAGCCACCGCGACCTTGTCGCTGCTCTCCTGATGCTGTCCGCCAGTTGCCACTCTCAGTTGCTCTGGACTTAGCGTTCTGAACGTTCTCCCTAGGTTTAGTAGGCGCTTTGTGCTCTGCGCCCCCGCCGTTCTGGGCGCCTCCCTCTTTCTGTTCACCCTTCGTCTCAGTTGCTGTCTCGGGTTTCACCTCGGCTGACTCTGCCTTTGCCTTCTCGGCCTTCTCAGCCTTCTCTGCTTCAGCGGCCGCCTTCTCTGCGGCTTCCTTTGCCGCGTTCTCCTTAGCAAGGCGGCGCTCTTCCTTTGCTTTTTCTTCAGCCTCTCTCTTCTCCTTCATTTGTTGCTCTCGCTTTTCCGCAATCTCGCGCTCCTTCGCTGCCGTATCAATAGGACGAGCAGCACCAAACGGACTCGCTTTAGACTCGCCGGCAGCAGGGGGCAGCCCGGGAGATGCTGCATCCGGAGCCTCGGACACAGTTCGCTTCTGAAGATTAAGCCGGGGACGTCCACCAGGAGCAGCAGGACCAGCCGCACTAGTAGCTGGTGACGGGGGAGCTTCACTTCCGTCACGGGATTCGGTGGGAGACTTTATCTGACGGTCAGGTTTCATGCTGGTGCGCCACTGGTTATCAAGCTCGGCTGCTGTGGGAACGCGTTCTGGGCGCTCGGGTCTGTCTTTGAATTCTCTGGGAGGGCGAGAACCTTCCTGGCGGCCTTCACCCCAGGTAGCAGGGGATGCCTTGCGATCCTTTCGGAAGGAATCCCGGTTGGCATCGTGGGTTCGAGGACGGCTGCTTTCCCGTGATCCTGCAGGGCGTTCGGGTTGAGGAAGTGGTGACAGCGGGCCCTTGCGCTCCCAATTGCCGAAGTCGCGGACCTTGCCATCATCCGAGGGTGCGTCTCGGAACGCTGGCCCGCGGCGCTCTCCAAACTCCGAAGGACGTCGATCGTTGCTACGAGACGGGAGATCTGCGAGAGGACCCTTTCGTTCCCAACTGCTGAGATCACGAGCTGACTCGCCACGGTCCGCTCGTTCCTTGGCTAAAACATTGTCAACAAAATTATCCACCAGAGGCATGGGGTGTTTAGACTCACGAGGATCCGCAATCTTAATCTTGATGGTCCTGCCTTGGAAATTCGTTCCATCGAGAGTCAAGGCCTTCTTCAGGCCCTCAACATTCGCGAACTCAGCATAAGCAAACCCTTTTGGACGTTGTTCAATTCGGTCCTCAATGATTCGGACGCTTGTGATATCACACCCCTCGAAGAACTCGGTCACGGATTCGGTAGTGGCTTCGTAAGAGAGATTTCCCAGGTGAGCGGTGTAGGGAGGTTTGGTAGGGAGTTGGGCCGGACCGGGGGATGAGTAGGAATCACGGATAGAGTAGCCTGATCGGTATAGGTCAGCAGCCTGGGCGATAATTATTAGGTATTTATTGCGACTCCTGGCTTACCACGATCACCGGATCCTCCATAACCAGAGTAACCCGTTCGTCGCTCGCTGGTCGGAGCAGGGAGAGGCTGGGAACCTAGGGGGCACCACGTTAGCGAAGGCGAATGCATGCGCAGAATAGAATATGCCTTACCAAACGAGTCTTCAACCTCGTCAGCCCATGAGCCGCCGTATTCTATCGCATGTTAGTGAAATCGCCTGGATTTGTAGTTTCTTCGGGATGGTTATGAATGCTCCACCGTCTCTACGGAATGAAAGCAATAGGAGGCGGTATGGAAACGGGATAAAACGAAATGTAGACTGACTCTCCTCCTGCAGAAATGCCCCAAGGGACATCTTCTGCTGCTGTTCCTTCTTTTTAGGTGCTAAGTTACGTCAATTGTCAGCGTGTAATCTCAACGGAGGTATGAAGCTCTTCGGCGATGACATACCCATCGTTGCGGTGTTTTAGCCACGCGCAACGCTCTTCAAAGTCGTCGCGCGCAGGCAGGAGATGAATAATTACCGGAGAAACTAAGCCTAGTTCCTCGGTAAACGATGTGAAATTGTGTGTGTTGTCGGCGAGGCAGCAGTAAATTTCACTGATGCCAGTCCGACAAGTCGATTGGGAGACGTGGGAGACGAAATAGGTGGTTGCCAAAGATTTGCGAGATTGGCAAGTCGACCGGAAAGTTTCCTCGATCAGAAAGAAAAATGGATGCTGTGAAAAAAAAGGCCGGGAGGGTTAGCTTAATTTTTTTCGCAACGTATGAGGAGCGCTTGGGGGAAGAATTGAGCCTGCGGTACAAGGCGGTGCAGTACCCTATTCAATTTTCATGGCGGGGTCGAGAGTTTTCCAGAGTTGAACCCAAATCATCTGGTTCTGCACCGATATGTACATACACACATGTATACCGGCTTCCGCTATATGGATGTACGCATGTACGTACCTGGGTATGTAGGCAGCTGTTAAGCAGAACATTGAAACCGGTACAATTTTAAAATTCAAAAATATGAATTGTACTTGGAACCGAGGGTGTTCTAGGGCAGTAATCAACCTTCTTTTTCCTAATACTTCAAGTGGACGTATCGTTAAAAATTGTTATGTGCGATGGAATGTTCTATGTATTGGGTATGAAGGTACCTTTTTTGAGACTCTGGTGGCTTGAGGCCCCTCTCAGCCAACCACATGCAAACAGTCCAACCCAACATCCCGCAAACTAGATGTGCTCACAGCCAGCGTGCCACACACACATTTCGAAATCCATCATTGGCCAGCTTTGATTGGATTGTGCTAGTCAGGTACCTAGCCTTTAGGTACCTACCTCCAGGAGCAACCAAAGGAGGGGCGCATCGGGTTATTGCCGCCGGCGGACAGGCCTAGGTACCTACATAATTTGCTGATACGACAAACCTCAGCTCAGGCACGGCCTCCAATCAACAGAAGCGGTTCCACGCCGTCCGTCGAATAGCATTCCCATATCAACTCACATCTTTACAGGACTTGTTAAACCCTATTTGTCTTATGTCGCATTATCAACTAATGCATGTGAATCTAAGGAACACCAAAGAGCAGCCCAATCACTCAGCAGCAGTTGGAAGGTAATTCGAGCGAGATCAACGCCTAATCGGGCATGTTAGCATCTCGACTCCTTTTCACCCATTTGACCACTATCAGTCTTAGAAAGGAGTTCTCTCTATTTTAATATCGGCCTTCCCTGGTCTTTCGACGCTCTCATCACCATGGCTTCTCCACCCCAGCCATCAACACCTCAACGGCCCCCATCCCCTGGTTCAAGGGAGGGGCCTAGATACGATGATGAGATTTCTGCCAATGAGCTCATGGAGATTGCCAGCAAGTCGTTACAAACCGGGGTTGCAACTGGTAAGGCTATGACTTGTCGACAGTGTGATCCAGGGGTGCTAAACATCGTCCAGGCTGCGTTGGGTTGGTGGTCGGCGCTGGTGCTGGTATCGTTCGATCAGCACCGCCAACACTATTTGCGTTGGTAGCTGGCCTCCAATGGTTTGGTCTCGGGTCTACCTATATGGGTGAGACCCCTCACCTCCAACATACTACTTCTAACCACTAACTATATACAGCTTCAAGGAGCCTGCTTTGGCACGCATGGGGTGGTGAAGAGAACCTCACTTCATCAGACCGCGTCAAGGCAAGCGGGGTGGCTGGTGGCGTATCAGGCATGGTCGGTGGCATGTTCCGTACGTCTTCTCCATAAGCATACGGCTTCTAGTCTCAGGTGTCACTAACTATCATAAAGGAGGGCCTAGGAATATCATACCGGGAATCCTATGCTTTGGCACTCTCGGGGCTGCTAGCGCATATTTGTCTGAACGCCTCAAGAATAAGTCCCGAGACAGCGAATCTAAGACAAAGGCAAGGTGGCTTGATTCAAAATGGAGCCCGCTGAAGCGACTTTCTGACAAGGAATATGAGGAAAAGCTTGAAGAAAAGATCCTCCGGATCAACGCCGAAATATCCGTCCTTGATGATAGCATCGCGTCTCTTCGAGCATCAAGCAACACAGAGACCAAGCCAGATTCGGGAAGAGCGGCAGTTGACAAACCATGATATATCAGTGCATGGAAGGTTTGATTGTGATTGCAACGATGAGATGGTCTCTCGACTAACTAACCTAATGGATACATGTATATGCCTCGATATACAATTGCAAGTTAAGATAGGTAGTTTCATGCCTCCGGATGGTCCCGCACGAAACCCTGAATCTAGCTAAGTCGGTAACAGCACGTTACCAGAGCTGCCAGATTTAGATACACTTGAAAGATTAGGTATACGGAATCCTACAAGCAACATTATCTTGGGAATCGGATAATAAAATGGGGATCTTGTTTCATAAATTAAACGAATGCTGAGGCACATGAATATGACCTCAACATACGTCATCGGTGTTATCCCCCACATGTGATGCGATGCCAGTGGGAGCTCTTTCTCTTTAACACCAATACTTACCCAGCTTCTGTCCACTGCACCAACGTTATCCACCATCAACCTGTCTGCTTTTGATATAGCCTTACACACCTCGTAATAGCCTCAGTCCAACTAGAACATACCGAACTGAAGATGACCGATTCGCACGGAGGCCACGCGCATGAAATCGAGCAAACACCGCTCGACTCGCATCAGCACGGCCAGGCACAGTAAGCCATTCTTCTCTCTTCGCACTTCCAGCCTAAGTGCCCCGCGGGATCGATAAAATCCATCGACTGGCCCTGCAGACAACCGATATCTATTGTCACAACATATTTTCTACTCCTACTAACAACCCTTGCAAATAGGAACATCATCGACGAGACATCAGACACGTATGGTAAAACCACACAATCAGACTACGGCGCCAACATGGAAGTCCACGGCGAGGCGCTCAAGGACAAGGTTGACGGCGCGGTGAGGAGCGGTCCCAAGAAAGCGGACGAGCATTCGGGCGGCCGAGTACAAGTTGGCGAGACAGGCGATTTGCACGATCTTGCCGCGAAGAGGCAGCCTTAGGAAACTCAGTTTGTGGATAAAGGTTGCAAGAATACAAGGGGGCTCCGTTATGGGCACGAGGATAACTGTATAACATTTGGAGGCGTTGGTGGAATTATATTAGCTAGTTGGATTGGACAGGAGAACTACATATCGCCAGAGGTTCGCACCGTCATGGCTCTGACATCGTACAAGGACGGAAACGTAGCTTTCACTTACGGATGAGGCGTCTCTACAAGGAAAATGCAATATCATGCTATTTCAAGTCTTATTCCGGAAACAGGCTACCTTGAAATTTACTGGCCTCTGAGACGCTGCCAAATAATGATACCTGAGGCTCGTAACCGCAAGTTAAAACGCATAGTATCAAGCTTCCAAGTACCATAAAATATCAGACGTAGAGGCTTTCTATGGGTATATCCCCAGGGTTCGAGGAACGCGCGATATCCATTGAAGTCCACGGATAGGCCATCTTCCACAGTAAGCACGCCCGAGTTCTGAAACACCTTCATCACATTACTACAATAAATTTCATTTACCCATTCGGTACACTCGCTGCCTTGGCAGCGGGATTTCCAGATAAGCGAGTCATACTCTCTAAGCGAGAAGCGGACAAGGAAAAGAAGCCGGTTCGACGGAGGATGAAAAAGGGGTAAGTATCAAATAATCGGAAGTATGGCCCTCGACTATATTAGAATTCTAAACGAGAAAAGTGACTCAATATTGATCCAAACAGTCCCGTGAACCCGAGTAGGGGCATTTATGTACGCCATCTCTTGTACTATGAAAGTACGTGAGCATAGTAGGCTAAGCTTGCGAAGGGGATAAGGAGGACAGCATGTGCGTCCTCACTTCTTAATTTTAGAACTATTACAAGATATTCATTGACTGTTTTCGTTACTAAATGATACGCTCACTTCGGCCCAAAGGCTGGTTTGCAGCGACAGAAACTGATACGGATGATCTGGACTCCTCCCGAAACATTGCGTACAGAGTCGATCCCAATACAAGTACATTTAAGCCAAAGGATAAAAAGATTTGACGAGATTTTCTCGGTGAGGTTCGGTGCTCCCCGTGTTGGAAAATCTTTTTATAGAACACAATGCATGTCGGATGTACTGTGTCAAGGCATCCCTAGCTAATCGTAACAGCACCTTCGAAGCGATGTGTGATCGTGTCATCTCTTCGGAGTCAGCCATAATGATGCTTTGGTAAAAGCTTCCGCGCATAATATTTAGACGCCGGATGGTTACGCTAGGATAGCGATACGTTCTAGGAGTCAACCCATCAACACGCAAGCAACAGAGCAACTACGATGGGGAGGCTGGTTGCCTCGGATGTCGAGAGACACGTGTCATGATATTGAATGAACATTAACAACCAAAGAACCGTAATAATAACCCTGATTATACTCCAAAATTACCTGAGGTATCGAGGTCTCATATGACACGCGGGAGAGACAACACAAAGAGAAATCTCGGGACCGCCAGCTCCGCGCTCCATTCTATTCTTTCTTGATGACCGCGTCGAAGATCTCCTTCATCTTCTTGGCGCTGTACTTCTCCTTCCGCTGCTGCCCGTCCGCGTAGTTCACGTACGTGACGCCGAACCGCGTCTCGTAGCCCTCGGCCCACTCGAAGTTGTCCATGAGCGACCACGCCATGTACCCCCTGACGTTGCAGCCGTCCTCGCTCACGGCCTTCGCCATGGCGTTGACGTAGTCCCTGAAGTACTCGTATCGGAACACGTCCTCGAGGATTTCCGGCTCCTTCAAGTCGTTTTCACCCTTGATACTGGTACCGTTCTCCGTGACGTAGATAGGGGGGTAGCCGTAGCGCTTGCTAAGCCAATTAAGGAGGCCGCGGAATCCTTCCGGGTTCGGGCGTAGCCAGAATGATTGGGTTTCAGGGCCAATGCAATCACCATTCTTGTTATAGGGGTGAGTAGACAGGTCACCTAGGAAATCCTCCGGGGGCGGGTTGCCGTCACCATGCTTGACGTAGTCGGCCGTGTAGTGGTTCATGCCGTAGAAATCATTCGAGCCCTTGACTAGGTCCACCTCCTCGGGTGTGAACTCCGGCAATCTGTCGCCAAGTTGCTTTCGCATCGAGTCGGGGTACTTGCCGAAGTAGATGGGGTCCGCAAACCAGGAGATGGCAAACTCAATCTTTCGATTGGCAGCCTCAACATCTCTCGGGTCCTCGGGGTCCCAAGGGTATGTGTAATCGCCGTTGAGAGTGATACCAATTTGGCCCTTGTCAGTGGGCTTGAACTCGTCGCGGTATACCTTGACAGCCCTGCCATGGGCAAGGAGCAAGTTGTGACCAACAATCCAAGGCTCCCGGCTAGAATCGCCAACAGGAGATTTCTCTCGGTTCGAGGTGCGTCCAGGAGCGAAGAAGCCGGTGCTGTATCCCAAGATAGAGCTACACCAGGGCTCATTGAAGGTAATCCAGTTCTTGCACTTGGGAATTGCCTTGAACACGACGCGAGCGTAGTTCTCAAAGTCGAGTGGGAACTCTTCCTTGTTCAAGAGGCCGCCGTATCTCTTGTCGAGCGCATCTGGCACATCCCAGTGTAGCAAGGTGATGAACGGCTCGATGCCAGCCTCGAGCAAGTCGTCGACAAACTTGACGTAGTGGTCTATGCCAGCCTGGTTGACGGGGTCGTTCCGGCCGCCGAGAGGGATAATCCTCGCCCACGACAGAGAGAAGCGGTAGCAGGTAGCGCCCAGTCTCTTCAAAAGAGCGATGTCCTCATCAGTCCTGTTGTACGAATCGCAGGCAACGGAACCGTCGGTCCCATCCGCGATCTTCCCGGGAATAGCGCAAAAGGTATCCCAGATAGTTGGGCCGCGACCATCTTGTTGGGTAGCACCCTCGACCTGGTAGCTATTTGCGGAGAAAGGCCGAAGTTAGTGGCGAGGTTCTCTCATAATGTATCTAGTGATTACGGCTGGAATGCCCTCCTGAGTGAGTACTAACGCGGCTGTAGCAAAACCCCAGTGGAAATCTGAGGGCAAAGACATCTCGATCAGGTATTCCGACTGCGGTAAGAGGGTATAACTTGGCTATTCGAAGCTGCCCAACTGGCGTATCGACCTCGTCCGGGAAAACGGCTATTTTCTCTAGGCTCAGCCAAGACTTTCAGAAGCTCTCCGCAGGTATAAGAGAGCGAGAGGCGATGAGAGGCACAGTACACAGGCCAGTCGGATCAGGCCAAGCGGAAGGGCAGCTCGAACTTAGAATGGAGGTCGCCATCCTCTTATACCCTTGCGAGGCTTCACAGGCCTGGTGTTTGCGGTGTCGACATATAGTGTAGAGTCGGTATACCTTCCCCTTCTCCCGTGTCGGACCGTGACGACCGAGAACAGCAGGCCTGTAGAATGAGGGCTGTATCCCCAATCCATTCGTGCCTATTCCAGCCATCCATACCCACATAGGCCACAGCAACCATCTCCGCCGCGGGGTAATTGGAGCTTGCAAGTGGTATCTACTCTAGGCAAAGAGACAGGGTCCAGTTTTTGATTTGGGCTGCTTGGATTGTCCCCCCACAAACGAGCTCGTCAGGTGCCGGAATCATATTAGATCCCAGCGACGGCCCGCCTTCCCGGCTAGCAGAGGCGCACAACGGCCGTCTATCTCGAAAGTCTTGACCCTTCATGCTTTTTCATGCTCCTTCATGCAGCCAGGGACCTCGTACAAGCCTCGGCGGTACAGCCGAGTGGGCAGTTACCATAGTTGCCTCCTCTTTCAAACAATGCTGTTCCTTGGATTCGGGATGGTCACGGATTGATGGTCGCGGCGCTAACGATTCAAAACAACGATCTTGGCTACCTGCTCATTAGAATGCGGCGCAACATCCTTCACCTGGAAGGGTACAACGTCGCATAGCGGAGAAAACGCCACCACCGGCGAGCCATCCGACTTGTGAGACAATAATAATAGTGAGATTGTTAACATCGTAGGGATTGGACCCTGCAAAAGCCATAACACAAGATCTCTCATCTCACTCCATCTAAGGAATACGGTTGGTCTATGCCGGTTCCCGACAACCAATGTCGCCGTAGACATATAACGGTTTATCTTATGCGTCGGAATCTACTTCCTATGTCCATTCACCGATTGCCATCTCAGTCGCTGCAGAATTCTCTCGGCGATAATTCCTCGATAGTCTAAGTCATCCGGCTTGGAATCTTACCCAGTTTTTCTGATAGAACCAACACCCCATTTGATAGGAATCTTTCTTTGGGATGGAGACCCGGATCTCATTGATTGATTACTAGTTTGGATCCTTGCTAAATACAACAGCTTCGATGTAGGATTCGTCGAGCTAGTCGCTGTATTGCAGGATAAAAAGCAATAGCCTGACGCCAACAAGTAAACGCTGGAAGAAGTGAGCATGTTCCCCGACGTATGCAGCACTTATCCTATTCCCAACCGATCCATCGTTCCTCACTAATAATACTTCGCAGCTGTATCGTCCAGAAGCGAGCGGGCAATCGGCCGCGTAGACATCGACCGAAGGCTCTAGATGCTGCCCTAAACAGTATTGCCACCCATCACGTCGTCAGCCTCTCCGCGTTTTCTCTTGCTACCCGTCGAGGATGCGTCCGAGACCTTTCCTTCTCCGTCGTCCTCCGTGTCGTCTGCTGTCCATTCTGTAACTTCGTATTCGACCCGAATTCTGCCGTCTCGACTCTCTTCAACCCCTTTTGTAGTACGTATGTTTCCCAAGCGACTACCCAGGATCATGCTTTCAAACCATGGAATACCAGTGAAGTCCCGCCCGATCAATTGTGATCCTTGGTTCGACGTACTCGTAGGTGTCACATCCATGAGGTCCGGTTCGGATTCATCCGGGATTATACCTAGGTCCTCCAAGTCGCGAAGATCCTCACTCAAGAGGCTGCCGAGCGTCAATCGAATGTAGTCGGCTTCGCTTCTAGGTTCCTCAGACCAATAGGACAGGGGAGTACCGCAATATCCGCAGAAGTGCCGCATAGCACTCTGCTCGGTGGGATGCGAATAGATACGCCGAATGAGGGTTCGAGTCTCATCGGGGAAGAATGGAAATATCTCGCTGTGGTACCAGGATAGCGGAACTCTGAGGAAGGCGGGTAGAGGAGTAGCGGAGGAAAGTCCTGCACATGTGAAAAGCTAGTTAGCTGGATGGACCGCCGTATAACGACGCCCAAGATTGGACTTACTGTGAGCTGTGGTCGTGTCGAAGAGTATCTGTGCAGCTTCAGATGCGCCACTGGGAATCTGCACTATGTATTGGTTTCTGCCGCAATAGCAGCTCCCTCGTAAAGGTCTACCAGAGCTCATCTTGGGTCACTGTGAGCGCTTGAAATCAACTCGGTGCAAAATTCAGATGTCACTAAACGAATGATATGATAGAGGTAGTTGTGATATCTACTTAGAAGAGGTTTGGTAGATAAAAGAACTATTTCTGCGGTTGAGGCTCAATTCCAATTCTCGAATTTTCTGTGAAGAACGGACAAATGCGTGATGATCATTACATGATACTGAGGTGCATGCTGAATGGATACTGCCACCCACTCTGCCACTCAGCACCACCTGCACCAACTCAGCCCACTGTAGGCAGGCGCGTCATTACAGTGGGACAGTGGGACGATAACAGTAGCCCCACCTACTTATGTATGTATGTACATAACATAAGCTCCACACATGCATACCTTGGTACCCATGTAGATTATGTAATTGCCAAGGCCTAGGCCCAAGGTCCAGCTATTGCAATTAAGCGGAGAGATAAAC
Source organism: Hypoxylon sp. FL0543 (assembly GCA_022578575.1). NCBI lineage: Eukaryota > Fungi > Ascomycota > Sordariomycetes > Xylariales > Hypoxylaceae > Hypoxylon > Hypoxylon sp. FL0543. Next base: position 1,707,527 of record MU393989.1, on the reverse strand, counting down.
AGGTTATGCGATACCTAGGGTTAATATTCGGGCTTTCTGGTTCATATTAAGTTGCGTACTATCTACCTACATAACAGCCTGGACTTGCCTGGAGGAGAACGTAATTAGAACTAATATCATCAGTATCAACCATATTATTCAACTCGTGTTTGGAGTCAAGATTGGCAATGAATTGACAGTACGTTCGTAAAAACGGAGTACTTGCACACTCAGGTACCGCTTCAACCGCTCCACGATACCGTTTCTCTATGACACATGTTTCTCTTGCGACATGTTCGCATTGGTCAACTCGGCTGAAACACGGCGGCTTATGTTCTCCCCCAAGCGGCTGCCATCATCCTCCTGCTCAGCGACGGCGAGTCTATGCTCCCTAGCCACGGTGGATTCGGCGTCTAGATCAACTTTATTGGTTCGACGTAGCCACCACCTGAAAAATATGGTCAAAAACTGTGCTACGAACACCTGCTCCACCGTGTACAAGAGCACCGGAACCTGTATGGACGATATAGTAAAGTTGTCGAGCTGAGACCACATGGCAGCAGCTAAAGGAATCCCGACACTCGTTGTCTTGGCAGCTCCGCAGAAGCAGACGGCAACAACGAGCTCCTTAGGCATCCTTTTAACCGTCAAAGCCCTCCTCATCGACCCAGGCAGATATAAACAAAGCCTGGATTCAGCAACGTAACCATTGACCAGTATAGCCATGATCTTCGGTGGTGATGCTATCCAGTAGCAAATGGCAGTAAACAATATATACTCGGCTATGTTCAGAAACACATTGAATATGACGGAAGACTTGGGTAGAGCAGTGAGGGCCCCTGTTTGGAAAGCCCCTGAGAAGGTCGACCTTGCGCTCCAAGTCAGCTTCAGCCCTAATGTACATTCTTCCGGCATGCCTAGGTACTTACCAGGCCACTAGCATCAGCAGCACGGAGCATAACGGTGCCAGGTAGAATGTTTTCAATGTCCAGCAAACTTGCTTTGGAAAAGTCCATCGTAGGCTCTGGCCGACGACAAGTGGAAGCAGTACACTGAGACCCAGTTGCTGCATCACGTTGGCGTACATCGGTCCCAGGGTATTTGCTTCCGCTGGCTTAAGCGAATCAAACTCTCCGCCCCTAGGAAGGAACCCGTAAATCAGCCACGGCGAGAGAAACGATCCGACTACATTACCAATCACCACTTCAATAATAGCAGCAGCTTCATCGCCACCCGAATTCCTCGTCATTACCACATTGGATGCTATGGTAGTCGGAATACAGCTAACCACGATCATTCCCACTAGAATGCTCGCGTCGACCGTTCCCGAGCTCACTCCGCCAGCGACAATCACTATATGGACTATGACTACGGAAAGATTAGAAAGAAAAAAAAGATACCATCTAGAGACGCAGGTTGAATACATACTAAGTTGAATGACAGGTATGAGAACAAGGTTTGTTCCTTGCACGACAATATGCAGACGCCAGTTTGTTGCATGCTCCTTGAGCTTCACCGGGCTAAGTTGCATACCATTGATGAAGAAGATCAAGCCAATGCCACCATACAGGATTGAATATTCCGAGCGAATGGTGCCTCCGCGGGCCGCAACGTCTTAAGGATAAATCAGTAATTGAGTATAATTCCAGACGGACGCAGTCTCCGTTGACGTACGAGGGAAGAAGTATCCCAGAACACAAGCAAGACCAAAGCCCAATACTAGCCAATTGTTCCAGATGAACCCCAGAATTCGTTTGGCTGCCCGAGAAGTCCCTGGCCGCTCCTTGCCTTCACCACGCCTCTGAATTCGAGAAGGTGCACTCATACTCATTACTGCTAGGCCGGTCTACGCAAGTATCATGGCCAAATAGTCTTCGCAAAGCACCAGTTATTACCTGGCTCTGAAGGCGATCGCGGGTACCCGGATCATCAACCTAGAGGACTTAGGTTTCGATATTCCACGAGATCACCGAAGATGTTTTGATAAGGTTACGATGAGTACGACCCTTACGGCGTTTATTCCCGGTGGCCCGCTTGAAGTTATTCCCATTAGGCTATCGCCTATCCCCGATTCCGTCATCGACGAAGTTCCACTGCCAAGCCACATGGCATTTTCATCGCAGAGCGTGCGGCCATGTAGCTATATTCTTAGGTACCCAAGCGTAAGAGGTTTTCACGCCATTGTTTACCTCATTATTTCAACATACCTTAATCGTTAACTAAACGGAGGTTGAAAATTAAGACTCGATGAGCTGTGTCCGGGTTTGGAGCGGACGCCGCACAGCAATCGGATCGGAGGTCCTAATCGTCCACGACATGGGAGCATGGGGGTTTGCCCTTCAGTCGTAAAAGCTCGTCTCTATTCCATGCTTGGAAACCAAATCGTAGTGGCTAGGGCGGCCCGTCGCTTTCCTCGTCCCGTCGTCTCTCGTTTCACTCTCTTCCTCCCCTATCATCCCTATCCTGGTTGCTTAACAAGCTCACTATGAATCTGAAGTCGCCAGCGGGAAGAGTTCGGGGAAATAATCTTTCATGTGTAGGCTCCATCATATCTAAATCCGGGGCCCACGAAAGGTGGATAGCGAAACTGCAGTGAAGATCGGCAGGTTCTGGACCTCCGAGGCCCTATCCGGAACGGTGTTCGTTACAGCAGCTCATACATCCAGTCAAATGATAAGAAAAGAGCTAATGGTCAATTGGACGCCAAGGATATTCTGAGGTCCCCTTCTAAGTAACTGATTCGGGTTACTGGAGGCGCCGCCAGTGCAGTTTTCTACGACGGCTCCTTTAAGTCCCGATTTGCAGGAAGCTCTGTTCCGTATCACGTCCGTACCCATTTCCACAGGTATCATTCGTCGCCGCGGCTGTGTTTCGGAACTCATGGTTTCAAAAATTCTTCCAACTTTTAGGGTGCCTTCCAGCTTCTGAGTGCTACATTATCTCTCTTCTAACACTCCCAATTACGGCTCATCCCGTATTCCTCCTCTAATCTCTGCCACAGCACTCACCGCTTCCATTGACAATTACTTACAGGTCAGACCATACTAGCCACTGGACTACCTCCGACCGCTTAATCTAGAGGTCGCCGGACTATGACTTCCTCTTCCGGCAGCGGATCCGGACTAGAAGTTGATAGCAATCACGTTATGTTCCGCCATGTCGAGCAATCTATATTAAAGACCTGTACAATCTCTTCATGCAGTCCCATACATCTGGTAAGACTTGCGTACGACCCCCAGCTGCACCGAGTCATATAAGGCTTCGGGTCCGGCACGGGATACCCAGGGTTGCATTCCGGGGTACAAAGACAGCTGTGTGCCATCACCATTGTTACCTCAAGCATGAAACGTACCGTAAGATGCTTGAGTCGACCATCTATAAAAATTAATGGTTCACTTATCCTGGAAAGAGTTCGGTGGAATGCGTTCACACATTTACCGAACCACGTCTAGCACCGAATACTTCATGGTGCGTGTTTTCTCCGGTACTATTCACCTTCCGTGGATTATTTCAAGCTGAAGGCCCATTGAAAGCTAGGCTTAGCTAGAGCCGCGAAGTCACCCACGGCTGCATTATATGTCGTAATGGTACTATTACTGGCTGAAGACGATCGACTGGTGATATTGGTTCGAAAACTACCTACCTAGGTACATAACCATCAATTAAAGGTAGTGATTATAGCATATTCATAGTTCTATATTTCCTTACCATGAAGACGGCTGGTCGTTTTTGAGAGCATCATGTAACGAACAAACGTACTATTAGATAGGTATCTACGCAGGAAAATATCGTAGCCCCTACGCCGGCAATATGCAGCCGCGCATTTATCCCTTTTAGGATTGGCATCGATAAGCTGATCTCAGGAGAGGAAACCATACTGTTGTCACGAATCGATTGATCACTAAGTATGAAGTAACGTTGTGCACGGAAGCACCGATGTAAGAGATCGGCAGTAGTCCGCGAACATAGCCCACGAACGCCTCCTGTTAGCACCATCCCTGCCATCTTAAGTACCCACTTAGTAGCGATTATACTAGGATCTAGCAGGTCTGAAGTTTGAAGAAGCTATGAACTTCAGGCTAGGATATCCAGTCTGTCAGTCTGATGTTCTCCTTAGAAGGTCTAGCTTAACTGTGTTGAGGAGAGTGTGGGTGACTTGATTCGTCTGTTATCCTGGCCCTTCTGACTGAAAGAACATACCAAGCTGTTATGCGGTACGTTAGAATTGCTCGTTCCTCGACTAGGAGGGCGGCGAGGATGTGATAGGACTTGCGAATATACTGACAAATATAAGGCTACTGTATATGTGTCCTTCATACGAGGAATAAGCAAGCCGATCAACAAGCCCTTTTTAGAGCTAATGTCAATTCTGAAGATATTTCAAGCGGTAAAGCGTGGTTGGTGAGCATTATGAGTATCTGCACAACACTTAAGGTTTACCCACGCGCCTGGTATACGGAGTAGATGTGCAATCTTTTACTTTATTTCCCAATCGGTCATTCGAATTAAGGTTCTTTCGTTACTCACAAGATTCGAGACTGACGTGGATTGTATGGCCGAGATCTTTTCAATTGTACGGGGCAATTACCACTTCTGCCAGAGCAGGCTTGAGCACGAGGGAACGTAGAGGCTCTTAGGAAGTAGAGATTACACAGCGAAGTTCCTAAGCAAACAAAACAGGTAACACAAGAACACTTCATAGTCATCTAAAGTGCCGAAAACAGAAGTTGGAATAGAAAAAGGCTCTTCTGGGTTATACAGCTGTTCCTGTTAAAACGGTCGTCAGCATGGAAGATGCTTGTGGTCACATCTGCTAGTGTAATGTGTAATTACAGCGGCGAACCCTTCCAAGGTTGAACCTCGATACATAATAGGTATGATGCTGTTGAAGGGAGCTGGCTAGGCACAGCTAGCGCGGCCTAATTGAGGTTAGATTTATGTTGTAGGACGCAAAGAGACCCTTCAATTTAGTTATGTCATTAGTGCCCCGTGGAGGGGGACTCAGGGGTCGAGTTGGTAAGGCGTACAAGTGACGTCAAGATATCTTGGTGAGAACAGGGGATCATCCCTTCCCTTGTACTCCACCTAAGCTCAAAGCCAAGACATCATCAGAACAACCAAACAATCCCATATCATTGAATCCTCCAGCTCCTGCTGCCTCTAAGAGCCTATTCTACCTTATCCAACCGATCCCTTCTGACCGTTGCGTACTATTATAGTTTTTTTATCATAATTTACCAGAGCATCGCATCGCGAAAAGAATGGAATTCACGACTGTACAACTTCCACAATAGTTCATGGATTCCTAGCTTCCCGGACCCTTTGTTGCATCTGACTGCAACATTCACCTATACTGCGATACCTACGAACAACATACTTAGAGGGCACTATACTTGGCACTCACAAACAAGGGAAAACCGACTATGCCGAGCGCCCAAGAGGCCTTCAAGGCCCTCGGTCCTATTAATTGGGAGGACATCGCACAGGACCGGCTCGATGAATTCCTGCAAGATATATTTAGCGAAGCCCAATGTATAGTCGACTCTATCCCGGTATCGTCATCCTCTTCGCAAAAAGTAGGCAGGCCGCGGTCAGCGACTGACTCAAACCTGCCGCTACCCAGCGAAAATTCCAAACCGTCGGACCGTGCGGCGGAACTTAGGAAGGATTGGAAAGAGGTCAAGGTCAATCCGCGCGAGAACCCGCTGGGGCTGGATGTCTACAAGCTGGCCGCGAAAGACGGAAAGGGCTCATGGTTCGCGAGACGCAGTGTACATGACGGCCTCACGTTCGAAAAATGGAAACTGGGCATGGAAAAGGAGCTCGACGAGAGCATGAAGGTGCAGGGAAAGCCTGGAGATGGTAGCATCAGAGGGATTGGTGCAGACAAGAAGGTTGTGAACCAAGTTGTCGAAGGTAGAGGCAAGATACAAGGTAAATCACAAATTCATCCGTCGAAGAGCTACCCAAAACTGACGCATGTTCCTAGTCTATCAATTATCGGCGCAATTTCCCGGACCAGCAACACCTCGAGACTTTGTTACTCTGCTGCTGAGCTCCGACTCGGCGATTGACGCTCCTGGAGCACCTAGACACTTTATGCTTGTTTCGAAACCGTGTGTCCATCCGGAGTGCCCACCACGACAAGGCTTCATTCGCGGCCAGTACGAATCCGTCGAGTTTATCCGTGAGGTTAAGGTAGAGAAACAGCTACGAAAAGTGCGGTCATCCCTGGATCTAGGCAACGATGATACCTCAGGGCCAACACGAAATGGCGCTGAAAATATTGGCAGGCAGGCTACTATCCGCTCAGCCCGTCAAGCTGCCGACTCCGCATCTTCAACTAAGAGTGAAGATGGGCGGAGACGAGGTAGAACAGTTGGGGCTGCGGACGTCGGAGCTAAGACTGAGGAAGATGAAAATTACGAGACTATGGTTGAATGGCTAATGGTTACTCGAAGTGATCCCGGTGGTAGTGTGCCGCGGTTCATGGTTGAGCGAGGCACACCTCCTGGTATTGCTGGTGACGCAAACAAATTTCTCAAATGGTTATCGTCTAAGTCCATCAGCGATTTCACAGAGGGTGATGAAGATGATACGAAACTCAAACAGGAAGCATCGAGAGCCGAGGAGGTACAGAAGCTGGGACCAGGAGCCGCTCGAGCGAAAACTAGCGAGGCCCCGACAGGTCCACAATCAACAGCCGCCGAGGGGAGAGAAGAGATTGAAGAGCAGCCTGGTCCTACCGGATTTTATGGTATGATAGCAAATGCCCTGAATGCTGCAGGTTCGGTAGCGACCTCTCGCCTTCCCAACATATTTGGATCCGTCCAAGGCGGTGACACGGACTCGTCTGATCTCTCCTCTGAGCCCCGCGAGGATGATGAGTCGTCAACCCATAGCTTCCATAGTTTAGATGACGAAGGAGTCGACGAACACGACAACACATCGTCTAAACCCGAAGATAGCTCAGCGCAGCTAACCCCCTCGGTAACAAATGGCGGCGCAGAATCTACGCGCTCGACTGATTCCATCGCAGGCCGCTCGACGGCAACGTCGCAACACGAGAAGGAACTCAGGAAGCTCGAGGAGCGCAAGCGTAAGACGGAGGAGAAGCTACAGCGGGCGCAGGAGAAGGCTCTTGCCAAGCGTGGCAGCGCATCCGATGCTTCATCCCAGCGCGAAGAAGCGGCATTGCAGAAACTGCGCGAGAAACACGAGCGCGAGATGGCGAAGCAGCAGGAGAAGTACCAGCGCGAGCTGAAGAAGCTGGAAGCCAAGAGAGCAAACGAGCAGAAGAAAGCAGAAGAGCGCCAAAGGAAGGCGCTCGAGCGCGAGGAGAAGGCGAACTTGGCTATGGAGCTGGACAAGGTTCGTGCTGAGCGTGACATCGCGCGCAAGCAGATGGAGATGCTTAAGGAGCAGATTGGCGATCTCCAGACGCAGAATACGAGGCTGGTTGCTAGATTGGGACGGGAGGGAATATCCCTAGATGACGAGGACTCCAAGGAGGATGGGGATGGAGATAAACCTGGGATTAAGAGAGCTGCGACGGAGCGGACAGAGCGCGAGGCGCGGAGAGTTAGTACCCTGCGGTCCTAGGGAGGGCGTTGTGCCACGAGAGGCAAGAGATTGTGGATGGGATGGGAAGATACATTGACAACGGCAGGCGAACATGCCTAACGTAATCGGAGAGACTAGCTTTCACGAGCACGACGAAGCGAGCGAGCGCGGACGATGCCACCACGGTGAAGTACGTTGGGCCACATCACCAGCACACGAAACGCATTGATTACGTACGGGCAGCCGAATTGTCGAATTACCTAGCAAAAGGCGCTGAGCGCGAGCTCGTTACCTAGAATCATGGCATTGGCTTTTATCCCCGGCTACGATCCGAGACGAGATTAATGACCTTATGACGTGTACTCTAGAATTGGACAGACGTAAATGCATTTGGACCATTGTGCAGGAACTGATTGATGATTTGACTCGTGTATATACTTGCGATGTAGAAACTGAGCTTATATCCGCAAATATATTTTCTTCTAATTGCTAATTGCCATATGCATACCGCCCGATAATTCGTAAACAAGTCCTTTAACCATCCAACCCTTCACACATACCAAGGAGGAGCCCATGGACCTCGGCTCTCCGGCCCTCATCCCAGAACCGGCGCATCTCCTCTTTAATTCCTCGGTTGCCAGCCATGGCAAGCGCAGAGCCACTGACCAGGATCCGCGCACAGATGGCGAAGACCTCGGGTTTCGACGTCCAGCCCAGCGGGCCATCTCCTCCTTCGGCCCCCGCGAGGCGCGTCAACGTCTGCAGGCCGGCGAGGGTCCACTGCGATAGCGCTGCTTCTTCGGCTGACGGAGAAGGCGAAGGGGCGGGTAGGGGAGGGAGCGACGAGAACGCGTCACGCCAGCGCCGCGTCTCGCGCACTTCGTCCACGTACAGGTTCTGCTCCTCGATGACGAACAGCGAGTCGTCGAAGCGCATGGCCTCGGCGAGTTGCGTCTCGGCTGGGGTCCAGTTTTCTAGAAGTCTGGCAGCTGTGTTATCACCGGAGTCCTGGGTTATGAGGGAGGAAGTCGACGTAGAGTGCCCAGTCATACGGCACACCACGTGTGCCCTGAACTCGCTGACGGCGCCGTATCGGCCGACGAGCCAGCGCAGTAGACGTCGGCCCGCCTCGACCGAGACTAGGCGCTGGTCCGATAGTAGGGGCGCGGCAGCCGATGCGGCCGCGGCGCGGATCTCGTCGTCGTCATCGTTGAGGGCGTCGTAGAGGGCTAGGAGCCAGGGCAGATGCACCGGGTTAGGAATTGTTTCGGCGGTAAAGGTAGAAGCAAGGTTCGCCGAAATTGAGGCTATGGCGCTAACGGCAGCCATGCGGGTGTCAAATGTCTAGACAGATTCGTAAGTTTTAGTGCCACGTAGTAAAATGGGGATAATAGTGTCGACAACGATATTTCACGTACCCTATCTGCCATTCCGGCATCGCTCATCATCGCACCCCAGGACCTCAGCCATAACTCAAGGTCGTTCGGAGCTGCACCCTTGGATTGCGAGATCATGATTACTAACAGAGGCCCGCTTACACGGATGATGGCGTCGGATAAGCTTGGATTCATGGGTTTTGCGTGGAGATCTGCCCAGAGTTGCGTTATAGTCTCGTTTGTGGGCAAACGCTGTCGGCATTCTTCCGTCGTATCATGTAGCATCTTATCCATAAGAGCCGCGAGATTCTCCAGGGCGATCGTCCGCGGCTCGGGAGCATCGGTCTCCAAGCATACTTGTATGTATGTATCGACGAGATTCGCTCGAGCTTGATTGGATTCTGGGGGGTTAATATCGGAAAGGCTCTCAAGCATAGAGCAAGCAACGTTTATATCGCCTCCCAAAGCGGCAATCACAATCTGAGCTAGTAGATTCCCCTCTTCTACATCTAAGGCATTCTGAAGAGCTGCTTGGCCGAGTCTGATATCTTGCAATGCCAACGGCGTTGCGCTTTGGTCAGAGTGAATGCTGATTTCGAACAGACGGAATATGAGATGAGCGAAAGGCCTGGCAGCAAGGTCTACAGCTGCCAGATCCTTTGCGAGCTCTAGCCTCGTTATGAAGTTAATGATTTCGACATAGACCGCTCTTACGTCCGAACAAGTGCTCATACAGCGGTTTGTTGAGAGCAGCCCCTCAAGCAAGTCATAGACAGCTTGGATGTCGCGATCTGCAAATTCTTAGTTCCAAAACTAACAGACATATAGGAGAGAAACACTACCTGAAAGCTGATCAGGCATCACGTCTGCAAGCCTCTCAAGCAAGAACTTGAAGGCTAAAAGTGCACCGTGAAGCTTGTTTGCAGAACTCCCGGAGCTGCTTATGAGATCTGACACGGAGTCGAGCCAACCCGGACCGAGAAGAAAAGAACACAGGGTGCGGGCGGCGATTTCTCGAACGTGCCAGATACGGCTTCCCAGGTACCATGCAATAATATCATAGAGCTTATCACGAAATTCCTCTGGTGGTCCGGCACGACGTATGATGTCCAATGCCGGAAAGACGGATTCTGCCGTCTGCGTCCCTATTAGAACTCCGCTTGATTGTTGGCCCATCTGCAGAAGGTTCACGAGGAGTGCCGGAAGAGATCTGAATTTGTGATACGGGATCTTGACGGTTCGTCCATCCCAACCTGCCTCAATCGATGTCTTGCTTTCACTTGTACCAAAGAGGCAGTCGATGAGGCTTCTAAGAAGCAGGAGCCCACAATTTCGAATTGCCCAACTATGGATATCAGCTTGTGGATAAACAACGAGGTATCGCATTTGAAACTCACACTTCAGATTTGAGGCTGCTGGCTGCCAGTTGGAGACAGTCAGTGAGGTAAGGTTCTGCTCGCTTGCTAAGGTACGAGCTCTTGAAGATATCCTTGATGCAATTTAAAGCGTGTACTTGGGGTAAATTTGACCCGTCGGTCTCGGACACGAGCGCTGGTCGGCCACCGATGTCCTGCAAATTACGAATGACATCTTCAAAAGACGGGCGGTCCGCGTTGGAAGAGAGTATACCTACAATTAGAGCCGGTATGCCCGCAGATCTCCGAGTTGTTGAGGCTTGAGTGTGGATACAAGTTAGAGCCCCCTATCCAGCATCTTAGCACGCATCCATAGATACCGAAAAAAATAAAAATAAAAAAAACATTTGTCTTTTACTAACCTCATACCATTCGTCTAGCAGACTTGAGTCATCGTTCGGGCTATTCGGAAAGTATTTCACCAGCTGACAACAGCTAGTGAATGTCTGAGATACAGTCGTGAACGCTCCTCGGTGTCGTAAGTTAGATAATTCGTCGAACGTCAGCCTTCCAATTGCCTCGAAATTCCGCCGTGACGGGGCTAGAAGTCCTGGGCCTCGATTTTTGCGAGCGTTACTCGCAATAACCCGCATCAAGTTACTGACGAATGTTTAACAGATACTTTCGATACATATATACTAGTACATACCTTGATTCGTGAACCGCTCGGAAGCTATAACTCAGCAAGTCCTTAGTATCAAGTCCCTCTACTTCTTCGAGCTCTTCGGGCAAATGGCCTTCAGGAGAATCGTCGCAAAGGACATGCCGCACAGCTTGCCATATTCTCCAGCAGCATGCAACGGTACGATCTTGTAGTTCAGCCAAAATCTTGACTTCGGCCTCGGAGAACTTGATACTTGAAAGCGAACCCCATATATACCTATATCTGTGAGCAAATATGCAACGGAAGATACGATCCACGATTAGTTAAGACATACCGGAGGGACGCGAAGCTGCCATGCACCGGCGCCTGGAGCACTGCTGTGGCTAGGTCTTGCTCGGCCGCAGTGAGCTTAGCTTCGAGACTCGAGAGGACCTCAAAGGGGATTCTTATTCGGTCTCCCGTATTCATACCCGAGCGACATAGTAGCTCGAACGATCTAGCAGCACCATCGGCATGGTCTGCGCGGGCCGTTCTCCGTGCAAGCTCATCCGCTTTATGGCTGAAGCTCTGAAGCTCTCCCGCGGGGGTCCTCACCAAGCCACTTATATGTCTCTGTGGTCCTGACTCTCCACTTTCGAGTAAGAGCGACATTACCAACGAGGCGGCGGTGTCCCTTACATCATCAAACGGATCCATGATAAGATTTAACACAGATCGAAACCATGTCGCATCAACGAGTAAACCCTTTAATTCAGAAGAGCTATTTAGATTATTTCCTGGAAGCAGAGCTGGCCTAACGATGAATACCATTGCCTTTAGTGCAGTAATATGCCGCTGATAGGACGCAGTTGGAGCAAGTTCGTCCTTGAGAAAGCCCACGTACCAAGACACAAAATCTCCATGTTGACGCAACGTATCGCGTAGCGCTGCGACTGTGTCCACTTGGTGTTTTTGGGACTGGCCGTTTTTGGCTTCTTCAGTAGGAAACTTAGGTACGACTATGCTCTTCGGTGATTTATCCATCTTCGAAGCCCGTTCGATATCTCGTCGTAGCGACTCGATAGTACTTTGGATCCGCTTAATCATATTCCTCGAATGGCCTAGGACATCATAGCGCATTTTTGGGTCAGAGTCTTCATGAAATGATGGTAAGTGCTGCTTAAGTAACTCGAGCGCTGCCGTTGTGTACGGTTTTGTCGTAGACGGCGATGCTATTAGAATGGAAACGGCCGAAGATCGCGCTTCATGAGAGTCATGACAGAGGACACTCTCAAGTACGTCTGCTTGAAGTTGAAAAGCTGGCTGAGGGTTCTGTTCCTGATCTTTTCGTCACTTAGTGAATATTCTACAGTGGGTATGCGTTCTTAGCATTGACAGCTTACCACGCCCAGGTTCATCTACTACCCCAATTTTCTTTCCTGCTTCAAGCATAGCCAGCCAGAGCATGGAATTCAGGTCCCAGCTGTTATCTTCTCTGCTGGTAAGTCTTTGTAGTAAGGAGAGGTGATGAAGGTAGGCTAAGGCACCATCGAGATCGGTCTTGAATAATGGAACGAAGATGTAAAGCTTGATTGGCTCCAGGTAGTTAATATCCATCTGCAATCCAGCATATATGAATTTGTGCCAGGTGTCAGGGCGATGTCTGACATCTCTGTCTTCGTACCAAGAGCTGGTGAAAACGGTAACGAGTAGTTTTCCAGCTATGGGGCATACATAACGTGAGTCCATCCAGGCGAAAATCTTGGCGATGAAGACGTCCCAGATAGCATTGTCATCTGCGAGAAGGCCATGAAGTTCCCTGTAGGTTTCTAAAATTTCGCATAAGTATACTAACTTCTTCTGGATGAAATGGTCTAGAGCGACCATGGCAGACTTTACAGACGGCCGGGAGGACCTTTGTGTGATTGTGGATATGATGTTGTGCAAGATAGTTTCCTTTACGGAGGTACCAACCTCTGGTATGGGATTTTTGGACATGGAATATGCGAGGAAATCGAGGACGAGCCTCATAGATCGATGAGAGTCTCGCTCATTCCACTCCATGAAGAAATCGAAAAGCCGCAGAGCGGTGCTCTCTGCAAACGCAAAATCTCGCAGCGCTGGCTTGCTTGACTTTGAGCATTGCTCAATAAACCCATGAAGCTTTACACAAGCGTTTCCGGATGATTGCTTTGGTTTTTCGGCACAGAGTAGTAGCTCCTGGAAGATATCTTGCCTAAGTGGTGTTGGTATTATAAATCTAGGGCCATTCTTTACAAGTTGGACTTACCATAGCTGTAGCTCGTCAGGCCGTCCCTCAAGCAAGGAAACAGCCTGCTTTGGGTTAAAGTCAGTCTGACTGATCCCAGCAAGTATTGAGGTTTCCATTGTGAGGTTGAGTATTCGTTGTTGGCCAAAGGACAGTGTTCCCCCTATTCTTCACCTTGGCTTGTATCCTCGGGTCAACTTTCCACCATCTTTAAATAAATTATGAGTTAGGGTGGAGTGAGAATCCTTGAGTAAGTTCACACCTAGATCACCATATTCAAAGGTTCATGTAGTCTGTGAGTGTTCTCGAGAGCGATATGCTCAAAAAGGGTAAAATCTGAAATCTCGTCAGAAATTGAATTTGCTTAAGTTCATCTGTGGTATTGCACTATGCAGTTATCGGGGCGTCGAAGAAAACCTAAACATTCGGGCGGGCGTTCTGATACCGGTACGTACCTGACGTTCCCAAGAAGCGCACGGGCCAATGTCATATCTCTGGACCTCTCAATCGCCATGAGGGAAACATTTTTTTTTTTAGCGGCGTCGAAGCACCACTCATCTTCCATCCACCCAACATTGCGATTCCGCAAACTGCGAGAAGTGACGTGGCGGCGGCCTGCCTATAACGCCTGTAATTCCCTTTCGTTCAACGTTACGACAATTGGATTGCTCTTAGCAGGATGTCGATCTGGGATGCGCTCACCGGACGAAAGTCCTCATCTCAACAATCGTCGTCGTCGTCGCCCACTCCCAGCTCCGCTTCTACGCCCGCGCCGGCCGACACTTTCACGCCGGCTCCCTTCAACCCGCAAGAAGCCCAAGGTGTCGATTCCTTCTTGAAAAGCTCTGCCTTCGCCGACCCTTCTTTATTACACCCATTAGCAGGCCTAGACAAGGAGGGTTTGGAATATTTAAGCCTAGAAGACTCGGCTCTAACAGACCTACCCGGCGCGCAATCTGCTATTCCCTCTCGGGGCTTCAGTGATGACTTGTGTTATGGGACTGGCATAACGTATCTTACAGCCTTGTCAATCGGAGGCGCGTGGGGACTCCAAGAAGGCTTGAAAAGATCTGTTGGCCAACCGCCAAAGTTACGCCTGAACTCGGTCCTGAACGCTGTAACGAGAAGGGGTCCGTTCTTAGGTAACTCCGCGGGCGTCGTCGCAATCACGTACAACTGTTTCAACTCGGCAATCGGTTACATTCGAGGGAAGCATGACTCTGCAAACAGCATTGCGGCAGGCGCCTTGAGTGGCATGGTCTTTAAGAGTACACGAGGACTTCGGCCCATGTTGATATCGGGAGGTATTGTGGCTTCGATAGCAGGAACATGGGCGGTACGAAACCTAAGCGTCTCTTTGGTGACCACGACTAACTGCTAGTAGATCACGAAGAAGGTCCTTCTCTCAGAGACTCGCGACCACGAGCGACACCTTTAAAGCAGCGACACCCGCTCAATACCCAACGAAATTAATCACTAACTCGCGGAACCGGGGACGGTCATGTATAATATTGAACTCGATAATGAGGCCATGGGCCGTACGACACTTCGATTTAATCGGACGAACAAAGTCATCGAGTTGGGCATGAAGCTATAGACGATCTCTCCTCCGGCTGGACACGTGTACAAAATAGGTGGTCACATGCATAGAAAGCATCTGCGGTCATGGGATTTGGTAGGCGTTTGCGTCAGCTACGGGACGGAATTGAATTCAATTTTGAACGAGGCTCATTTTCTTGTGAACCTACCACGCATGACATCAGAGGGGAAAGGGGCAATTGCATAGCCTAGGGACTGATACAGGCCGTCAGATACCTGTCTCGGTTTATGCCCATGGTACCTCCATTTGCGCCATTTGCACCTGGGCAGCACCTGGGCAGTTACATCCATACTTACATCCACATATTGAATCAACGCGAATGGTGCCCAGGTATTAACTTGCGAAATACTTTATGCGCGTTGTCTGAGAAGCGACAAATTGTTTGGTCAATGCGTCGACCTCCATGCCATCAAATTTCCAAACATTCGCCGTCACGTCATTTTACCTTCCGTCACTCAGCCCTGATTTACACCAAGTAGTCAATTAGGACAATACAGCAGCAATGTCTGATCCCCCCTATTCGCTCAACTATGACTTGGCATGGCAAGCCAAGGAGGAGCTCATTGACAATTGCGTGCAGACATGGTTGTCTAACGGAGAGCTCACCCAATCAGAGGGCGGCAACGCGTTGCGGAAATTTCTCAGAAGTCAGTTTCGAGCCCTCAAGGGAGATGATGCAGAACAGCGTCCGTTTACGGTGGGTCGGGAGGAGGAGGCAGGCTATCGCTCCGTCTCGCTAGACGACCGACCACCTTCAGACCCGCGGCTATTAGAGCAACGCAGACGACTGAATGCTCTACGCGATAATCACGGACTCCGTAACGCTGTCAATTTGGCGTTAGATCAAGAAATCGAGGCAAGACAACTAGTTAATCTTCACTCCAATGACCTCAGCATCCCCAAGGACCTTGAACTCGAGTTCTATCACAAGGTCCGTTTCCTAGCCAAGTTCAGGCTCTTACAAGGGAGTACGCCGATCAGTCCAGCGCCTATGCCAATGTTAAATCCCCTACGTGAGCCAGGCTTAGAAGGTCAAGTCAAGCTGTGGATGGTCCGAGTCACGCAATGGGACTCTCTTTATCTTGAGACGTTCCTCGCACCAATCTCGCCCAAGTGCTGCCTGAATTGTTTCCGCGCCATTCTCGAAACGGTCGCTGAGCCATATGCTAACGTTGGAACCTCGAATCGCATGATCCCTAGTGAGGACGTACAAGGCGATAGCGCAACACGTCCCATGACAGAATCTTAGCAGGATGAATGGCATCGAGACGGACAACCGGAGAATCAGATTACAAGTTGGTCTTACAGGGTGTCGGACTTCCCTGACGACAACTCTAGTGACCCGATTGAGCTTTACACAAGGTGGCTTCCCCTCAACACTAAGGAGCAGTACGAGAGGATGTCTTCATTGATCAAGGAGCACGACAGATCTGCCGTATTCACTCGTGTAAGTCCTCTGTTTATACACGGGCCAAGTCAAAACCTAACATACCACGATAGACTAGTGAAATCGACGAAGTCAGGCGTATCGCTCGCGAGACAAGGACCCAGGACAGGACAAGCAATTAGATTACGTCAGTTGTGAGCAGGGCGAGTCTGTAGCACGGGCAGACGGCTCCTCACGGCCCCACGACGGAGAATAAGAATCTCGCGGGTTTGGCACGATGATGGCGGGTATCGTTTCGCAATATGTATCCCAACAGCGCTAAGGATGCCGTGTTCAATGATGCCCGAGTGGAACTTGTGATGTTGTGGGAGTCAAGTCAATGGTACAACGTGGTCGGTGTTTAGGCGATGAATATATGAAGACGCTCTTAAGGAGCCTCAGGGGCCAATACGATACTCTTTTGAGGACCTTGGCATACTGTATTTAGGCACCGTTCGCCGTTCCAGGTTCCGTGTGCTTTTCGTGTGCTTTTCTTCGAGGCAATGCGATCGTTCTAATACACCTCTTGATATGAGCGTTGCATTCCCGTAGGACAAGGTTGAAAAACTAACTCTACACAGAACCCATGTGTTTGGTTACCCAGTTAGGCAGCAGCGTCCAGAGATGTCGACTAAGATTAGCGGATTCCAAATGTAGACTTCGTAGTCGCAGCAAACAAGTTCACCTTTGTGGCCTTCGCAACTTGACTTCATTGCAAGGTTATTACGGACTTCGAATGACGACGTATTTTACCTTTACCGCCTACTATTCCATAACTAATTACTCTCTTCGACTCTCTATCAGTCCCATTCTGGAGATCAGCAAACCCGAAATCTGTATTGTTCTATCAAGGCATCCCTGACTAAGCCGATACGTCACCGTCGCAACTTCTCCTTTCTTCTTTGCAAACCAAGACGATCTCCGCAGCTCAAGGTCAAGATGTGCTGCTGCTGGCCAGTCGACGACATCTACCTCGAGGAGGAACGCCCAAGACACAGAGTTCGAGACTACGTGTGGAATGGGTCTAGATGGGTTGAAGTACCCGGACGTACTGTAAGCCCACATTCTTTTCTTTTCTTTTCTTTCTTCTTCTCTTTATCGTACTGTGTTTCAGCATGTGTTTGTACGCGTACCTACTGGGCTAGAGCGCACCTTCAAAATTTTCCGTGATACCCTCCACTCGCTGGTGTGTTGGCCTGCCCACCTTGCCTTAGGTACCTTAGGCGAAAAGAGTGAGCAAACAGCACGCGACACGGGCCTCGCTTGAGAACCCTAGGCAACTACTTCGAAGATACCTCAGGCGTCCCCAGCCGCGCGTCCCTAATCAGCTATAGCCCAACTTCACCTTCCTGGCTCTGTTGGTCCGTTCACCCGTTCGTTCACCTTTTCATCCTTTTTTACTTTCCACCTTGATAACCTTCCGGGATCCAATCCTCTACTGCGACTCCAGACCTTCAAGTGATTGCAGACCGCGGTGGACTCTGGACAACTTTGGACTTCTCACCCACCTTTTACTCCTGAGGCAAGAGCGTCCTTGGCCCGTTCATTCTGTGGGAAGTCGTTGCCAGCCCCAATTCTTTTTCGTTTCGTCTCGTCCCGTTTAGCTTAAACGGTCATCTGCCCGAGTGACATTTGCATTCGCCACTACCTGGATCACCATGAGTGCCACTCCGAGAAGCCCAGACCAGAAGGAGCCTAAGAGCAAGCAACATTCACCTTCCCACCTGCACTCCTCCACCGCCAATAAAAAAGGAGATCACCGCAGCACCGGCCGCGACACTCCCCACCGCACTGAAAAACCTGTCGGCCAGCCTCCCAAGACCGCCCCTGGTGTTCCTCACAACAAAACCAACAACACCACTCCCCCTACCACCGGCGCCCCCAAAATCTCTTCCACTTACCAAAACCCCGGTCCTGGATTCGAGCACACCGTCAGAAACGTCCCTGGTGTCGGTTGGGTTTACGATCACAACCCTGTCCAAGGATTCAACCCAGCTCTTGGTCAGCAGCCGCACATTCAACATCAAGGCCCCGGCCTCACGCATCCTCAGACTCTTCCGCCGGGTTTCGTCCAGGCTTCCGCTTCTCCTGAAGTTCTCCCTCCAGGCTTCACTCGGGTTCCCGCTTCTCCTCAATTTGTTTCTCCTGTAAGCCAACCGTCGAACCCAGCGATGGCCTACGCTACTGTCATGCCCAATCAGGGCCAGAACTTTCAACCTCCCGTTCCCGACACCACTTATGGCGAAATCCCGCACACTTACATCCCTCGCTTTGATCCTCCCGCTGGCGGTGGACAGTACGTGACCATCAACGGCAAAACCTACCGAGTCGATAGAAACGGCTTTCCTCAGAACGTCGCTGCTGGTGGTGTCCCAGTTCAATTCATGCCCCTTCAACAGGTACCTAGTTCTATGCAAGCCCAAGCAGGCTCATTATATGTCCCATCCGTATCTAGCTCTATGCAAGCCCAAGCAGGCTCAGTCCCGTCCGCTGTCCAAGCCATCCCATGCTATGTGGCACAACAGGCTTCGCCACAGCCGGTGTACTATCTTGTCAATGCAAGTCTCATCCGAACTTTGGGCGAAGTGGCCGTTCGAGCGAGCGCCATCTGCCGCTCGTCCTAATCCAGATGGACGGACAGATCAGAGCCCAGCTTGTCATCTCTTTTGATTCTTTTCCTCACTAATTGTCTAGACATCGTTTTCATCTGGACGTGGAGCTGACATTTTCTGTGTTTAGGCCGGTGCCGCGAATCCTATCGTGGTACAGCAAGGCGCTCAGCAGCCCGTGTTCGTCCAGGCTCAGCCCGGTGTCCCTGGCATCGCCCAGCCTGCCCCGGCTGCCGTCCAACCTGCCCCGGTTGCCGCCCAACCTGGCGCATTCCCTCCCATGGTTGGTCAGCCCCAAGCTCAGGTATTTGGAGTTCATGGCATGCCTGGAGCGTATCCAGCGGGTGCCGCCCCCGACGTCATGGGTATCGGCAAGACTGGGCTGGAGGTCCAGATCGAGAATTTCCACACAGCTCAGAACACCAAGGCTTTCGAAGGTCAGGACATCGCCCCTGCCGATCCTGATGTCTCCCGCATGTACTACTGCCGAGAGCTCGATGGCGCGTGGACTCTTCGCAACCGTTACAGCATTGACAAAATGGGTGACTGGCGTTGGTATGTCATGCCTGGCGGCATCTTTTATGCCATCCGCTTGGCCGACTAAATTGTGGCCGTCATCGGTAAGACGCCTGGTATTCCTAGCAATATGAGTATTTTAGCTGATGGCTTCAGTTGCCAATACCCGGTGTGCGTTCCTATTCTTTCTGACACCATGATTCCTTACGTATCGCGTCTTTTCCCCTTGGAGAATTTGCAACAGGTGAGGGAGCTTTTCCATGAATCTCAATCACAATATCCGCTAATATCGCTAGAAACCGTTTCCGCATTGCCGTACGACACTCCAGAGAGCCATCACAATCAGTAAGATTGAGTAAGTTGAAAAAACCACTCGTCTTATACCATTCAACAACTAATTTCTCTGTCTGCGCAGATGCCGAATATCATCCCCCGAGGATTCTGAAAAGGCAGGTGGTGGAGATGATTTGGTTGGAACGGGTTGCAGCCCTCTCCCCTTGTGTTACATGATTTCTTTCCTACGGTTGTTCTTTGAGGATATTCGGCATCACCTGGACCGGTTTGCATCAAGGATCCTACTTTGCTGGCATACGCTTTGCACTTTCGAGTCAAGCCGTCACATCGCCAAAGCATGATGGATATGCCCTTCTCTTTCGTCGCTATGCCCTGGGATTCTCACTCTCGTGCTCGATACTCTGTCACAGGGCGTTAAGGCTTTTCGCTCTGGGCAATAGATAGTCGCGTATGAATTTAATAAAGTCCTACGGGTAAACCGCAAGCAGTCATACCATATGTTTATGTGTGCGGTCGTTGGTTAGCATGGCTAGAGAGCGAATAATGATGTGACGTTATTTACAATGAAGTCGGTTGAGGCTGAAATGAGACATGCATACTTAGGTACCTGTTAGAACGTGACTCGAACTATGCCAGCTGTCGTCAAGTCCTACCACCTGGTGGTCAGCTACAACCTCAAACTACTTTTCTCGTTCCGCTTAGATTTATCGTCGTTCCTCTCTAAAGATCAGCCAGGTAACCGGTCTCGCTATTCCAAAGCAGTCGAAACCATGCGCTCTTCGTCACTAACACCTTTCAGGCAAGGAAAATGTTACATGGCTTATTCTAGACTTTCGACATCCTAGCCGCAACGTTTCCTCCACCCTTCCCGTGACGGCCGATTGTTACCATCCCCACAACTTCTTTTACATGGTACTCCAGAACTACATACACTAGCCCACAAGGCCGGTACCTCCCCTACCCTCATGACTGTATCTGTATTATCGGTCTCTCCCTTACGCCGTCGATGAAATTACCTACGCAAATAGCGGGCTTTCTAAGCTGTCGAGCACATAGGATAGGACGATACTTAGACCATCGAGTTGATATGCATAAATTCTATCTGATGTCGATGCAGAAAAATCTAGAACGGCTGCTCTGCTCTCCAACATCCGACAGACGAACCCCCGCCAGCATCTAAAAGCTCAACCCCGCGTTGGAGGTAGAAGATGTGATACCTAATCGCTTAGCTGCTGTTATAGTCGTCCTCGGTCACATACTCGGCGGGCCGCGGCGTCGATCCCTTATCGATAACTCATGCAAGCCCATGGTCCGACTTTATCGAGTTGCCTATTCCGGCCGTGCCTCTCTCACTCCCGGCGGACTAGCCCAGCTTCGTTTCGGAGGCCCTACCAGCGGCCTTTCACCGAGTTATGGGGTCGCTTGCAGTTTGCCATGAGACATGTGACGGCGTGGGAGTGCTGACGACTATTGACCAGCCTTCCCTTTTGAGCCCTGACGCTGCACTGCGGCAGATCCACCTCCCCTGTTACAATATCTGCGCGTGCTAAGCCGCCTTCCATGTAGCCATCACAGTCCGACGGTTCCTCCACCTACGAGAATAGGGCCATGCGCCGCGGATAAACCGACCGGCGCTTGGCCTTAAAAGACCGGAACGCGACGATCAGGTAGGTTTGTTAGTCAGCTGGACCGCCCTACGGTCCTGGGCGATGCCTGTGATGGCGTGTTGACCTTGCGGACGTACTTCCCGTTTCATGAATGGAGCGGCCGACGATCTATCGCGAATCTGAAGCTGTCAGAATAACACCCCGGGCAAGTGTTCGTTTGCTGGTTGAGCGGGCCCCCCCTGGTTACTTCACCCGCTGCAACATGAGATGCCGCCGTCATGATAGTAGTCCATTACCCCAGAATATTGAGCCGTGAGGACGGGCGAGTATATCTGTATTGCTTTTCCTTGAGTCGATTTCCCCGTTGTTTCGTTTCTGCCGAATTTCGATGTGATCTCACTCGCCTCGAAATTGCCCTCTGGGCCAATTTCTTTCCAGGTCGTCCTACTGTTTTAATATTAGCACAAATCTAGCTTTCCAGCACCCGGGTCGAGCCATGGTAGCTAATGATCGCGGGCCGGAGCTCGCTGCCACGGTAATCGTGTTCCTCGTGCTGTCAGCCACCACGTTGGCTCTTCGGTGCTATGTTAGGGCACGCATCTTGAAGGTCTTCCAAATAGAAGATTGGCTAGCTATTGCGACAATGGTAAGCCAGCGACATTCAGACGTAACGACAACTTTGCTCAGGGCTAACTGGTGCAGATATGCTTTGCATGTTATTGCACATTCGCCCTGCTCAGCATCTCGCACGGGGAAGGCAAGCGCCTTGTCGACGTCCCCGTTGAGAACATCCCAAAGATCCTCAGGGTAAAATCCTCAACCTTTGATCGACCCACGCGTATTGAGCTAACGAACCGGATAGATGAGATGGGCCGGGGAGCTGGTATATGTCGTGACGTCCCTGTTCATCAAATTCACCGTGGGGGTCTTCCTCTTGCGCATCTGCTCGCAAGCGTGGCAGAAAACGGCCGTCGCTACCGTCCTGCTCGTGTGTCTCGTCTACCAACTCTTCTACGCCTTCATGGCCGCCTTCCAATGCCAGCCGGTCCCGTACTACTGGTATAGGTACACCGGCGGGATGACGGGGAAGTGCTGGAGCAACGAGCTGATCACGGGCGCGACCTACGCGGCCGCTGCGATAAACGCAATCTCGGACTGGATACTCGGGTTATTACCCATCGCGCTCGTTCGGGACCTACGGTTATCCAAGCGGTCTAAGATTTTGGTTTCCTGCACTCTGGCGCTCGGGTCGATGTATGATTAAACCCCCCTTTTCACTCCACATTTCCCCCCGGCTGCAGGAATATGCCAGCTAATACCAGTCCAGCGCATCGACCGCAACCATAGTCCGAATTCCGTACATATGGCAGCTCACGCAGACGCGCGATTTCATCCACGACTTCACGGACCTGTCGGTCTGGTCCACGGTGGAGAACGGGTTGGGCCTCGTGGCGTCGTCGGTGGCCACGCTGCGCCCGCTCGTCAGGGTAGTCCTGGGGGGCTCACGGGCGGGCACGCCGTCGCAGCAGCGCCGCTCCTTCTATTCGTGGAGGCGATCGGGGACCGTCGCCGTCGCCGTCGCCGTCCACAACAGGACGCGGAGCGAGAACTTGCCGTATTATAGGATGGGGGATTACCACTACGGCCCTTGTAAAGCGCCCGAACGGGTACGGGTGCGCGATAGGAAAGCTTCTAGCTTTGGATAGGCAGATTAAAATAAATTGTGTTTGAATCGATGTTGGAACTATGTCTGCTCTTGGTGTTGCTTGCACCTTGCTGTAGCGTAGTCCATTTCGCATCTGGTTCATCATGCGTGAGCGTATCCCGTACTCCAGGCGTAGCGTATCTAGGGAGGTCCTCCTAGAGGCTTGGGAACTGCTCAGGTGTCAATCGCCATGCTGCCATTACACCGGTTTGGATCTGGTTCTTAGGTAGGCAGTACTTCGTATTCCTTTCACATCCAATACACCTAATGAAATACAATTCGCTTGGGAATAAATAACGTAAACTTCATACGCTTGGTAATTATAAGTGAATCGCTTCGAGCGAAGTCTCTCCTGATTAGATAAGCATCCTGAAAAGTAACCACCGCCAGCATCTGATTGGCCACTCTCCATCATGCAGACCCCACCCGCTCACTCGCTGCGAAATAGTTGCAACTCAAGTTCACGAGTGAACCTTCCCAACTTCACAATATCTGCATGGCAATTTCTACGTGTCATCTCCATCCTTCTCAGTACGCACATACTACAGCCTTACAAATGATGTAATGGTACCAACCCCTACGCTACAAAGTGCTCCCGACAAGGGCGGCGCCAACATCAGCGCCGCCACCAACGAGTATGAAGAAGCGCTAGACAGGCTGCAGCCGCTGCAGCCCGTCCTCCGGGGCTTCAACCACCGCAACCGGAACCAGCACCGCCGCGCCGCGTGGTGGGGCCCCTTCGGCATGCTGCGGCGCCACGTCGACAAGCTGGCCGACGAGCTCGTCGACTCCGCCGCCTCCAGATCCAAGAGCAAGAAACGGAAGCGTGGCGACGACGACGAAGGAGGGCGCGCTGAGAAAAAGGTGCGCGACCACGTGAAGTGGCTGCGGGACGTGCTGGTTCCGAAATGTTATCTGTACGCCTTCCTCCCCCTTTTCTCTCTTCCCTTCCTTCTGCCCTTCCCTTCTGCTTCTCGAACCCCCATGATAGATGCAAACGCAGCATCACGTGAAAAAAGGAAGAAACGAAAATCGCCGACTAATCCCGAGATAGAGCCTTTTCGCAGCTCACAGCCGACAACCAGTTCGCGGCGCTGGGCGTCGTGCTGCTCGGCTCCTTGGCGCAGGTGCACGCCGTCTGCGTCCGGTTGGCAGGCGACGCAGCACAAGAGCAGGGCGGCACATCGTCCGCCCCCGAGCAAGCGAGCAGCATCGGCCCCATGACGTTCCCGAAGGAGTCGAGCGGAGCAGGCAGTAGTAGTGCAGAGCCGCTCGTCCGCCTCAGCCGCGACGGGGCTCCCGAGACGCCTGGTCTGCAAGGAGGCGGCGTCGTCTCCCGGGACGCGGTGGCGAGGGCCGAGAGGTTGCGGGCGAAGGATGTTCGGCCGAAGGAGGAGAGTCCAGCTGGAAAAGAGCACAGCCGCGACGACGACGATGGTGCTACACCTGTAGAGAGACAACAGAAAGGGGGCTCTCGGGTGAGCGATGGGCTTAGCGCGAAACCTCCGAAGAAGAAAAAGAAACCCAAGAAAGGCGGCGATGAATTTGACGATCTATTCAAGGGGCTATTCTGAGCTCCATCTGAGCCTGGGGCATGGCTAATAATCTTGACATGGATGGATCCGCTATAGAATTCACTGTGACATAAGTTCAATTGCCATAGCGCCTTCAGCTAAGGTTATAGATTTCGAGTTGATTTTTTCGGTTGCCAACAAATTCCATTGAGCAACTTTTTATGTTGTAGAGTACACACATTTGTTTAACACTTAACATTAAGACCAGCGCTCTAAGCCTCGCCGACCAATGAGAGACCATCAGAGTATTGCCACGTTCTCTCCAAAGTACACGCTTATATCCACACCTTGTTCATCTCCTGGGGAGCGCATGTTCATGTTGGCGAAGGGCAATGAAGACCCAAATGTGGCATCGACCCAAGATAGGAGCATACTGGAGCTGGAGCCACCGTAGCGTTAACGACTAAAAGACCGAAATCCATCCCAACCTATGCATAGGTTCTTCCTCACAGCAAAATTTCGCCCCGGAACGAAGTGGTCTTCATCTCCAAGACCGTCCATGCATTGATGATATTTCGAAACGTGACCTTGCATCATCAGCCGGGCACGGAATCATAAAGCCCACACAACCATTCCTCTACTCAAGATATCGATCGATACGACCAGATGCGTGCTCTCATGTCGCCAGAGCCGGTTGCGAAGTAGCCACCCGTTGGGCTAGGAGCCACGGAGATAACCGAGTTCTTGTGTCCTTGAAGCATGAGTTGTGTAAATCCAGTTCGGGGGTCCCAGAACTGGACGCCGCGATCCTTTGAACCTGACATGACCCAGTTGGCGTCGGGGGTGAGTGCGACGCTAAGTACGAAGTCCTACTTCCTGTTAGCACGGTAAGGTCTACGAGAATAGGTATTATGGCTTACCCGGTGGCCCTCGAATGTCTTGACACATCTGCCTCCCTTGGGACCAGGGTTCTGCGCCCCCCTAGGGGTCGACAGCTCCCACATCTTGATAGTCTTGTCCAGACTGCCACTCACAAGATCCTTACCGTTAGGAGAGAATGCAACGGAGTAAACGCTGTCTTTGTGGCCTTCGGGCCCTTCGAGGCGTTCTAGTAGGTATCCCTGATGGATATCCCAGACGCGAACACTCTTGTCAAGCGAGCCGGCAGCCACATACTTGGTATCCGGGGAAATCGCAACTGTCGTGACACCGTCTTCAATAGAGAGGGTTAGCATGTTGGTGCCCTGCTCGATATCCCAAAGTCGAACGGTCCTGTCGCCACTTCCGGAAGCAATGGTACGCCCATCTCGAGCAAAGTCCAGTGAGTAAATATCTTGCTCGTGGCCGGCAAATGTGTTTCTAATGGTTCGGTTCGCAATATCCCAAACCTGTTCTATTTAGCCAGATGCGCTTGCAAAAGAAATACAAGGGGGTTGGAACAATCAACTTACGCGAATGAGCTTGTCCTCGGCGCCAGTGGCTAGGTACTTGCCATCGGGACTGAAACACACGCTTCTGATGTAAAGATCGCCAGTGATATCAACGTTCTCATCTTGAAGCACGCACACCTTCTCCCCGGTGGCGACGTCGTATATCTGGGCAGATCTATTGCATCCAGTTGCTACGTACTTGCCGTCGTGACTGAATCTCACACAGCACACGACACTTTCGTGGTTCAGCGTGTGGACTAGATCAACGTCTAGCATGCGCGGAACATGTTGATTGAAGATCACAAACCAATCCTCCCGGGTCTTCTTGACATGAGCTGGGAGGCGTTCAACATCCAAGTCGCCAAGAGCATTGCTAACCAAGGGACCAGGACCATGTCCAGGCGGCAAAGCTCGGTGGTCAGGAGTCGGGTGGTTTGCAACCTGCGGTGAAGCCCCCGGCCCAGCGTAGGGCATCGGGGTATTAATCTGTGGAGTAGCAGGACCAGCCGGGGGTCTGCCAATGCCGCGCTTGCCTGGCCCTGGTGAAGCAGTGCTCTGAGGGGGTTGACCAGGGAACCCGTTGGGAGCTGGTCCTTGGTAAGGCTGTTGGAAAGGAGGCTGTTGTGCGGGAGGTGGTGGGGGCGGGGGAGGTCCTTGGAGTCCTGGAGGCGGCTGCGGCATTTGATGCTGAGGTCCAGGAGGCGCCTGGTCTTGAGGAGTTGGCTGGGGCGGTAGACCGCCACCTTGACCTCCCTGGCCAGTCATGATGCCGCTGAAGAGGTTGTTCCCCATGCCTATCGAAGGAGGTGGAGGACCGGCCGAAGGGCCACCATGCTGCGGCGGGCCCGGGATGGTGGGTTGAGGAGCACCTCCCCGTGCTGCCTCAAGTTGGCGGCGCAGTATGACCATTTCCTCTTCATACCTATACGTGAGATTAGCAACATGCGCCTTGAAGTTGGCAAGGTTATTACAAGATCGCTTACTTTGCTTTAATGTTCATGTGCTGCTGTTCCAACTGATAGACTTTCTCGCGTATCAGCTGGGCTTCCTGCATCTGCTGCTGGACTACTGGGTCGTTAGTACATAGTCGCGTGCAAATTCTGAATTCAACGAGAAAAAGAAGATCCTTGTTTGAAGTTTAGCTGAGCGCGACTAGCACCAGCAAATACTCCTGTGTCAACTGATAATGGCTTTTTCCTTGACTCACTTTGCTGCTCGTAGCCCTCATTTAAGCGGACTTGATTATCAAATTCAGCCCGAACCTGATCGAGAAGCTCGTTCAGACGCGCCGTGCTCTGCGGCATGCCGCGATGTGGATACATAGACATTGTCGGGTGATGTATCCGTTGCGCGGAAGATCGCGTGATGACGGTAGGTAAACGTTGATATCAAAAAGTAATATATTATCGCGGCGTCGCGATTCTGCTCGGTAATAGATGGGACGTAAGGCGTCGCAGAAAATTCGAGGTTCTCAGTTAAGCTCTTCTCAACTCTTCTTCGGCCGCGCACGCGAGTAAACTCCCACCAACACAACCCAATTGCACGAGCGAGACGAGAGTTTGCGAGGCCTCGTCAGACAACAGTGGGCATAGTCGTGTGAAGGGCAGATGGGTCGAAGTGATGACGTCGAGGTGTAGAGGCGCAATTGTAGCTTGTCGCCTCTGAGTTGATGGCGATGGGAGCAGGTGTTTATAATGCGACGGTGATGAGGCTGGATAATACGCTTTGGTT
Organism: Hypoxylon sp. FL0543; assembly: GCA_022578575.1. Taxonomy (NCBI): domain Eukaryota; kingdom Fungi; phylum Ascomycota; class Sordariomycetes; order Xylariales; family Hypoxylaceae; genus Hypoxylon; species Hypoxylon sp. FL0543. The sequence goes on along the minus strand of MU393989.1, from coordinate 1,679,910 downwards.
GGTAAGGTGCAAAACTGGAAGTCGAAGGAAGAAAAGATGGCAGACGAAGAGGAGTAATACCTAGGTACTCATCAGATTTGTTTGACAGGGGGACGGGGGCTGGAAGTTATGGGTTCGGATCCAGCGTGAATGTTGCAAGGGTTACCTACAGAGACTCCACCAAGGCACACTAAGGTACGCTACTCACGCTTCGACTTTTTCTGTCCTTTCTTTTTTATTTTTTAGCTACATTTATAGTCGAGCCAAGGCTGCCTGCATGGGGGTGTGGGGACCAAGCAGGCCACTAGGTACATATGTACGTACCTCGCAGCTACCTAACGCAGGAAAACGTTTGGAAGTTTGTGCGTCGCGATTTCACGGAGTGGGAGGGTACCCAAAGTACGCACATTGTACAGTAGCCCCCACTTAGCCAAAGCCGGTAAGCGCTATGGGTAAGGTACCCTCTGGAAACATAGGAACGAGGGACATGGATATGTAGGCTTGGCTTCCATGCTGCAATGCAGAGGTGCACTGCAAAGGCAATTTTTTTTATGTGTTGCATCGTCTCAGCGCCTCCTTCTGTGCTCGCACCACGTATCTGCATGAGTAACTCAGAACCCTGCCACAATGTATGTACATTCGTACGGAAAGCATGCTACTGTACGTGCTGCTTTCCCGAAGTTGTAATGACGGGGGGGGCAGTGGGAGCGAGCCAACAACAGATCCAGCTCGGGTCGGTGAGCAGACGGCCGGCGTGAACACAACTTGGAACCAGGTACCTACAGTACATACATCGCGGCCACCAGTTCCCCCACCTTTTCGGATTGGCCTGGAGGTACAGAACATTCCCTACGGCAATGCTACCCTATCTCAGGCTGGATCTCGATAGGATGGGAGGCCACAGTTTTCAGCGTTGTCCTTAAGGCAGGCCGAGAAACCCTCCCTGTCTGGATGATTTATTGAATAGCTGATAATTTTGCTTATTGTTAACAAAACTGCAGAACTCAACACACATATATAGATAATCACTGAGTCGGTGTAATGGTGGGCAGTAGCAATAGTAACTATATTATATGTACTTGTATGCAATCGACCTGCCAGCTTGCACGCCATACGTGAAAAGGCTACATGAGACTATTTGCGAGATGGCAAGTTCTGAGAGTTATGCATGAGATGTGAGTTAGTTTACCGCCCTCAATTATGGTAATTGTTATGAGTAAGTAATAGGTGAGATGACACGCAACTCTTATATTGTCGCTGTATATCCCATGGTTTCCAAGGGAATGAAAGCTGTACAGTATTGTTTAACTTCTCTTAGCAAGGCTTGCTCCTCATCAACAGCTTGTTCGCCCTATAAGGTTAACGCATCATGGTAGTGATTACCTAGGTATGAGCTATGCATAAGGTTCTAAAGCCGCAGTGGTCTAATGTGCATATATATTCCTAATTATTCCGCCACTGGAGGTTGCACACACGTCCACTGTAAGTTTCGGGCGTTCCCGTTTCTATCGGGCAGTTCGGGGCGAACTTAGCTCCAGTGACACGGCAGGGGCGTCTCGATAGTTAGCACCCAACTCCAATAATAGCTAAACTTACTAAACTCCACATGTCCGACCGGCGCAAGGTTTTATGGGTTCATGACATAAAAACGGGGTGTTGAATTCGGCAAAGGTTAATCTCGCTTGTATGGAGGAAAAATATGGAATCAATTAACCTAAGGTGTATGTAATCCATACATGTATCATGAACCGGTACGATGTAAACAAACTACGCGCAGTCAAGATATAATACAACATCCACCTTTGAAAATGACATTCATGTATATTCGCATTTGGATTGCATGTGGTTGCGTCATCACATAGATTCGGGTATCTTGGTGGTTATTCATATGGCTTTCATCACTTTATTATTCATGTCACATAAGCTATCAACTAGGTAGAAACCTCACGCATTACTTGCTTATCTTTCCTGCGTGCTTCTTTCTGCACTTCACTGATCTCCAAGATCATATACTTAGAATTAATGCATGCTTATATTTGTCACTTCACATAAGTATTGCTTGCAAGTTCACAGGTAATAATAAGAGCAACCTTATCTTTTTACATCGGAATGTTATTACTTAGCAGGGAAAAGGAAAGGAAAACTTCCAGCTCAGTAATATATATCTCCCATATGCCATCTCATGCTATCTCATGCTACGCATCACACAGGAGATTCACAGAGACTTATATAGAGGCGTTGACATCCATCTGAGTAAGATCTGCTCGGACTTCTACGCCATCTGGGCGAAGACAAGTAGGCACGCGGGCTTGGCCTTCGCATTCTCAAGCAATAGGCAAAAGAGCTCACCTATGCTCGTACGCCGCAAACTCTACTGTGCTAGGCCTTCATGTGATTGTACAGAGCCTACGTTTCACTAGTCACCAAGATGTAGCTACCACCCCAGCACTAGGTCAAGCGGCTGAATCTCTCGATCTGATCGGGCTGACTTATCAACCTCAAGGGGTGCAGCACTTAAACTTCTCTAGGTGCAACGGCTAAGTGGGCTCAAGCACAGGACGCCTTGACCCCATCTCTCTCGAGTAAAGTTAAACTATCTAGGTGGTATGCTTAACGTATACATCAGGTAGACAATGTCTCGCCTCAGCTAGTTCGGTGTGAGAAGGCCGTGAGCTCACTAGATGATCATGTACTATAGATAAACGTATACATTAAGCCATGAGGCCTACTGTATCCATTCACGTCGCGCGAATTTCATCCAACCAATGCCATCATATAGTGAACATGTTCATAGAATATATCCGACTGTGGGATAACCGCTCATTCGGAATCATCACAGCAAAAGCACGTACTTATTAGGTAAGGCTATCCCCAATACATGCAACTCCGCATCTCTAGGTCCTTACCTAAATCGTATGTACCAGCTCCTAGCTGCAGCAGTGCGGACATAAGCCGCCTCTCGATTCTCCTCTCTACCCGAAGCATTTCCCCCATGCGGGCAGACCCTGGACAGGTTACCGGGCATTACAACCTTACGCACCGCGGACAATGGTACCAATGCATGTCATCAATAACTATCTGAATTCTGCAGCATCCAATGCCTTGCATATGATTTCCGGATGGATGCCTGAGCTAATGCTACTCTTTCATACTAAATACAAGGTACATAGGTAACTACCTAGGTATGTAGTATTTGGTTTCCAGCCTGCCAGTACATACTCATCTCAACCCATACATTAGTCCATCTTCAGCGGGATGAATATGTCCCGCTCACTCTATAGCTTAGAAGGCAGGCCGGGAAGCGAGAACAGGAAGAAAACGGAACTTCCCCGGTTCTGGCTGCGTCATCAACCTCGATAGGCATACGGGTAGGCGGTATCTAGGTACCTATGTAGGTGAACTATCCGGGCCGATGCATTGGCTTGCGGCTATCTACATCTGAGAACTTGACCGAACCAAGTTCCCCCTACTGTCCACCACCTGCTGTATGGTAGGTATTGGGGAGGAGGGGGTTCCGTGGACGGCTAATTATGCACAAAGTTAGCCGACACATGGACTTTGAAATGATGGGCTTGCCTGGCCGGATCGGAAGGGCCCATCTCCAATTGTAATGGAACTCAGACCCCAATCTCTTCGTCTACGGACATCAAGGTATCCGTTGAAGGCTAAAATCTACCTTCGCTCCATGGTGAAAACTTTCCAGTTGGCCTGGGTTTCTGGCTAGTCCGACGGAACGAGATAAAAGAAGTAAAAATCGGGAATGTAACCTTTCCGCGACGTCAGAGCTGGAAGTACCTGTCATATATCATCCCTTTCCCTCCAAATTCAAAAAAGATCGACTTGTCCTGGGAAAATATATCTCGACTTCAAGTGAGATCAGATATCTGGGGTACTCATATTGGTGAATCCTTTACAGACATGTTGTCAAAGTGCCGTTGCTCATCAAAGCGGATAGAAGGCTTGGTGACCGAACTTGATGTTCTCAGTGCCTTGATGAAGTCTTATCATGGGTAGAACCTGATGGAAACACGTGTGAATGGTAAAATAGAATTGTCAAAGCTGAGATTCGAACGCCACTCCCGGTGCTTAATCAATTGTAAAACCTTAGGTGGTCCCAAAACAACTTGCCGATTGGCATCGGAATCCAGCTCAAGTTGTTCATGACTTGAATTTTCTTGTCAACATCGATATTAGAGGTCGATTCCTCGTTCTCCTCCAATAGCTTCAAACCTCCTTTACCTGTCAACCAACATGGCAATTTCTGGACTGAAGCTGAGGCTGGTGGAAAGTATCCAAACACGGCCAGTGGCCTCCTTCCTTCGAGTTAAGTTTAAAGTTAAGATAGAAGGCTCTCCCCTCTCAGGTAGTCATACGTTGCATGAAACCATAGTGGTCAGTCGAGCCATGCTTATCGTATGACGTTCGAGAGCAGGACAGGCCGCATCGACAATGCGGAACTACTTAGAGTATAGCCAGTGACAACAAGCCGAATTATCGGATCTGCTTACATTACCGAGATGATAATCTAGATGCGATTTATACACGTGGTCGCACCGCACGCTGATTATATCAACCAGGAGTAGATGGGCATTCTTACTTAGGTATGAACCCTGAATATCGACAGCGTCGAAGTCAATAACTCGACCTACTAACTAACTTACTAATCACCTAACTTAATGGTCAATGTCTGATTTCTTGTGGTAGACGCCCAATACATGGACAAGTTCTAACAGCTTCTTTCGTGATCGTCTCGAACAGCTGAGCTCACGTAGCTTTAAATGACAAGAAATCGTCCTTCGACAAACGTCGGATGCGTGTGTGGAGGACCCCGGGCGCCTTGCATACCCCGGCTATTACATAATCGCCAGGGCCAGATGTCGGTTGTTTCGAGTCCGAGCTGAAACAACATCGATTCCACCCTTGTTCTCTCCCTGATGCCGGTCGTCCACCTTGTAAACGAAAAGCAAGGTACAACATCAATTTATTTATTTTCTCGACGGCATGCTTTCAAGCTTATCTCGACAGTGTTTTATTTCTATCTTTGCTTGATTCAATATAGCCTGTAATTATCGAGAGTCTGATATAATCGCTGGCTATGTGCGGCCAGCCTCGAAGAGCTTCATTCTAGCCCTTCGCGTTTCATGTACCCTGTTAGGTGACGACCTATGGAGACCCTTCCACTCTCGTTGTCGTCCAGGAATGGCAATGCGCCCCTGAGGCTCTCGCTCTGTTTGGATGTTGAGCGCTAGCATGATACACTATGAAGCGTTCTGAGACGCCGATACTGTAACATTCACGTTGGGTTATTGGACCTCTGGCGTATTGCCAATCAGCCAGGATCCTCCACGCCCATCGCGGATCATGTCAAGGATTCCACGTTGTGAGTAACTCTTAGCGACTTGCTCTATCGTAGATAATGGCCCACCACCCTCAGACAGGGCGGAACAAAGTGTTTCTCTTTTATCTGTAATCGCCTCGCCCACATGTTTCCTTCTTCTTCACCATCCCGTCCTCTGCAGGGTGTATAATTCTTATTTTTCGTTTCTTTGCACCAGGTGTGCCTTTGTATTAAACCTTCCTCAATCAAAATGTCGAAATCATATCGCACGGTCCCTCTAGACGAAGAGCCTTTCCTTGCTAAAGAAGAAGGATTAGAAGAGAAGTGGTCCGGGAACGTAGGGGGCAAGAGCAGCGAATATGTACCAGAGGCCTTGCGAAGACTGAGTCCGCACTGGGCTTGGCTATGCCATGCGATTCTCCTAACGATCTCCCTAACGTTCTTCGCGCTGTCATTCTGCTCGAAAACGTCGAAGATGTCAGACCTGGACTATACGCAAAAATACTCGGCATGGTGTATGTCCAACAGAGGCCCTATGATTCATGGATGGACTAGGATCTAACAACCTCGATAGCTCCCGCTGCTAAGGCTGTCACGTACGAGACACAGCATTTTGACTTGCCTCCTGTACCAGAAGGTCCCTTTATTGGCAAGGGTGATAATGTGGACGCGGCGTGGGATGACATTTCAGCCAGTATGTCTCAGGATATTAGCTTAGAAGTGTGGGCGAGTGACTAACGTATATGCCAGTTGGCGACACGATGATATCACGCGACGAGATGATAAATTTGGGGCTGGACCCAGACAGCTCACTCGCCATCACCGATCCGAGAGACGGGAGACCGGGTTACCGAGTCGCCATCGAAGTATTCCACCAGTTACACTGCTTGAATCTGCTACGCCAGAATGTGTATAAAGATTATTATGCGCCTTTGGGAGGCGACACGTCTGCGGCACCCCATGATCTCACGGGTCATCTCGACCACTGCATCGACGCACTGCGACAGTTCGTCATGTGCCAGGGCGACATTGGAGTCTTCAGTTTCAACTTCCCGTACAACGACGGAGACCCGTGGCCGAATTACAGCACGCCTCACACTTGCAGGAATTTCGACAGCATCAAGCAGTGGGCTATTGAGCATACTGTCCCCAGAGGCCCGGACGAACCCGAGCATTGATGTTATAATCTCTGGAAGGGACCTGTATATAGCAAATTACTTTTGAGTGAGCGAAGGATCTTTTCAAAACAATTGACGTAGGCGTGTAAGGCAAACAAATCTTTGTGATCATGTTAGACAGCTGCAGTAATGCCATAATGGGCCACATTGTGCGAATGTCGACCCGGCCTCTAAGCGCTGCAGAATCACTTTATTTCCGAGGTCGATTTGAAGGGTGAGCAGTTACTAAGATGAAGCTCGCCCTGTACCTTGACAGCCTCATGTTGCCATTAGATTAGGTATGTACGTATGTAAAGGTAAGTGTGAATACCTTCGTAGAAGTGGGTGCTTGTATGTTTGAACCGAAGGCGCTAACGGCACCTGCTGAATCTCTGGAAAAATGTCGGCTGCTTGGGAGCAACTTCTCCACACGATAGGACCACATTAAATACGAATACGAGACCATTTCGGGGAAGGACCGTTTGGGGCGGAATGAAAAGTGGAGTGCATGACATGTCCGTCTTATCAGATCGAGCGCGATGAGCCGATTTGCAGTGCCTCTTGTCAGTTACACGACCTAAAGCAGTTAAATCATCCATCCACTGGGTTGCTTCTCTACGCAGGAGTCAGTCAATGAGATAATAAGAAAATTTGAGTTACCGCTACTCTAATTGAGCATCCAGGGTCCTGGAGACCCGGAAGCTTAAGCTTCCAGTGGTGTCATAGTTCCAGCGAATCAGGAGGTAGGCTGCATAGCGCACATCGACTCCTATTTCCTCCTTTTCCAGAATATCAAGTTACCAAGGTAGTCACCGATATGATCTTTCAACTGCTGTTATCCCAGCGTTCCGAATGGGCCGATGCAATGGACAAATGGTTCGACGTTGAAGGAATAAAAGCAGAGTAGCACCCTCTTGTCAAACACAATGTCTTCCTAACCCTATCTTAATAGAGTTTAGAGACCCTGTCCTTTAGGTAACGTATCGATTGCAGCTCTAGCCAGGAACGAAAGGGACCACGACCCCTGTCCCCGATAAATTCGAGAGGTATTATCTAAACTCCGAGCCCAGAAAAAAAGCCCCAATTGAGCAGCTCGCCGCCGCGAGTCGCGAAATTGCTTGTACTAAACCCTGACTTACAAGATCAGGGCAAATTTCTCTCCTTTAGGAGCCTCGCCGCCGGACTCACTCTTTTATTCAATCTTTTGTCATCTTTCTTGTTTAGTTGTGTCCCTCACCCCCTACACGTTAATCTTTCGCATTCCTTTCTTCCCAAGATGGATGTCGTACTCGAAATCGCAGACACCTTCGTGGGCGACTATGCCTACGCCTGGGCACATCCAGCACAGCGCTCCCCTTACGACTTTCTAGACACCAGCTCCAATTCCACACAGCACAACTCGGCATGGCAGTTCAAAACAGTGAATCCTTATTTCAGCTTCGCGCCTAGCAAATATGCGTACATGAGTGCTTGGGACAGGGATAACATATATCGCCAGACGATTTCTTTATTCCTGATCACCTGGTTCGTTGTCGCCCTATTGCGATGTATGACCTAATTTGTAGTACTGACCTGGTGTATCTAGGATCTTCGGCGTCGTGTTGTACTTCATGTTTGCCTCGCTATCATACTTTTTCGTATTCGACAAGAAAACCATGCAACACCCCAAGTACCTCAAGAACCAGATCTGGCTCGAGATCAAGCAGGCGAACAGGTCTATGCCGACCATGTCCGCCTTGACTGTCCCCTTCTGGCTCCTGGACGTCCGCGGTCTTACCAAACTTTATAACACTCCTGCCGATGGACCTGGTCTGTGGTACGAGATTCTGCAGTACCCCTTTTTCATCCTATTCACCGACGCGTGTATTTACCTGATCCACCGGGGCCTGCACCATCCTTTGGTCTACAAGCACCTTCACAAGCCACACCACAAGTGGATTATGCCAACGCCGTATGCCTCCCACGCCTTCCACCCCGTTGATGGCTGGGCGCAATCGCTTCCTTACCACATCTTCCCCCTCCTCTTCCCGCTGAATAAGTTCGCCTCCGTCGGCCTCTTCGTCTTCGTCAACTTCTGGACCATCATGATTCACGACGGCGAATACGTTGCGAATAGCCCCGTTATCAACGGCGCTGCCTGCCACACCATGCACCATCTCTACTTCAACTACAACTATGGCCAGTACACCACGTTCTGGGACAGGCTGGGCAAGAGCTACCGCCAACCAGACGAGGATCTGTTCCAGAAGGAGCAGAAGATGAGCGAGGAGCAGTGGAAGAAGCAGGTTCAGGAGATGGAGAAGTTGGTCAAGGAGGTCGAGGGCGAGGACGACCGCACGTACGACCCAACCGTAGCGAAGAAGAACAACTAGGGGCTTTTTCGACGCATTGTCGATTCAGAAGTCGTTTCTCTAGTACAGCTAACGAGGAACGGCAAGGCTTTCGTCCCGGCGTAGCGAGCTTTTATGACAGACGGGACATAATTGAGGCTTGTCATGCGGCGGGGAGTTGTATATGGGGGCAGAATGATGGTCCCTCTTAATGATGGCGTTTAGGATCGCATAGGGGGAGTTAGTTATTTGTCGACGTAGAACTTGAAAAGCGGCCACAGCCTCGTAGATCGAAGAGGCAACTCTCATCCCGTCGCTACCTATGTAGGCGAAAGAAGTTGGATGGATGGATACGTACTATACTAATGGCTAAAATAAAATCTAATGTTCTCTAAACCATGATATTGAGTTAGAGTGACCACAGCTGCATTGTGATATCACCACGGAAGTATCACCTTTCGGACGGAAAACCGGTTTGGCTTGAGATCCTACTTTTTCAAAGTAGCTAGCGTTAGGATCATTCCCCTTTATATTTCACCTTGTTTTTATGAGATCTGCAAGCATGGTCTACCATTGAAATAGTTATTGTTGAGTGTTGGATTAGAATAGGTAAGGACGGGTCCTAATGTACGAGAGGATCGTAAGGCTTAATTGAAATACTAATGCTTTGACTTTGGTCACTTTGGTCTGTACTCTGCTAGATATTTACAGTATTACGATGGATCATCAAGCGTGGGTGAGCCAAGATGAGTAGTAAATATTCGTTATTCCATTGATATAAAGAAATAGTTATGGGTATGGAGATTTCGAGCGATCCATTATTGCCCCCGATAGTTATCCTCCGCGACTACACTATATAGCCGTTCCAGGTCTTTATTCTAGACCTTGCTTCTAATGCTTCAACACAGCCGAATGCGCGATACTTGTGACATACTTCAGTACTGCCACGTATCAAACCGAAGCTGTCTCTCAAAGGACGATAAAATCACCGGCCCAAATAACGAAAAGTCCACGTCCGTAAAACGCCATTGCCGCTGTGATATAAGGAAAATGCGAGCGCGTATCGCAAGTAGTATAGGTATATTCGTAGTCTTCCTCGCCCACCTGTCCGTCCTCAAAGTTCCGGTCCCTCCTGAACATGTACACGTACACGGACAGAAGCACATTAAAAGTTCGATCCATCACGCAAACACGGTCTTTACGAGCTCACGAGAAGCTGACAAATTTGGGATCCTTCGGTCGTCCATCGGCCCCGATCCCATTAGCGCTGAAGCGCTGCTCCATGTAGACACGGCGAGCCTCGTCGAATCGCATGCGTCGCTTCTTCATAATTTGGAGGATCTGCGCTTTCGCCTCGTTGTCGAGTCCTGCGCGGCCGTCACCCCCTTCCACATTGGCGCTTAGGTCAAAAGTGCTGCTCGAAAGACCGGCCTCGATATCGCCCGCGAAGGAGCCTGGTAAGCCGCCGTACAGGTGTGATTGACCGGGAAGCAGATGGAGCCAGTGGTTTCGGGTGAGGTATAATATGGTACCGACTACTAGGGCGCAAAAGGAGATGGAGTAAAGGAGGTAGGCCATTGTGTAGTCTGCTTCGCTGACCTATGGATGGAGTGGGGTGGTGCGTAAGCGTTGGAAGAGAGGATGGTTTCGAAGTCTGCGGATGGAGGCAACCCGTTGGTCAATGAGACAACCGCAATTCTGCGAGCCAACTAGACGAAGGGAATCAAGAACACAAAAGAGAAAGCAGCACAGGAAGGAAATGAATGAAGGATTGCAATCGCAAAAGTCAACGGCGTATCGTGATTACATGTAAGGCCATCGGATGAAACGGCCTTCTCGCAGTCACAAAGAGGTTCAGGATGAAGATGTTAGTGGACGAAGTGTGGGTCGCATGGGCTGTATTCCGTACTGACGAAATCCCCCGAACGCTCCTGATGACAAAATGTTGCCGTTTCGAGCTGAACTGCGCAGGCTGACGAGACATGTGGCTCGTGCGTCGTACGCCGCTTTGCGTTTTAAGTGGAAACCCCGCCTGGTTCTTGCCGGACAACAGTCTGGTGTTTATGCAAGTCACAGGTAACTTTGTACAACATCGGCGCTAGCACCGATTCAGCTAATTAAGCGACTCCCACACCTGGACATTTGCGTTGTGAGCTTTTCGAAATCGTCGCAAGTGACATAGCAGAACCTGGATCGTTGAACGAAATCTTTCCATTCTTGCGCATCTACCAACCTCGAACCCCTAATTCAAGATGGCCCCCACCACCTCCAACCTCGTCTCTGCAGACCTCGTCTGGGAGATTGTCCGTGAGTCCTGGATTTGATTTGCGAACCCTGTAGGAACTGGTAGGGCATGCGAGAAGCTGACGGATTTACGATGTGTAGGAAGCAACAACGCCTACCTCGTCAAGAGAAAGGAGTCTGGTGGTATTCAGTTCTCGCGGGATCCTCTGAACCTGACGAACAAGCACAACCGCAAGGTACGATTTGAACCAACTATTAATTTCAAAACGCAGAGCACTCGAGAATGTAAACTAACCCAAGACTAGCATGCCGGTTTTGTCAACGAGAAGGTATGAACAACCGATTACTAGACCGCTCGATATACGACTGCGACGGTGGGACTCACACTTGGAATATTAGGCTATCGGTGTTCAGCCCGCAGAGAAGAACGGCGTCAAGGTCATCAGCAAGAAGGAGTCTGCCGCCCTGAAGCCGGCCCAGTCCTCCATTGAGGTCACACACAACGGCGGCCAGTCCACACGAAAGTCAGTCTCCTCGGTTACCTTCCTACGCTCCGGTATGCGGCGGGCAGTATAATCTATTAACACGTGTGACTATGTAGGATCTACAAGGCTGTTGCCAACCGGACCGCTAAGTCCGGCTACCGACCCGACCTCCGCGAAGCTGCTGTCGCCCGCGTTTCTGCCGTCCGCAAGTCCCAGAAGGAACCCAAGCCCACCCCCGAGAAGAAGCCCCGAGGTGCCAAGGCCAAGAAGGCTGCTGCCACTGAGTCGTAAGATGTCTTGAGCAGGAAGTGGGAGAAGAAGTGGGAGAATTACTGAGCATTGCCTGGTGACTACAAAGATAAGGTCGGGCCGGCGAATAAGCATATTGCATTTACTTGCTAGTCAATTCGAATCCCAAAAACGTCTTGAAGAATCCATGCACCGAGGAACCGACCACCGTGTTTGCGTGATTTGAGACATATCCCGCATTCCTTTTATGATATGCTTCCCTTGGGGAAGCAGGCTGAGATAACTGCTCTGATCTAATTCGGCAGGGCCATCCGGACAATCCCAGTGCTGTGGTGCCTAAGGGGTGTGACACAGTGAGGCTTGGGCGGTGGATGAGATGCCTGAGTTATTTTATTCCTATCTCTCTTGGCACCTGCCTTACCTACCGTACATTAGGACTGAACCGGAAGGGCTCGTATGTACCTGAAGGTGAGAAGTAGATTGTTTGTGGTCGGTTCTTGTCGTAACAGCCTTAAAAGTAATAATAAACACTTAAGAAGATGAATGATTTTCCTTTTAGCCCGTCCGAGCTTGCCCGATTCCGAGAAGCGAACCTCGGGAAACGGGTATGATGCAAGATCGGGTGTGCTACGGCAAACAGCGCAATTGCATTCCGTAGAATAGCCTCGGGTTAGGGGAATTGGGACTGGACAGGACTTCTGATACTTGATCAGCCTTGAGGGATGTGCAAGACAGCATACCTGGGCTAAGAGCTATTTTATGGATAAGCGCCGAGAGACATTGGTAGGTGGTACATGTAAAAGGCATCGATTCGACAGTAATGCAGGTGGCATCATTGGATATGACGACCCGGGTATAGCAAAGGACGAAACTTACTTGCATGTGGCTTCACAGGCAATGGAAGGTACATCCATATGGATAGGATGTATAGGTACTGAAAAATGGTGGGGTAATACGCCCAAACTGCATTAAAGCTAATGTGGATTCCCCTTCAGATCACGTCCCTCCTGCCCCGCCTTGTTGCGTATCAACTCAACTCTCAATTTCATCATTCTGGGAAGTCCGTTCTCAAGTAGTCAGACATCTAGCATATAAGCCCAGGTCCGTAGCCATCTGATCTTCTACATGCCACCTACTCTGCTCCTTTTCTTGATATCTTCCTCTCGTCGCTAAACCTACTAGAATCACATATCCTCAGTCTTGCGAAAGATACTAACATCCGAATCCCTGTCTTAGTCCCTCACGCAGTTACCCCACCTCGAAACATATAAACCGTGACCATGGTTAAAGCTGGTATGCAGTACAATGAGCCCCGAACTACGGGGTTGGCTGTCTTGATACTAACGAGCCATTAGTTGTTGCTGGCGCTTCTGGCGGTATTGGACAGGCTAGTCATCACCTATCCCCTGGAGCAGTCCGAAGAAAGAGCTTCAAGCTAACACCGAACAGCCCCTGTCCCTCCTTCTGAAGCTCTCACCCCTTGTCGACGAGCTTGCCCTCTACGATGTAGTCAACACACCGGGCGTTGCTACCGATCTCTCCCACATCTCCTCCACTGCTGTGAGCAAATGATCCCAACGAGTAACGATATTGCGATGGAGATATCTAATATCATGGGCAGAAAGTTACGGGTTATCTACCCAAAGACGATGGCGGCAAGCGTGCTTTCAAGGATGCCGACATCATTGTCATCCCTGCTGGCATTCCCCGTGAGTTCTGCGCCACTACCCAGAAATGGACACAGAAATGGCTCATAGAGATGTAGGCAAGCCCGGTATGACCCGTGATGACCTCTTCAACATCAACGCTGGAATCGTCAAGGGCTTGATTGAGATCGCTGCCGAGGTGGCCCCCAAGGCGTCCATCCTCGTCATCTCCAACCCCGTCAACTCTACCGTCCCTATCGCTGCCGAAGTTCTGAAGGCGAAGGGCGTCTTCAACCCCCAGAAGCTTTTCGGTGTTACCACCCTAGACATTGTCCGCGCCGAGACTTTCGTTGCTGAGATTGCTGGCAAGAAGACCGGCTCTGAACTGACTGTCCCCGTCATTGGCGGTCACTCCGGCGAGACCATTGTGCCTCTTTTCAGCAAGGTCAGCCCTAGCGTAACAATTCCGGATGACAAGTACGATGCGCTTGTGAACCGTGTTCAATTCGGCGGTGACGAGGTTGTCAAGGCCAAGGACGGCGCTGGTTCTGCCACATTGTCCATGGCATTCGCTGGATTCCGGTAAGATGCGCTACCTTCGTCGACCACATTTAGAGGCTAACGAGCTTTAAGTTTTGCGGAGAAAGTGTTGAAGGCGGCCAAGGGGGAGAAGGGTCTCGTCGAGCCTAGCTTCGTCTACCTCCCAGGTGTCCCAGGCGGTGAGGAGATTGCGAAGGCAACCGGCCTAGATTTCTTCTCTGTTCCCGTTGAACTCGGAGTAAGCAATCTCTTGGAACTCCTGATAGGACTTAGCTGACCATTATGTAGCCTAACGGTGTCGAGAAAGCCACAAACCCCTTGGCTGGTATCACCGACAAGGAGAAGTCTTTGGTGGACGTCGCTGTCAAGGGCCTGAAGGGCAACATCGAAAAGGGCATCAGCTTTGCTCACAACCCCCCTCAAAAGTAACTACCCCCTTGATTTATTTTGGCCGATCAGCCTGGCTCGCAGAGCCTCGGGCATTGACTGTTATGCGATATGCTTTACCACGGAAACACTTTGCCCATGGGTTTGGCGTGGTTTATAGACAAAGTCCACAATACAGCACCGGCGATAATTGAGATCGAGTGACTGATCCTGTCTGATTGCATAGGTTGTAGAAGTGACGTAACCGCCCCGACTCTAACCAGACCAAATTCCCTCGTATCCAGTCAACTTTATGCCAAGGGGTTTCGGAGAAGCTTGGAGGGAGTAATATCGGCATAAGTGGAAATGGTCTCACTGGAGGTTCAGGAAGTCTTTCGTTGAAGGAACACGGTGGACGGGGTATTAGGTACGGCGGCGACGCGCCAACATATGGAGGATCATCAGACATCATCTATAGGTATCAACAGTACCAACACCAGAACGCCGTTACTTCTAAATGCTATACCCTAGCTCGCCCTTTTCTTTACGCCGTGCCTCCGAAATTTGGGTGAAGTGACTTCCATGGTAACACACGCAAGACATCGTCATATCAATTATTAGTGACGATGCCCAACAGCACGGCAAATTACTGTTTTATAGGCACGGTCTTGATCTGGAACACAGCCCCGGGGAGCTCGCTGCTCTCGGCCTGCACGGTGGCGGCGATGCCCATGGCTGCTAGAGCGCCGCGTACGATGCCGCAGGGAAACCAGAGGAACTGGCGAGGCGTCAGTACGATGCGTATCTAGTTAGTTGCGTATGCAGGGGTAGTTATGAAGAGTTATGAGGACGCTAAGCAGGGAAAAAGGTAGACGCGAAAGAGAGCTAGCAAAGGAACTCGAGGGGTGGTAAACTCACGGGCTGGGCCCTGACGACGGCCTGGCCGCCGGGGTCGGCACTCATGCGCGACAGCGGGCGGAACGAGTTGTCGGTGAGGACGTAGACGCCTCGGTGGTTGGTCTTGAGGTTGTCGACCTGCTTCTTGAAGACGAGCATCCAGAGGTCCTTGCACACGAACTTTATGGCGTCGAGGGTGTCGTTGAAGCGCGGCCGATCGCGCGAGAACCTGGTTTTGCGTTAGTCATTATACCGTGTAAAAATTCATTGACGACTAGCTTCTCGGGAGCATAGCTTGAGAGTAGGAAAGAATGTATAGGCTAGATCGAACCAGAGCCCGAGATTGGTTACGAAAAGGGTGAAAGGCGAAGGGAAGACATACCGCTCCACGAGCCCCAGCCCGACCCTATATCCCAGCCCTTCTAACCGGAAGAACACCGCATCGCGCTCCTCATCCTCGTCTAACCTGCGCGAGCCCGCTCCAGTCGCCGTCGCCGCATTCGACGCTACCTCTGCTCCTGCGCCATTACTCCTAGGTTCCGCTGCGCCGTTGCTGAGACTGCTGATATCGGCCGCAGAAGACGACGCGGCGTCCAGCTCGTTCGCGACGCGGTACGTCATGGGCACGAGCTCGATGAGCAGGAAGTCCAGGCACGAGGTGCTGAGGAAGGTGGCGCTCGGGTCCGAGGCGTTGAAGGGCGGCATGGGCTGGTCGAACGACATCTTTGCTGCTCTCCCCAACCTTTCCTATCGCCGCTGCTACGTATTATCCGCTTCGAGGTTCTTAGACTGGTTGTCGTTGTGACGGTGGATATCCGTGTCGCTCAAGACGTAGAATCCCGTGGCGCATTAGGAGGAGCGAGGGAAACCCAATTCGAATAGAGGCAGTGCTCATTCGTCGCTAGCCGGTATGTCCTGACCTGGTCTGGTAGCCTTTCGAGCTTTGTTTATTGTTTTCGGAGTTGCAATAGATTGTCGCCGTCTTGCTGCTTGTCGCTCCGTTAGATACATGTAGCTCAGAGCTCGAGGCTGAGAATAGTGGGACGGGCAGGGCTGAAGCTTAGGTACGCGATTCTGGGCGATTGCGTCGCTGGTGTTGCTGGGTACCTAGGCGCTAGTGAATTAGGTAGCGCTCGCCTAAATGCATACATAGGTAGCGTCTGGGGCACGCTTACAGGCATCAATTAGGAGTCTACACAAAGGAGGTCCTTTGCTCAAGAGTCTTCGCGAATTCAACGGCAGAGACATGATCACTAAATTATTACGCTTCAGGTTATTTTTATTCAGTCCTGTATTAGACCAAACGGTAAAGTCACCGCTAACCTGCCGAGCCCGAGTATTTTCACCAGACTCCTTCATTCATTCACGATCCAGCTCGTTTTAGCCTCCAAAAGCAAGAGGTATTCCCGTCCACAACGCCAAAGTGACCATTCCTCTTCATCCACTCCCAATATTCATACATACTCCTTGCTCGGACAAGGAACGGCCGTTTTTTATGTACATAAAGATAACCGGTCAGCGAGGCGGGACATGAGCTTCAGTCAAAGCATCCAATAGGACGGGTTCCATGTTGCGAGGTTTCGGTAATCATTAAGATACCATGCCATAGACCGTAGAGACAGCCAAGAGGAACTTCACATAGAAATCATCAACCTCTTCGGCGTCGGTCAAACTTCCGCTCTCGAGTGAGCTTTTCCTGCTCTCGAATAAGCTTTTCCGTAAAGTCTCGTAGAATTTTCATCGTCTCATTGTGAATCTCCGTTGCTCTATCGCATCCCATTGAACGAGTTCTATATTCCTAGTAAGTGTTGAAAGCAGAAGCAGAAGGGAAGTCCAGGCCATTAGGTGTTGGTCCCGGGTATTGACGCTTCGGGGCCCGCATAGGGATCTCGTCCTCCTCATCACTACTGAGGGTAAGATCGATGACCTCTGCCGGCCGCTTATTGCTTCCTGATCTCTGCGTACTCGGCGTCTCTCGAGAACCTCCATTAGGCGTTCCACTGCTAAGTAGAGATCGGTTTGGTGTGCTCAAGGCATTCCTTCCGTTAAGGGCCGCACCACCAGTACCATTACTGAACCCGTGAGAATCCGAAAGGATCGAAAGATCATCATCGTCATCTATCCTACTGCCAACAGCCGGTCGAGATCTGTTCGGCTCTGGGTCTTCCGCTTTGGTCCTCCACTGGCCGTCCGGTTCGATGGTAACCTGATCCACTGACTGAGGTGTTTTCTCCAGGACCTCCTGGACGTACTCGTCAATCGCGAGGCTATCGAACTGCGCGGGCTTGTAACATATTGGGCAGTTCCATGTCGGCCCTTGCTCCTGGAGTTGCATGAACGAATTTGCGTCGAAGCATTGGATGTGATTGCAGGACATTCCTCGACATGGGACTTTTAATCTCGTATAGCTCAACGGGCACAACAGAGACAAATTTTGGGACGTCGCTACCACGTCCGGGTCATTTGCTTTCTTCGAGACTGCAGGCACATTAACATAATGACTCAGTACGAGAAAATGAAGTCACGGCATACTATCTCGAATAACAGAAGCTTTGGAGATCTTCTTGCCCTTGACTTTTGCAACGAGCTCATCGATTGAGTGTGTTTTGCACACATATAGTGCTAGGTAGTACTTCTGTTTATTTGTTAGCTTGAGGTATGGACTGGAATAGGGATAACTTCATCCCCGACACTTTCTCACCTTGTTGGTCAGAGCGTATGTGAACTCAACGGTGTTGGTGTAATTGGCTTGCTTTAGTCGTAAGTAAGGAGTGATATCAACTGGGTGAGTCGACCCTGGCTTGTTCTTAAGACCTCGCAGGTTGTGCTTGACATCGTCGCCATTCACCTTGATCTCGGATTGGTGGGGGAATTGGATTTCTTGAGGCCCCGTGTTTTCGCTTCCGCAAAAAACCATGAGTTTTGTAGATGACTGGGTGGCGCAGCGACCAAGATCTGGATAATCGCTAGCCTTCAGACTGATGGTAACCGAATTCCTATGGTTGCTCATCACTAAGGGGGAACATCAGCTGAGTGAAATTACGAGTATAATGAGACATGGCAGCCTTACCTGGGCACGTATGAAGCTGGCCTATTTTCGTCTCGATGGTATAGAAAGGCGTGTTTTTGAATAGATTGTCGGTATGTGCCGCTCTAGAAGCGCCCAGATACCCGGTACCACCACCTACACCTCCACCATTGCTGAAGCCGGGGCCTAGTTGAGGCATGCTGGAACCTCCTGCACCGTATGTATTGTACGAGTTGTAGTAGGTATTTCGACTGCCTTGGGACTGACTAGTCGCAGGCGGAGATAGCATGCTCTGCTGGCTGGAGTTCCCGGGGCGGATGTTCATAATCGTATTTCGGATCGCGTTGTAGTTGGCGAAGTCGGACGCGTGGTTCTCATAGAGCGCTGAATAGACACGTGTGAGCGGACTGTTATGTAAATACTTGAGGCGCGTAGGAGTATTCAAGAAAGAGATGATGTATTGATGTAGTTGGGCTGGTGGGGGAGGTAGAGGTTGGGTAGGAGTGAAGAGGATGAGGGGAGCGGAGGGGAGAAGGGTATGTGAACTTTATATGAGGCGTTACCCAGAGATGAAGGATCGTTCTTGCGCCAGGCTGCGCTCGTAGATTCCCTAAGCGTCGCCTTCCCAGGTATCTCTGCAAGGCATCGATTACTTACCATTCTTGATGCGATTCTGCAAGTCGGCCTTGACCCCACTTGTTTTGAGTCCATGAGCCGAGCAGATCTGCTGTAACTGTTTATTAAGCAGTGTTGCTATGATTCGCTCGAGCGATCGAATGTCGGCATTGGAATTGGAAGACATGGTCGCTACCGTCTCGCAGGGTAGTCGCACGTTGTCCGGTTGAGCCACCTCATGAGGAAGGCTCGATGTGCGGTCTGAGGTGCTAACCGCAACCAGGCTGCTTCCAACGGAGCTGTACCGCACTTTCTATAGGCTAGGCTTCACGGCGAATCGCACTCGAGGTCAGCAGAGAATGACGGTCGGAAATAGATATCGACACCAGATACGTAGTGAAAGTTATTCTAGATCCAAAATATCAACAGCCAGGCAAGATCGATATGGAGGATCGCGTAGATACAGCTGATTGTCCGGGTCAGCAAATTCGGCAACGAGAAGGTACGGGCGCCTTTGAAGGCGTTACGACGTCCTCGGCGGCTGATAAGTATCGCTTCCAGCAAAAAGAAATTCACCGCCTGCCGCATTAAGCGAATCCCTCTGACGATTTAAGTGTGTACATCCCCTGCACATCCTTGGTAGCGTTTATCTTAGCGGGATCTAAGTTAAGGCTTAATCGGCTGCCCCACCATCCAAGCCTGCAAAGAGTGTGGAGCACGTTCAAAGGACTTCGATTTTTTTTTCTTTTCATTCAACCTTCCAATTTGCCATCACCCAAACTGTTATACAGCTTGAGCTATCTGAGGTAGCCAGGTAAGTACGCTTCTAATGCAAATATCACATGAATCAGAAGGCAGTTCAACAGTTGTCGGTGAAATATAGACTAGTTTCTATTGTCTGTGATCCAGCATTTGAATTTCATCTCGTAAAATTCCTGAGACTTGATCTTCTATAACCTTGTGCGTTATACTAATAGCTTTGAAGTCTTACAGATACACTGTCGGAGGACCGCAATTGATTCGCTTTGGCCGATCTGTAGTCTGCTCTGCACTACTATCTCGACAATGGCGAAAAGCGCTCGCTCCAGCACGCGCAAGACGAATAACCAGCGCCTAAAGGCCAATGTCTTCGGACCTATCGAAGCAGCAAGGGCTGAGCGGCTCTCAGCCAAGCTGCTCGAATTGGCAGCACAGCCCAAGCCTCCTAAGCCGGAAAGCAGCGAGATGAAAGTTGTAAATGATGCCGGAGAGGAGGAGGCAAAAATGGACGAAGATACTGCAGCAGCGGACGAGAATGACAACTGTAAGAATGCAGACGTTACTGAACCCCACCACATGTGGTTTCTAACACTCGTAGCAGCAATGGACGTCGATGCCGCCAAACCCCCATCATCCAAGCGCAACGACAAGAAACGCATCGAGAAGCGGAGGAAGAAGAGCAAGATTGTCTTCCCCAAATACGGCGACAAGAAGAAGACGAAGAAGCGCTAGATCGGGAAGCACTCAAAGCTACACTTTGGAACACGTTTGCATGGCTTGGCGTTTGGTTGTATTTGGTGACACATGTCTACACATAAAAGTCTGATAATGATACCCCTATGGAGATGTCACGCCGCGCTCTCAACGTGACCGTCCGCTGTAATAGCTGTTGAAGTAGTCATCGAAATCGGTGCCGCAACAGGTTCTGTTGTAGCTCCAATTGGGTCTGCTAGCCCTGCGTTACCAGTTGAGATATCTGCTGAAACCGTGCTTGGAGGCGGAGCCGTATCTGAAGGCGGAGCCGTATTTGAAGGCTGATTCGATGTAGCAGCTGGCGTGGAAGAGGCCATGTTCGCACCAGCAGAGTCTTCATTTTGTTCGCTAGAAGTAGCAGCGGGAGCCGTCGTACCGTCCTTGGCTAGCTCTGGTGCGCCCTGCTCAGGAGGTTCGACGACATCGCTTTTCTTTGGCGGACCTGGCGCATCTGGGTCTAGAAAGCGGTCCGGTACGCCGCTTGCAGCAATAGACCCGCTGCCCGTCCACGCACCCACCAGACGACTCCACTTATACTCCCCGTGCCACAGCTTTTGTATCTCCTGAAATGCATACGCATTGTAATACGGTAACCCAGTCTTGGGGTCTCTATAACGTGCTGGATGGTTAGTGATAACACAACGAGGCGCCGGTGCCGGTTCTATTCTGTCATCAGCATCTGAATCTGCGAGTTGATACGACAGGGAGGCGACTTACTGCTGAGCTTAGCCATATCCCTGCCGAACAGAATTTGATTCTGCACGGCCTTTTCCTTTACCGCATTCTCGTTGAAGTTCTGCAAGATTATGCAGTTTCGCGTAGCCTTGCCATTAGCAGGCGGCGATGGCGGAGGAGGTGGTGAAGTCTCCTTGCGCTGATGTTTCTGGGCGTTGGCCTTAGAAGCCTTGGCGGTGCTGAGAGGAGCTTTCGCTGTATATCGACCGGCCGGCGTAGATTTTTGCACGGATGCCGTCCCTGGTATTTGAGTGGGTGTGTGTGAGAGCATAGGCCCAGGAGCGGGAGTTGAAGGAGGTCTAGATAAAGGTGTAGATGCGGGTGCTGGTAATGTTTGTGATACAGATTGTATGTGATGAGTGAGTGTTGACACGGAAGGATGGCAAGCTCCCGTGTGAGGCATAGAGAGAGGAGATTGTCTTTGCGCCGTGTTAGGGGGGGCTAGGACGGTGGAAGGATTACTTGGACTGGGTGTAGAATGATATCCAATCATTGGCATTGAAAGTCCACTCTGATTAACTCCAGCTGGGGGGGCTAAATAGCTGTTCGGCGGTGGTTTCAAATCGGGCGGTTTCATCAGTTGCGAAGGCTGGGGAGGTGCAAACATACTAGTAGTATAGACACCCGTGGCCGGAGGTCGCATATCTGGTGGCTTCACCTCTGGGTGCTTGGCTTCCGGTGGTTTCGGCTCTGGAGCTTGAGGCTGCAGTTGGCCCAGACTCACTGGTGGACGTGCAGACTCTATGTTCTCCATAGTTGAAATGGACGCAGCTGAAGGCCCAGCATTAACTACTGGCGGCGTTGACGCAGTAGGCGTAGTTATCGGGCCTATACCAGGCATAGATCTCTCGTCTTCGGCCGAAGAAACTTTTGGGGCTGCAGGTGTTGGCGTGAACCTAGCTTGAGCTACACCCTCATTCGGCCCCTGAGCCTGGGCTGAAGTGGTCTCCGATTCTTCCTTTTCAACTTTGTCCGCGGTAGTCTGTGCTGTGGCTTCTTTATGTTTGTCAGGTTCATCTTTATTTGAGGATTCCACTGGTATTTCCTGTCCAGCAGCAGAGGCTCGTTTCTTCTTGGTTGGCTTCTCTTCGATCGTGACAATCTTTCCAACATGCTTCAGCTTGCCATCAACCCATTCGCCAACTCCACTCCAGAAAGTAACTACGGGTCCGTCAAGGGTTCGGTTGTTCAGAGCGGCCAGCTTGGCTTTTCGCTCTTCCTCCCGCTGCTTCTCGGCCTCTTCCCAGCGATTCAAACTCTTGGAATTCTTCTTCTCTACGACGGCAGCTTCGGCTAGCCTTTGGGCCTGTGTCATGGGCGGCTTCTTCAGAGCCTCCATCTTCTTCGCCTTTTTCTCCATGGCTTCGACCTGCTTGAGGCGCTTCACTTCGCGTTCGATCATCTGCTGATGTAGCTGCTCCTTGCTGAGCATCGTAGTCTCTCGTTTCGAAGCTCGTGTGGGCATGTCGGCCGGTGATGGCAGCCAGCTTGTTCTTTCGGATTTTTTCTTCGGTCTCGGCTTCGGCTCTGGTGCTGTCGAGCTTCCTGATGGCGTAGGCGCGATCTTAACTTTCTTGCGGAACTTGATTGGGATGGCCTCTTGGGCTTTTCGCTTCCGTGCGGCTTGCCTGCTCTCTCGCGCCTGTTTTTCTAATTCCTTCTCCCCTTCCAGTTCGTCGCCCGCCTCCTGTGCATCCTCCTCATCTGATGATGAGTCCATTTGCACGTCAGAACCGTCATCCTCAACATCTGTGAAGCCTGCATCATCTTCATCTTCAGCGAAGAGAAGTTCGAGGTCGTCGTCGGGTTCTTCAGCGGCGATCATTGACTTCATGCGGTTGCCGGCGGTGGATCGTCTTTCTCGCCCTGTTGCAAGCCACTCCACCGGTCGAGAATCATTTCCGTCATCTGAGCCATCATCTTCGCTGCTTGAGTCGACGTTGCTAAAATCGGGTTCTGTTTCGCCAGTATGCGACAGCTTTTCATCGTCCTCGTTCGCCATCTTGGTGGACGCGTCTCTCGACAGGACTTGAACTAGTCGCAAGGCATGCAGTAATCGGGCGCTTTTTGCATCTCATGGATTGTCTCACTTCGTTTCATAGGAGTCCATGCATTCGATAATTAGGGCTCTAGCGCCGATGTTTATGCAAAGCGCGTTGTGTTATTCTCGTCGTCCTTTCTTTTTTTTTTCCCTTTTTTGCAAGGTTCCCGCCCGCCGCAAGAGCCACGAAGAACGTCATTAGTCCAGAAATATGCAGGTACGCGTATGCATATATGCAAGTATCGAGTCCTTATATTTGTTAAGTGACCATTAACCAGGTACTTAAATCTTGGGAACCTCAGAAACCATCTTGGTGTATAAAATGACCTATATCTATGGTAAGCAAGGGGAAGATGTGGTCAGTAAATACATGTATTCTTGACATGAGCTTCACACCTAAACTATTTCGTGATTAAAGGGAATTATGTATATGATCCCAATATCACACAATGATGAACCCCTATTCCTCTTTGTCTCCCCTCAGCCGTGTATAATGTTTTTGATCTTTTCAAGATCAGAACCAGCACCAAACGATATATACTTTTTACAAGGAAAGATTAAGCAGTCTCTAGCTTATTATATTCGACATGATACAAATGATAAGAATCTGCATCTAAGCAAAACGGGCTAGGTAATCTGCGACCTTCAAGCCGAGCTGCTGCTCTTCTCCGTTGGTTGACATTGCCAACCCCTGGTCCGACCTAAGCAGTTTACAGAGCGTTTGGCGGCTCTCTTGTATTGTACGCCACAAGCAAGGTAGTGGAAGACTCTGGGTGACAGAACTACTCTTGACTGATACCTGGGTAGCTTGCTAGCTTTTTTGCTATAAAGAATTCTCCGAAGCTGTATCAAAAGGCGCACGTGCCCGTCGAACTAGAAGGATGTGTTGTGACCGAAAGGGGTGACCTCCAGATCACCACCTATCAAGGATCCATCTGACCAGCTCTCGATACTCTCCTGATATTCATAGTACACTTCACACGGGAAGGCACGTATCCCAAAAACATGGATGCAAATTCAAATTAGCTCACCACGCATGTGGGGACCTACATACATGAGGTACTTACATATGTAGGTACATAGGTATGCGCCTACCTCATAGGTTACCAATCACTAGCCCATATACTCTCAAACTTGGAAACTGCGACTGGAATAACTACCTCATATGCACCTCTCTACCCTAGGTACTTCTTGCAACAACCTTCACTAAGGAAGGCGCCTCCCTCTGGGACTCCTCTAGGGAAAAGTTTCTCTTGTGTCGAGTTTGAGGATGTGTGCCCTTACTCTCATCATCACTCCCACCCCATTCCACCCCATCTACCTAACTTTCTCTCTTCAATGTAATCCACAAGTGCCTGAGTTGCAGACTTGTTGGTGATTCGCGCTTGCGTCTTGTAAGAGCAGAATTGCCAATCCGTCTTATACGTTCTGTTACCTTTCATAAAGGCAAAAAAAAAAGAAGGGGGAAAGGGGGAAATTCGACCATAAGACCTCAGTCTAATCCTACCTGATACGACCACAGCCGCCATGTCCAATAAAGGGAAGCAGCCGCGACCTAGAGTGGACATGTCTTCAAGTGATGGCGAGTCTTACCCAACCGAAAACAAACTCACACTCCAATCAATCAACCACCGGATGAGCATCAATTCCGCCATGTCGTCGAATTACGCTACACAATGGGGTCCTGTAGAAGCATTCCGCGAACTAATACAGAACTGGTGGGCCCTTTTACAATTCCGATTCCTATCAACGCTTGACATGCTGACTCTTGCACAGGAAAGACGGTATTATTCAGTCTTTCAAGTTGCCTGAGCAGGATTTCAGAGTCGTTCGAGAGGAAGGTAACAGCGAGATTATCTACAAAGCTACAGCACCAGGTTCTTCGAAGGAGTGCTTTGGCTATATTCGCTGGTCCCGACTAGGTAAAACGGGTATCGTGGAGATCACAAACCGGCAGGCTACGCTGGAGCCTTGGCACCTAGATATGGGAGGCACAAGTAAGAAGAACGAGCGCAACCAGGCAGGCACACATGGTGAAGGACTCAAAATTGCCCTTCTCATCTTGATGCGCGACCCTCAAAACCATGCGGTTCGCTGTCGTTCTGGAGGCTTCTCGTGGACATTCGATTTCACCAACCAGCGAAGACTAATTACATGTCCTGTTAGGATGTCCCCTGCAGAAATTGCTAAAACACGAGATCAAGCGAAGGACGAGGTCAATAAGAGCTTACTTCCTTTCGTGCCGGCCCCGAATGAAGACGTCCAGTTCATCATTGGAACTAACTCCAGAGGTCGAGATGAGAACGGCTGGCCAACAAAACGTGGCGACGTCAACAGAAAGGAGTTCAAAAACTGGATGAAAGCCGCCATCTTCCTGCAAGATATCGCAGCTGAAGGAATCGTAAAAACTAGAGTGGGCGATCTCATACTTGACCCCCGATACGGCGGCAATATCTACTTGAAGGGGCTTCTGCTGAAGGAATCGAAGGAAGGCAGATCCGCTAGTATCACAGCTAAAAAGCTGAAATATGGCTACAACTTCGCAACTGGAGCCACAAACCGTGAGAGAGAGTCTGTTGCTAGTGCTGATGACGAGTCCCGCGCTATCCTCTCTATATGGAATGAGGCACTCATTACCAAGGAGGATCTGGTAGGGAAGCTGCATGAGCTTCTCAATTCGAAGGACACGGAATATGCAGACGTTGCCTCTGCGGAAATGTTCATACGCCGGGAGACGCGAGACCGTCTTAAAACATTTCTTCTCAACGACTATAAGGGCAAATGGCTCTACTCTGGAAAGGAGAAAAGCCAGGTAAGAACTAGCGACCATCTGAGAAAGTAGGTTACTACTTACAAAGCATAGAATCCGAGATTCGATCATATTGTACAAGGTCTCGGCCTTGAGCCTTTAGAGTTGAAGGACTGCTATTGGGATATCATGAAGAAGGCCGGGTTTCGAACTGCGGAGGAAGAGGAGAAGAAGCGCTTTGAAGCAGCAGAGCTTCTTCCAATCCCAGAAGACCTCTTCTCAACAGAGATTGTCCGCCTCACTCGGGCTGCTCTCGAGATCTGTTCGCAAACAGCTATTGCCACTGTAGTGTTCGTCAAGGCCGGCAACTTGGGGCTTGACTCGTTATATTCGCCAACAGGAGTATTCAAGGTATGTCTGACACGTTGTATCGTGATTTCTTCCAGTTGTGCAATGAACTGATAGCCAAAAGATACACGAGAAATGGTCGACGCTGTCTGGGGCCAAGATTGAACTAGACATATCACGCGCGAGTTGGATGTCTGTCGTTCTCTTGAGTGCTTCTAAACGTCTCCTTATCGATGCGTTCTCTCAGGTACCACTGCACCTTTTACGCGGAGATAGTCAGTTTCCTCCTCACTGGAATCAGAAACGGGCGATCAGTGAAAGCGACCAAAGAATTCTGGAG
The DNA here is from genome assembly GCA_022578575.1 of Hypoxylon sp. FL0543. Taxonomy (NCBI): domain Eukaryota; kingdom Fungi; phylum Ascomycota; class Sordariomycetes; order Xylariales; family Hypoxylaceae; genus Hypoxylon; species Hypoxylon sp. FL0543. The sequence continues at coordinate 1,653,311 of MU393989.1, read as the reverse complement.
CTTGTTCAGATTAAGCGCGAAACACAATTCAGTGTGAAGGTTTGCGATAAATCCAGCTTAATGGAGATCAAATGGAACCCAAGCACCGCCTGGTCGCAACAGTGCAAAGTTACCATTCAAATCCATCGCGAAACAACTTGTTCTCGACTTAAGGACCTACTTGTTGCAGAGAAGGGTACGTATAATGAACTTGCTCGTACATACAGGGACAATACAAGTAGTGAGAGCTGACGGACCTCGATAACATGTAGTTGCCAACGCGGACACGCATCGCTGCACTACGACGGCACTTCATGCTCATCTTCCCCTTACCACGTGTTTCGCAACCACGGTGCCCTTTGAAACAGAAGTACTCAGAGTCCGAGTACAGAAGGGACAAAATTACTTTGTAATGATGTTTAACCAGTCAGATCCCGGTTCGTTGGTAGTACTTCGCGAAAGACCGTTGATTATAACGGGCAACGTAGCAGACTCAAGTGCCGATGTTTTTGACAAGGGAGTCCCCAAGATGGAAGGGGTGGAAACATACAGTAGGTCCATATTGCGGTTGTGTACGAATTGTCGCCGTTGCTAATATACACACCTAGCGCTTGGAGATTGTGCCGAGTCTCTTGACATTATGACTCCGCGGGATTGGTTTCACAGTTCCGGTTCGAATGGGAGCAAGGCCGTCATAGGAGTCGAGAAGGTCAAGACCGTAAATAAAAAATTGACGAATCCCCAACTGCCACCGAAGCCACAAAGAACAGAGTCTCCGCCGACGTCAAAGAGACGATCGCACACGCCCAGGTCCCAAGCGCCGTTCAAGCGACCACGAGTAGATGGACGGGCTTCAGCCACGGGCAACATACCGTTCTGATAATAGCTCAGATGCTCGCCTTTTCAAAGGCAACTGCCGATCAAAGCGTGTCTCATTTCACCCATGTCGTGTTTCTGTCTGCCGGTTGACTCAAAAAAATTGACCAAGAATGATGGGAGTTCCAAAATATAGCTACCTAGAGAAACAGGTTGTTAGGGACCGGTAACAGATCTCCTCGCTCACGTCAACTCGACATGCTTGATTTGTCTAAAGGCTCGGGACTAGGTCCTTTTGCCTCGAAATAGCTAGATAGATTAAATATTTCCGTCTATGTACCTCATACTATGCGTGCTATCCACATTCAACCTCTTGATCGATGTTGTCTACTAGGTGTCCCTATATACGATACATCACCTACACTAAGAAAATTCGGTTGGTTCTTCGAAATGTTGGTACGGCTACTGCAAAGATTGGTGCACTGCTGACGGAATTTATGATATCAGAAGCATCGGAAAAGATCAAAACGGCATATGTAGGTAGGTACCTATTGTTGTTGAGAAGGGTCAGATGTGTAGGTAGATTACGTCGCATGCCTGCTCCACCCTGCCACAGCTCAAAAGTAGCAGGTTAATATTCCACTCGTGTCGCCTTGTTGTTTCAGTTTGGATGTTGTCCAGACTCATCGAGGTAGCTCGACGCTTTCAGGACACGTCTCAGTGTGGTAAGATTACGACGGTGGCGGCCCTTCCACTCGGATTTAATAGGTTCAAGAGGTCAACGTCATGCAAATGAGATTCAAAGTTGGCATATACAGCTGGCCTCACTTCAGGACGTTACTCACAGTAGAGGGCTCTATGTACATACAGTGAATGTCTACATAGATGCCATGATGAATGAGATACATGTTCTTCCATTCTTAAGTGGTACCTCTTAAGCTCAAGTAGAAGTGTTACCTAACCTGCATTGGAAACCTAACAGCAGTACACAGGTTAGGTACCTAAGGCATAAGAGAAACGGCGGAGGGAACTTAAACGAAAGCGATTACGCGCAGATGAAGCGAGCCTCGGCGTCAAAGTGTCGGTCGTCATGCACAGAAAAGCCACTCAGCAACTCGGACTTTCTCAACGTGAACCTGGTTTTCGGGCCCTCCACGGAAAAGATTTGCTGACTTGTCCTCGGGGGCCTCGGGGTCTCGACCAAGGCTCGTTTACATCATACCGCCATGACGTGGTGTGAGACGGAGGCCGTTGTCGCTGGGCATGAAACTATGTAGTTTGGGTCTTCTAAACCTAAACAAAGCCTAGGAAACTCCGTATGAGCCCCGATGAGCAAGTAATCAAATCATAGGTAGGAAAGAAGCAAAGGAACAAAGACCCAATCTGCGAGAAATAAGCACGTGATGAGGATTACTGTAGAGCCCAAGCCTGAGCCTCTTTGTCTTACGTAGGTATGTATTCCTAGAACAAAGCTTTCTTCCCGCCCTACCGCATCTCCGGGAAGCTCTCGCTTAAGACGCTTAGACGTCAGAGGCTCCCCTTTGTCCCTCTTAGATCACGACAAGCCACAGGATGATGTAGACATATTATGATTGATTGCGCAATTACACCCTATCTTGCATGGTCCACACGACCAAAGGACTGGCGTGAACTATAGTCTCATATCGGCCGTTATCAAAAATCGGATCCAAGCGCCTGAGATTGGAGAGAGCAGAAAACATAGGTATAATGATACCACATCCGGAAATGCCAAATACAAAATAATGCCAAGCGTGAATCTCATATACAGCTAAACGCCCTAACTGTCCCCGTCACCCAAGACTATCATCCCAAGATGCATACAACAGACTTAGTACGCCAGGGGTAAAAGATGTATGCCACCCTGACAAATCGCCAGTTCTGTTTCTCATGCCGCCAACTTTTATATGCAAGATTCGCTCCTACTCTATATGCAAGGGTTCTCCAACAATGTAGGTATATGGTACTCATAGATTACTGTAAATAACCGGAGAAGAGAAAGGAAAAGAAGCCACCGATGATGCGGGATGCTGTGTTCGACGGTCGTGGGGCCCCACAAACACCGGCAGGACCGGCAAATTCGGCTGCTCTAGGGGCGATAGAGCGGATGTCGGGAGCAACGGATCTCCCCGCAAGACCCCCAAAAAGCCCCAACGCTAAAAGCGGATCCCGAGAGCATTGCTCCCTGGATAGTTAGGTATTTTACCGCGCCAACAGGTGTTCGAAGAAAAAGAATGCGGTCTTCAACACGAGATCTGGACCTTCTGGTGTGACGATAATTGTGCAATTGGTTACGAATGTGATGTCCATCGCCGTGGGGAGGTCGTATTGTTATCTTGCTCCAAGGACCATCTGAGAAACACCCCGCATGTGTCGATGTAACCAATTCGGCGGCCTCGAAGCGACTGTGACAATAGATTCCCCACGCCAATGCATTGATCTGACCTGCTGAACGTGGCAGAATCGGTCGATGCGTCACAAACTCTCCGGGTCTCACGTCAGCACTACGACGGGCCCAGAACTTGTTCTAAGAAAGGACCCTTTAACGGCCAACTATCGGCGTAACCAACTCGATGCTTTTAGGTCTCGAGTAAGCGCCCGGTTTCCTCAAAGGTAACGGTCGCTCTGAGGTCGTACCACCCTGGGTATATCCGTAACCGGTGGTCGCGTAGCCGTTATCGTAGGTCGATGAGTAGAAGTTGGAGGATTTCGTGTACGATGTGCTGGGACTAGTGATAGCACTGCGAGTAAACGGCCATATCGGGTTGCCTGAGGCGGGTGAAGTCGGGCTCACCGGCCGAATACTTAACGACCGCAGGGCTGAGACGGCGCTGGTGTACTGGGTATTGGTTGGCGTAGTAGGAGTGGGAGGTGACCAACGCGACGGTGAGGCGCGTGGGATGATGTCTCGGGGTTCCGAATTGGCCGCCGTGTAATACGGCATATTGGCTCCGAAGCCGTCATGTCCCCTACCTGTAGTGTGGGATGGCGATATTCTTACGCTTGAGTTCTGGTCATGCTCACGACACCTGACCTTGGATGTTAGTGATGAGAATGACTCATTGGTTGGGGCCAGGAGTGGCTTACGCCTCAGAGCAATATAAAAACTTTTCGTCCTGTGGGGTGAATTGCTTTTCGCAGGTCATACTAAAGATAGGCAACCAGTCAGCAAGGTGTCCACCTATTTCTCTCGGTGTGATGCAGGAACCGTCGCACTTGTTACACAAGGCACTCCCAATCAGTTGATCACCCGCATGGGTTGAGCAAGTAGTGACGCAGCCCACGCTCGGTATGCAGCGGGAGACGTAGAAAAGGAAAGCCGATCTCTCCCTCCTTTCCAGGTGCAAAATGACGTGAGGTAGAAACACCAAGAATGCGATCTGTACGGCGAGCCTCGCCGAGACATCGATATCAAGGAAGTGAAGTCACATATACACAAAACATACGTACCAGAATTGGGGGAAGCTCTCCCGCTCGTCGTCGAACCAGCGCTCCTCTTCCCACTCCCTCTCGCGGTCTCGGGGATTCTTGCCGAGCTTCAGGACCGTCTGGGGTGTTGATTTCCTAGTTAGGGTTTGAGGCCGTCTAGGCTTTGAGAGATCTGAAACTGCGACGGCCTTGCGGACGTCAGTTGTAGAGCTATTGGTCGAGGCATGGCCGGATTTTCGACGACTGTGATGCATTGTGCGATTGGCCTTGGCAATCAACCTTGGCTGGAACCCACTGCGTGATTTGGAGTAGTTGGTGATAGCTTGCTAGTTAGCTACCCTAGTAAGGGTCCTTTTCCGACACGATGCGGAGATGGTCGAAGACGGGAAGGCGGGGGATTTCGCAACTTGGAGAAGGGGTCTGGCGAACGGTTGAAAGAATCGTGCAGCTATCTTGTGATTTTGCCAAAATCTTCGAGCAAATGGCGTATTGAGCAAATGACGGTAAACATGCGAATTTGGCCTGTTTCTGCTTCTCGTGGTATTTGGAGTCAAATTGACATAAGTTGCAGGTTCCAAGACGGTTATAGTAGGTCAATTTCTCTTTAAGACTGCAGGCTCCGGGATGCCAAGTTTGACGTGGAAAGACGGCCCAAGGAACAGCAGACAAAACAGGATAAAGAATATATGGCGTGCTTGACTTCAAATGCTGTAGAACGTCGAATGACGATATTGACAAGCGAATTGTGGCTTGATAGCGTCTGGGCTGACCTCTAACGGCTTTTCTAGCAACCCTGGATTCAAAATGATGGTGAGCTTCGAATTTTCGTCTGTGACGTGTTCAACAATGTAGGCCGGCGATGACGGCACGGTGGAAGCTGTAGAGGTCTTGCTGGTGCGACTTGTGCTGGGATGGCCGAAGTCACTGGCGCCGTGTGGTTGTGTAAGTCAGACTTTCGGATGTCTTTTGGGTAATGTAAATGACGGAGAAGGAATAAGTGCTGTCTGGCGTAGGTAACAACGATGAATGCTCTTAAGCAGATCTAAAATATGGACGTCTATTGCAATGTGTGATGATGAGCTCTCATGGAATATGCATTCGAGGTAGATCTAAAGAGGCAGAGCTGAATTGGTTGACAGTTAAGAAAGATCAACAAGAATTTGGGGAGTCTTGGGGATTGAGAAGAAGGCAAACAGGCGGATGATATATTCAAGCAACCCTTGGAAATGCTTCGTACAGTACCGCTTTCTGGGCTGGAGTCCTGAAATGCTGGATTACAATAATACACTGTAGGTACATTTGCTGCAACATAAAAGTGTCAGGCAAGGTCAGGTACCCTATCGTGCTAGGGTTTTGTGTCTGTCCCGTCCGGGTGGTGGACGGTGGTGGATGGTGGTGGATGACTGGGATGGTACATCCAACGCAGACCCAAGGAAATGCTAAGAAATGCTAGGGAATGCACAATAAAATCAACCAACGATGACTCTTTCTCTTCCCCTTTCTAACTTTTTGCAATTGGTTGCGTGCGTACCATGATTGGCTGACAGGGTGCTTTTGATGCCGAAAGCGGAGATGTGACCCATGACAGGGGGGCTTAGGCCAATTGCGTGTGACTGCCACATTGTCTCGACTATCACGACAGAGCTCTATGTACCTACTAGCGCCTGGCCCCTTTGGCCCTCTCAGGTGGAAAGGGCTCCTTGGAATTCTATGGGGATTCATTAGGAGAAGAAAAATTTGACCATTTTCCTACTTAACCTAGTTATTCGCTATGACTTCTTTACATTTCCACCTGGTATTCATTATTAATAGGCGACACTTGATAAAATGCACCTAGGTAGGTACATGTAGGTGAATCCCTACATACGGCGGGCTAACTCTTTAATCAACGCTTTTGGTTATCCGGCCATGAAATCCCTTAGCGCTATTCAACATGCATATCGAGGTACACATACATATCGACACCATATAAATATGTAAGATATCTTAGATACTGAATGTAATTACTACTCATCTTTAGTAAGTTCCAATGCTGAGACGAAACAGTCAACGAGAGGTACTGGTCATGCAATGGGACGTCCACCGCAAGGATGGTGGTGTAGCGTACACTAGATGGTATAGATTACTGCCATTGTAAGACCTTACGCCTGCCTATCTGCCTATGTACCTTGAGGACAACCTTGAGAGTTAGAATACGTGTATGCACACATACATTCATACATACACGTAAGTACCTATTGATGAGAACCGCTTGGAAAGAATCCATGGCAGGGTTACGAGGGCTCGGGAATTCCAGTATGCACTCCCATTGTATAAATAATGCAAGCAACATAAGCTCCGCTGCGGTCCCGGGAACAAGGGATACTACAGTACCATCCACTACCTAGGTACCTACATAGCCACCTACATACACAGGGCAGCCATACATTATGGTTATGTGTCTCCCGACGGAATAGAAACCATTATTCAAAGCCTCAAATACTGACCTCTTCGACTCTACGTACGTACGCTTTTCGATGACAAACTATAAGCCAACCATCCAGGTTGTTTCAAATCTGCGTTACTGACTTTTCGCCCACACGGGTTGAATTACTAGCTGTCATATATCTCGGCGGGATGTGTCACACAATTACCCATCTGAATTGTACGATGCGGTGAGCAGAAATAAGAAGACCTAACAAGAAGGGAAACAGAATTTGCCCTAAATTATACGTAGCGCTCGGCGAAATTCATCCATCAGATGTCGCGATCAGGTATTCCATAAGGTAACCAGTTTCTTCCAAGGTTGTGGCTTACACCATAGGTAACGAATCCAAGGTACGGGATTGCCTGGGCCTCTTTCCAAACACGGATGCAGCTCCAACAGAGGATTGGCTGGCTGGCTAGCAGACGATTGCTGTAACCAAGTACTCTGTGCGACGTGAACTCTTCGATTGGGCCGTACCTTAATTGAATACGCTACACTACCGGTATGTACACTACACAAGCTTCAATACCTGTGCGCTCGGAACCAGAGTTTGCCCCATGAGCAACAAATCTAGATCTCTATCACGAGAAAATGACGACTCTGTGTCGAAATCAGCTCACCTGGTCCATCGTCTCAAGCACGTTCTTCAATGCTCGATTCTCAGAATCGATGGGTGTGGAGTTGCACGTGTATGAGTTCGTCGATGTCGTGCCCCGAGAACCCTGTGAAACCTGGTCTTTTTCAGGCCTGAACCCAGGCGAACTTTGCCCTGGGAAATGACATCCGAAAGGGGGTGTGCAGGCTGGCGATGTACTGTGAGGTATATACATTAATCGGATAATTCCACCGCTGTGGCATTGCTCCTACTAATAGGTGGAGTGCAGTAGTGATACTACCTGTAGGTACAGACATGGACATAGGCGCTAGGGAAGGTACGGTTGGGAGAACGTTGAAACTAATAATAACAACTTTATACCCTAACCTAAAGTCTTCCCGTGTTGCCGCCGCCCTGGAGTCTCCAGTTATCTGGGACTCTTATCCACTCCGTCCTTTTCTTTTCCCTTCGACTAGCGATATCGAAGATTCATCAACTGAAAACTCTACATACCTCCTATCCACGATCCATCTCTCTATCAAAGCGCCACCGTCTTGGTCGCTTACCATTGCAGCGGTTGACCTGCGCTACAGCCTATGTATTTCGTTATTGTCCAAGCCCAGGCTGTCCGACGTCGCTTTCTGCTCCTACTGTATGTCTTATCCGGCATATCCCCCTTCCACATGACTGCCGATCCAGCGTTAAAGATCATCCAAGCATCTGAGAGCGCCATCTTGTCAATTGATTAGCTTCCAACTTCGGCTATCTGTATTGATAGTTGATCAATCTCGTTTACCCCTCTTTGAGAGCTTCCTAAACTCCCCTAAGCCCTGTCTCGCTTGGCCCCCGCCTTCTCATCGATTAGGTTTACTGTACTACTTGCTGTGTACTACACACTACAGTGGCTCATTGCCCGTTCTGTCTGTAGTTGCAGGTTGCCTTTTAATTTTGTGTAACCCCGTGGGGGCAAGCTCGGGTTTCAAGTCGTATTTACATACAGTTTATGTGAAAGGCAAACGTAGTGTGGCCTTCCGGGTTGTGCGATGTGTGCTTCATCCACATTTAGGTATCGTTGCTCGCCTCCTGTTGCTCCACTGACTGACAAGGGCGGCTTGCGTACAAGCTCTACCCATGTGTACAGACACCCGTACACTACATACCACCTCACAGTCCATCGTTGCATCATCCGGCACAACTCCTGCAAGGGAGCAAGCTATGTACGAATGATAGCCCCGACTCCTGATTTGAGAGAGTTCTAGGCAGAGCTGCCGAAGCCTGCTGCAACTGCTGCGAGGCGCAATATGGGTTCATCTGTATTATATTGACCTCCCATCGCCCGTAGCTCGGATTACCCGTTTTGGATCTCACAGGATTTTAGTTTGGGACGAACCGTTATCACCCCACGTGGAGGGTCGTCAGTACGATAGGCTCTTAGGTTAGGAACTTGTGTTGTTCCTACGGTAAGTCCATCTCTGGGCTCGTTGACACATAGCTATGGTTGATGCAGAAATAATGAAGCGCCTCGAGAATTTCAGTCTCTAATATGCGCTCGACTCTCATTGGACCACCGCAATTTCTAACCCCGGCCTCGTCGCCTCCAGGACACCACCTCAAGTCACGGACGTGGCAACCTCCCTTCGGAGTGTCGTGCAGCAGGACATGGTCGCCAGGGCTGAAGTCCGAAGGACGGGTCTTGGACGGGAATAATATTCCCAATAGGTACAGTAGCAAGCAACGAGATGCCTTCGTCGCAATAGCGCTTCTTCGTCGTTGCGCTCAGAGTCGCAAGGCGCATAAACGTGGATCCATTTTCTTCCAACGGCCGCGGTTTCTTGACACCCGGCCAGCTTCGGCCATTCAAGGCTCATAGTGGATCCGAGCGAGTAGTCTGAACCCGGTGCTGGCAAGCCTGAAAATTTTACTGCCCAGGTACCCATGCGAGATAGCTGGTCTACCGACGTCGCGACCATGGCGACCTTGATACAGCCTCTCACACGCTCTTCAAAACGTGTTCCAGCTAGTCGACCGCGATAAGAAAATTTTCCTGCAATAGCATGCGTCTCGATATCAGGTTTGCCCCATCTCGTCCCTATCCATTCTTCCAGATTCCTGCAGGTACCCTGGACGTAGAAACCCCATCCCCCCATTATCAGTTCGAAGCATCCATACCTTATTGCGCTTAGAAGCCAATCAGCTTAGCCAACCAATTTCACAAGCTTGGCTAGGCTGGCATAGACTGACAGATGATCTACTTTGGGGTTGACCGGTCATATGCTAAGATGCGTAGGCTATATCCCCGGCGAGCTATCTCTCAGCTGTCAGGTGTTAGGCCGAAACTAGATTAACTAGATTCATACAAGGGACACAATGAGCGATGTTACAGACCGAGATCCATATCAGCGGAATCGGAACCGATTACTACTGATACGGGCCGTTTGTTACACCGCTGACTGCTGGCTCACTGCAATGCTTCGCTGTGCCGACACCACACTATACTACAGGCCAAGCTCAAGGCATTCAGAAGCGATCTAACTCTTACCGGGTTTTCTTATCAGGGCTTCTTCTCCATACGAGTACCTCGTTTAGATTAGAAAACCCTGAGATGAGGAGTGCCGAAGTGCCGAAGTGCCGTTAGCAGGTATTGCCTCTGGCTTCTTCTCATACTGACAATATCGTTAGAGACGTTGAGGTCTATCTTGCCAACTGAGCCTCATGTCTCCCTGTGTTGGGTTGTTGGCCGGGGAGAATAAAATTCTAGGTTGGATCCCAATCGGAGAATTCACTCGTGTGCTCGCAAACCATGCTGATGGTACACAGTTCCGAAGTCAGTGGCTTAGCTAATATTCTATACTTGGGTATTCAAGGTTCTCCCAACCGAAATCCAGGGACCAGGGTACCGCAATGACCTCATATGGGGTCCCTTTGACGAAGATGTACGTTGCAAGCGCGCGCGTGCCATGTTAGCTAGCCGGGTATTGATAGCTACTGTGTAAGCCGTACACGCCATAAGGGGCACGGCTGACGAATCGAGAAACTCGGGCGTTGCGAATTGTGGAAGAACAGTGGCGACTATCACGCGAAAACGAGCTGTTATACTTACAGACCAGCGGATCGGGCTAACATGCAGTGTGTAACAGTATGCGATCTAGTAATTTCTCCCTTCGCTCGTGAGAGGCTGAGAACGTGTTACAACTGTAGAGGCGTCACGCGAGTTTTGCAGATCGCCTTGGACGGCACTGGATAGCTCGACATCATCCGCCAAGATGGCACGAGATCTCGCCAATCCGTTCAAGACACACGGTCTCTTTAACGCTACCCACCACATCCATTACGTACTGTCATTCATTTTCTTTTCCGTGCATGAAACTATCCTTAATGTGGTCTTAATGGTTCATTACCTAAGGTAATCCGTTTCTCACGTCGGATGTCGAAATATAAGTTAATTATGTGGTAACGTAAGAACCTAGCTCAATTGCGCCGCAGTCGATCATCTTTCCAAAATGATCATAGGTGAAATCTAACCCTGGAGCACGCAAGATATCCGCGGAGAACCCTTTACGGGATATTCTACCTCGTGCTACAGACGTGAGATCGCGTAACCGTAAGCTTACCCTAAATTAGGTACGTAACGACCCATGTATGTAGGGTCCTGACAAGCGATCTAACCCCGAACACCGGCTCTATCTCCTTGCCCGAATCATCGCTGTCCCATATATACCGAAGGACTTCACTCCAAAAAATACGGGCCCTGGTCAATCTCCAGTCTGGACTCCCGGTGTGTTTCGCGTTGGTGCCAAGTTTAGCCCCTTCAACCTCCCCAGATTTCCCCAGTCCCCGATGGGCTTCGGTATCGCACGCGGAGGCGTCCTAGACTCGGGTAGGCCGCATGAATTCGGAGCAGAAGTGGTTAGGCAATGCCCTAACTCCGTGGCATCTCCGTCTGTGACATGGGTGGTTCGTACTTGCCGTCTGAGCTTGATGCTACCATGGCGGCTCACAGGCCCCACCGGCACAGCTCTCCTAGATGTAGAGACACGGATGTATATTGGCGATGTTACTCGGTGCTCGTGGTCTCTGCAAGAATATCCTGGTGTATGGGGTATACCCCCGAGCTAAGAAGTTGGCATTTTAACGGTGGGCGTCGATGTACTTACTATATGAATTCTGAGTCTGCAGAGATCTCGAGCAAGGATATCTTAAATACCTGTGATCCAAACAGAAACTGCCCTCCCCTGTTGGCATCGGTTCGTCCAATGCCCCTAGATTGGAACGTGCTTCGTAGGGACTTGATGTGAGCGATAGACTTGTGAGGAATGATTAAGCATTGTGAATTTACGGAGGCGAGCAGACCTTGGAAGAGAGGCCAGACGATAGACATCTCGAGAGATCGCGTAAATTGACAGGAGCCTCTGTCCTAATAACTACTAGACCCCTGGCATAAAGACGAAGGAGTCGAAAGTGGGAAAATGTGTATTTTCAACAAGGATTAGAAAAGGCGCGGAGATGAACTAGTCTGAACGGTATGTTTTTGCCGTGGCCTTCGAGTGGAAGATGGCTTGAGTCATAGAGAATAAGGAGTTCTATGAAATCCCAGATGTGCTCGTAGCTATAAGTGGCGGGGTATAACGTGGAAAATCTCGTGTCCGCATTTACTGATATTTGGGGCGGTCTTCCTATCAACGAGATTATTCAATAATTTCTCTCTGGCTTGACTGAACACTAGTCTCATGTTAGGCCGGTGCCGTACCTTCATCTCGCCCAGAGCGAGGGTTATGACCAGGGCGCCCCCCTGAATTCAAATGCGACAAGAGAGGATGATAAGGGGAGTTGTGTCGCATAGGTGTGGTATTGAAAGAACACTCGTTGAAGAGGAACCTTGGTGTCGAATATGTGACAACGATACTGGATCGTCATGGGCAAGGCACAGGCTTCTAATTTCTAGTTGCGCCGGCATCTACAGCTAAAGTCTACGTACTTCTTTAGTCTAGTCCACCTAGTCGTACATATGTACAGCCCACGTCATTGATTCTGCGTAGGCGGAGATGCTTCGTCGTGCTTTTCATGACTCGGCGGTATCTGGCTTAGATAAGATTGCAAGGCTAACATCGCATCTCCAATCGAGGGTTTTCCGAAAATCTCCTCCGCTTGCCCAATCTCGATGGAATGTTCCGCTTGACTGCGTTTCGAAATGGTGTCTGCTGACTTGAAAATAGCTTCCATGTCGAGCTGGCAGTCTTTGTGGAACTGGTTAGCAGTATGTGCAAAATCGGGACCCTTTGCCAATTCTGTCAAGTCCCTGTTGGTACTTAAGGCTTTTTGCATGGCAATGTCAAAGACCTGGCCCCTGCGCTTCATTATAATAGGTTCGCTGACGAGATCAAACCTAGACGAACCATCCTCTTGATCGGACGTGGCAGATTCCTCAGTATCATGCGTGTGCCAGATATACCACATTGTCCTGAAGGCTCCTAATCGGGCGAGACATGTAACATATAACTCGAAAGTCCGGTATCCGCACTTCTTGAAAGACATATCTCGTAACGATGGCTGCCACGTTTCTTCTCCAAGTATTCGACCCGTCAAGAGGCCGTAGATTGCCAACAGCCGAGGCGCAGTACCCCGTTCGACACGAGATTCTTCCACACTTTCTGGTTCAACAGGAGCTATCGACTCCTCCAAAATCTGAAGGGCTGCAAAAATGCGATCACCGAATAGGGGATTTGGCATCGTTTTCAAGTGCTTCTGAGCAGTGGTAAAGACGCGACATCGTAATGCGACTTCATGCGCGAGCCGAAAGAGCGATGATGGAATGCGGTTTCCTTGAAACTCGGGTCTCATTATCAAGTTGTTGAGAAAGGAAAGCATCTCTATTGGGGATCCCGGTCCCCCCTGGATTATTTTTAAACATGTACTCGCAAGGGTATCGCTGCATTTTTGCACGAGCCGGTAACCTTGCGGAGTTTGGAAAGCGTTTGTGATGAACCTCTCGAGCCTAAACAAATTCTGGCTCTCCTCTAGCCCCCTTCGGAACGATGCAATTTCACAAATGCTAGGCTGTAGACGTCGCACCACCCGCTGTCGGCGCAGCATGTACGCGATGGCCATGGAGTAGTTATGCCGTGCTCGAGTTGGTATTCCATTCCATTTGAAGATGCCACTCGTTGCTTGACCCGAAGTGCTTAAGATATCCGTCGAGGGAAGCTGCTCTGCGTCCGAGGTGGGCAGGCCCTTGAGCGCGACAGAGAGGATATCGTAGTCGGAGATGTGCCAATGGTTGAAGCTTTTACCCGTAGTATTCTTGAAATCTCTATCATGTATCTCTGCTATTTGCTCGAACTTGGCGATGGGTTCCTCCACGGCCCGGAGCGCGCGCGCTTTAGCGGTTAATTTGGCCGTCGGTACACCGTCGACATCCTCTTCATATGGGCGCACGTAGCGATTGTCTTCGGCATCGAGGTCTAACACCAAAGTAGATGCCTCAAAAGGTGCTGCGTGGTTTCGCAAAGGAGCATCCTTCCTATTCGGCCACGGCAGGCGAAGTCGGTGGGTTGAATATTGAAACGCAGTGCTGGGAGTCGGCGTCTTGAATAAGAGCCCGTGGGACAGCGATGGGCCGCCCAGCCGCTGCATGTTAAAGGTAATGGCTAGCTTGATGGTAAAATAACATCTTACATTGTATTATCAAAACAACGTGTGGCGAAAAAGTGCCAATTCTAATAAGGTAAAGTATAAAATATCAGAGTCGAGTTGCGCGACTACTTGTACATACTTGAAAGTTGACAGACGGCGGATGGGATTCGCGACTTTCAATGTCCTTCTCCAGGTCTTCCCTGCCTAGAGGTACGGAGCTAGACCCTCGATACCTGCGCTAAAATTCATAGTAGAAATTTCCCCAGATTCCGGGGTAATTAGCGAGGGGGGCAAGAGGGGTAAAGTCCCTGCCCCAGTTTCTGATAAAGTGGCAGGTGGAAACCCCAAGGAATTCGGACTCTTAATAATCCGCAACGATCTCCACTCAGTTTCGGGCAGTTCATCGATGGGTCTAGGCGTTAAGAGGCCTGCCAGCTGCATCATACCGCCAGCCAGAAATTTATGAGTGTCATCTCAGCCGAATCAACAAACCTGTCAATTAACAGAACACTTGACAGTTATCTCTCCAACTTTGATCATGCCAGCTGCGAAGAAGAGGAAGACGGCAAGAGCCGCGAAAACTACTGCTGAAGCAGAAGATGCTCCAGTTCCAGCAGCAGAGACAGCCGAGCAGACACCTACCAACAATGAGACTACCCAACAACAACCCATAGAGAATCCGAGCGAGCCCGCACCGGCAGAGGAGACACCGGTACCAGAAGAAGCTGCGAAAACAAGCGCAAGCTCCGCATCAGATGCTGCTGACAAAGCGAAGGAGCGGTTGGCACGCTTCCGCGCTCTGCAAGCCCGCGCGAAGACGTCCTCGGACCAGAATCTCGCCGAAGCGACCAAGGAATCGCAACGGCTAGCCACAGACCCGTCCGCACTCGTGGCACTGAATCGGCGACGCGACATCGCCACTCACAAACTCTTAAAAGCAGAGACCGAGGAGGCGGGCGAAGACTTCGAGCGCAAGCGAGCGTGGGATTGGACGGCCGAGGAGAGCGAGCGCTGGGACAAGCGCATGAAGAAGAAGGCCGCGCACCGTGACAACAACGCCTTCCAGGACTACCGCCAGGAGAGCAACAAGGTCTACAAGCGCCAGCTGCGCGATATCGCGCCCGACCTCGAGCGCTACGAGAAGGACAAGATGGCCGCCATAGAGAAGGCGGCTGCCTCTGGAGGGTTGGAAATCATCGAAACCGAAGACGGCGAGCTCATCGCTGTGGATAAAGATGGCACTTTCTACTCGACGGCCGACTCCACGTCGTTTGCGGAGAACAAGCTCGACAAGGCGGCGATTGATAGGTTGGTGGGTGATCTGCAGAAGGCTGAGGACGCCCGGTTACGCAAGAGGAGAGAGAGGATGGCCCAGAACGGCGACGAGGGCGACGTCACGTACATCAACGAGAAGAACAAGCAGTTCAACCAGAAACTGGCCAGATTCTACAACAAGTACACGGCGGAAATCAGGGACAGTTTCGAGCGCGGAACTATGATTTGATTGAGCAGGATCGGTATATCGTACGAGGCGTGCAAGGATGATCAAGCGCCTGGTACGTCATTAGATTACAAAAGCATACCCGGGGCGTTAGGCAGCTATGATACAGTTTATAGGGTGCATTAATACAAAGTTCTCGGCCGAGTTCAGAGCATGGTCCTCCTCCAAGCTCTATTTGCTAGCTCCTCGATCTCAGCTACCTCGACTGGTCCCTTCACCTCTGGGTCGTCTAGGGCTTCGACCA
Source organism: Hypoxylon sp. FL0543 (assembly GCA_022578575.1). NCBI lineage: Eukaryota > Fungi > Ascomycota > Sordariomycetes > Xylariales > Hypoxylaceae > Hypoxylon > Hypoxylon sp. FL0543. The sequence goes on along the minus strand of MU393989.1, from coordinate 1,637,632 downwards.
CTGCCTCCGCTACTACGTCCACCTTCAGAGGTTTCACTCCGCCGGCGCCCATTAAGCTGCCTAGAGCGCCACGAGTGAGGCCATTGAATGCTGCACCAAGTCCAGTTAATGCTGCCATGCCCATCGTGATTGGGCGGGAACTGTCATATAAGAACGGTGGGCGGAAGAAGATACCCCGCATGCGCGGGAACTCGCTTGCAATGGTGCTTTCGGCTTCTCTCTTGGTTGTAATATATCGGTGTGGCAGTACGGGGGCGCCGGCAGCCGCTGAGATGTAGGTGAATGCCGAGACGTTCTCACGGGCAGCTTCCTTGGCCAGCATGATGGCGCTATCACGGTTCATGGTCTCGTACGTAAGCTGGTCCTTGGTCTCAGGCGGTCGTATGTCCTGACTCGTGTCCTCGACATTGCGCTCTAGCGGGTTGCCAGGCTGCGGGGCAGAAGTGAAGGCTTTCCGCAGGCCAGTGATGGGCGATTCCTGACCCCGTAGTACACCTTTGTAATCTGCCTCAAGTAGAATGCCCATACTGTGTACGACGAAATCTGCACCCTTTAGGAACGGCTCATAAGTAGCTGGACGCAGGATATTTGCTCGCTCCCATGTCACCTTGCGAGCCCATGGCGGAGGGGCGTTAGATGCAGTGACTGTATCCCACTTAGGCTCTCCAGAACGACTGAAGTCAGTTAGCAGAGGAACATCGGAGATAGTAGCCGCGATGCAATTGACCTAATAGAAGTTACGTCCCAACCCCTAGAAACGGCATATTTGCATATTCTGGATCCGAGGAACCCATTCCCGCCGCACACTACGAGTTTCTTGGTCGACATGGTCGTGATTAAGCTAAGCTTGTAGACGGCACTTGCGAAGAAAATCAGATGAAACACATTAAGTTAAGCGGCCGGGACTGACACATGTGAAGATGGAGAAAAGTCGAGTTCTCAGACAATTAGAGTATTACACCCGCAAAACATAATTTATTTCTTAGTCGACGACATCATCAGCCCATGTGTAAGGCTGAGAATTCTAGCACTGGAGATTCCTCTGGGTTCAGGGACAGGGATGCAAGATACTGTCCGCTGATTGGCTGAACGATGAGAATGCCGTACCCCTACATGTAAGGCTGGGCCGGTGGGCTTATCGATAAGATAGAATCAGCTCTTGCCCATACTAGAAAGTTCACGAACAGAGCGTCACTTTCCGCTTCAATGCTGTTATAAAATGCAAAGAACAGACCAGTCTCTGCCCCCCCAGCTAATTAATTCGATTAAGGGCAACTACCTCTAACCTAAAATCGAGTCTTCCCCCACCTCCGTTACCTTTGTATGCATTAATCCGATATATTGAACTATTTCATTCCTCGAGCATTTCTTAATATCTTTACATCATTTCTATCTTGCTTCCAAGCTTACCTCCATCAGCTACTCCCTACTATACCACTCACCTTCCTGAACCATGGCGCCCCCGGCGGGAAAGCGCGTCAAAGGCGTGCAGATCTACCGACCCTTCATCTACGGTACCACCGCGCGGCCCTTCAACGACACAGACAACCCGCGACCAGCCGGCGTCCCCGCCGACCACACCCACTCGTGGCAGGTATTCGTCAAAGGCGTCGACGACACCGACATATTCTACTGGCTGCGGCGCGTGCAGTTCAAGCTGCACGAGTCGATCCCGAACCACCTGCGCACCATCGACGCCGAGACCATCATCAAGGAGAACGAGGGCAAGCCCCCCTCGCAGCGGCAGAAGGCGTTCGTGGTCAACGAGACGGGCTGGGGCGAGTTCGAGATCACGATAAGATTGTACTACGACAGCCGCAGCAGCGAGAAGCCGCAGACGCTGTACCACCACCTGCGCCTGCACCCCTACGGCCGCACCGAGGCCGAGAAGGAGGCCATGCGCAACGGCGGCGAGGTCGTCGCCTGGGTCTACGAGGAGCAGCTCTTCAACGAGCCCTTCGAGGACTTCTACAAGGTCCTGACCACGGGCGCGCGCGACAAGAACGCGTCCGCGGGCGGCAAGGGCAAGGGCAAGGGCAAGAACGCGCAGTCCGGGGAGAGCGGCGGCAGCGAGGTCAAGGAGCGCAGCGCCATGATCCCCCTCACGAACCGCCCCGGCCAGCCCTTCAGCAGGGAGACGGAGCAGCTGGAGATCAAGCGCCTGAAGGAGGCCGAGGAGAAGGTCGACAAGATGGTCCTCGAGATGACCAAGTCCGTCAAGGCCAAGGAGGCGGAGCTCGCGGCGCTCAGAAAGGCGGCGGCGGCGGCAGCCTCCAACGCGTAGGGCGCGTTTAGGACAAGCGGCAACAAGCACAGTATCAGTAGCAGCAGTAGTGGTAGTAGCAGCAGCAGTGGTAGTAGCAGCAGCAGCAGCAGCAACAGCAGGAGCCAGAAGACGATCCGACGACGGCGACCCACTCGCGGCGAGGTGACCCTTACTTCGCGCTTGAACGTCATGCGATGCCTCGTCAAGCTCAAGGTCAAGAAGAAGCACCTCGCCATGTTCAAACGCGGCGAACGCGTTGCATTCTATTAACCTGCATACCTATCTACCTACCTTACCTACCTACCCACCTAATTAAGCGCTGCGCCACACTCTGGGACAAGCTGGCGCACCCAAGACTCCACCAGGGGGGAGCCGAGGCCGGCGCGGCGGTCACGTTGGTTGGTTTTACGGAGCATATTTCACGAGGGTGTGATCTTGGACGATATCCATGTATCATGCGTTGGCTTTGCATAAGGGGGCATCTACGGGGAGGGGAAAAAGCTAGCTTCGATGGGATGGGACATATTTCAGCTCTTACTTAGCATGCATGCATAGTTGGTGGAGTCGACTAACCTGGGACGCACACGCATCTATACTCCAAATCGTACATGGTGCCGTTGCCACATACACTAGGTACACACGAAAATCACGTCCGGAGGCGTGGTTGTTTCAGAGATAGATGGAAGCTGCTCATGGTTGCTTTTAGATAACTCGATGGAATATAAATTTCAGAGTCAATAATAACGGACGTACAACATCCCTTCCTTGCACATTGGCTTCTTAGCTATAGGTATACCATAACGTAGACCTTACTTATACCTAATCAGAGAGCCGACCCCCTTGGAGTAGGTAAACCTTGGTTTCTGGCTCAAGCCGCCAAGACTGACCTAACCCTAAAAGAATCACACTCTTGGGGCCAACATCAGATGTCAGGCTTCGCAATATCACTTCAGACGAAACAAGCGCCGGTTTGCTCAGATATGTTGTTTGATTGATATTCAGATTGGAGTTTTCCTCTCAAGAGGTCTCCAGCCTCGAGCGAGTCTCCTGGCACGTTACTTATAGGTCGTACCCGGAGACCCGTATGCACCCAGCGATCTCTGATCTCTTTCGGGTCCTATCCCTTTTCTTTCCATCCGTCCGTCCGTCCGTCCATCCATTTCCAGTCCATGCCTCCATTCCCATCCCCCAAAATTCGAGTCTTCCACTCCCTTCTAGGGCGCCAATCTCGTAAACATAGGAGAAGTCGATAGGGTCTGTCGATTTATGTGCGGTGCGAGTTCGTCGGCCAAAGTCATGCATAACTCAGCCTCGCATCCGGAAACAAAAAATAGTCGTTGCCATAATCAGCGGTACGCAATGCCCCATCTTTTTTTAAGACCTGTACGCCCAAAACGCCTCTGCTGCACACCGCCTCTCAATATACATTAAGCATTCGGATATCTCCAACCCCGGACCCGCACCTCCATGATCCCCTGTCGTAACGCCGTGGCCCGTATGTACATTCTAGGTACTGTAGGTATAAACAAAAGGAAAATTCAAGAGATTGAAGTCGTCGCTATGCAATCTATTGTGTTGCTTGGTATGCGGGAGGTGGAGTGTCGTCGCGTTCAGCCCAAAAGTTCTCATTGCGTTGCTTCTCGTCGTAGACTCGGCGCGCGATCTCGCCAGCCATCTTCATTATCCAGGCCTGCTCCAAAATCACAGACGAAGTATCGGAGCCCATCGGCCGATGTCGCTCTAGGGGGAATGGGCGCTTAGCGTATGAAGTGGTTGCTCCTAAGGCTCTCTCCTGCGGGGCTGGAGGGACCTCTGTATTCTTCTCTATCGATTGTATGGGGGTATCTTCAGGAACAGCTGGATCTTTGTAAATGTCCATATTCAGAGGAGGCCGAGATGGCAGGCCCTTGTCAGACCTGAAGTGGACATTGCCATAATCAGACACTTCCTCAGCCTGCTCCGCTTCAGAGTCCTCTGGGATTGAAGTCGGCAAGATTGGCTCCGAGAATGGGCCGGCAACGGACGTCGAGTCCGAGACGGTCTCACCATTTTCGCTGGCAGCTTCGCTTCCGGCTTTACTGCGGCGTAGATTGACCACGCGAGTCTTCTTTCTGCGTGAACTTCTTGAATGTCGGCCAGCGCCAAGCGCCAAACCAGTCGTGGCCGAGTGGAGACTGGCCAGGGATGGCCGCGAAGGGATACTCCCTTGGTCTACACTGCTTGAATCAGTAAACGTGTAGGTGGTGCTAGTCCCCTGCACAGATTGTGTGCGCATCAAACTGGGCGTCAAGGCCGGCGTCGAGTAGCCGGTATCGCTGCGATCCATTGATCCAGCCCAAGCTCTGAATAACACGTCACGAATTCCGGGTGTGAACAATGACAATGTACGTTGTGAGTCGGTTAAGGCGGCCAGCCTCAAGAGATTCTTCTGAGAAAATAGGGATTGTAATTCTGAGCCGCCATCCATAGATAATGAAGCAATCTCATTTGCGTCAAGTACATGACCGTTTGCGTCGACTGCTTCTGGAGGCGGGTTGGCAAAGGGGTCAACAACAGTTTCGTCTTGGGCCCCTTCTTTTGGCGACGTCTCTTCCCTCGGTAATTGATCAGGGCACCAAAGCCGCAGTGAGAGCTTGTGGATGATAGCTGGTAACTCGTCCATCATCAAAGTCCGTAACTGCCCTTCAATTGTCCGCTGAAGGTAGTCTCGGACGAACTGGATGGAGTCGAAGGTCGAGGAGACCTTGAGGGACTCAAGAGGGTCATTTCGAAACACCAGGGTGAGCCCCTTCTGCTTCGAAAAGACTAAGATGATGAAAGCGGATAGCTTAATCTCAGATAACGTGATGGACAGAGGTATCGTGAGACTTGCTGCAGCCGCCAAGGGTTGCGGCGATGTGAATGTCGGCTTAGCCGAGAGATATGTGTTCAACGGATTTGCCTGTGTTGTGATATTGGTTAGCTATTATGATATGACGCACGAACCTTGGCTGACAAGTCGGGGAAGCTTAAAAAAACATCTCCGAAAAGCGCGAATCCCTGATGGTCTAATAACAGTGATTCATGCAAAGCTCCACAGACGCGCAGAAGAGGAGATATTTGTTTCCGCGCAGAGCTAAACAAAAGTATCTGAAAAGGGGCTGGAACAACGTTGCGAAGTGCGAAGTTGTGACCGCGACGAAGTACGGGTGGCGTCATAGCTTTGCGGTCACAACATTTCGTACTACCTCGCGAGCACTTGCTCTTGAAATTGAGAAAAAGAGAATATCGACATAATAATGAGCACTTGCTAGAACCCACATCACCTTGATGGGGCTTGATATAATATCGTACTGTAGCAGAATTCCAAAGATAGCGGGGACGTCACCATCAAGACATCCCTTTGACCGCAATTCTCTATGCCAGCGAGAAGACAAGGAAAAGAATATAGCACCTACTTGAACTCTCGTCCGCAGCGTCAAGAATGCGTCGCCCGAGTAGCACATTTTGAATATGCCGCGAAACCTATCCTCGGCGAGATCCCCAATCTCCAAGATCTCGAGCTCTGGCGGCACGGAGCCGAGGTTGAACTCGGTGACGAGGATATCATCGACGATTATAGGCGGCTTCGGGGACTTATTCAGTGCGTCCGTGAGAAGCTCTTGCGCTCGTTTGTAGAACTCGGCGTCGGCCGTGAGCGGCGACCAGTTGAAGTTGAAGGCCATTTCGATCGAAGCATTAGATTCGCATCGTAACTATAGGGACGGTTGGTGATAACTGCAGGTGGGCAGCTGGGGTGGGAGAGCGGGCGGTGATGGATTAAGCGAGACTAAAATACGGATGCGAGTCGGTGTGTCGGACGAGTTGACGGTCTTCCGGAGAATTGGCTGGATCGAACCACAAAATAACAGCAAAGCAGTGGCTGATCGTGTGCGGTCGAGTTCTGGCGGTGTCGTATGATGGGAGTGGGAGTGGGCGAGGAGGGTCGTGAGCTAGGGTTTTCTACTCGTAGGTCGAATGTGTGGATTGGGAAATTCGGAATCGTAGGGAATCAAGGGATTTTTGCAGGGGAATGACGCTATGCGCTGCATATCCCAATGCAGCTTTATGAAATGGGGAGGAGCATAAAATAATTTTTTCTTCTTTCCCTTCGCGCTGGAGCGCCGCTGCTGTCCCTGCTGGTTGGTTCACCAAGATAATAATACGGGTCCTGCGGAGAAAACGCGCTATCTGCGGGCGGGCAGGCGGGTTATGCTCGTCTGCACTGGCCAATGCTGGGCAGCCAAGCTGGGGCAGATGAGGAAATAATGCATGTGCTCTGTGGTCCTCCGACCACCGACAGCTGACACAACCAGTCGACCCCACCAGAGGGGAACACCGCCGGTTTCAGTTGGTAGGTTAGGTACCTCAGGGTACCCAACCGGCTCGCCACCACACCTCTAACCTTAGAACCCCACCCGCTATTCCACCCAGACTTGGAAGAACGCGCGGAGCAGCCATCCAGAACAACTCGGGTCCATCCACTGAAAGCGGGCAATTCCAAGGTTAGGGCCATTTTTTCGCCTATTCCATCCAGCCGGTACGCAAGTATCGTGTAACCCGTATTCGGGGTTCTCACAGCTGGTTGGTGAAAGATCTCATCGTATTGTATGTACGCAGTGGTCCCGTCTTATAGGTATTCCAAAAGGAACAGGTGGGGACAATAAGTGTACCTATCCAATGCCCATAAACCACATACACAATACATATTGACTGTCGACTCACGTAGATCGAACTGTATGCGATCCAAGAAAATATGTGTATGACTTCGTGGTTTGTCGGTTGAGAGTCCAAGTTAACAGTAAGACGAACAATAATAGAGATAGACCTGCTTACTGAGGCCCTTACCTACAGCCTCGCCGCATCGTAGCATCCGAAGTCGCAAATGGGCGTAGTCTAGTAAGACGAGCATCGACAAATTTCCGATACATCAAATTATACCCTTGCTAGGACATAATTGATCTAGATCATGTGCAGCAAAAACGGTGATTATCTATGGTAGTTTTTGCAAAAAGCGCTTATCTGTGATAGCCTCCTCCAACATTCGTATTCGACCATGGAGCTATACTCTCAGAAAGAGAGAAAAGACAGTTTGCCGACTGTGGCCTCGCGACCAAACCTTTCTATATATAATCTTGTGTAACGACGGCGTGCCAACCACCCAACCAAATGCAGCCCCTAGCCTCCCCCTTGCCCACCCCGATATGTATAATTACCCCTAACAAACGTGAAGATCATCTTCTCATAACAGTAAGACGTGACGTAGCAAAATTCATAACGTATTCAAAAACCTTCCAAGTTGCAGCATGGCCAAAAATAGCGTCAATGGCTAGCAATGTCTCAGCCTCGCGCGGAACTCCGGCGGAATCTCGAGGCCCTTTTCGAGGCAGTAGTCGAGTCTCAGTACGCAGGCCGTCTCTACCGGCGGGTTCTCCTCGCCCCTGTACCATCCGTCGTCCACAAGATCGTTGTGGCTATTCTGCCAGTAGGACTGTTTCTCTTGCCAGTTCTTCTTATCGACATCGGCCAGCTTGATAATAACGGGTGAATCATCGCGGATAGGCATGCGCACGAAACAAGAGCAATCCCGCAACGTCATCGACAGACCGAATCTCGCGTCCGAGGGTCTCGTGAACAGCGCATCCCCCGGATCCCCTTCCTCCTGCAGATCCCTAAGCCGCTCGAGGACGCCACTGTCCCTGAGGGCGTCGGCTAGTCGTTCTCGATCTCGCTCGGACCACTTAGGTGCGAGCCGGTCGATGGTACTCATGACCACGGCGCGGTTCTCGTGAAGAAGGCCCAGAGGACATACAGGTGTCGAAATTTTGGCTCCCTTTCTTCTAAGCTTATCAAGGCGGAGGGCTTCTCTCGCACACGTACGGCAACGTGTTGCTCCCTTGGGGGCCATGGGAGACTGGGCCAGCCACTTCGGTTTGAATTCCAAAGCTAGGTAGTCCGGGGAAGGGCCCATGTCTTCTACCAACATGGCATAACCAGCCTGGATAATGCTCTGGTCGCCTTTAACCCCCTTTTCCCGAAGCGCACTTTCACGCTTAGCATTCAGAGCCGTTGCTACGAGGTGGGATATCCTGACGAGGATCTGGGGAACAATATGCTGCCGACCGACGTGAACGTCGACGAACTTCTCTTGAAAGTCCTGAAGTGTTTCGTAGTCGCACGGCGTGACATCAGGCGTGGCTTTAGGCACACGCAGTAGTGTACCCCGGAAGAACCCCATTGGGATTGCTGGATCCTTCGGCTCCTTGATTCTGAAGACGGCATTGGCGCGGCCTTCAGCAAGGTGAGTGAATTCCGATCTGTGAAGGATATAGCTCAACTCATATACCTCTTTGGGTGTGACGGCGGGCCCAACGTTCCCGGCGCCCAATCCTGCGGGGAGCGGCTTGGAGAGTTCGCTCCAGACATCTTTCAGAGGTCTCATTTTGGGGCCCCTCGACTGAACAGAAGTTAAGTCTGAACCTTTGGAGCAAGTTGAGGATACTCGATCAGCAGAAGAGGCGCATCTGGTAAAGTATCCAAAAATGAAATATTTTCATGAGGTCAGGCGGCTTTGCTTTCCTTTGTCCAGTATAGCGGGAACTTAAATTAACCTCTCCGTATAGAGGAGCCGGTGGCTCTCGAGTTATCGACTATAGCTTTAGTTAAACGAGGGACTGATTTGACGGTGGCGGAATATGGGTATTAGTGACTAGTCGGCGTAATAAAGAAATATGTATACGATTAGGCTCCTAGATGATATAATGGAAATAAAGATTAAATAGACGGCATCCCCCCAAGAAGAAAAAGAAAGGAAAAGGAGACAGTCGAGCGGTATGAAGACGAACTCGGAAAAGTGAATGGAGAATGCATTGCATTTATGACGTTGATTTCATCTGCCGCTGGAAACTTTTATGTATCGTAATAGTGCGGCTGCCCGCACCGAGCTGGAGCATAGTGGCGCAGTCCCTGAGACCCTCCATTAGAAGGATAATTTTAGTACGAGGCGCCAGCGAGTCCTAGACCGTCGAATGGAACCTTCATATCGAGCTATACACAGTTAGCTAGCACAAAGAGGCATCCGTGTGACCGAGATGATCGAGATTAATTTATCCTTGTGGATGCTTCTGTAACCCTGTAGCAAACTGCCCAAAAGGTCGTAGAAGAGCATCGTGAAGGATGATGTGAGCACGTTCATTCGCCAGCGTATACATGCAGGACGATCTAATATCCACCCCGTCGGGTTTCTACCTATGGCTAGACAAGACCAAAACCCGGTAAGAAGTAAGAAATAAGAAATAAGAGATATTCATAATATTGATCGTTTTAAGTCAGATCTATTCGCACCATACCCAAAAACGCCAGACGGTCCATCCTTGCTGTTAGTGTCAATTGCAATTCAGTTCGCCACTATTGGGCGTGTAATCATATCCCAGCGGCAGTGAAGCTCAGCAGACTGCCAAAAGCCAAGCCAGCCACAAGCGCCAGTCCCATGAACCCCCCAGAGGCCTCACGCTCTCCCTCTTCAACCCACTCACCGGCTGCCATCATGCAGTTGGAGCCTAACCAACCGGTGGTAAACCCGAATGGAAACTGCACTAGCAGCAGATAAAATACGTCGCTGTTAATGACAGCCCCTTTACCGTGCAGGTTGCATAGGCCATAAAGCGGCAGGAATATGAACCGTGCTATACTTGCCACGAATAATAGAGCGGGCCGGTCACGGAGGGGGAGGAACAGCGAACTGGTTCTTCCTCCGAGATCGCCAAGGTTCCAGAAGAAAAAGCCGAGCGGGATGAATGCGGCCGGTTGTAGTAATAAGCTTGCATCTTCCGGTGGTGTCACCGACAAAATCTTCGGTGTGAAAACCGGGAAGAACATTGCAACGGCAAAGCACATAAAAACTCCGCCCGCCAGCCAATGTAACTTTTTGAAGAGCGTAAGCATGCTGACGACCTTGCGCGATGCGCGCTCTGCGGATTCTATGCTTGTCATCGACGCAGCCAAGTGTTCCATCAGCCGGTTCTCGACAATCCTATCGTGGCGGCGAACCAATGGGACGAAGGCCACGATTGCCGCAACAGATATAATAACGGCGGTGAGGAAGTAAATAAACGCAGCCTTCCCATTTTTTGATGAGTTTTCACTCACACCGGCTGTCTCGTCTGCTGGCGGTGCGACTAAAACCGAGATGACCTGAACGAGCGCCGGAAGGACACCTGCTACGCCCTGCCCTGCCATAATAGCCTGCATGTACTCGGGTCTCCCGAAGCTGGCAGCAAAAGCGAACGCGCCATTTTGTATTAATCCTGATGCCCAGGCAGTCATAGCTACCATAACCAATAAAAATACCAAATACGTCGTAGGTTGGATTTCGAGGAACATAGCGGTCGATGCCGTCAAAAGGCCAAATATAACGACATTCATGTAGAGGGCTAGATTGATCCGGAATGGGTAAGAAGCGGTGGATTGGATATTGGTCAATACGACCATCGTTCCTAAGCCTCCGAGCGTTGACACCGAAATAATTGCCGACTGGAAATTGTCGAGGATCCAGTCGTCATCTTGGAAGCGAAGCTGGAAGTAGGGTGCTGCGGCGAGGAACATGTTCCTATTCAATTTACAATTAGTTCATCGCATCCCCATCTAGGTAGCTTATAATACGAAGCATTCCATACCAAGCCCAGAGCATCGCAACTCCGAGTAAGACGAAGATGCTGTACTCGGTCCATGAGAAAGGTATAGCATCGTGCTCCTCGGGGTGCTCAAGTGGTTCTTCGAGTTGTTGCGATTCCTCGGTTAAGGGCTCGTACTCCTCCAAATCATCCTTCTTCGTCTTGAAAAACGAACGAACACGATCCATTGCCGCTCCGATACGATATCTACTACAGGAGGTGCAATACTTGTTTAAGCGCGGTATCTTTCGATGGAGTTACAGATGGGTTGGCGCGGCCGTGGTTATATGTACATGGGTAGGTCGCGAACTACCTCGAGGACGATGTTCAGTCTATCATCGCCGGCGACGAATAAGAGTGGCAGCCTGTAAATCAAGCGCGATGATGTGTTGCAGGACAAGATGGGTCATTGACGGATGTCACGGGGGAGGTTTAGGTAGATGTCAATCAGCTGGATGATCGCCGTCCATGGATAAGCCACAAATGTAGGATGGCCAAGTGGTTGGCTCCCCACGCTGCCATCGGTATCTTATCTTAGTGGTCGATCTCCACTAACACAATACCTACCAGAACTTACCCGGCGGCATGGTGCAGGGGTTGAGTGGGAACATCTCTCCCAGGCACAGCTCATCGAATCAAACACAGAATACATGAAGAGTCAACGCTCGGGTATATTCTATTTTATGACTTGATTCCAGAGTACGAACGCCTCGACAGATTCAGAGATTGAATCTAGTCCGTTTCTTTTCCATCTTCGCCTTCCACTCCCACTGTACAGCATCATCTCCTTCGCTCCCTGCTCGGCCGATGGATTTATCAATACGCCTGAGCTTGAGCGTTGCCCTGGGACCTAGTTCTTGAAGTCCTATACAAGTTCAGCAATTAGTCGGTGACCGTAGATTCTAAGAAATTATTGGCTCACCTGCGCGGATGTCTTCAACTCCTTTCAGCTCTTTTCCGTCTGCGCCAACTACGCTCTTCTCCGTTGCCTTCTTGTCTCGGAAGATGTATCGATGTCGGCGTAAGAAGATATAGTCGCGTTGATTATGCAGAGTCACCACTTGACGACCTTGTAATTCGGGAGTCTTTGGCCAGAGGCTTTGGAAAAGTCTCACCGTGAGGACGCCTAGTGGTGTTCTGAAGTTGTTGAGCAGAAGTTCCGGGTAGTGGTTTGTCGGATTACCGTGGCCTGGAAGTTTCTTCCCTTCGACCCAATTTGAGATACTAAAGTGGAAAGTTGGCCCCGAAGGCAGATGGACTATGTCCAGACCAATTGGCTTCTTCTGGTCTTCTCGAAGAATCATGACAGAGCTGAAGCCCCTGTTCACCGCGAATTTGCAAATCTCCCTCACACTGTACTTGTAACCATACTTATGCGCCGACCGCGGTATATATGTGCTGTGTGGGAATAGGGTGCACAACAATCTCGCTTGGTCGTGGAGGGTTGAGTTGAGGGTAGTGGTAATCAAGACCTGAGGCTCCGCAGGTCGATCGTCTGTGAATAGCGAGGGAAATTTGGCTACCAGGGATTCAGGTGTAAGATCGAGATTCGTCGAAGTGGTCGAAGGGGCAAGACTATCATCCCGAATCACTTGCTTCGCTCGAGCCTTTGCCGCTGCCTCTTCATCGGATTCTTCTTCATCATCAGACCCCAACATGCTATCTTCCTCGTCGTCTTTCTCGGAGTCAGCACCCTTTTCAGCCTCCGCAGCTAGCTTTTCCTCTGCTTCCTCTTGTTGCAAGCGCCTCTTCTTGAGCAGCTGCTCCATGTCGACGCTTGCGCCCAGTCCATCGTCGTCGACATCGTCCCAGACTCGTTTCCGGTCAATGGTCGCCGGCTTGTTTCGTTCGACTCGCGCTCTCCTAAGTTCGGGCTCTCTGTCCTCCTCCTTCTTTCTGCGAAATCGGGCCTCGCGCTTCTCCTTCTCGCGGTCCTGTTTTTGCCTGACATAAAGTGATTGGCGTCGAAGCTTGTTTCCCGTCTTCTTGGACAGCGAGGTAGACCTCTGTGAGCCCATCGTGCCGTTTTCTAGCGCAGTAAGTATGGCGCTGCAAAGTAGGTCCCTCGCTGGATGTCAATTAGATATCCATTTAGACTTATTTTAATTGGAAAGTCGAAGTGTTGCGATATGGCTGATTTGCATCTGAAAATTTTAGTGGGTCTTATGCTTAGCGGGTCCCTTATCTGCAGCTTTGGGAGGCAGGTACCTTATCAAGCTTATTTACCTGCCTGCCCAGCAACGTCCCTGGCTGTTTCCTTAACCGGCGTGGACTCGTGGAGGGGCCGATGGAGGGGCTGAGGGGTAGTTTGGCTGTTAGCGAATGGAAATTACCGGTGACTTTGTGACTCAATTCTCAGGCTTTTGTTAGTCACTTGTAGAAAATTTGGAGAGTCGCGTATTATCTGTCTTCAACCTCATGAACCGGATAGTTTCTGCGACTGGAAAGTCTGCGTCGAGCTTGAATCCCGCAATCCCCTTTCGATCTCAACTTCGAACATACTCCAGGGCCCTCGAAGGCATTTCAACAGTTCACAATACACACAGATTCTCAGTCGCCAACTACCTCCCTCGAAACTTCTTTACGTCGAAACCATCCTTCCGTTCTTTCTCCAAGCAAGCGGCCGGCAAAGAGCTAAAAATGACGACAACAGCTACTACCCTCAAGGGGCAACCCCTTGATCGGCCCGCTCTGGACTCCATGCTTCGAAGGCGGATGTTCTATACCCCAGCATTTGAAATATACGGAGGTGTTGCTGGTCTTTACGATTACGGCCCGCCTGGCTGTAGTCTCCAGGCGAACATTATTGATGTGTGGCGGAAACACTTCGTTCTCGAGGAAGATATGCTGGAAGTGGACTGTTCGGTGTTGACTCCTCACGAGGTCTTGAAAACGAGTGGCCACGTGGACAAATTTGCGGATTGGATGTGCAAAGATGCAAACGGAGAGATGCTCCGAGCAGACCACTTCGTCGAGGAGATACTAGAGGCCCGTCTCAAAGGAGACAAGGAAGCACGCGGCCAGAAAGTGGAGGATAAGGAAGAAGACCCCAAGAAAAAGAAACGAAAGGCTAAGAGCACGCAAGAGGCCATCAAGCTTGACGATGCTGTTGTCAAGGAGTACGAAGAAGTCCTAGCCAGGATCGATAACTACAATGGCGAGGAGCTTGGGGAGTTGATTAAGAAATACGACCTTAAAAGCCCAGCTACTGGCCAGCAACCATCACCACCTCTCGCATTTAACTTGATGTTCCAGACGGCCATTGGTCCTAGTGGCAATCTCCCCGGTTATCTGAGGCCAGAAACTGCACAGGGGCAGTTCTTAAACTTTTCGAAATTGCTGGAATTCAACCAGGGACAGATGCCTTTTGCGTCAGCATCCATTGGCCGTTCTTATCGCAATGAGATCTCTCCCCGAGCTGGTTTGCTCCGAGTACGCGAATTCCTGATGGCGGAAATCGAGCATTTCGTAGACCCCCAAGGTGGAAAGAAGCATCCACGCTTTGAGGAAGTCAAGGATGTTGAGCTAGTACTTCTGAACCGCGAAACTCAGCTCGCGGGTCAAACGAAAGTTGAGAAAGTGTCAATCGGTCAAGCGGTAGCGAACGGCACCGTTGACAACGAAACTTTGGGTTACTTCCTTGCTCGGATCCATCTATTCCTCGAGAAGATTGGCGTTGATCAGTCTAAAATACGGTTCAGACAGCACATGGCGAACGAGATGGCCCACTACGCTGCTGACTGCTGGGATGCAGAGCTCCTCACATCTTACGGCTGGGTTGAATGCGTTGGCTGCGCAGACCGCAGTGCTTACGACCTGAGTGTCCACGCTAAGAGGACCGGTGCACCATTGATTGTTCGTGAACAGCGAGCCGAGCCTCTGGTTGTGGAGGAATGGGAGGTTGACCTGAACAAGAAGAAATTCGGCCCACACTTCAAGAAAGATGGCAAGACAGTAGAAGCTGCTATTCTAGCGACGACACAGGACCAGCGTGAGGCTCTAGCAAAAGACCTGAGCGAGAAGGGTAGCATTACCATTGAAGTTGCCGGTGTTGGTGATGGAAAGGTGGAGATTCCGAAGGAACTTATCACCATCGAACGTCGAACGAGGGTTGAACACGTTAGAGAATATACGCCTAACGTCATTGAGCCGTCATTTGGCATCGGCAGAATACTCTACGCTCTCATGGAGCACAATTTCTGGACTCGTGCCAGCGAAGGTGGCGATGAAGCCCGTGGTGTAAGCCTCCTCGTTGCTGTATTGATTATAGAGATTCTGACTCTGTCTAGGTTCTTTCGTTCCCACCAACAGTGGCCCCTACCAAGGTGCTCATCGTCCCTCTATCTTCTAATGAGAAGTTTAGGCCAATCTGCTACAAACTCTCCCAGAGACTAAGAAAAATCGGCATTTCTAGCCGTATCGATGACTCTTCAGCAACGATTGGAAAGAGATACAGTCGCAACGATGAACTAGGCACACCGCTTGGCATTACAGTCGATTTCCAGACTGTCCAGGACAGCACGATCACGCTTCGAGATCGAGACTCGACGAAACAGGTTCGTGCGGACGAGGACAAGATTATTGCTGCAATCCAGTCTGTAGTGGATGGCTACAAGCAGTGGAAAGACATCGAGGCTGAGCTGCCGATCTTCGAAGGACAGGAGGTCGAGATTGCTGCTCGCTAATTCCGGATATAATGCATCGGTCATGTCAGGAAGTCAAGCATTACAATGCAAAAGATGAGGTGGAGGCCTCAGTGATGAACTAGGGGGTGAGGCTCGATAGATGGGTTAAAGATACCAAAAGCCTGTTCATGTGCTGATTCTGATTCTGAGATGTAGTTTCAAGTGTAGATCTGGGCCACCGGCGGTTGTTCTACCGCCAACACGGCTAGGTAATAAAAAGTTCTTGAAATCATGATTAATCCCGTGGGCAAACTGCAATTGCTCCGAAAAGCTTTAATATCTTACACAAATTGGTAACCTAAGTCCTTTGGTTAAGCCATATGCCAGCCATTTTGAAAGTCTGTATCGCAATCTACCTCGGTAACCGGCGAGGAGAACTAGGTATGTAGGCGAGATTTTCTGCGATGGCAGCTATGAACCCCTGCGGCCCTTGACCAATTGTGGGCAGCGACAAAACAAGGGGTTGACGGTAGCCAAGCACCAACAGTTCTGCGACAGATCCGTACATTGGCGAAACCAATGCAAGAAGGGCCTTAGTGGGCGCCTCTTTACTCGATCCAGGCCGGATTCCTACAAAATTTGAAAAAGCCAATTCGCTGATTCGCTGAAGCCGTTGCCCAAGCGCGGTTACGATCGCCGAGAATCAGCTGAGGTTCGCCGCCTTCGCGGCACGCTTCTGCAGAAAGCGTGAAGCAGATCAGCTCTAGGCCGTGGGTGAAACGTCGTATGTATACCCGTCAAAAGAAGACGACCGGGGGACTTTCCTACACTTCTCACTTGTTCGCATTCCGATGGCTATCTCCGGAGGACTGGACAGTGAGAAACGAAAGCTCTTGGGTGTTAGACGGCGATCGAGAAATGTCATCATAAAATGTGCCATTGAGCGCTACCAGCCCAATGGGCGTTTCGCAAGATCCATGCGTGCTGCAGTTGTGTTCCTCCTGCATACATGGCTAGCTACGCGAGGTGATCTGAGCCTGTCCTACTTCAGCGCTGAGGGTTACTGTCACCTCCCGTGACACTCGGGACTACCGAGAAGACTTGAGTGGGAAGACGAAACGAGATCCTGATCGCCTCGGTTGTTTTCTTATCTTCCTTTTACTGACTAGTATCTTATAACATGCTACCAGGCACTTTGATATCTGAATGTGGCCATATGACTTGGTGGTCAGACTACACAAACGTTTGTGCGCCCTGACAGTCCAGAGCGATCTCCTGTGGAATCTTCTTATCCTAAAGCTGGAGTATCCCGGCCGTTATTCGATTGGCGTTGATTGTGACATGTTCGCGCCGACCGCGCATGCGTCGGGATCCCACAGGCGGGTAGAACCACGGCGGGCCGCGAAGCGCAGTTCGCTAGTAGTTGTTTCAAAAGATGGTATCCCTATGGTCAACGCGAGTCGACCTCCTATAGGACCTTTGATGAAACGACAATACCGACGACTCGGATGTGGAGGACATCTTGATTTGTGGTTCGGGAGCACATCCCCTGAGTTATACTGACATGATTATCGGGCCTCTGCACTATATAACGTGAAAATTTCCCTGGTCCGTAGGATTCCCAAATAGCAAGATGTATGGTTATAGGGAGAGAGTATCGGTCATCCAAGAGGAAGGCCAGGCTTGTCTCGTAATTGGATGGAAGCTAGGAAGTTGAGAGGATCGTCATTTGTTTGAACTATGTACCCAAGTGCATATATGTAACTTCGTAGCGTTTATCCAAAGATGGGAGTCCAGGTGGTGTGCTCAATAATAAGATTGAAACAGCTAAGGCCGTGAGTGATTGCCATGTACGGAAGGCGCTTGCAAAAGTTTTTTCCATAGGAGAGAGCTGGCAGACCCACAAACCAGCTGGCTGATTATCTGCCAGCTGTGACTCTCAGCTACTCCACTGTGCCCGCTATAAAACTCAGCAGGGCTTAGCGCATAAGCCAGAGTTCACTTAGCATAGCTGGGGCCTATTAGATTAGTATGGTAATAGATTATGTAATAAAATTGTCAGCTGCAGACACTCATCCACAGCTGCTGTGTGGGTCTGCCAGCTCTTTCCTATGGAAAAAACTTTTGCAAGCGCCTTCCGTAACTAGATACTTGTTAGAGGGGTCCGCTTTGCCGAGAAGTCTACTTGTCAGCTTGTCCGATCTTTGTTAGTAAGACAAACCAGATGTACAGGGTACACTGAATGCTCCTGGGGTTTTAGGGGAGACCCTTCCAACGCCAATCAATCACTGAATTCCTGCATGTACCCAGGTACATTGTGAGAAGGGCCCCCCAAACCCGCAATCCAACAACACCAGACCCCTTTCCCCTTGCTGACTGGGGACATCCCAATGTCTTACTTTTTCTCTCTTGTCACTCCCCTTCAAAGCCGGAGCGATTGCTTGCTCACGCACACCTACATAGACAGCTCTTGATTCCCTACGATAGGATATTTGAGTGGCCAGGTACAGTAACTCGACGGTTACGTTCGCTACGCTACTCGGTTCAATTCCTCAACGCACGAGTGCATCGTCTTATACGGGGCAGCAGCACATAAGCCCCAAATTTCGACACGGCATAGATGCTGTGGTTTCGGATGTGAATTCGAGCAGTTCGTTGTTTCTTCCGATCAGTCGGCTCCTTTCAATCGATTCCAAGAAAGCCTTTCTACGCATTCGAGGTCAAAATAATCCCCATCGCTTTAGCGGTTCTTAATGGTCTAGAGTTCGAGCAGCAGCGCCTATGTTTGAATTGGTTTTTCCATCGCTCACCGCACTTCCATCTTCCTCTTCGACATCCTCACCGGGGTGAGTTAACCGAGCCCCCTCAGCCGCTTATTAGGTTACCTTTAGGACTGAGCCTAGGACTAACGAGGTGTCCCCCTAGCCTTGTATTAAACAAAGCCTCGTTTAGTTTGAGCGCTCTTCGCACAATACTTGAAAGGCGAGGACATCAAATCTCGACGCAGTAAAAACCGGGTACGATAGCTAGGTCTTTTCTTCAACTCTGCTCACGATGGCGACGCCGAATAGGTACGTCTTTCCCGATCAACTTGTATGCGATGAATCGCCGGCTTCATTTACATCTTATCCATAATGTTCTCCCACTTCGCAAGCTGAAGTTTCAGGCCTGCAAGCCTATCACCAGTCGATTCTGTTTTCAACCATATTATATTATTTCCTTACATGAAAGCCATCTCCTGACAACATGTCATATGCCAATGATCTATCCTCAGAAACCTGTCGACTGACAATGACAAATCGCAGCAGTACCTACGCCGGTCAGTTCATGAACCCCGGCCCGGCTCCGCGACCGCCCACAGACCGACCACGCCTCAACCTCACTCCCAGTACCAACTATCCAGGAAGCATGACGAACGTCGTCTCGTCGCCGATCACGCGCACCGCCACCTCCACTTACACGGGATCTACCATATCCTTACCACTGGCTCGTGAGCGCTCCAACCAGACAGATGGTATGGGAGGTGTCGCGGTTTTAAAAGAGGGCTGGGCGCAAGTCAAGGAGAGCAGGAACTTCATCCAGCCGTGGAAGCAAAAATATCTAATTTTGCGCAAAGAGGCCCTTGACTTTCACAAGACCGAGGGCGGTAAGGTCTCTTACACTCTATACTTAAAAGACGTCGTCAATGTCGGGCGTGTTGAGGCCGCCGGCACCATCTTCGAGATCAAGAGACATGCCCAAGGGTCTTCTAACAGTCCTGGAGATGATGACGGCTCGATCAGAACTTTACATATCAGGGTCAAAAGCGATGATGACTTGTATGATTGGATTGACCTTTTATACGGCCGATGTCCAACAATGGGCGGAGTGAGCAATCCCACCAACTTCTCTCATGCGGTACATGTGGGATTTGATCCGCAAACCGGCCAATTTGTGGGATTGCCGCCCGAATGGTCGAAATTGCTCAACTCGTCTGCTATCACCAAGGAGGATTATGAACGGAATCCCCAAGCAGTCTTCGAGGTTTTGGATTTCTACTCGGACCTTACCAAGAGGGCCGAAAACCCACAACAATACCCAAGTCTCACCCCAACGCCTCCCCCTGGTAGCCAGCAGAACAAACAGCTTGGGTACAGTGGTGGTGGTGCCTCCGTTGCACCTCCTCGGCCAATGCCACCTTCGCAGCGCAGCTACAGCAATCTATCGTCCCAGCAAACTGGCACTCCACCGCCACGGCCCCCCCCTCCGGAGATGTCATCGCAACGACAACAAGTGCAAGGAGCGGGAATCAACTATGGAGGACAGTCAGCAGACGCAGTTCGCGAAGAGGCGCGCAAAAAACAACTTGAATTGCAAAGGCAGCGTGAGATCGAGGAGCAAAACCGACGTGACTTAGAGGCCTATAATGCTTCTATTCCACAGAAGAAAGTGCCCATGGCCCAGCAAGAGATTGGCGGTGGTGGATATGGTGGTTCTCCAGGTTCAGCGGATCGTTACAATCCTAGTCGAGCAGCGCCTCCCGCGCCCAAACCAGCCAACCAGCAGGCCAACGGTCTCCGTGCTCAACGGCCTGCTCCGCCAGCGCCCAGCTCTTCATCGGCCGCGCCTGCTAGCAGGCCTGCGCTGACCCCTCAGTCGAGCACAGGCTCTATCCCAACCTCTCGTGAGCCTCAGCCCAGTCAAGCGCAGCGGATGCCACCGCGAAACGATCAACAGTCTGCACCCAGATATCCGAATAACGCCAACGGCGCACAACAACCCCGGGCAAATGGCCAGCCTCAGAATCAGGCGATGGCACGAATGCCTGCTCCTGTCAAGCCTCTCAACGTACCCTCTAAGCCCAGTCAACCTCAGCAAAGTGATAGCGTCAAGGCTGCAGAAGCTGCTCTGACGGCTAAGCCGCCTCCGTCGGAAAGAAAGCAGGATGTGCGCATGTCCACTATGTCTGAAAAGGAGGTCATGCAAAAATTGGTTGAAGTCGTCTCTAAAGATGACCCCAATCTGTCGTACTCAAAGCAGAAGAAAATTGGCCAAGGTGCTTCAGGTTCGGTATATGTGGCAAAGGTCAAAGAAGGTGCCCTTTCTGCTGTTGCTCGTGAGGTCCTTCGTTCCCAGGGAGCCAGGGCTCAGGTTGCTATTAAGCAGATGGATCTGGCGCATCAGCCGCGCAAGGAGCTCATTGTAAACGAGATCATGGTAATGAAGGACAGCAAGCACCGAAACATTGTCAACTTCCTCGACGCCTTTCTTCGCAATAACAATGCCGAATTATGGGTGGTTATGGAATACATGGAGGGTGGTGCTTTGACGGATGTCATCGACAACAACCCAGTCATTACCGAGGAGCAGATCTCGACTATTTGCCTCGAGGTAAGTACATTGGAAATTCGGACGACTTGGACTCCGCTGACGTGATTTGCAGACTTGCCGTGGATTACAACACCTGCACTCACAGAACATTATCCACCGTGATATCAAGAGTGATAACGTCCTTCTGGACGCTCGCGGAAACGTGAAGATTAGTAAGTACTCGGGGAAGTCGTTTAAATATGTCCACTAACATATTATCAGCCGATTTTGGTTTCTGCGCAAAGCTCACCGAAACTAAATCCAAACGAGCGACCATGGTCGGAACGCCCTACTGGATGGCCCCTGAGGTTGTCAAGCAGAAAGAGTACGGCCCGAAGGTTGATATTTGGTCACTGGGCATCATGGCGATCGAGATGATTGAATCCGAGCCGCCGTATCTTAACGAAGAGCCTCTTAAGGCTCTCTACCTTATTGCCACCAACGGCACGCCGCGACTGAAGAAGCCGGAGAAACTGAGCAAGGAGCTCAAAGCCTTCCTATCAGTTTGCTTGTGTGTCGACGTTAAGAGTCGTGCTTCGGCGGACGAGCTTTTGCAGCACGACTTCTTGAAACATGGTTGCCCTCTTGCGAGCCTCTCCGAATTATTGGCATTCCGAAAGCACGCCAAATAAGCACGTATGATAATGATGATACCTTATTCCCCTAATTGCGCCCCTTAGACGTATGGATGACCGCATGTGCACGGTAATGATGGGTCGAGCGGCTGCTCGTCGAGTCCCGTATATTCCCCAAGGGTGCGGGCGTTAGGACCACAGCTCATATGGGTCATAGGATTTGCATGAAAGAGTTGCTCGCCATTTGGAACAAATAGACGGGGCTTTCACATAATATGCTATGGATATGCGGTGGATTCATCGATTAAGGCAGCGTGCATCATCGAGCACCGTAATGCGAATTGCGTTACAGAGGCCCTCGACTAAGCACACGAACATCTTATCCGGATTCATAGCAATGGCTGGTTGCATAGAGGGGAATGGCGAGATGACGAGCACTGGTGAGAGTTTGGAAGTTTCAACCGCGAGACAAAATGCGATGGTTTGGGGGATCGATTTTGCAAGCATAGGCGTGCGGCGAAGGCGATGCGTAATCCGACAGTATAGATTTGCAAATCAAACCAAACATTATCCGTCCATATATACATCGTCTCTGATCTAAGCCAAATCTCTTGCGAATGCTAACCGGGTAAATCTAGGTTTGCCAGCTACCTTCATACGTGTATCAGGTTGCTACAATAGAGCAGGCTTGCTTGAAAGGGGTCAAGCTAGAGGGAGGGCTTTTAGCTAAGAACGTTATAAGACGGCTTGATATCATTGGACGACTATGTACTCTATTAAAGTAGAACATGTTGCCATTCTCTAAGTCTCGTTCCTACGTGGTCCAAACATACGTGGCTTCCACTATTTTATGTTCCATTCTTAGTGTGCGTTACATGTTTCTCGGGCTCGTCGAATGTGAGGATGGGTGCTTCAGCTGTATACACGCCCAATGGTAGTTCACGTAGCTGTTACCAGTCACAGCAGCTGCTGCAAACGAGTAATAATCCGTGCTAAGCTCGTATGGGAATTCCCGTTGACGAAGCATCTTACCTACATAATAAGTAAGCACCTTGTGGCTCGTCCTAGGACAAACAACGAGACATTTATTAGAGCTCGGCATTGCCAGCACGGATCGTCCATGGACGTCATACTTGCAGAACTCAGCTTACCATTCAAGCCCAAGGCGCATTCGTGCTAGTGGCTTGCCAGAACGGATGTATCGTATCATTCTGCCCTCTGTGCAGCTCAGCTCAAGCTTGTATAGCTTATGCAGCCCATCCAGTTGCCTCACTTTGTCTGACTGGGCTGCCTCTCCCCATTCACCGCTGCCCCTCAGTGCTGCTCTAGTTGGAGGATTCGAGCTTGCTACGACGGCCGCGGCCTGTGCACTATCTATGGTGAGGTTACCCAAACAAGTTCATCGCCTCCGCTTATTTCCCCCTTCTCTTTCAAAGCCTCGTGCTATTCATACTGTCCATTAGCTTCCACAGAATTGACCTGGGTTGTGCGTTTTCTTTCCAGTCCAGTCTAGATACAAAAGTCATTTAAGACAGCGTGATTCAGGCTTTCCCTTTATTCAGAACTGGCTGGACACGCCGATGGACTTGGAGGGCGCATCTCCTATAAAATCTCGATCAAAACATGTATTGCGAATTCAAATTTGACGGCTGCTCGTTCGAAATGAGAGTACCGATTCTAGAACGTTGGTTTTCCCGGTTGGGGAAGAGCCTAAAAAAGAGTGTGAGTTCAAAGACGTCAAAGAGCAGCTCCAGCTCGACCACTTCAACGGACGAGGCCATGAAATGCGAAATCAAGCACCTGGACCTCCGCTGGGACGATAGAGACGAGCAATACTTCAAGGAACGAGAGGACGAGATCGACAAGCCCGAGCAGAAAGACTGGTGGCGTCTGTTTGCCTTTTGCCTTGGTGAGTCGTACCTTTATACCACTGTCTATTCTATTTCACCGTAAGAGGAAACTTATCTTTATTGAAGTCAAGGTATACTACGATGATGGGGAACTCGACACGACTCGGTTATATGTGAACTCCCAACCTCTGCGCCAGCTGCTCAAGGATGTGATTGGCGACTATCCGGACGACCCAATAAACGTCGATGACGTCCAGATCGAAGCCCCGTACTACTCCCTGTTTTACTACCGAGAGGAACTGGAGTCGGAAGGTCTCAGTCGGTTCAAGGAGGACGAGGAATGCTCAGCGCAACTTAAATTACTCATGAGCTGGATCAAGACTCATTTCGAGAGCGAAATTGCGTCCTATGATAAGTGTGTCTCGAGGGGCCTTAAGGCTATCTCGTACGATCACTTATGGACTCTATTCCCTCCCAGCAAGATCATCCACGCCAAAGTCCTCAACCAGAACCGTGCCTTCCGTATCCAATGCAGCTGGTACGAGGAGGGCGAGACTCCCGTGTTGAATATCTGGGCTAACTTCGTCGATTTCGACGGCGAGAAGCTGGGGACGCGGAAGGCCGAATTATTCATCACTAAGTACCCGGGGACACGGCAGCTGAAAGAGCTCACCACCATGCCGCTAGAGCTGCTCGAGGACGCAGACGAGATTCGCGCCGAGCTGATCGAGCGCGGGAGGAAGTTCGAGAGCTACATCGGCCAGCACTTCGAGCAGTACAACGGCGTGGGACTCAAGAAGACCGATCAAGGCTACGCCAAGGTCAACGTCAAAGGGCGCATCATGATCGACTGCGAGACGTACCACCGGCTCGA
Source organism: Hypoxylon sp. FL0543 (assembly GCA_022578575.1). Lineage (NCBI taxonomy): Eukaryota > Fungi > Ascomycota > Sordariomycetes > Xylariales > Hypoxylaceae > Hypoxylon > Hypoxylon sp. FL0543. Next base: position 1,613,403 of record MU393989.1, on the reverse strand, counting down.
AGCCAACGACACCTTCGATGTTGTCGAGCTCGGGAGCTCAGCCAAGCCCAGTAGGACCCGTCGCAAGGCTCTGAACGACGTCAACTTCGTGTCCGGAAACAAGAGCTTCGACAAATTGTCCGACGAGGACGCTTCTATTACTAACGCGACTGTCAGGGGCTATGCGTTCACCGTCAAGCAGTTCCTCGAGTTCTTCGTCGACAAGGTGGCCCCGATCGAGTGGAACACGCGCTGTTTCGACGACCTCGTGCTCGAGGAGGCGACCAAGAAGACGGTGCAGGCTGTCGTGTCTACGCACTCGAGCAGCCACGAGGGGTTCGATGATATAGTCAAAGGCAAGGGCCAGGGGCTCGTTTGCGTGTTGCAGTACGTATTCCTCGAGTTTCTCACTCCTTGTCGGACTTCGGTCTCCTTCCAGAACAACGCGAGGACCTCTACCTAGTTCCTATAACGGCCTTCGAGCCTCTCATAATCATCTGCAGAATAAATTAATAACTCGGAACAGCGGCCCGCCTGGCGTTGGCAAGACGCTGACTGCCGAGTGCGTGGCAGAGTACGTCAAACGGCCCCTATACATGGTGTCTTCCGGAGACCTGGGCGTCTCGAGCGGGCATCTCGACCATAACCTGACGCGCATCATGGACCTGGCCTCGACGTGGAAAGCGGTGCTCCTGATCGACGAGGCAGACGTATTCCTGGAGCGGCGTTCGCTGCACGACGTGCACCGCAACGCCATGGTCAGCGTCTTCCTCCGGGCGCTCGAGTACTACAGCGGGATCCTCTTCCTGACGACGAACCGGGTCAGCACCTTCGACGACGGCTTCAAGTCGAGGATCCACGTGCCGATCCGGTACACGGACCTGAGCTCGGCGTCGCGGCTGCAGATCTGGCGGACGCTGTGCGGGCGCGTGCCCGGCGGCGTCGACGTCGACGACGAGGGCTTGCGGAGCCTGGCCGAGCACGACCTCAACGGCCGCCAGATCAAGAACATCATCAAGGCCGCCGAGAGCCTGGCCGCGTTCGACGGCGTCAGGATGGACCTCGCGCAGCTGCAGCAGGTCACCAAGATCCAGAACGCGTTCGAGAAGGACCTGACGAGCGTGGGCGGGGTGGACTACACGGCCCCCGGGGAGTCGAAGAAGAGGGACGATTTTAATATGTTTCTCTGATGGCTTGCGATATCGGGAGTTTGTGCGGGTTGGATGTAGGATATGGGAATAATGAATGGGTAGGGGAGTAACGGTGGTTCGGGAAGGCGATGGAGTTGGAATGGGAAGGGAGACATAGACATATGTTGTCTCCCTGGGGTCGAATAAATACCATCATACCATCATAATTGTCCCTTCGTTTCAGCGTAGCTTAGCATTCGGCGATGGGTAAGGAAAAGCAATGGCATTATCGATTGATTACAGGTCCCGTTTTAGGAGGTGTGGAACTTCGCCCCTGGCATCGGCGGAGGGTTTCACTAAACATGGATATGGAGACTTTCATCGTCGTCTGATTTACGTGTGACGAAATAACACCCAAGGTGTAGAACGAGGATACTGGGAGAATGAAGCGTAGTAGAACCTAGTGTCAGTTGGCGCGTGGGAGATCGACTACTATCTTCCCGTCGGCTTCTAAGTTACGTACCTATTCACATATCTCACAATCTTAGAGACCACGTCCTCTGATATTTGGTGCGTTTGCGGGGAGGCCGTCTTATTATTTCTATCTACCTGGCTGAGGTACACATGAATAAGGTAGAAGCCTCGTATCGAAACGGATACGAACTGGCCTAACGTACTTGATTGCAATAAACCTCCTCAAACCTTCACCCCAACCCGAAAATGTCTTGAGAAGCAATCCGGATTCTGCTAGCGAACTTGCATTTGTAGCTTTGTGATCCTATTCGGGCCAGTGTCAGTTAGTGTGCGCACACATCCCAGCTGCCATTGCTGGGAGGTGATTGGGGCCATTCTGCGAGTTGAGCAATGGTGTACGGTCCGATAGTCTGGTTCGCCTCCAAGAACAAGGTCTCGTACGGACCAATGTACGTGTCATGACGCTTCTCATCCCAGAAGGCGTCCTCGGTTGCATTCTTGGCGCAGTCTTCTTCGTAGTCTTCGGGTCTGCGGAATGCTTTCATGAGGGCGTCGACCTTGTGACCTGCCGCCTTGATCGCGGCCGTAGCTGCGATCTCGGCCTCGAGAGCTTGGTTGTTGACGCTGAGAGCATTGAGTACAAGCTTCATTCCGGTGAGATCTGTAGCTAATGCCGTAGACTGGATGTGGAACTCAGGCAGACAGGTTGCCGTAATTCCTACAAGCTGCGAATACTATTTTCAGTAAAGGGGGTTTCTTGATTCGTAGACTTGGGTACCTACCTTGACATCCTTCGTGACTCGGCTCAGGAATGCATCAGTCCAGCAGCGGCGACTGGAAAACGGTGTGAATGGACCAACGACGCTTGAACTGAGCATGATGAAGCGACTGTATTTCTTCCATAGCCCATCTTTTCGAAGAACCTCACCATAAGCGCCGAGGTCGGAACATTCGATCGGTTGTTCCATAACCTGAACGTTCGCCTTGCCAGGAATCAGCTCAGAGGCGCTGCTGGGGCCGTTGAGTACGAAGACGAAGTCAGCGCCACCGTCTGTAATAGAAGTTAGCAGCTGCTATACTCAATTACTGAAAATTCTCTCGAGATCCTTCGGGCAGGCATAGTCTATTGACCTCTACCTAATAAAGCGCATGATTGCACTAGGACTCCGGGGGTAACTCACGCAAACCGTTCTCCAGGAAGAAAATCAAGTTCTCTCTGGCGCTGGGGGTCTCGGTGTACGAGTAGATGATAATGGTCGGATAGACATGGCTATCATCTCGAACAGTTACGGGGACGGAGTGCTCCTCCTTAAGACCGAGGTCATGAGGAGAAGCTACAGTAGGTGTGGGGGTAGGAGCTGTATACACAGCTCCCTCCGAGTTGACTGACAGGTCGACCTTAATCTGCGAGCGTGAGTCATCTTAGTTGACAATCTTATACTCGTAGATATGGGACATACCTCATGGTAGCCTTGGCGGGAGAACCTCACAAAGCCATAGAGACCTGTGAGAGCCATGAAGGCGACGTAGACGAACAAAACGGTCAGTATTCTCTTCGCCATTTTGACGTTCGGTGAATCAACACTTCGAAGAATGCAGGTGTCCTAAAACTGATGAGGTGCCAGAGGTGCGTTGTAGGTGCACCTAGAAGACCACCGCAGAGACAGAGGTGGGAGAAGGATTGCAGCCTGACCTTTTTATTCAGAGGTTTATTTAGAAGATGGAGAGAATCAAAACACAATTCCTGTGTTTTCATTGTCTCCGTAATCTGGGTGCAGAGCCAGCGGAATCTCTTAGAAAGTCATACGGAGCGGGAGCCACCAAGTTACCCACATCCGGCAAGTGTATATGGGATCCCGGCCGGTGAAGCTCGGCCGGCCCGGGGGAAGACCCGGGGACCGGTCCGGCACATGGAAGGAGGCATGGTGTCCATGTACATGCTCCGGTGCATCTGTGTGGCCGCCGCAACTTCTCAGACAAACGTTTATATGAGTTTGGGAGTGCGATTGATTGCAGAAAGATAACCTCGAGTATAACTGCTTGACCACCAAGAGCTAGAGATGAGCTAGAGATGGTGCATTGTCGTTATAGGAATGAATATACACCTACTGGTACGTCTATGTGACCAGTAGCCTGATTTTAATTACTAAGATGCGTACATAAAGAGCTCATCCATGCATATCAAAGTTTAAGTATCGTAAGACAAATCTCCCTGGCCGTGAAGGAGGAGATAGGGTCCCCGGCTTTCTGGGGCATGTACCTAGGTATATATGCGGAATCCATCCCGAATAGGCTTATCGTAGTCTTATCAATTCTCAGCGCCGAGCCCCTGTATGACACGAGAACCAATCAAGCATGGCGAGAACATTGAATTCACGCTAGTCGATAAAGCTGGTGCTGGGTCTTTGATAACTTTCTAGCTTTTCTCAGCCTCACCTACAAGCCTCGCATCTCGCACCTCGCATCTCCTCCCAGGAACATCACCAGCGGACAAAACCATTCTTCTTTCGCGCAACATTTGTTTGCGTGCAGGAGACTGGAGACTCGACCTGCTTCCTTCATTCCAATCCCTTTCTTAGGCTTTCCTTGGATGATGCCTCGGATGGGGATGATTTATAGCATCTCCAACCAATAAAGACTCCTAATCTCTTCGCGTTCTGTCTAACTTACACCTCCCTCTCCCTCGTCGACATTATCGCTTTGAAGCTATTGTTCTAACTTTGCCACTCCAACCTCATTGAATCCACCTCCTTCTCATTCTTTCCAACATACTTCGTCGCAATGTCAGCAACGCGAAATGGCCATGCGAATGGCGCTGCAACTGGCGACATGATCCCCACGCCGATTAGCAAGCGATTCTCCGACATCCCTAGCGCCATCGATATTCCTGTCCAAGGCGACCAAGAAGATGAGGCGGTCGAGATCGACTTGGAGGACTTGGTTGACGACCCGACCGAGCTTTGCACCTTATTCGAGAATGAACGCGCCGCGCGAACATATTGGATGACCGTCTCCCTAGCATATGCGAAGCAGAAGAAAATCGACCATGCCATCGAGATGCTTAACCGGGGCGGCAATGCCATGCAAGACAACAACGCGAAAGAGAAGCTTAGCATCATCACTTGCTTGTGTTGGATGTACCTTTGGAAAAGTCGCGAAGCTCCGCGCGTTGCGCCTGAGGGAGGTCTAGTATCGGAGGCCAAAACTAAGGACTATTACCTCCAACTGGCTACTTCCTCTCTAAATGAGGCGTCGCGCATCAACCCGGCCTTCCCACCACTTTTCCTGGGCCGTGGCGTACTCCAACTTCTGAAGGCTTCACTGCAGGCGCCCTCCAAGGCCCCTGGAGCTGGTCACGTCGAGCAAGATAAGGCTGACCTCCTGAAGAGTGCCCTGAAGGCTTTTGATCAAGCGAGTAAAGTTTCGCAAGGCAAGAACATGTTGGCCTTGCTGGGAAGAGCAAGAGCACTATTTGGTCTAGGCAACTACAAGGAGTCTCTGGAAGTATACCAGAGCGTTCTAAGGAAGATGCCTGATTTGGTAGATCCAGATCCTCGGATAGGAATTGGTTGCTGCTTCTGGCAACTTAGACATAAGGATGACGCGAAACAGGCCTGGGAGCGAAGTCTGGAAATCAACCCCGAATCGAAGACCGCCAACATTTTGCTAGGCTTATATTATTTAGATGCCAGCAGTCGCGTTCCCACGAACAGCCCCGACTTCATTCGACTTTACAAGAAGGCCATGAACGAGTACACTCAGAAGTCGTTCAAGATCGACAAGAACCAACCATTGACTTGCGCGACCTTCGCTAGTTATTTCTTGTCCAAGAAGAACCTTGCGTATGTTGACACACTCGCCAACAAGGCTATTCAGTTCACCGATGTAAATGCGATTGCCAGCGACGGTTGGTACCTGCTCGCTCGAAAAGAGCACTTCAATGGCAATTACGAATTAGCCGCCGACTATTATCGTCGTGCTGATGAAGCTAGAGGAGGGCTTGAGAGAGGATATCTACCAGCCAAGTTTGGTGTCGCGCAACTCTCCGTTCTGAACAACGATTTGGGAGAGGCAAAACTTCGTCTGGAGAAGATCGTTCAATCGGCCAACAAGAATGAACGTAACTACGAGGCTATGATTCTGTTAGGCACCTTGTATGCCGAAGAAGTATTCGCCAATCAGTATGCTGCTTCTAAGGAAGACAAATCCGCGGAGATGCGGAAAGCTATAGATTACCTCGAGCACGTTCGTACTGCGTGGAAAGATCCCAAGAAGAACCTATCTCCAGATTCAGCAATTCTGCTCAACCTTGCGCGCCTCTACGAGGCTGACCAGCCAGATAAAGCCTTGGAATGCCTGCTACAAGTTGAGCAACTCGAGTTGGACCAAATTCCGGCCTCGGAGCACCCTGCTGGAATCGAGGACGAGGCCGCTCTACGGAATGCCTTGCGCAAGAACCTCCCGCCGCAACTACTCAACAACATTGGGTGCTTCTACTCTCAAGCTGAGAAACATGACTTAGCAAGCCAGATGTTTGAAGCCGCCCTGAGCTCGTGTATGCGCATTGGCGAAAAGGGCGAAGACATAGACACGGATGCCCTGGTCACTACCATAAGCTTCAACCTGGGTAGAAGCTACGAGTCACAAGGCCTCACAGATCAAGCAGTCGAGGTGTACGAGAAGTTGGTGGCACGTCACGACGATTACATAGATGCCAAGGCTCGGTTAGCATACATCAAATTACGCAGAAGCCCGAACAAGGAAGGCCCGGATGCCGTTGCACAACTACAACAAGAGAACTCGTCTGATCTCGAAGTTCGTGCCTTATATGGTTGGTACCTCGGCCGAGTGAGCTCTCGAAAGAAGTCAGGCAACGTCAACGAAGATCCGGAATTGCGCCATTACAAGCACACCCTTCAATACCATGACAAGCATGACCGTTATGCTCTTGTCGGCATGGGTAACCTGTATATGATGGCTGCTCGCGAGATGCGTCGAGAGACGGATCAAGAAAAGCAGAAGCGATCGGCCGGTTACACTCGTGCTGTTGAGTTCTTCGACAAGGCGTTGCAGCTGGATCCGAAGAATGCCTATGCCGCTCATGGTATTGCCATTGCACTTGTCGAGGATAAGAAGGACTACAAATCCGCTCTTCCTATCTTCCTCAAGGTGCGCGAGACAATCAAGGATCCCAATGTGTACATCAACATTGGTCATATATATGCGGAGACGCGTCAATTTTCTAAAGCCATTGAGAGCTACGACATTGCGTTGTCGAAGGAGGGTAAAGCGAACGACCCGGGTATCCTAGCGTGCCTTGGCCGAACTTGGCTGAATAAGGGAAGGCATGAGCGCAATCTAGATGCATATAAGACTGCTCTCGATTACGCGAAAAAGGTAAATATAAAAGGAGTACAGTTGACGTTTATGCGTAACTAACAAGTCCCTGTAGGCTCTCGAAGTCTCTCCGGATCAAATCCACTTCAAGTTCAATGTTGCATTCGTCCAGATCCAGCAGGTCCAGCACATTATGAACGTGCCCGAGACCCAGCGTACGCTGGCCCAACTTGAAGAAGCTTCGGAAGGTCTCGAAGCAGCTATAGTTGCCTTGGATGAGATTGCTACTCACCCACAGCCTCCGTACCCCAAGGCTGATCTGGAGCAGCGAGCAAACATGGCTCGCAACACTCAGCGCAAACAGCTAGGGCGTCAGATCGAGAAGCAGAAGGAGTATGAGGAAAAGAATAAGGAGAAGCTGGCCGCGGCTTTCGAGAAGCGACAAGCCGAATTAAAACGCCGCGAGGAGGAACGCCAGAGGGCTCTCGAACAGGAGAGGGAAAGGCAGGAGAAGATTCGCAAGGAACGCGAAGAGATTTTGGCTCGTGACAGAGAAATAGCCGAGCAGCGAGCTGAGGAAGAGAGGGCCCGTCTCGAGGCAGAGTTAACCACGGACAGCGAGACAGGCGAGAAGGTCAAGCGAAAGCGAAAGGCCAAAGCCAAATCGAGCGGCGAGGCTAGATCAAAGGGTCGTTCGAGGAAGAAGAGGGCCGAGACTGATGGCTCTGGGGACGAGTCTGAAGAGGAGCGCCAGCCAAAGAAGAAGCGAAAGCTCGCTAGCAAGAAGGAGTCGAGCAAGTACAAGTCCGCGGAGATAGTGGTCGATAGCTCTGACGAAGATGAGGATGCTCTGGAGCGCGCCGAGCGGGCCATTGAGAATCATCGTTCTCCCGCATCCGATGCTGACGACGCGTCGAGGGCTGACAATAACGAAGACCGGATGGATGTGGATAACGCAGGTGGCCAAAACGACGATGAAGATGAAGAGGAGGTGACCACGACACGCACGGCAACTAAGCGTGCTCGGCGTGGCCGGGTCCTCGATGACAGCGATGAGGATGAGGACCAAGGTGAAGCTGGTGGTTCCGTAAATGCCAAAGCAAATGGGGGCTCAGATGCGAGCGATGGTGAGCCGGCGGCGGCTGCAGATATCAGCATGGCAGATGCTGCGGACGAAGACGAAGAGGACTAAGTCAGTCTGTTTGTATACTACAAGGGAGGCGTATTTGGCATCGCTGTGGGTATTTAGCAGACATTAGGCACCGTGCGTTAGGTTAATATAGGAGAAACTGAACCGTATTTTCGCCGTCTACTATACGGGCTGTGAAGAACTTCCGTCTTAGCTGTGTGCTTTTGAAGGGTAAGGGTGCTTGTTCAATTCTATTGTCTGAAATGCAGCAGATTGATCACAGCCGACTTACATGGATCTTCCCGGCGGTTTCAAAACAATATGGATCCTAACATAGTTTTGTTGGCGGTCGAATATCTTCGTGATGATATCTCCCTCGGCAATCTTCCCTTCTGATAAGCTCCTGCGACTGTGGGCCGGCCTAGCTGAACTTTACAATCACCAACAGTGTTACCAGGTTATCATGAAGGACGATAAACCGCGAGATATGATTGGTTTGAGCCGCGTGACGCCGGGCAGAATAAAGGGCGGTTAGCTCAGGAACCCCGGATTTTCGGTGGAGAATCCTGGTACCCTTATTTGATTGTCCCGTAACTTAGTTCTTGAGCTCTTCCGCACTTGCTATCTGCATCTCATCTTTGTCACTGATTATTAGCATTGGCATACTGGCTGGCTGGTTCAGTATGGCCCCCTTTGATGATGAGGTGAAGAGCACGCTGTCACTTATTGAGAGTACGAGGCTGCCACATCCGTCAGGTCCATTACTCGAATCATTCGTCTCTGAGGCTCTCAACCCCGTGTCGGCCGCACGATATGTGAAGCATAGGTTGATGCTCGGCGAAGCTTCTTCACTCGTGGCTGATTGGTCTTACATTATTGAATCTAGTGAGCTTGGTTCTCCGCTTTGCTCTGCCTACGCGTTCTGACTGCTATAGTCACTGAAAATGGCTGCCCTCCACCCCCGCCTAACGCCATCCAACAGCGCGATATCACTAGACGAGACGGTGGGAAGTGTTGTATTACTGGGAAATCTGGCACGCTGCTCGATCCTCTCATCGTCGCGCCCATTCTTCCGGTCCCGTCTGGCTGGGAAACGGACAAGGTATATCGCCATCATATAAATTGGATAGCATTACGAGGAAGCTGATAGTCTGGTCTTGAGAGACCGGCATCAATGACATGCTCGGCGCTTTCTTCGGACCCCCTTACCTAGATTGGTGGCTATCCTATGTTAGAGACCCTGAATATATGATGCCTTATTGCAATCACTGGTTAGTTCGGAAGTCTGCGGCCGGGGCATTTGCTCTGGGGCTTGTCAGATTAGACAGGTTGCAGCCATCAATGATTGAGGTGAGTTGCAATACTTGGGCACGACTAGCTTTCATTTGACGGTTTGCCATAGTATGAGGTCAACGACGACCTCGTTGGACCGGAAGAACCGATCGATATTGACGGACGTTATGCCTTATTAGGTGATCACTCACGGTCTGGCATCACCAAAGTCGACCCCCGCTTCGTCGGCTCTCAGGCTCGACTGAGCAGAAGCATTCAATTTCTCGCCATCTCTAAAAGGTTATCACAGGAACCTGGTCCTCAATCTTCAAGCTCCTCAATCAGCCTTTCAGCGCAACACTCAAAAACAGCGCCATGGATTCGTTGGGGTCTTTCGAGTCTGTGCACCGGTGCTTTCATCACAGTCTGGCTCCTTGTCCCCATAAAAGTCCGGATAGCATGTTACGATAAGTTGCGGAAGCTTGGAGAACGGTTATACGGAAAACCAAGTGACTGCTTCAGCGTTCAGAGAGTGCCGTTTGGGCTGTACTTGAAGGATAACAGCGACGCCGACGGCGCCCGCAATGAGTTCAACGCGCTACGGATGGTTCGCCGCTATACTTCAATTCCAGTTCCAGAAGTGCTCGACGTGGCTGTCGAGCGAGTAGCTGCGGACGACTCGTTCTCTTGGCCTAAAACCTATCTCCTCATCACAAGAATCCCTGGTTTGCCGTTATGGCGCTGTCAAAACGTCCTCTCGGACAGAGATATCGAACGAATTGCAAATCAACTGAAGGACTACGTAGCCCAGCTGAGAGACATTCCCAAGTTGGCCAAATCAGACGCGGCCATATGCAACACTCTCGGTGAGGCGTGCAGGGATTCTCGCATTCGTGGCGCCAGTCCTGTTGGGCCATTCGCGGACGAGGCGGCATTTAGTCAGATTTTGCGGTTCTCCGACGACCCTGCTCGTCGTGGGCACAGGATTGTCTTCACGCATGCGGACCTCAACCCGCGCAATATCCTGGTTGACCAGACCGTGCAGTCCGATGGAAGCATCGGCTGGAGCGTGACGGGCATTGTGGACTGGGAGACCGCGGGATACTACCCCGAGTATTGGGATTACACGAAGGCCATGTTTGAGGGATTTAGATGGTCGCAACGATACAATGAAATGGTCCAAGAAGTGTTTAGCGAGTTTGGGGATTTTGCTCCAGAGTTAAGCGTGGAGAAGAGAAGCTGGGAAATGGGGGACGGAGTTTGAAAGAAGAAGGGAGAAGGGAAAAGACGCTTCATTTCGCTGGGTGTTTCCCCAAGCCCCGACGCGCGCCAATGTGCGAACATGCCTGACGTGCACGATTTCAGCAACAACTATTTTCTCCAGTCTGTTGGGCTCAAGGAAGCGGGTTTCGTGCCAGAGATTCGCCGTGTCCTAGCTCGTTGAAGCCGCGCTGCTGGGAGGGCGCTGGGATCGCTTAATCTTGGCTGGGATCGGCATGGGTGGCGTCACGGCAGTGCACTTTTTGTTTAATCTGGACATACCCCCGATGGGAGGGGGGATGCTCGCTGCGTTTATTGGCTTCTCTTGCCGTTTTCCATTCGCTGGGCGCAGCCTCGCCGAGATAAAAGACGTTCTCGGCCTAGAAAACGTGCCCAGATCATGGCCGTGCGATTCAAAACACGCTCACACTGCCTGATCATTGCGCCGACGACCTATTTGTCCTCATTCAGAGTGGTCAAGGCTTGCGAGCAGTCCTGCGTGGATTTGGCGCACAGGCTGAGTGAAAAGAATACCCCAACGGAGGACATTGGCTCAACTCGCAAGCCGGATAGGCACCTTAACGAGAACGGCTCTCCTGGCATTCCCGCAACTGTACGTCAGGATTCATCTGACGCGATGGATCTGTCATAGAAGAAATCAGGAATCTGGCTGTAATATTGGCGAATCACGACTTATATTTGGACCAAACTACCTAAGTGCGTAGGTACCTACCTACTCAAACTGATGGCGATACCAACTCACTAGAATACCTTGCGACTTCATCACAGCCAGCACCACTGCGTCTACGATACAACCCGATAAATTCTCTCATGCTCTACATGGGAGCAGTAATCAGTTGCAAGGTGCTGAAGTCCAGGTCAACACAAACCCTCTGCATGGACCACAGGCCAGGGGGGAATCGACCACCATTCTCCTCGAAGGTGGGATCCTCACTAACGTCCGCCTCCCCAACTAGCATGAACGAGCATGCGTACTTGGAGTACGGTCGCATGACGACAGCGGTTTTACAATCCCAAAATCGGATGACAACGTCCCCGGCCCTTGTAGCGGCTGGGACGAGGGCAAGCTGATTTTCCGAACAAAGACAAATGTTTCGCTCGCCCAATTGGTCCCCGGCGCCCTCCCATATCTTGTTATACTTGGCAATATACTGCGGATCTGAGCCGTGAACTCTAGTAGTGTCCTCAATCCAAGCAATCACTTCAGGGTTGATGATCTCCCGGATCCTCGCCAGCTGTCTGTCGTTGTAATTTGATATCTTCGCCATATACTGCTCGTTTTTTCGCCGTAGTTTCTCAATGTCGCCGTTTGCCTGTGAACCATGAGTTTCTAAGTAATATAGCCATTCTTGCTGTGAACGACAGGATTGCATGAGTGTGTCGTATCGTGGGCCAATTGCGACAACGTGGCCTGTGAGAAAGCCTGAAGCCGTAATCATAGATTCCTTGGAGCTGTTAGTTTGGTCATACTTGATGCTTCATATGTGAGGTACTTTCTTTAGAACTACGAGTAGTGATCGCTTCTTCTACCCTTTCCCCGAGAGCTTCCTGGATGATTCTAGCTGCTCTCACGATGTTGAGGTACCCCATCGGCGGGATGCGACCCGGAGTTGATTCCTGTAAAATACTGAGAGCTTTCTGAACGCGTCTGGTGCCGATGCTATCAGCTCGAGAATGAAGGTATTTTACCACCTCAATCCACACTTCGTACAATGACTGAGCATAATCGACTTTCAACAGGCCCTTATGCTTCTGGGGATTAGATGATGCTTCTCCTCGCGGTTGTTCCGGCGTAACCTCGATATATTCTGCATCCTCGCGACTTGTTGTGTATGGTATGACGCCGTGCGCCAACCCAAGAAAGCCGTAGATCCTGTCTCTCATATCGCTACAGGCAGCGCCCCGGAAAGTCTGCACCAGGTACTCGAGTGTCAATTCTTTGCTGTATCTGGACTCCCTGGCATCCAGGATGGGTCCCGTAATTCCAATTCTCCAAAGGGGGACCAAACCCTCCTTTAGGCGCTTATCGCTCCATAACGCCGATCCATACGCGAAGAATAACTTTGGAGGTAAACAGATTTCTTGTACCACCCATAATCGAGTCCAGTACAAACTTCTCTCCAGTGTGGCTGAGTCGACGTAGTTCGAGAGCCGACACTCCGGCGTGTATCCCGGGTCTTTCAAAACATTTGCCAATTGTCGCGCTGCGCCTTTTTTCCATGCAGTACGCATCTCTTTAAGTTGCATGGACCGTGCCGGGTAGCGCTCAGCATAATCCTTAGGTCCAAGCCAAGCTACTCCCGCGGCCGCTCGCTTATAGATGAAAGACATCAACGTCACATGCGTGTTGCGTTCGTCTACATCGTTCTGATTGATGCAGATGGCATCGACCCACAAGGCTAACGGACATGTCGACGAGCGGAGATGACGTAACGCGAGGAACAGGTTGGGTTTTACCGGGAACTGATGGGAATTGACGGTGATGATGCCCGGGCCATAGATGGCGTCCATTGCAGAATCCTCTGGTGTTGGCTCTTCGATACCATAAAGCGTTTGTCCGCGAGGAGTGGCCGATTCTCCCTCCTGGCAGGGCAATCCAGTATCGGGAAGCGTGGCTCTGTCCGGGTAGGGATTCTCCCAGGTATAAGACAGCGCCACATACTTCGGCTTCGCTTTGAAAGCCACGCAAGCGAGCGTGCAGATGATTTGATCATCAAAGTCGCCGGGTTCAACAGTGAGGATACGAATGGCATCCTCCCCAAGGGGGAGAGGTGGGTAAGGAAAATTCCCCATGGATGCTTGTGTGGAATGAGCTCTTGAGGGAAGATGAAGTAAGGCAGGTTTGTTTTCTGGAAACAGGTTGGCAAACGAGTAGCTCTTATTTACCATCGAATTAATGTACCAGGCATCCATCCCCAATCATCTTGCAATCCGATATATCATATTGTGGCTTTCCGACTAGTAGTGACTCATCATGCTGTACGACAGTGCGAGGCATGAACATATGTCCCTACCCCCTATAGACATGGGTACTTTGGCAAGCATCTTGCAGAACTACATTTGTTCTGTCAATCTGTTAAGGCAGGGTAGGTACCTAGGCACCTAGTTGACCAAGATGTGAAACGGAATACCAGCACAATACTGGCATCGGACTGATGTTTCATGATATCAGAGTAGCATGTCTTTAATCGGTCAACGACAGAGTGTTAGCTGAGCGATGAATGTATGCAATGTTGGAATAAGTCCACGTAGGCACCGACCGTAAATAGATGTCTTGGCCACTGTAGAAACGACCTGGGGATCTAACTAGTGCCCACGCTCCTGCATGACTTCCAACCAGAAGCAATGCTCTCCCGTGCATTGAAGAGCACGGCACGGCCAGAATCGGGTGCCTAGAGCTATTGGGCCATATGAACTGCCAGTAACTAGGACCTTCCGTGCCCTGGCTGATGCACGGGAAATCGCCCTGAAGTGAATTCTTTTCCTTCCGTCATGGCGCCGTTGCTGATTCTAGGCTGAAGCACCGAATCTATACTTTCAATGAAAAAAAGGCAAGATTTCCTGGCTATTCGCTATTCGACGGAAGAAGAAATTCATGCCAGATTAAGGCCACTCATTCTGGAACTCAGAGCCCATTAGTGATGGCGATAGACCGATATAATGCCACCTACTTGGGCACTCCACATATAGGAGTTCCTCTCCCAGGACTCTGACCGAGTCCCAGCGTCTCCAGAGTCGATAGTGCATAGCAACGGTCTTCTGCCAGTATCAATAGTAGACCTGCCCTTTCATAAGGACGCGTGCGGTGCGAAGTAGTTCAGCCGAGACAATGTGGCCGTTCTCGATCGTCGCTCCGATCTCCACCGTCCCGCTGGGATGTCCAATAACGACCGCGTCACTTCCTCCCCTCGTACCGCGAACCTGCTCGGGGATAGTCCCAGGCGTATTCGCTGCTGCACCTAGGCACAGAGCGAGAGTCAGGGGTACCGCCTTGTGCGCTTGGCCCATCGATAACGCGAGGCATCTGATATCAACGTCCGCGGAACCCGAATCTGAGAAGAGTAGCACGATTTTAGGCACGCTTTCCGTATTTGGATCTAGTCCCATCATCGCCGCGCCGGCCCGGCGAATAGATTCCAATCTGGCTTTGAGCCCTGCGTCTGACTCAATGGCTTGGGGGTTGAAGGTAGTCGGATTGGCATCTTTGATTCCTAGGTCGTCTATCCGGACGAAAACCCCTGGATTTGACACATCTACTAATGAAGCGTCGATATGACTTCCATCCGGCAGCCTCAGCGCATCGACCGGGTTTCCCGTGGGTAATGCCCTGCCGGTCTTTGCCCCGGCGGGGTCCAGAAAGCTCAGCGTGATTTGAGACTGCGTCCCTGGGACGCCGTCCATCTCGTAGTCGCCTTCGTGACAATAGACAGGAGGTTCACCACGAACCCTGAAGCGCGAGTGGATAATCTTAGAAGTGTTGGTGTTGAACACCCTGACGAGGGCTTCCTGATAACTCTTCCCGCTTACGTCTTGCACTTTCGAAGCCCGGTCGGTGACTAGACCCTCGTCCCAGGCGACCGGCCCCACTGCAGAGGACATGTTACCGCAATTTCCCGCGAGGTCGAGCACGCCGTCCTTGATGCCCACTTGGATGAATGTAAAGTCGACGTCCGCGTTGGGACGCGTTGACGGCTCCAGGACGCAGACCTTGGAGGTTGAGGATATACCTCCGCCCATGCCGTCTAGCTGCCGTCCGTAGGGATCGGGGGCGCCCATAGCCGCGGGTAGCACCGTATGCCACTCATCTTGAGGGGGAAGATGCTTCCGCTCAATGACCAATCCGTTTGACGTCCCACCTCGGACGAACAGAGCGGGAAAGCTGCGGCTAGCCTGCAGCGTGGAGATTGGCTTGGCGCCACGAGCCGCCATAAAGGGAAGCGCGCGACACGTCCGGCGAAGCGTCCGGTAGCCGTACGTGAGGCGGTTCATCTAGATCAAACGATCAAAGGGGATACGGATTATCTTGCCTGGCATTACACGATTGTTCTCCTCTATCAGACAGGCATTTTCATGGACGATGGAGCTCGTCGAAATCCCTACTGGGATGATTTTGGAGCAACAGAGCGCACAGTAAATCTCGTCGTATTTACACGGTGAGCTGACTGACCGCCCGGCAGAAATATCGCCGCGAATAGCATCACTTTTCCCCCTTTAGTAGAGTAGAACGATGCTGACTGGTAAAGGTAAATTTAAGCATACAAGCTACTGTCAGTGTAAACTAACAAATTATTCCAGAATTCTCCAAGGAGGTTGCCTAGGTCTTTCCAGACAAGATTGCGATACGAACTAATAAACGAAGCACGCCTGGAATACGAAGGATATCCCACTCCTCGAAGAGATCCGACACAGGCTTAGAGGAAGTAGTGCATGTGGAGAGAAATATCAAAGTCGCAGCGTACTTCTCTCCATGTAACTTTGCATGTGGCTGTAATATGTTAGGTACCTTGGTGACTCCTTCATCTTCTCTTCCATGAGGGTGCCAACGCTCTCCAGCACAAGTACAATAATCGAACTGGCTGGTAACTCTCTATTTAACTTCTCAAACACCTTACAAACGCTATAATTCTCACCGTAAAGCTAGATAAGGTAGACACAAATTCCCTGGCCAGAAATTTTGGGCGGCAAATAGGTAAGAGAAGAAATAGGGGTTACTAGGGGTCGCCTGTTAGCAGTTATAAGTGGGGCTAAGTACGGGCGCCGGTATAAGAGGCGCTGTGTGCCCCTACACAGTAAAGTGTCCCAAATATGCCAACAATCTTAATAGTCTCAGTTCTGATGAATGGATTAAGTAGAAAACTGAATGACATATCTAGGCAAATATAGGTCCCGCAAAGGCCCCCGAGTCCATCGGCAAGGTGAGCCCGTTCACGTAGACAGCCGAAGGGCTACAGAGGTACAAGCAGGCCGACGCCACTTCATCCGGCTCAATCGCGCGCTTGAGAGAGGAGATATTCTTCACCATCTGGGCCGTCATAGGTTCCTTTCGGCATTCCTCCTCGAACATGGGCGTCTTCACCCAGATGGGACACACTTGGTTCACCCTGATGCCGAAAGATTTGAAGTCCATCACTATTCATCCTTATGGTTAGCGCTGCATCGAAAAAAAACAAGTTGGAACAAGAGGTAGGTGCTGACCTGCGGCTTTGGTGAGTCCCGTCACGGCATGCTTGGACGTGGCGTACGGAGTCTTGGTAGGTACAGCGACGAGCGCCATCGCCGAAGATATATTGACTATGGATCCGCGGCCGACGTCTCGAAGCCCGTGTCTTCCGAGGTCGACCGAGACGGGCTCCTGAGATTTCATGATTTTGCCCACAGCCCGTGTTACAAGGAACACGCCCTTTGTATTAATTCCGAGGACCCGGTCGTACTCGGCAGGGTCGGTCTCGTCGAGGGAGCGGTAAGAAGCAACGTCGACCTAAGCCGCTGTCATTTAGCATGTCTCAAAGTATATACTGGACGGAAAATAGATTGCAGGTTATTTTACCCCAAACGCGTTAATACAGTAGTCAATCCGGCCGAACTGCTCCTTAGCGAGTTTGGCTACGGCGTCCACGGACGCAACATCCGTCACATCGACCGTGGTCGAAATACAACGGTAATTTGGATTCGATGCCAAAGCTTTGCTCTGGTCCGCAACCTGAGCAATGGCTTCGGAGTTGATGTCGGCGAGCAGGATGCCTTGAGCACCAGCTTCGGCAAACCCAAGGACAACCTCTCGTCCAATACCGCCGGTCGCCTATACGAAGTCAGGATTAGTTATACTGACGACGAAGCAGGAGAATTAGAGACACTTACTCCAACAACAACGGCGAACCCGTCAATCTGAAATTGCGCCATCGTTACTATACTGGTATGCGTGTAGAGGCAGGTATAGTCTCTTTGAGAAGAAGAGGGCAGACTGTGAGGACGTGCTTTAGAATTATATATATGTGCTTACCTGGTATACATTTGATGCTCATCTTTGCCATGTGTAGATTATCCTACGTGTCGCTCAGGCTCATCTCACTTATGCGCTATCAACCAACATCCAGGGCTTAGCCTGCGGTAATCGCATGTACGTCAGTGGCACAGACGTTGCCCCGGTTTTGGCTCGGTAGGCCCGGCTTTCTATAGATATCTAGCCCTTTTAATGGTGTGAGCAACTTCGGTCTATGACGAACTCCGGAAACCTTATAATCCGTTGTGGATAATTTCTAGACTGTTGGTAAGCTTGTAAGCATGCCTCGGAGTTGTCACGGAGCCCGAGGGGTCAGATTGTCCTGTAATCCTTACCTGGGAACTAAGATATGCGCCGTATACGCTCTAATGAGCAAATATATCGTGTTGCTCAGGCCGAGACACCTCCATAGGTTCTCTAGTGATATGTACCTCAATGAACAAACACAGGTTATACTATCTAAGGTACCAATCAGATATAGGTACTTGTTCAAAACAATAGCACTATTCGTAGTATAGTTGTCAATCACAAATGGTAGAAAACACAGAGGTTATATAAATTCTTCGCATTAAGTCTGCCTAAGACTTTGTTCCTTTACGCCTGCAATGATAGCGACTAACTAACCCCTTGATCTCCGTGCCAGAACGCCGTGCCATTGTCAGAGCCGCCAATTACCATTCTCATTTTCGTAGTATGTAGGTAGGCATCCTCTCGCCTACGAATTCCCTGTCCTCCTCGCACATGCTCAAATAACTTCATTATTCATTACCCTTAGTCTCTTTGACATCATTCGACTCCTTTAGTCGTAAATGTCCTCGTCCATACCGTCGGGTACAATATCCTCGACGGCGTCGTCCTCATCAATGAGCATATCCTCATCGTCGCCATCGCCTAGTTCACTGTCGGTGTGGTTGGCCAGGACCTGGATCTTGTTACCGACCATGACAACCCTCGCGGTTTCACCATCCTTAATGCCGCCGCGAAGGATCAGCACAGCCAGACGGTTGAGGACTTCCTTCTCAATGAGTCTAGCCAGCGGCCTAGCACCGTAGGCAGGAGAGTAACCAGCGTTGCCCAGGTAGTCCTTGGCCTCGTCCGAGACTTCGATGCGCACATTGCGATCGTTGTCATTCAGTCTCTTCTGGATCTCAGCAAGCCGCAGGTCGACGATCTTGCGGATCTCACGCTTAGTGAGCCTGTTGAAGATGACGATGGAGTTGATACGGTTGAGGAACTCGGGCAGGAAGTAGTTGCGTAGTGAGTTCATGACGAGCTCCCGAGTCGTGGAGTCGATCTTGCCGTCACGGCCGCTAGGGCGAGACAAGTATTCTGCGCCCAAGTTGGACGTCATGACGACGATACAGTTCTTGGCATCGACAACACGTCCTTGACCGTCGGTGATACGACCATCATCCATGAGTTGTAGGAGGACGGTGAGGATCTCCTTGGCAGCCTTCTCAACTTCATCGAATAGTAGGATGGAGAATGGCTTCCTGCGGAGAGCTTCGGTCAACTGACCACCGGCATCGTGTCCAACATATCCGGGCGGAGCGCCGATCATTCTGCTGAGGGAGTGACGCTCTTGGTATTCGGACATATCGAAGCGAATCATTGCCTTCGGATCATCGAATAGGAACTCAGCCAATGCCTTGGTAAGTAGTGTCTTACCAGTTCCAGACGGACCGCAGAAGAGGAAGCTAGGTGGCTGATTGGGGTTGCTGAGTCCGGATCGTTGCAGTCTGATGGCGTTGGACACCGCCTGAACAGCCTCCTTCTGTCCAACGACGAGCTTTCCGAGAGCCTTCTCCATGTTAATAAGCTTCTCCTTCTCGGAAGTCTTCAGTCTTGTGACAGGAATGCCAGTCCAACGAGAGACGATCTCGTTGATCTGGTCTGGTCCGACGACATCCGTGATCATAGAGCCACCGGTATCATTCTGACTCAGAGCCGCATCGGCAGCGGCCTTCTGGCGCTCGAGTTCCTTGATCGCATTCTCCTGTTCGGGGATAGCGTAGTACTGGAGGTCTGCAGCTGTGGCATGGTCGCCCATTCTGGCTGCATCCTCCATCTTGACCTTGAGTCGGTCAAGCTTCAGCTTAGCCTCCTGGATGTCTTTGCCGCGCTTTCGTTCGCTCTCGTACTTCTCCCGGAGAGGCCTTAACTCCTCCTCAACGTTCTCCGCATCTTGTTTGGCGATCTGGAGGCGAGCCTTTGAGGCGTCATCCTTCTCGCGGGACAAGGCGTGGATTTCGATCTTGAGCTGGCGCAACTTGCGCTCCAGGGAGTCGATTATCTCGGGCTGAGACTCTCGAGCAACTCTGACCGCGGCCGCCGCTTCATCAATTAAGTCGACAGCAGAGTCTGGCAGACGACGCGAGGTAAGATATCGTCCGGCAAGGTTTGCGGCTGCGACTATGGCGGCGTCGGAGATGCTGACACCATGGTGAACTTCGTACTTCTCCTTAAGGCCTCGAAGGATGGAGATAGTCTCAGGGATGGAGGGCTCCTTGACGATGACCTGTTGGAATCGTCGTTCGAAAGCAGCATCCTTCTCGATGTACTTTCGGTACTCGGCAAGGGTGGTGGCACCAATGCAGTGTAATTGACCGCGGGCAAGCATTGGCTTGAGTAGATTGGCAGCATCCATACCACCTTCGCCCGAAGAACCGGCACCCATGAGGAGATGGATTTCATCGACAAAGAGTATAATCATCTCTTTGGACTCTTCGATCTCCTTGAGGACACCCTTCATCCTCTCTTCGAATTCACCACGGTACTTGCTTCCAGCAACCAAGGCACCGACATCGAGGGAGAGCAGCTTGCAGGCAGCCAGGTTGTCGGGCACATCGGCATTGACAATTCGTTGGGCTAAGCCTTCAACGACGGTAGTTTTACCGACACCAGGCTCACCGATCAGGACTGGGTTGTTCTTCGTTCTTCGGGACAGGATTCGGATGACCCGTCTGATCTCTTCTTCTCGGCCGATGACAGGGTCGATCTTTCCTTCCCTGGCCATAGCCGTCATGTCGATGGTGAACTTGGAAAGGTTCTCGTGCTCCTCCTCCGTGTCGGCCGTCTTCGAGTCCACCCTCTTCGTACCGCGTATCGTCTGGACGGCATCTTGGACCAGCTTGGCCTTGGGGATGTTGGCCTCCTTCAGAGCGCTGGCGATGGCCGCGTCTTCGGCAAGAGCTGTGATGAGGTGGTCAACGGCGATGTAAGTGTCCTTCTGCGTCTTCTGCAGCTCCTGTGCCTTTCTGAGGACGTTGTGGAAGGAAGGCGACATGGATACCGTCTCCGGCGGGGGATCTTGACTGGGCAGACGGACTAACGTCTTCTTGAGAGCTCTGTCGAATAGTTGAGGGTCACCATGCGCTCTCTCGATGACTTGCCGGAAGAGGCTGTTAGTGGTGCCAGGCTGGATGTTCTGCTGGTCCTTGGACTGATCCGGCGGGGGGTCTAGAAGGGAGACTGCGAGGTGGACGGGTAATAGCTGGGAGTGAGCATATTGCTCAGCCAGCGTCATGGCATCCTCCAGGGCTTTCTTGCCCCGGTCTGTGAATTCCATTCGTGCAGTCATGTTGGTGTTTCAGTCGGATGTGTGTTGTTTGAGTGATGGTGAAAGGAAAAAAGAAAAGGAAATGTGAAAGTGTTAGGTAGGTTCGTGTTTCGCGTTGAAGTAAATAAAGCCTTGATGTGGTGGCTTATCAAGTCGATATTTGGGGTATCACTGAAGATGAATCTGTTTCTGAAGAATCAAGCGGGAAGTTGCATGGACAAAGAGCTGAATCGTGTATTTATCTTGGGTGCTGCAAGTGGAGAGGAAACACGCGATGATGACGAGATAGACTGAAGCCGGGGCGCTCAGTCAGCTCACAACTGTTGCTTTGGGCATCCAGTCGCTTCTCCAGGCTCCTAGCAACAGCTAGCTACATCATCGGCCTGATCAGGAAGCCTCGCGTTGGTTACAGAACATCTGGGAAGCTTCCACTGGTGGGGCAACAGCTCTCTTAGCCTGCCCCCGGCACCTGCCAAGCCAACCGGACGAAACTCAAAGCTCGGACCACCTGCAGCTGCCCGACGCAGGTGGAAATCCAATCGCGGGGCATTCGGATGATTCATACCGCCGTTCCCAGCTCCCCCCCACTGCGATAAGATAAGAGACTTGCGCTCGGACTTGACCTTCCAGGCATCCAATCAGATCTCACGAATCGACGAATTCGTCGCAGCGGAAATTTTGAGTAGCAGCGGAACGATATCCATGGGATTGGATGTCAACCCTCAGTTGAATCAAGGAGCCGCACAGCACAACCGCGCACCATGGCTCTAAGGGTCAATTCAATTACGGCCCAGCTCGCCAAGCTGCCATTTGGCATATCACGGACGTGTGTACGCTTCAAATCTATGACAAAAGAAGAAGTAGAAGAGAAAAAAAAACACCACGGCCTGAAGATATGGATATTCCACCACTTCCTCGATGGCATGACGGTATTCACACTCAATCCGGTAATGAAGGTATGACAACGTCAAGAGATAATACTCCCGTGCAATCGGATTCCAAAGGTGCTAATCGTCGCAACCAAAAAGGCTTCCAAGTCTTTGAGGCAGATCGCCTTCAACGGCAAGAAGCTCAAGCCCAGCAAGTTCCGGAAAGACTACTGGCGACCCCTCGCCATGATACAATTCCCCGAGGGCTACGCTCAGGTGGGGCTCAGTGTTTACCAACGCCTCTACGAGTGCAAGAGACTGCACCAGCTGTCCTGGGGTGACGAGATGTTCTACGACGGAGCCGGGAATCCGTTGACGAAGCACGAGCGAGGAAAGAAACTCAACGATCAGAAGGCAAACACGATCGCCGACATGGCCGCGGTCCTGGGAGGAACGGGCAAAGGCAATAAGATATGGATGCCGGTGACGGACAACCCGAAGGAGCTCGCCAACTTGGAAGCCGGCAATGATAAAGCCGTCAAAGAAGACGAGAAGGGCGTCAAAGCCCTTGTTAAGGCTCAGGTGTGGTGGAAGAATAAAGAAGATAGCAAATTCGCGAAAAGTTGGCCCCCGAACGTAACACATTACGCTTTCGACGAGGCCGTCGTAGCGGAACTGGGGATGGAACCCGACCCGGATGGAGAACCAGGGACGGCACCAGAAGAACTGGCAGCAGAGGAACAACCTCAAAAGGAGGCGGGTCAAAGAACTTCTCCATAGGGGACGGCACGAGGCGAAGGAATCAAGTCCTATCATTATAGCATCTACAGGCGACGGTAAAAAATAACTCTTATGTTCAGCTGCGCTGTACGGGCCTAGAATGCTGTACTCTAGTGTACAATCTATGTATCATAGCCCGCTATCATGAGAGGCTCGCAACACGCAAATAATTCAGAACTTCAGGGCGAAGGACTTCAGGTACTCGTAGTGTGGGATATTCTCATCCACACAAGCTCTAATCACCTTCTGGGCCTCCTCGCCATACTTCTGTCGCCATTCCTCATTCTCAGATTCCTCGGTGACAGTTTTCTAGTTGAAGTTAACATATGAAAACAAGGCATTTCTCCATATCATCAACTTACGTGAGTCTGAGTTCTGGCGGTGAGGCTCTTGCTTTGGATTGCGTCGTTATGGAAGCCATTCCACTTGGCGAATGCCTCGGAAACGTACTTCTGATTCTCATCGTCGTCCCAGGTGAGCATCTCGGGCTTGTAGTCGATTCCGTTGGCCTTGCAGAACGCCTTGACGACGGATTCCGGATGATCGAGGAGATCATCAGCGTCAATAACGGTGATGGCGACTTCTCCCTGCTTCTGCCCGTTTGATTCCCCTGCCAAGCTCGGACCAACCATCTTCTGTTCCCGTAAATAGTCAAACAGTCGGCGGAGCTCTACGTAGCCAGCTTCGCTGGGCATGAATTCCTTGAAACCAGTGACCTCGTCCAATGGGGGCACGCAGCACCGGTAGTACGAAGGTATCGCTCGTCTCGGGTGACGAATGAGGAATGTCCAATGGAACTTTTTGAGAACCTCCAAGGGGAGTACCGTTGGATTTCCCTCTTCAATGTAATCCTCGCTTTTGCGCAGGGACGGAGCGATTGTTGCGGGCTTCCCATTCGGGGGCATCAAGTAGTAAGCCATGTCCTTGATGAAAACACGCTTACCCTATAGAATGGAGTGTAAGTGCTCGGTTCATAGTTAAACCCGGATTCGAGGATTTGACGTGGCGAAAACGTTGGCAATTGCACGGATGGATGTGAATAGAAAAGTGCTATGGACGAGGGAGACAAGAGGAGGACCGGTTCAATCGGCTACCATATTGTAAACCTCAGTCTTGGAATGACATCCAAGTGGTCAATCGAGCTCAATAGAGATGTCTTGGCTCATTCATAAATCATGCGAGCCTGATAATTGAGACGTTCAAGTCGAGTAACGTGCTCTTTTCCTCGCTGGTCTCGAAAATTGAAAATCACACTTGCGATAGCAGAAGAAGGTATCAGATCGGGGGCAGGAGCCAGGAGCACCAGAAAAAGAAACTAATCAGGGGCAATAGGGTGTGAGGAGATTCGAACCTCGCTGCCGTCTTTTTCCAATCGGTTTAGGACATCACGGTAAGTAGTCTTGGAGAAACCACTGGCCTCTCTGGCAGCTTCGTCATTGGCATACCGCTCACTAAGCCTCTCAGGGCCATAGTAGAAGCTATCGCCAAATGGTTCATGAGCGCATTTGAGGATGTCCCTGCGAGTCATGAAAACCTAGGTTGGTTTTAGTATGCGTGATGTCTATTTTCGGTAGTTGAATTTTTCGCACTGACCCTCTCAAAGGCGGTGGAACACGCACGGGGGTGTGTGGCCAAAAAGACAGGCTTGTCAGACATGTTGAGTAGTTGAGTCTTCGATGTTGCAATCGGTAAGTCGAATGAGGCAATGGGTATATGATTCCCTGTCCTTCACTTGTACAGTGCACCACGCATAAAATAGTTAATGAGCGAGAGCGTCGAAAACCAAGTCGGTTGCATTTAATTGATGATCTTGCGAACGGCTAGCAGAATGAGTATCTCGTGGAGGAGCAGACCGAGAAAGAGAGAAGAAAACTTGAGAGCAAACCTGAACGACGAAGTCTGCAGATTTAAGTGACCTACTCAGCCTAGATGCACATGTGTAAGGTATGTACCGTGGGAAGGCGAATGGCAGCTTGAAATGCACAAACTTTACAGTAGAGATGGTCCACATCTAAGTGCATGTAGCTGTACATAACGGTCATACTCGGGGAAGGCGTTATAAGTACAGTTGACGTATGTACAACTGCGCACACGTTGACGGCTTAAAGAATGAGGTACCTGCTAAGATAAGTTACACACATGCATCTCGAACTTACCAACTCTAGTTAATAGGATACGAAGCGCCACAATAGGCTACATAAGGTACCGAAAGAGATCCCGTCCGGTGCGGGTTCCTTCAATGTTCTAAACGAACCCTGAACTTAGGTTACGTCATACATAGCTAAGTAGGTGCATCGTTTGCTGGACGGACAGCTCACCAGTGCAGTCGGTACGTCCAGATAGCGTATACCGGCTACTATCGTATGTGGCATGTGGCAGGACCGAGGAGCTGAGATCTCGGACGTGGCGGCGTGGGCGTGCTGCCGGAAGAAGATATAGACCCGTGCGTACTTAAGTCTGCATTACGAGATGAGATCAGCTCGAAGCCGCTCCTTGGATGTGTAATGGGTCACGACGGCGAGAAGAAAAATCAGCAGACGTGTTTGGCGTTGAGATAGAAGAAATCAGCTTGACTGGTGTTCTAGATTCGTTATCGAACTTGAGAAGTGATAAGTCTCTTAAAGTAGAACCAACTACGTGGAAATAATTAATAATAGGTGGGCGAGTTGCGATCTAGATTTGCTGTTAAAGGCGGTGTTGTAATGCTTTCTCGAAATGGCGACATCGGTACCCCGTTGCGGAACGTGTGGGGGTCCATTAAGCTTCTAATTGGCCTCCGTCCAGCAGGTTTTTCTGTCGTGGATGAGTTTCACCGGGCTGACCGGTGGAACTAAGCACGATAAAGGTATCCAAAATACGGCAATGGAGACACAGCCAAAGCTCTATTCGATGGCATTACCTCGATGGCGGATGGACGATGGGTTTAGTATGTAGTGATGTCCATTCCTGCTCTTGTATCCGTGTGCGCAATCGTCGAATTTTTATGATTGAAAGCAAGATTGAAATTGCTCCTCTTAGCATACGTAGGTAGTTTCGTAATGCTATACAGCATACCTACCCAATAAGGAGGGAAAGCCGTGTATAGGTAAACCATGGTCTCGGGTTGGATAAATATAGGTAGGTATCTGTTTCGTACTACCTTACCATATGGTTTCTAGGACAAGACCGAACTTCAAAGGTAAATCGATATCTCGACATACGGCTTCAATTCTGCTAAGCAAGATGGCGGCATTCTCATAACTTAAACGTCATGCCACGGTATCAACTCCGAGGAGGACATACCTAGTTCACTTCCTGTGATGGAGCGGAATGAACCCCTTGCATGAATATAGCCCCCTTCTAACTTAGCCTGCCCCAACTCCAAATATTCAGGCCAACTTTCGTACCTCTTCTAACTGCAGTAACAATGTAGGTTAATAATCGCTGTAAACGGGTGGCTTCTGTGTAGGCCTAAGACATGCATCTCCGGCGAGAAGTTCACTGGTACGTTAAACCAGAGAACCATGAACTTGGGGAACAATATAGGAAAGGAGGATTGACTCAAATTGCATCATACCTGGTAAGCCCGCATGCCACGTCTCTTCCCAACCAATCCCCGTTCCGTCGGGACGAAAGTTCTCCCAGTACACGGCATTACCCGCGACGGGCTTAAACGTGACCCCCGTGAAAGGTTCGCCGTCTTCGTTCGCGGGATGGTCCTCGGACTCGGGGCACTCAACCCACTGGCACCACGACTCGTCAGGCGCGTCTCGCCGAAGTAGGGGGAACTCGGTTCCGCCTCCCTCGACATCGTCAGCCTGGACCCAAGCCATGAAGCTGCTGACACGTCCCCAGCCTCGAGAACCGGAGCCCCAGTCGAAATGGTGCGCATAGTGTTGGTTGGTGCCGTAACGCTGCGTGCGGAGCCGTTCTATCCAGAGGTCACTGCGCCAGCCCTGGACGGCTCGGGCACGAGCCTCGATGCATCGCACGCTCTCGGTGCGTGGTATCAACGCAACCTCCGAGTCGCGAATAGTAGCGTCCCGGTGCGTCGAATCTCCATCATGAGTAATGGTCGAAGGCTCAAACAACGGCTCACTGTCGGTTAGTTAGTAACGATACAAAACGTCTCGAAATGAGAAGCATCCTGCCCGACCTGATCTCTAGTAAGTGAGATCGTTCACTTTCTGAGAGGAAGTTCTCAATGTAGATTACGAGTGGCGCCTTTGACAGTATATGGATTGAATATGAATCTGGAGGGCACTCCGGTGCTGTCTGGTTTGCTGCGTCAATGGCTAGCAGTGATTCGTTGATGCG
This sequence comes from Hypoxylon sp. FL0543, assembly GCA_022578575.1. Classification (NCBI taxonomy): domain Eukaryota; kingdom Fungi; phylum Ascomycota; class Sordariomycetes; order Xylariales; family Hypoxylaceae; genus Hypoxylon; species Hypoxylon sp. FL0543. The sequence continues at coordinate 1,586,297 of MU393989.1, read as the reverse complement.
AGGCCGAGGGGTCCGTGGGAGGCGGGACGATTGCGGCGACAGGTATTGGATGATTGGATTGTACGCGAACAAGAAAATTGCAATACCTGCTACGACATACGAAAACATCTTCCTCTGAACTGGTTTTGAAGGGGTAGTCAAACATTCAGGCACTTTGGTGAGATGTAGATTGTAAGGTAGTAGCTGTATCTAGGTATATAACTTTCTGAATGCCCCCTGGATCCATCACAGTATGTACAGAAAACGCATTGACACGTTGTCACATGACCTTGAACGCCAATAACCCAAGTCCGCCTGCCTAACCCATATAATGCAGGACTGTTCAAATTGTTAAACGTCTGCTTGAACTCAAAACCTCTTGCTCTTCCTCCTTGCCGGCTTTGGGCTACCGTGGCCATTGTGGTTATTGCCCATTCCAAGGCATACTGAGACGAGCTTCCACACCACAAATGCAAGACCCATCATGACTATAGTCGCTGTCCCGGAGCTGATCCGATTCGACAGTCCTAGATCAAGCACTGGTACCTGAATCTCATGATAAAGATTTTCGCCTTCACTTGGTTTTGGATCGACATGCCAGAACATTGTACGAGGCCCGAATAGCCCGTCGTATCCCAGGTTGACTCTGTCGAATGGATTGTTCGAGAACTTCATACCGTCTTCGGCAGCACAAGCCCAGAATACTACTGGCCAAGGGATACTAACATTTCTGTATCCCTTTTCAGCGGGTGCCAAATAGCGAAGGTGGAGCGGAATTTCAGCCGTCCATGGCTGGTTTTCTTTCGCATCGGGAGGCTGCAGCTCTAGGAGAACGCTAGAGCCCCAGATGTTCATGGCATAGCTGGGTGCTTCGAGGTCCACAGGCTGGCTAATGTATCGCAAGGATGACAGATTCTTTGATGACAAGAATAGCTCGTCTCCTAGTTGGTACTTGTCGGCGAAGATAGTCCGGGGTAAGGTGAGATACGTGTGCATTGAACAAGACGCTCCCTCCATGGGCGGTTTGCTTGAGCTAATTTGTAACTGCATCGTTGGATGTAGGCCCCATGGGCGAAGGAAACTGGACGAGAATCTTGAGCGAGGGGCAGTTTTATGGCGCGACGGAAAAGAGAATAAGGTTGGCGACGGCTTGGAGTCCTCGCCCAAGACTGTGAGCAGTCCCGTGACGCCAACCTCGTGCGGATCAAGATGCGGAGGGGTGTCGGGCGTCATTATCCCAACTTCTGCCCTGTGATCCGGATGGGACTCGACGTATAATGGCTGCCGCTCATGCGGCCACAGAGCTGTGACTTTTACTACGTGGGAAATTGCATCGTAGGAGAAGTCCACGGAATTTGCATCAAGGAGCCGCTGAGCTCGCGCCTTGCATTCCGAGTTGCCAGAGACACAGACATATTGTTCGATGTAGGACGAGAAATGAGATAGGTCGTTTAGGATGTGGTAGAACTGATAGGCGGTCGAATGAGAGAATCGATCATTCGGCAGCTTGGTAAACGACCCCTACGAGATGTCAGCAAATTGAAATATTACCACACTCAAACAGCTTCCAAAGTGACTACTCACAGATGTCGATGAGCAATCTATGGGTCCAAAGGCCGTCCGGAATACACGACACAGGCGTCCGCCATCGGGCTTCTCGCTATTGCCGGGGGTATAGAACACATGCAAACCGGGAGGTATCTTTGAGCTCCACGGGCCGATAGTAGTGTAAGGTGAAGGCTTTTGCCATCGTATGTACAGCTCCTGGGACTGTCGAAGCACGTGTTGAAGTTCGATGGGAAGCTCCTCCAGAGCTAGTGTGATTCTGTCCTCACGCTCGGCCACAATATCTGGGCCGGAAAGCGACCGACCAGCGATCCTCAAGGCGCGGGGCTCAACACCATTCTCGTTCTTGTGAAAGAAAGTAATTCTTTGACGCATTTTCTCGTAGGGTATATGCTTATGTATTTTGTAATGGTCGGTGATGTCGATGGTTCTAGGAGAGCTAGCACATGGGTATTTACATGTCTCCATGCTCGAAAGGACAGCAGCCCAGGCACATGCCCTCGAGGAGATAGGCGGATAAGGGCGATAAGCCGATAAGCGGTCAAGCTGATAAGCGCAGTCAACCTTCAACTTGCCAAACTTCAAATTGACAGATTTGCTTGACACAGGCGGGCAACCTTGAACTTTACAAAAATCAATTAAACAGAACCCCAACAAACCCGCCCTCGAGAGAACCGCCAACCCTTTTCTACTGAGCTCTTTGCGGAGACCGCTCTCGTGAACCGTACCACGTAATGACGTTGATCGGGCCCCGATTTGATCCTTGGGCAGAGTTTTTTTCCAATAGATTCGACCCAGCTGTTCTGCAGTTACAGCAAATCACTTACACGTATCCTGACAGCTCTAGCCTAAAAAAGTGAGGCACACATCACACCGTTCGTTTCCAACCAGCCAGCACACTGCCCTTTACCATGGGTGAGCCCTGGCGCTTATGCAGGACTGAGGAAAACAGCGTCTATTGCGAAAATCTTGCATGAAGCTAAGAAGAAAAAAAAAAGGCCCAACCCCTCTGTCATATGTGTTCAGGGTCAGTATACAACGGAGTACTATGGATATTGGTTCAACAGATAAATAAAAGACATGTCCATATATAACATCTCTGGTCTTAGTCGCTAAGTAGCAGCTTCGAGACGACTTTCTCACATAGCGCAATGAGAGAGCTTGCGCTGGTAACGTCGAGGGTAGTAAGTTCGACGCCGAGCTTCAGGAGGATCCAGTTTACGAAGTTCCACCGCCGAAAGAGAGTCCAGGCCATATGCGACTAGTGGCCTCCCCGGTTCGCGTTCTGTTTCATCGCAAAATCTTTGCAAATTCAGCCGATACTACCTCAACGCATATGAGCTTCAGAGCAGCTAGATCGGCGCCCGACTTGTTCAGCTTGATCTTCTCATCGCCATGTTCGAGACTACCGATCTTGCTACCTCCGCGGCTGTTGAATAGGTAGCTGAAGCGAGGCCTGCGTGCCAGTTCCGAGCCGTCTTGCGGGAGCGGGAATTAGACACTGGTGATCATCTCGGCGGCACCTTTCTGCCTTGGCCGGCGTGCTGATCTGCTGGAGGATCGAATGTGCGAAGAGCTTTCGTAACATTGTGTCGTCAACCTGCGTCCACTGGCGCTTATAAAAGCGAGCCTCAGCGACGTAATCAACGTCTTCGATCACAACGGTGTTGCCGCGCAGGCTTAGCGTCTAGCGGTAGCCGGCGAAGGCGTCGAGGAACATATTAGCCGCTGCGTAGCTGGCCTAGCCTTTATTGCCGACGACACCCGACGTACTCGAAAGCATGGCAAGAAGTCAAGTGGTTGCTTCTGGAGCTCCTGGGACGCCCAATGGATGGTCCAAGTTCCCTGCACCTTGGCATGGATAGCGGTGTGGTAATCGTCTAGTGTCATCATCTCGAAGGGTCCATCCCACTACTTTCCGCGAGCACAAGAAACATCATAATAAGCAGCGAAACGACTTGCCCTAAGCACCATAAGTCCTTGGATGACACTGGCAATTCGAGGACTTGCAAATTTGAACAGCTGTCGCACAGATTCAATGTTACCAACGACGCCCTTAGCATCGGTAACCTTACAGCTATAGAAGTCGCAGCTGGCGACAGTTTTTTCCGAGGCTTCGACGCTGATACCGCTGCTACTGCTAATAATGAGGTTTCGAGCTCCAAATTGCGCCCGATGTATAGCCGATTTTCCGCATGCACCCTTTAAACCTCCTACGATGAGGTAAGAGACATTTGGCCGTAGCTGAAGACCGCGAATCGCAGGTCGAATGGGAACTTGGATGTTATCTCTTTCTCCGTTCGATATAACGATCTGGTCGAGATCTTTTCCACTTCGAATATAAGCCAGCGCTTTCTGAGCCTCATCGGACCTGAACGTAGTAATTTGATGAATTGGCTTGATGTGACCGCCGTCAATAAGGACGAAAAGCTCGTCAAAGTGACTTGGACAGGTTGGTATCATCTGCTAAATTACCAGGCTAATCTTGATAGGGATCACGAACCTCACCACTTGCGAACATTTGATATTTCTAGCATAGGAGAGATCGACGGCCCGGGAACTGCAGTCTCGATCGAATGGCTCCGTGGAAAGTGTATTGCGATCGATGATGTCTTGCTTACGCGTTTATATCTAGCATATTCTCGACCATGCTGCCACCGCTGGCCATAATCTCATGGCGCATCTAGGAGTTGACCGATTAAGGAGTTTATGACGACGTTGACACCACGGCAGCCCGTTGCATTGATAATCTCTCGCGAAAACTTGGTGTTACGTGAAGAGACCATATGGCTCCGCGGAATATCGTAATTGCTTTCAAGGACTTAACGTTTTCCTCCGTTCCAACTGTGACAACAATCCGATATAGGTTTACATGTTAGTCCGGGATACACGTTCGTACGAACGACCAGTATTGGACGCGCTGACAACTCACCTCAGCCTTCTGATACTGAGCTTGGTTCTTTTCTGATTGAATTTGTTTCCTGCTTCCCTAGTGCTCCTCCGGGTTTCCTAGGTGGTACATTGTGTATAGGGGCACAAATATACGAAGGAATGGTCGCTACTTCTTCGAAGCTCATCGTATCTGGGATAACATGGCAGCGGTCAATAGACACCCTGACACGCTTCGTATAGCTGCCGGCCTTCGGCATGCAGACACGGTCGCCAACCTGAGACTTAGTAACGCCTTGCTCGATTCTCTTAACAATGCCAGCGCACTCGATTCCACCATTCTACGCGTTGTCTGGCAAAATACCCATGGTGATGGCAACCTCCTTGAAATCGACACCCTCGGCCAATTCACCCACTGTTGATGCTAATCGTGACACATGCGTCATAGTTTAAGAAGAATGGATGTCATAACTCAGCCCTATCTGACAATACGACTTGAAGCTGACATCAGAACCCTAGCTACGAAGACCATGTCTGTGATGTCTCCTTATTGGCTCAATAACTCATGCAGCCCCTTTTTGGAACCTAACCCATCTTGCACCTAGGTTGGTAACATTGCAGAGTACGCAATCAACGTCGACGGCCCAGAAACCGTCGCAGGTGGCCTCAAGTTTTCTCGAGAAAAGAACACCGGACTCTCGATCAAGAACACAAGGCATGACTACATCCGGGGGTCGAATAGCTAGGTAGGGGATTTTAAGTTGCAGCTCTCGTAACTTTCAGATCCGCGAGCGGGGCAATAATGGACCGAGCCGCAGTTGCGGGAAGGGCATTGGGCCGGGGTCGTGGGTTCTTGTACGCCGTTACACCGTGCTCGGAGTAGCCTCTTGCCAGATTCGGAAACTTCGGTACGTATCCTGCACTGTGCACTTCCAAATGCATTGTGGCGCTCTTATGCCCGTGTCTCCCCAACATGTAGTATAGCATTCCGTCAAGTGCATTGTGCGAGTAAGGTAGGTGCTGTATATGTAATGTATCTAAGAGTATCTTCTATTAAGCTGCAGTTAAATACAATGTATCCCATTACTCTGGATGCGTTGTTGAACATTGGTTTCGAGAGCTTGACCACCAATTCTTCCTCCTCGATAACTTGAACTGCACTCGTTTCTTGCTTCTCTTGCTTGGTGCGACCTGCAAAGATGCCGAATCAAAAGCGATCCGTCCTTATAAGCGGCTGCTCAGACGGTGGCATGGGAGCTGCCTTAGCCACTGCCTTCCACAAAGCCGGCTTCCATGTCTACGCGACGGCGAGAAATCCTGCTAAGATGGTGCAACTCGCATCTCTGGGAATCGAGACTCTTCAGTTGGATATTCAAGACGAATCATCAATAGCAGCTGTCGTCAGCAAGCTCCCGTCGCTTGACGTCTTAGTTAACAATGCCGGCAACCAGTTTCTTATGCCAGTCGTTGACACCAACATTGCCGAAGCCAAGAAATTATACGACTTGAACGTCTGGGCTCACGTCGCCATGATCCAGGCTTTCTTGCCGTTACTGCTTAAATCGCCCCATCCTCTTATTGTTAACCAGACGTCCGTCGGAGCGAGCGCCACCATCCCATTCCAAGCCATTTACAATTCCTCCAAGGCCGCTCTAGCCATGATTTCAGACTCGCTCCGGCTCGAGCTTCAGCCATTTGGCGTCAGGGTCGTGGACCTTAGGACCGGCGTCGTCAGGACCAATCTGATCAAGAATTTACAAGAGAAGAGCAACCCGAGGCTCCCCAAGGGCTCCATATACGAGCCCGCGAGGGAGGTGGTAGAGAAGGCGCTTCGACAAGAAGGGTTCGAAGGCCAAGGCATGCCGGCAGACCAATGGGCAGAGGCCGTGGTGCGAGACCTGCAAAAGAGCAGCCCGCCACCGGTCATCTGGAGGGGCGAGTCGGCGTTCCTTACGCGCGTTTCGACAGTGTTGCCGTTTGGAATTTTTGATGGGTTTGTCAAGAAAATAGCCGGATTGGATGTCGTGGAACAGATTGTACAGAAACGTGAATGAGTATACTCCAAGTCTATATCATTTGCTCATGGCGGATGCGTGGCGCCGGGGAGGGGAGCCTGCTAATGAAGGGGTAGTAAGAGCATCTAGGCAATAGTCTCCTAGCATGTACGTTTTGGCTAGTATAGGTGTCTTTTCTATTGTATAAAGCTATACGGGTGGGATTGACAGTGCAGTTGTGCCTCTATCAAGGCGATAGGAAATTCATAGGAAAAATATAAACTGAAGCTTTCCGTGGCAACTTATTGTTCGAAACACCTCCTAGTAAGTTAATTTTGCAATACGAGACTGCCAAAAGCTATTTGCTAGTAACCTTGGGGATTGCCATTCTTCGTGTATTTGGACAGTCTATCTGCGTTGCCATAAGCGGCGTCGCCTTCTAGGGTTAGCTCTAGAGGGAGTTGCTGAAATATGAATCCCGAGATTGCCCCTCTCGCGGTCGAGTAGAGTGAGGACGCACACTGCGTTAGTGGAAATATCAACGCGATGCCGGAGGGAAGTCGGAACTTGGACCTGATGCAAGCTTCGGATAGTCTGCATGTGATTTGGTTACCGATGACGGTAATTAGCGGCGTGCCGCTTATATCTAGCGTGTTCTCCAAGAAATACACTTTAGAACAGAAGCATGACAGGAAAGAAGGATTCAAGGGCAAGCAGAGAAAAGAGAGTATGACGGACCTATTTCTATCTGATAGAACTCGATGCAGCTTAAGCTTGTAATAGGTACCCACATCGAGCCACTGTACCTCTTACACATGTACGTATTACGTAGAATAAAGACGGTAGCATATTAGCTACCTGCGTGTAATCGAATAAGAAACATTGGAGGCACAGAATTAACAGAGAATACCTAGGTACCTACCTGTTATCTGTATGTAAGTCGCGATCACTGACAGATACATGTAGGTTGATCGTTTCTACCAGCTTATACGGACCGGATCATGACACAGAAGGGAAACATGGAAGTGGTATACTCTTACGCACTGATAATCAATAAGGACGAAGAGCAGGGGAAATCACCTACTGCTATCCCATCCGCCCGAGATGCGCATAGAAAGGCTGCTGCTACGATCTACTACTACTCATCGAGGTTTCAAATGGCAACTAACCTGGAAGTTTGAAAAAGCAGTGACAAAATACGTGTGCGTGTCGATCAGTGCTGCGATGATTGTCTATTACTGTTGAGTTTGACTGTATTCGTAAGATATCAACCTTCACCCCTCTAGCTCCTGTGGCTTGAGACCCCCCTGAGCGCACCCATCTGGCCCCTGTGGACAGAAACGCTGGTGTTTCGCCTCTAGTGCGACGATGCATGCAATACCTTCCTCTCCTGTCTCAATGTTCTCCCCCCAAATCACAAACGTCCGCCCGCTTTAGTGCAATATAGTACAACTCAGAAGGGAAAATCAATGTCCTTCCTCATGTTTCATGAGAAAACGACAACGTAAAGTCTGTGCCACACCACGTTAAGGCCAGAGCTCGGACACCAAGGTTGGCCAATATCTGGGTTCTCACTATCAAGGTCCACTATGTTGCCGCCTAACGTCTCTACCAATAGAGAGTATTCGCGGTCCCGGTACACTAATCCCAACGACGGCCCTCACGTTCAGCTTCTAGACGCCTCATGCGTTCTTCCTCATCTTCCATATTGACGGCTTCGCTACGGCGGCTCTTTCGGCGGCCGCCGTGATCATCACCACCGTCGCGGCTACGTTTCACGCCTGTGGTGCGACCTGCTATGGTCGCCATCCGCTGCGCTTCCTTCAGGAGGCGCTCGCGATCTCGAGCTTCGCGCTCCAACGTGTGGGGGTCTTTCGTAGATCCGCCAGATGTAGACTTCTGGCCAACGACAGAAGATTGAGAGGCGCGTCTGGATAACTCGCTCTCGGGTCTGCTTGAATTAGGAGGCTTACTGCCGGCACCCTTGATCTCAAGTCCGGAACCTGGTTTGTTGCTAGCCCCCTTGATGGAGAAGCTACCCCGAGGACCCGTCGGGGGGTTGAAGGTTTTATCTGAAGGCTCTGCTGGTGTCGGCAGGGCAGTAGAACTTTTACTGCTGCGATGATGGCGGTCTTCACCATGATGACGACCGTGGTCCTTCCCTCGATCCTTTTCTTGATCTCTATCTCGCTCCCTGTCTCGTTCGCGATCCTGGTCGCGATCCCGATGCGACCGACGACTAGACTTTCGGTGTTTATCATAATCGCTCTCTTTATCAATGTCACGGTCTCGACGCTTCTCATCTCGGTCACGACGACTTCGATGATCTGAACGCCTATGATCACGATCCGCGGGAGAAGCCGATCTGGAACGTTCGTCATACTTGCCATCTCCTGATCGACTCTTATAATCATCGTCATCCCTAGTCGATTGCCTTCTGCTCTTGTGCTTGCGGCGACGGCGCCCGCCGTCACGATCGTCGTCGGAAACCGACGGTGACCGATGTCGCCTATGCTTACGGGAGTCTTTACGATCTCTGCTGCGGCTGCGACTTCGGGTCCGACTCTCAGATACACTATGTGTCCTGGAACGATCACGATCTTTATCACGACGACGTCCTCTGCTCTTCTCGTCTTCCTGTTCTCGATCACGTTCACGGTGGCGTCTGTCTTTATCCCGAGAGGAATGCAGAGAACTACTCCGCGACTTTGATTTATCTTCCATCGGGCTTGCCACGATTGAGGGATGATTAGTACGTGAGCTCGGACTCTTTTCATCAGGAATGAAGCCACGTGCTCTTAGATTGTGAAGACTAGTGTTAGGAAGCCCCTGTCGCATGGCCTTGGGCCCAGTAGGTGCATTCAACGGTCTATCCGAGACCGCGGTCTGGACTTGTACGGGACCAGCATTTGCACGAGGAGCGCCCTGAGGTGCTGGATGCTGGTCTCTAGAAGATACGTCACCCTTGTCATCCGTAGCGTCCCCCTGCACAGAATGCGACCCGTCCTCCTTACGTGCCTGTTCCGAAGTTTCCAGGGCTGGCTTGTCAGCCTCCTTAGGAGAGGTACTATTAGGGTCATCTCCTGCTTCTGTGTGCTCCGCCGCTCCGGCGTTTTGCGCGTCTTGGTTAGATTCTGATCGTATAGCTCGGCCAAACTCGTCAACATTGCTGGGCATTTGGCCTGGAACTTGAGGGTCGTCCAGTGCGGGCTGGCCGTCCTTGCCACTAGAGAAGTGAGGTTCGTGGCCGGACCAACCTGCGTTTGCATTGTTATACCCATGATGGTAACCACGGCCATAGCCTCCATAGAAGCCCCGGCCCCGGCCTCTTCCTCGGTATCCGTAATGGCCACGGCGGTAATCATTGAACTGGTTGTGGTGACCATAGTTACCTGAATTGAAGCCTGTACGGAAGCCAGCATTAAAGTTGCCAAAGTCACCATTTCCCATTCCAGGAGCATTTGGATTGAAATTATCTTGGCCGACGTTCCATGATTGCTGTCCGTTCCAGTCATTGCTTCCGCCACTGAATCCATTCATGCCCATGTTCATGTTCATGCCGTTCATGCTCATGCCCTGCGCACCAAAGCCACCATTCATCATCATGTTCTGCATCGCCATGGGATCCATCATTCCTAAATGGCGAAAGTCAGCTATTACGTTCTCAGAGTTGGGCGGAAACCTTCTTACCCATCATGGGAAAAGCGCCAAAAGCAGCTGGGTTCATTCCATTTTGCATGGCCATCATCATCTGCATCTGGCTCATATCTCCATTGGCGAAGTTGTTCATACCAAAACCGCTAGCCATCGGATTGATGTTCGGGCCTCCATCAGATTGCGCATGCTGGTCTTTGCCATCGGTACTTTGCCCAATCTCGGGTGCTTCTTCCAAAGCGGCTCCATCCTCGCCTTGTTCTGCACTAGGGACAATCGCTTGGGGCTCTTTAGCTTCATCGTGCTGCTCTCCGGCCTGTCCATTTGTGGAAGCATCCTGATGGCTGAGTTAGACGAAGTCCCAATGATGAAAAACTCTGATTGTCCTACCTTTTTAGACTGAGTATCGGCATCAGCTTTCGAACTCGTAGCGGAAGGCTCCTCAGTTTCGACCGCGGTGGAAGGTTGTACGGCCTCAGCATTTTGGGGTTCCTTGTGAGCCTGTACGGCCGTAGCAGTCTCCGCCGGAGGCTGTTCGGTGGGCGTACGCGTCTGGGTTGGAGTTGGCGCGTCTTGCGCAGGAGTGGCTGGGGTAGACCCGTTAGTTTTCGGGCGCACACCTTCGCGCTTTTTCTCTTCGGTCTTCAGGAACACTCTGATGGTGGTTCTGAGAGACTTGTAGATCGTGCAGTCGGATGCGGAAACAGGAGAGTGTTCGCAGACCGGGCAAACAGAGGATAAAGTAGATTGACCTTATTTCCGTTAGTGTTCGCATTTAGGACAAGAGAGGTGTTAGAACCGTAGCTTACATTTTTCGCATATTGCGGTTTCGCAGCAGGGTAATCTGAAGGCGTTGATGGCCAACTTGCTGCAAACTGCGCATCGCAGTTTGGTAGGCAATTCGGCCGGGGTGAGGGAGCTGTGGAAGTTAGCTACCTGAATGACTATTCTGGTTTCGGGGACGTACTTGGCCAGCTCAAGCTGAGCCGGTGTCAGCGCCGCCATCTTGGTCACGGAAGGCGTCGCAGGTAGGCGGTTTGGTGTTCATATGGTAGAGATATGGAAAATTCCAAGTGTGCGGTAGAGAGCTGGTTGGATGTACGGAATCACTTTATGTAGAAACCACTCGAGGCCAAAAAGAACCTTGAATGGTGGGCGCGTGTCAAGGTAATGCGAGTGACAACATCTGGTGAGTGGATTGAGTAAAGACGGCAAACAAACGATGAAGATGTAATTGTTTGGTTCCCAGCAGAATTGCAGACCTACGCGCAAACGCCTGATATGGAGTTTGAACTTTACATAAAGTTTAGCAGGTGGGTCCGGAGCCATAATGCATTTATCCCGGCTTATACGGAATACATAGGTACCTACATGTAGGTATACGGGCCTGGGCTCTGTGGTGGGGTTCATGCATAATACTGTATCATTGCAATTATTAGATAGAAGTCGCTTGACTTGCTTCAATGTTGCTTGCTAAGCTGGGCTGTTACATGTATCACAACCTTATACTACCTACTATGTAGGTTATGTAGATACAGCATAGCATGTATTGGTGTAATGACCCTTGTAGAGAAGAACCAAATCTGAATATCGCCATAATATTTCAAGAAGCAGCTCAAGCCGATCGATTATCACTCTAACTCTACACTTACAAAAACCGTCGCAAGCGGTCATTTGCTCGGGGACTCGTACCGGATTGCATGCAACTGTTTGAAAAAGGTCAATATACTGTCAAAAAGGCAGGCCAGATACCGAATCCCAGTGAACCCGTCGCTCCATATTACAAGGTGAAATGTAGTCGTGGCCATAATGATGGAAAATATTCCACGGACGCTCTCCACGCTCCCTCTCCAGTCCTCCAACCTCCTGTAAAATCAGCATGCGCATCCTTCCTTTGCTGCTTCCCGAGGCCCGTTTAGGTTTACCCTCTGCTCCTCACCGCCTCGGTTGACTGCACTCGAAGCACCAGGACCTCTTGTGCTCTTGAGCGATGTTTCAGGGATGGCGTTCGCAATTGCAGTGAAGACTTCTGTAACGTTATGGCCGGTCTTCGCACTAGTCTCGAAAAATAGCAAGCTCTCTTCCTCAGCATATGTCTTTGCTTCCTCTGTAGAAATCTTCCGGGCGTCTCCAGAATCCTCCCCGTCGGCCCCCTCGCTATCGGCTTGACCGGACTCGCTATCGTTGGTTAGATCTAGCTTGTTGCCAACAAGGGCGATGACGATTCCCGGTGACGCTTGTCTTTGCAGTTCCGCTACCCAGTGCTTGGCTTTGATGAGGGACGTCGGCTTGGTGAGGTCGTAGACGACGAGCGCGGCCTGGGCATTTCGGTAGTACATAGGCGCCAATGAGGCAAAGCGCTCCTGACCCGCCGTATCCCAGATCTCAAACTTGATCGTTCTTGTGGGGAGGTTGCATTTTTGTGTCAAGAAGGCGGCTAGATGAAATCAACTTAGAGCACCTAGGATAGAAGGGTTGGAGAACAACTTACCGCCAATGGTAGGCTCCTTGTTCTCTTGGAAATCATTGTTGACAAATCGCAGGACAAGCGAAGACTATAGACCACTTAGTATCGCAGTTAATATAGCGGGATAAGTTGGATAAGGCATACTTTTCCTACAGCTGCCTCACCGAGCAACACCAGCTTGACACTGCTGCTCGGTTTCGGAGCGTTTGAATCGGCCATTTCGTTCGGGGGGCCTATGGCAGATGTATAGTTGCTTTGATTAATTTACAGGTTTATGGGATGATAGGAAGGAAAACGACCAAGAAGTATTTCACAGGCAACGGTTCGGTCCTGGGGAATGAGATGTTCGAGGTAGGCAGATGAATTACATAGAAGCATCGAATCAGGAATGACGAACGCTTGGAGGAGACCCAGCAGGGAGCGCAAGCGTTTAGGTAATCCACCGCAGGACGGGCATCTGGGCAGCTAGGACCGATCTGGTTAGTGCGGACAGCAGCGGAACATATTACGGTCCGACACCGCCAAAAAGTTCCAGCCCCTCCATGCATGTATCCGTGGATCCTCTTTGAGAATCATCGGCAGAAAAAAAAAGTTTCGGAAGTTACCCGGTAGTCTCTAGCTTGTAGAGTTCAAATTGCAGTCTGCATTTGTCGCCTCTCATTATCTCAACTGTTGCGGCTTCAAAGTCCTTGGTCACTGTGGACCAGTCGGCCTTTCAACTATCAATTCGAAAATTACTAAAATCTGAGGATCACGAGGAGCTCGTTTCGATCTGAGAGCTCAAGATGGCGGCGTCAGACGCGCGCAAGAAGAGCCTATTTGATGACAGTGATGACGAGTCAGATGGAGGAGTCAAGCTGCAAATCAACAGCGAATATGCGAAAAGATTTGAGCATAACAAGAAGCGCGAGGAGTTACAGAGATGTCCGTCGCTCCTATTACTTACTACCTGCTTTGCCCCATGCTAACCATATTCAGTGGAGGAGAAGTACAAGTCAAAGCAAGCGAACGGAAACAAGTCAAAAGGAGGAGACGATGACTCCGACTCATCCTCAGATGAAACGGAAGACGAAAATGGCTTCTTAGCAACCGAAGATCTTGATGCCGCAATCTCTGCTACCCTCCAAGCAATCAAGAACAAAGATCCACGCCTCTACGATGGCAAAACTAGTTTCTACAAGCCAATTGACGAGACTGCTGTCGCCGAAGATACCTCAGCCAAGCAGAAGAAGGAGAAGCCCATATTTCTACAAGATTACCACCGAGAAAGGATTCTGCGGGGAGACACTGGAGCTGATTTTGACAACGACGAGGCGCCTCCGCGGACCTACGCACAAGAACAAGATGACTTGAAACAGTCGATCAAGGAAGAAATCAAAGCACAGCTAGAAGCAGAAGAGGGCGCTGAAGAAAGTGATAGCGGCGAAGACTTCATGAGGGCCAAGGAAGAAACAAAGTCTGCTCCTGAGAATGGCATCCACCCATCTAGAGCTGGGAAAATCAAGGTTGCAAAGCCTGATGTCGCAAATGCAGACAAGGATCCGGAATTATTTCTGTCCAACTTCATGGCGTCTCGCGCTTGGGTTGGAGAAGATGAGAATAACTGGGAGGCATTCGAATCTGACGAGGGCGAAGATGAAAAAGCGGATGAGTGGGAGGCAGCATACAATCTACGGTTTGAGGATCCCAACAAGAGCAACGAGGTTCTAAAGTCGTACGCCCGTGACGTCGTTGCGGCGCGCTCGGTCAGACGGGAGGACAAGACCGCGCGCAAACGTCAGCGAGAGATAGAGCGCGAAAAGAAGGAAGATGAGAAACAAAAGAAGAAAGAAGAACGAGCACGTCTACGTCGTCTGAAGCTTGACGAAGCCGAGAGCAAATTGAAGAAAATCAAGAAAGCTGCTGGGCTGTCTGGCAAGACCCTAAACGACGAAGAATTGCAGAAGCTGCTTGACGATGCATGGGAGAACGACAAATGGGAAGAGCAGCTAAAGAAGACGTTTGATGACCAATACTATGCCGCAGCTGAGGAAGACGCGTCCGACGATGAAGATGAGAACGATGGCGGCGCTAAAAAGGCGAAGAAGGTCAAGAAACCTAAATGGGATGATGATATTGACATCAAGGACTTGGTTCCCGACTTTGATGACGAGGAACGTCCTAAAATCACTCTTACCGATGATGAACGAGCTGGAGAAGAGAACGAGGACGAGGACGAGGACGAGGATGCGCCATCAACTAAACGACAGAAGACCACCAAAGAGCGCAAGCGAGAAAAGCTCGAGAGCCAGAAGGCGGTGCGCCAAGAGCGAGCTAAACTGGAGGCATTCGTCGATGCGAAAATGAACATTGATGACCCGGAGATCCTTGCTACCAGCTCCTCGAAGAACAAGGGCTCATCGCGTTTTGCTTATCGAGATACGCGGCCCGAGTCCTTCGGACTAACTACGCGCGACATCCTTATGGCGTCCGACGCCGATCTGAATCAGTATGCCGGACTGAAGAAGCTGGCCCACTTCCGACCGGCGGACAAGCAGGCGAAAGACCGCAAGCGGCTCGGCAAGAAGGCCCGCCTTAGGCAATGGCGCAAGGAGACCTTCGGCCCGGAGTTCGAGAGGGAGCCGCCAGCTTTCAACCCCGGCGGAGTCGCGGAGGGGGAAGGGCAACCGAAGCTTGGCGCCGGCCAGAGCAGTAATATAATCGAAGGGGCCTCCAAGAAGAAACGCAAGCGGTCAAGGGGCAAAAAGGAGGAGGCGGCTGCATAGCATCCCCAATCCTCTTCGGCAGAGCATCTCGGTAGATAGATTGATACCCTAGATCTTAATTGTATTTAACTCGATCTCGCGACGCGCCCCCATGCAAGCAAGTCCAGTTGCCGCGATCCGACATGACGGGGGATCTACCACCTATTTTCCTCTGCTAGGTCTAGTTGCCGTTCCCGATGGCGCGATAGGGCTCTAGACATCGTACCACTAAAATCCGCAGATCCCCGATCGGGCGAGAATATAAAGCTCCACGAACTAAGCATCCCACGTAGTACTTGACAACACCAGGCAGTTTCTTCTTTTATTTACCTATTTTTCTGTTTGTGAGAATTTTCTATTCTTTTGCCCTCGTTCAACGTTATGTCGTTTCCAAGCTATCTCGTCAATGCCGTTTCAACGTAGTATCGTATCATCTCAGGATAAAGACGATCACAAGCAACGCGCATCTGCCCTGCCGCCCCAGCTCCGTCAACATACCTTATAGCGAGAAACAGCAGTTGTTAAAACAAGTTTCTCTCTTGGCTTGTTCGAGGTGTAGCCGCTCAGACCCCCGGACACCCCCATCTCAGTTCCCGATAACAGACACAATAATAAATAGGTAGGTAGATACAGATAACAGCGAGCGCAGAGCCAGCTATATACAAGAAAACGTAGGTACCTAAGGCTGGCGCTTCCTCCCTTTTAAAGCCCTTCCATCAGCCCTTTCGAAAATACTTGACGTTCAACTCCGCTTTGCTTCGACCACCGGCTCAAAAGAATTCCGTCGCTTGAAAGGCCATGCCATTGCCTATATGCATTCCAAATATACAAAAAATGAAGGTACGTATGCGTCATCCGTCGTTGATATAACAAAAAAAAGAACCGATATTGCCTTTCCGATCATAGGGGTATATACTACAATATTGGTGAGTAGGTACGAATATATTTCAGTCATATGGGTAGCCACCAGGGGTGTATAGTGTGGGGGAACACAGCACCCGGTCACACAACGGCAATTCTCGAACCGGGTCGTGGTCGCCACTGCTATGCGGAGGATTAGACATATGACACAGATGCCTCAGTTGGGATCGTCTCATCGACCTCCTCTCCGCAGACCCAGCCCGGCTCCCGGAGTATGCACGCCACCGGGACTGAACATTCCAAAACCGTCTACACCGCCTATACCACCCAGATCTTGACCTAGTTCTGGCGGCTCCATGTTGAATGGCATAAACCAAGCTGAAGACGGTTCGGGAACGAACCCAGTGTGCAGGCCGTCATGACGATTGCTCGGCCCGTCGCTCGACCCGGCATTTGATCCATTCGCGTTGTGTCCTCTACCTGTGCTATTTCCGTTGCCAGCCAGCGCATCCCAGTCCATAATCGCCTCGGGACCGCTGATTGTCGAAGGATCTAGTCCGCCATACGCATTAAAGACAAGCTGGCGGTCGAGCTGTGGGAGCATGCCAGTAGCATTGTTGGTGAGGGACAGAGACAGTAGATCTGGGTTGTAGAACCCATGGTGCTGATGACCGTGGCCGTTGTGGAACCCGCCAACCGCAACTGGGCTAATTGGTGACAGGGCATGGTAGTTTGCTGCATCCTGTGAGCGTGCATGCGCGAAGATAGGGTTGAAGGAGATAGGCCCACTCGTTTGCCCGCCCAGGCGGGAGTAGTTGCGTTGTGCCTGTGCCCTCTGCTGTTGCGCTTGCTGGAGGCGCTGGATCTGCTCGGGTATACTGGCCGCGTTAAGGTCGGTAAGAAGAGGCTCGAGTTGTTGCTGGTCACCCCGTGAAGAGACACTACCTTTCTTCGCTATCGACTTGCGTTTCATTAAGGGCGGTCTGCCCGATCCGGCATTCTCACGTCCTTCGTTCGTACTATGCGGTGGCGAGAGCTGCGTGAAGAATTCCTCGACTGTATGCAGTTCGGGCTTCTGTTCCAGTACTGCATCCTCTCCTGTCTCTTTCTTCTTGAAAGAAGCCGGCTCTACAAACTCAGGCTGCGATACGCCATGAGGATATCGATCAAACCAATCTCCGTATTGGAATATCGGCGATGCTGCCGAGTTGTCGTTAGCAGGCGTGCCCTGTCGCGCAGCATCCGCGCACGTCTTATACTGCTCGCGTAGGTTTTCCGCCATGAAGTGGAACATCCCCCAGTAACGCTTCATCTTGGACAGAAATTTCACATTTATAGCCAGGTTCTTCTTCGCTGCTGTCTCCACGGTGGAATTACCGGAGAAGATGCCGAATATATGGACGGTGCTGGACAAAAATGCGCAATAGCCCACAAAAGGCGCCGTGATCATGTAGTGTTCTGCATCCTTTAGCAACTCGGATATTCTGTTAGCAGCAGCGAACGCTTTTGCTCCCGCCTGTGTGATAAACGTCTGGGGTACGTCCGCGTTTGACAAACCGCCAGGGGAAGACACGGCAAATCGATTCATGAACAAAACGTTCTGTTGTATAGATATGTGCAAGAACACAAACTGGTTAGCCATTCCTTCTGTTTGGTGTAGATGGAGGTTTTCGGCGCTGTATTTCAGCCCATCCGGCAGGTTGTCAGCGAAATCTTCCGCCTGTTTGAGCAACCTGGCGTATTCAGAATCGGTCTCCCACATTGGATGGTCGTCCGAGTCTTTACCGCCTTGGTTCAGGAAGTTTATTATCCTCCCCCATAGGGCGATGGCGCGAACCATGTACGCCGCTACACCCATGTTGTCCTTCGCGTCGGAGAGTTGACCTTCATCTAACGGCACCGGGTGGGGAACTTGTCCTTGCAAGTCTTCTGTAGGTCCTGGCATATCGAGCTGAAAGAGTTTCTCCTTGATCGGTAGTTGGATCTTGACCGTCTCTTCCTTTATAAACATAGGCCGGTCTGTTCCTGAAGAATTGAAACGGTCCATCAAGAAACATGCCCACATCGTGCGCCTCCGAATTTCACGATCAATGAAGCTAAGCTGCTTGGTTGGGTTCAACCGCATAGGGTCATACTCTAGGTCTTTGTGCAATTGTAACGCAAAGGCCATCCGTGTGGCTTGACCACCTAGCGCCCAGCTCCGGCCTCCATGGCATGTCCCAAATTCGTGTAGGCCGAGAAGCAGCAGACATGTCAAGATAGTTATATTAGGCCATTCGTAGCGTCTTGTCACAATATCTCGAGCTGGTGCTGCCCACTCTTCTCCCCTGAGGAAGTTATTCGTCATTGCGAACTTCGGATGAGTGGAGAAGCGGGCAGATATTGCACAGACGGAGAGCACTAAAACTGGGGGTAAGGTACCAGCTCTGTTGGTGAAAATCAGTAACAAGTTACATAACATAAGCAGGGTAGGCAAACGTACTTGAGTTTCCTCATATAACTCGGCTTGTGGAGGAGATGGTAGGCCTGGCCGTATATATTTTCGAAAAATACGTCCGCCAAATGCTCTTGGAGATCTTTTGGCGGCAGCGCCTCAGCGCCTTCGTATAGGAGCTTGCTCTCTTCAGCTTCTTGCACTTGCAAGGACGTCGGCTTTCCCGAGCCCTCCAATCTAGCTTTAGGACCACTCCTAGCCCAGTGGTCAAGATCTGCACCGAATGCCTCTTCTGCCCCTCGCTTCTTCGTCGTTTGCTTTCCTGTTGGGAGAGTTCCAGGAATGGCGGGTTTGACGACACCGCGGACGACGTTGTTGGCCGATGTATCCTGCTCTGACTTAGGTACGAGCTTGATAATGCGGTCTTCCATTCGCTTCAATCGTTTATCCAACATAGCCATATAGTCGGTTCTCGGGGCCGCTTTCCGAGTCGTGACCTTATACACGCAGGGGATCCGGGATCGAAGACAGTGCTTGCACGCGGGCTTCTCTCCCGAACAACGTATTTTCTTCCTTCGGCACGCTATACATGCTAGAGGTAATCTTTTCCTCTCCTTCCCTGCCTTCGTCTTAAGCTCACTCCAAGCTGGCGCAGGGTCAGACTTGTTTTCCTTCGGCTTTCCCCCAAGATCTATGCCGTCACCAGGTCCACCTGTAGACAGCCCGAACTCGTCCGACATATTGTCTTCCAAGGAATTGGTGCCGACGCGGGGGCTTCCCTGGCTTCCATCCTCAGAACCGTCGAGACTACGTCGTCTATTCTGCTGCGAAGGGTCAATCAGGGTATAAGGAGCGCTGTGGGGGCCTGAGGCGGTCGAGTCCTTCCGGTCACCGATTGACGAGATCGACCCGTGGCCGGGTGTGGCAAACAGGTCATTCGTATGGTCATCTAAGGCCATCATTTGACCGGCTTCGGGGATTTCTTGGAATGGGAAGTGGAAATCTGGGAATTGAGAAGTGTCGATCAGACCGTGCGAGGCAGCATCGTTCGAAAGGCCATCGTGGTGGTTATCCAAGGAAAATCCATTCAGGTCCGCTGTCTCAATGGGATTGAGCTGGGGTTCCGCTTTAACCACGGCTTGCGAATCATCGATATCCCCGGGTGAGAAGGACTGGGCATTAAGGTGAGATTGACTAGGTGACATTTTTCGGAGGTTGTAAGGCCCTTTTCGATCGTGGAAGAGGGAAGGATCAACAAGCGCCCAGCGTCACGCTCAACACGCTCAACAGACGAAGGTGTTGCTATTTTTCACGAGAATTCAATGCGAACAATAAGATCGGCCCCGCGCGACCGGATATTTCGACGTCGCCCTCAGCCGGCCGGGTATCAGAGAGCAGAAACGCCAGCGCCGTGCGAGAATCTATCATGACAAACAGAGATGCAATGCAATGCAGTGCGAAAGGAGTAGCCTCCGTCTAGATAGAAATGGAGGTGAAGTTGTCCGCATACATATGACAGCGAGTGGCGCTGGCTGGGGGGGGAGGACGGCTGGTTGAGTTTAGGTGGTGTAACGGGGTGCGCGCCCGTTAGATAAACGTCTTGTCATCAGAAGAAGACCAGTGACTTGCAGGTTGAGAGATTGGCAGCAATTGGAAACCGCTTCCTCCTGCAAACCTTTTGTGGGGCCATTGTAGCCATGCGTGTTCGGTCCAGCGTTGTGGGGTAATACGCTAGAGCTAACCAGGGGGAATTGAAGGTTGTGTGGAGCCACTGGAGGTTCGGGCAGGATGAGTCTGTGAGTGCGTGGTAAGTGCTACCTCGAGAAATGTTAAGGAAGTACTTCTCACAGTTAGACGGAGCGAGCCGTACATGGCCAATTCGCTAATATTCTTAGAAAACGAAATCGGGCGCCTCAGGCCTCATGATCTACATCGTGGTCGATGGGACATACCAACAGAGATGGGTACCTAGAGAAGGCAACCCTCAAGTACTTATTTCGGTATGATATTCCATACCTACTGGCAAGCTCATGCTTTGAATACATACAGGCAGTGGGCGGTGGTACTATGGGAAAGTCAATATGATGCGTCCCATTGGTGGAAAGGTGGCAGTTTACCTTGGAACCTAGCTCTATCCAGCAATGATGAACTTAGGTGTGTATGTACATGTATGTAGATTCTTCTAGCCATACATGTACCATACAAGATGATGTACCTATGTATATACATATCGAACTCGAAGTGGATCTTCAACACGAGTATCTCCCATTAGCAGATGAATAACCCATAAACCCATTAAGATATACACAGGCCGACCTATCTAGCAATTGGATGACCTCAATTTCCTACGTAGGGCGTAAGTCCCAATACAATTGGCATCTCAAAGTCAAGTATCTACGGGTGAATGTTGGGCTAATGATGCCGAGTTTACCCCGTATTCCTGCTATTAGTTTCCGCCCACATCCTGTATCTAAGACAAGCTAAGTTAGGTGTTTATGCCCATAATTTGGTATTGGTATTAGCTTATTCATCCTGCAAGATATCTAGGGTCTACTCAGAAGTGGGGCACTGAACACAGCTCTCGATGCAACTCACGAGGCAACCCCACTTGGTGTTTAGCTACCCGCAGCCGAAGAAGAGCTCGTCTACAGAATACATGTATCAACGTTTCGCGTCACCATTACTTCGCTGCTCATGATACCAGTGCACCGGCGTGAGAACTACGCCTGCAGCAGGTAGGACTACACCATACCCACATATACAGCTACAAGAACTATCTTCCGCTATAGTCCAAGACGGCAGCAGCAAGCGACTCAATAAACGGCTTAGGAAACGAAGTACCTACCTGTCTTCTCATACATATTTGAGTCATGCTATATACTAGTCTACCTATATCGCCGAGTGATCCCGCGCCACATCATTTGTGAATGGGCACGCCCAAAGTCCACACAAGCAGGTTCTTGACGAGTTGACGAGGACGGAGCAATTATAATATTGTCCAACACTTCTAACATAATGCATCCCTTCGGAATTGGGGACAGCCCTGGCTGTATTCCGGATCCATGTTATCACACCGCATCGGTGATGGGCCTTCCTCATCCTGCAGAGTGAAATTCATGCTGCATTTGAGATCATGATAACTGATGAGTTGTTTGGGGCACTCTTAAACGACGTTGGCCAGTTGGTTCATGGCCTTCTAAAATGGACTGATCTGATTGATATATAATAGCGGGCCACCAAGGTACCTCCCCTTATGTACCTACAGCTTAACCTAGAGCCTCCGGGGTATCATTAGCGTGTGGAGACAAACGCGTCTTGGCATGGCCCAGGGCCCCTGTTGGCCTACCAAGTTTAGTCAGCACGCACACGCACAACTTGCAGGATCTAGTGTACATATGGCTGCAAGCGCGCCCCCTCTCAGTCGTTCGTATACCCTTCTACCCTGGAGGCAAGAACGCGTTATTTATCGTTCGGTGCATGAAGACTGCATCACTCACATAAGGTACCAGTTTGGAGAAGTTGAGATCTATTCTAGGCGTGCCGTTGTATTGTTTGCACCCCGACTAGGTACACTAGCCTGACGTACTGCATACCTAGCACGTCGGAGTCAAAATGAGGAGCGTGGTCAGCATGGGTCTCATTACCCGCCATGAACTCATTCGGACATTTTAACCCATGGCATTGATCATGGAACAAGTGAGGTCTGAGCAATGGATACTACTGTAATTGGCTAAGCTTAATAGCGAAGTGGAGGCATCCTCATCCTTGCTTAGCTAGGGACCAGGAAGGTTCCGGGGTGAAGTAGACTTTTAAACGTCACTGTACGCAGTATTAAGAAGTGGAGAAAAGACCTGCAATTCAATGCATTTTCATTGGCCAACGTCCTAGCTCTCGGCCATAAAATCGCCGGTCTTCAATTGCGGGCGTCCACGCGATCGACTTTCCTCTGCTTGCTTTTGCTTGCGCACATGGGGCCGCGCATCTTCGGCCGGGGATTTCTCCTTCTTGTGCTTCTTTTTTTCTTCGAAAAAGATTCCCTGGGATAATAAAAAAATGATTCCCTCAAGATGGTCACCTGTCCGTCATCCTACCCTTCAAGCCCATATTCGTACCCGAATCTGACGAATCATTGGACACTTTGAATATGCAGCTCACCCCAAATCGGATCGTTTAAAGCTCTCGATGCGATTCCCTTTCCGTCCAAATCACACATCACCCAGAGGCCATACCTAGGGTCATAGAAGCCCCGGTGCCCTACAGCAAAGTGATATTCGGCTGTCATGGCAGCCACACCTTCTATGCATCTTATAGGGTCCTTGCCATTGCTTGAGGACCAGCCAGGCTGACAAACCACACCCTGTCGTAGATCATGATGTACTATCAAAATAGCACCGGCCTGACCAAGAGATTACGAAAAATCGTATTGCTCCATGATAGAAGCTACCTGGGTAGTTATCCTGCAAAAACGGAGAATCGACTGATCAAGAAGAGTCGAGTTGTTTAAATCAGAATCCACCCTAGTCTCTATACATGCATAGAGGAGAGGTTCGCTGAGTCGCACCTACAACTACGTGGACGAAGCGAGATGAAGAGGCCTCGCTCAAACGTGAATAAGCCAAGCTGACGGAGCTGATATCGGCGTTTCGACTGCCCTGGAAATCTCTTTGGCATGTACCGTTTCCTGTTTGGAGAGCTACCTTCCGATAGCCCTGCCCGATATGTCAATACCTCGTTTCGTTCATCTAGAGTAATTTCCGGGCAAAATTCTGCATCATGGTTTATCTGCAAGAGCGTCACGCAAAGCCGCATGACAGGCCGTCGCGCTTTATATTACCCCCAGAACAAAGGTGTTGCATCCGCCAGAGCGAGCAAGTCCCGCGCGACCTTATTTCCTCCTTGGCCAACTTTTTACCAAGTACTCGCGCGCCAACTTCGTTCCATGTCGATCAGCTGTATCAATGGACCTTGCCCAACCCGCACCCAACACGGGGCCGGCACCATGTATATCTCGGAATGTCACCATACATCTTCTTAACTACCTAAGGTAGGGTTGGCCACCCTAGGGCCATTGGAAGCCTACATCATGTTCCTATTCAGGGGTGGCGAAATCGGCCTCTTTCCTGCCTGTCATGGATCCAATCCGCGCCTGCCAGCTCATATTCTGTCAGATATCCCCTAGGCTCAGGCAAGAGATACAATGTTCTCATTTCAAACATCTTGAACTCCGGATCCGGCAGTCAGTGACTCTAGTCGCTAAGGTGTCCTTTCTCATTCCTTGGTGACATGGCTCCTACCTAACAAAGTTCATGTTTGGTTGAGAACTGCAAGGCACACTATCCCCACGCCGCTATGGGACGCTATTAGTCTCTAAAGTCGCATATTGGATTTATGTGCTTGACGCCCGTCTAGCTGATGATTAAGCTTACTGCCGTGTCCCAAAGCGAGGCGAGATGCGCCTTGTGGTAAGGTCTCATTGCATCATGTATCTCTTGTCTCGATGCCGAGACTTATCCACGAACCGATGTTACAGCTGGTCTCGTGGTACAACTGTCTAACTGCTGTAGTGAACGCCGGCCGAAAAGGGAAAGGGAAGAAAAGAGAGGAATCAAGGAAAACGAGAGGAAGCATGTGGCCGAGACATCATCATACATGCATACACACATAGACTCGGTCCTTCGAGGAAACGACCACAGCTATTGCCCAAGAACACTGAAAAGAGAGGGGACCCCTGCGTGTTTCCGCTTAATGTGGCCATCAAATATTTTACCGCCGTTCCCCATTCAGCTGCGCAGAACAGCCATGGAATACTTCGAAATTCCCGACATCTCAACATATTGCGGATGTGGACCTCGGTAGCGAATTGGATATCATGGGAGAATAAAAGACCCAAGGCACCTGGCGATGCTAGAGGTCTACTATCTGGTTCCGATCTGCGACCCGTATCTTCAGTTTCCAGCCTTATTGAAGGCGGATGGACAACTACAAGACCTTAATCCAGCAGGATATTACTTACCTAAAGCCTCCCGGCGTCTCTGGCAGGGGTTGTGGCATCTACAGAGAAAAATTGTTACACGCCCTATCTACTTAGGTACCTAAATATTGATCCTGGACAGTGCGGGTGTTCCCATGGGGAGATATATTCCCGTACCGAAGGTCCTCCCACCCCTACTAAACGCGGAGCCTGCTCGTCTTCTCAACCGGCCAGGTTCTGATAGCAGCATAAAACTCAAAGCTCGACATAGGACAAGCAAGTGTAGTCCCTTCCAAGACGTTCGACCGTCTGTAATACGCGTACTATACTTGGCACTGCACGGTACAGGTGTCATCCTAGAATTGCTGGGCGCCTATTTACCTGTAATGTGCGTCAACTATTTTGTCGGTCGTCAAAAGATCGACCAAATCACGCAAAGCTCTGCCCATCCCAGACTACCTAAATCCTCAAGAATGCCAGGGGAAGCACAACACGGTAGAGCATGCAACACATCCAGGACATTTCTCCTGTGGGGAAATGGATCATGAGTAGCATGTATCTTGTTTTTCTGCTACCTGATTTCTCCTTTCTTCGGTCTTGATCGACCTGATGCTACGCCGTCCTCAAGATCTGCGCTAGGCTACGCGGCGATCTATGTAGCACGTTTGTCCTCCCCGAGTCCGTGGACTGCCCTTACTGGCTGGCGTAGCGCAAAGAGCCCATGGCCAGTAATAAATAGTAGAGAAGCTTTCAGCACATGACCTCTCCATGCCAAAATTGCAGCATCCGTGTATGTGGTTGAGTATCTCGCTCATTTGAAGCACCTCTTAAGTAATTTATTTGCAGTCTTGGGTATCTTAGGTAGGTAGAAATGTCTAGCACTCAGTGGGTAGGTACCTAATATAGTTACTCAACGGTTATGCTGTATTATGATAGTCCTGCGACCAAGCACGACTCTATCCAGAACTAACAGAGAACCTTAGGGAGTATCACCGCCGCCTATCAGTCGCTGTTCATCGTCTCGTAACAGATGATGCGTCCGAGCCAAGACTAGATCTCTGGGTATCACCAAAAGGGTAGGAACAGAAAGAGACACCGAAATACCTGGGTTGCGAAGCATTCTGTGCCGCCTTGCTGTGGCTCGAGATAACCCGACCTAGATCTTGCAGCACTCGAGGGCAAGATCACGGCTCGAATAGGTAGATACACCGGTATCCACCGATGGTTCGCGGCGCTACAACAGCTTGGCACAGCGATGTGCTCTCAGTACGTGCACGCATAATCATGGTCAAATAACCGGCCATCCCGTCGTCGTCGCCGATTACGCTCCGGTCCGAATATGGGCCGTACGAAGAGACACGCAGAGAAGAATACGGGGTGGTACGCTTTCTAAAACTTACGTAGGTAGGTAGGAATCTTTAATGCTGTGCTATACCTTGCGCCTATTACCAATCCGCACTGAAACTAGAGCAATTGCTTCCTATCTCTACAACGTAGGCGGAGTGTGGTGAGGCTTACGTATTGGATGCTATCCCACAGAGAGCTAGGACTGCTGGATGAGTGACATGCTAGGGAGCTACTCTCTCGTAGCTGCAACCCAGGACAGCATGAAACGAACGCCTTACGACTCCATATGCGAACAGGCCCAGCCAAGTCGTACCGACCGATACCCTGATCCACGAGTCGACGGCGAACGCAACCCCTTCGGAGATGTACGCATCTCGGCAGGATATAGTATTTCTTTGCGAAATCGTGCTTATTAAACCCTTTGCCGAATCGCCTCTGGTATTTCTAATCCAATATTATTCACAAACATTCTACTAAAGCTCTGGATATCACAGTCGTATTGGAAAACATGCTACCTACGACCTGCAAGGAGGGTTCCACGTGGCCCCGAGCCTACGTACCTCTCCGTTGTAGATAGGGGAACCCAACCACCGTACTCCAACAACCACAGCCCCGATGCCCAGGCACGCAAGGTGGGATAGCTGAAACCAAACCTCCGCCTCGATCCCAACTACAACGGGAGATAATAGCGAAGCCACGAATCTCCCCCGTCTTATCGAATTGGCCTTACGGGATGACTTATCGCTCTTGGACTCAAACGAAGACCGGCTGGTCCGGCGCTCTAGACTATCCTCCTGAGCAGAAGCCTGATGCTTGAGAGGAATTGCTTTCTACCCAGATAGACAGCGCGCACACCAACCATAGAATCACAAATCACCAAGTCCGCAACCCATCACAATCAATTAGAAATCAGAATCATTTATTTCTCTCATACGTGCTCAAACAATAGGCGGAGGGTATCCTAACCCGCAAAGTCTAGGAGCCCAATAACAGAGGTATCTAGAACTCCAGTCTATGACCCCCCTCCCAACGCCTTGCCATGCCCCTGATTCCGCCTTTCGATGCAACGCGCCCAGCACTCTATCCTTCTAGACCCAACGGACGTTTAACTATGTAGAATCCCCCATCCTCCCACCACCGCCACGACTGAGCAACAGCATCGAAATTCACTGGCCGTCGATGTACACCGGAATGCCGTAGACGCAAACCGCCGCTGCTGTCAGGTACTTGAACCGACAAGCATCGCGGGCCTTCGCCACGGCCTCTACGAGGCTTGTCTTGACAACGCCCTCGCTGTTCTCCGCGTTCGTCTTCCTCTGTTTATATTTGTTGACTCTCGCCACCTTCTTCCCCTTGCCGTTCGTCTCCTCCGCGAAGGTGCCCTTCGGCATGAGACCCCACTCCTCGAACACGCGGCCGGCGAAGCGGTCGATGTCGCGGTCCGTCACGTCCCATAGCGTGCCCACGACGGCGGGGGAGCCGGCGAGCATGTAGTTGCGCACGGGGCCGTGGCTCTCGAAGCGGCCCACGTCCGCGAGCGACGCCGAGCTGCAGCCCATGAGCAGCGCCACCGCCCTGCATTTCTCCATCTTACGGATCGTGCGGCCGCGGATGTACTGCGCGCCGCTGCCGTGCCCGAAGTACAGCAGTAGGTCCTTATCCGTGAGGGCGGCCCCGAACTCGGCCTCGGTCGGCTCCCGCATCTCGATGCTGTCCCACGCCGGGGGAAGGCCGCACAGCGCGTTCCCGAAGGTGGCCTGGGTGTTCTTCAGGTCGGAGCTGGGATTTAGTATGTACGTGCCTGAGTTGATAGATATATAATGGCCGTCCCGCGTATCAGGGCTGTTCGTCTCGTCGTCATCCGTAGCGGCCGGCTTCGGCTGAGCCGGTTTGGCTTCAAGGATCAGTCTTCGTAGACAGTCGAGCGAAGGGACTCGAGACACGGCCAAGCCCTGCAAGCAAGGCAGGGACTCCCATGGAAATGCGTGTAGAGACTTGTCTAGAATCAATATCGTATGTTCGCCCTCTTCCGCATCCTTACTGCTCTTAGCCGCAACGTAGTACGAGTTCAAAGCGTCCAGTGTCTCTACCGCCATCTCATCGAAATTCACCTCGTCGTAAGCGTTCCTCTC
The DNA here is from genome assembly GCA_022578575.1 of Hypoxylon sp. FL0543. Lineage (NCBI taxonomy): Eukaryota > Fungi > Ascomycota > Sordariomycetes > Xylariales > Hypoxylaceae > Hypoxylon > Hypoxylon sp. FL0543. The sequence continues at coordinate 1,558,259 of MU393989.1, read as the reverse complement.
TCCATGGAACTGCAGTATGTCAACCACGAAATAAAGCAAGTCCATCAAAGGCTCGTCTAGGTCGCCTTCAGGCGCCATAGGGTCGCCCAAGCCTATAATCAGGTCGTAGACTCTAGGATCGAGGTCGACACGTATCGTATGAGCAGACTTGCCTCTTCTATCGCAGAATTGGCGGCGGGAGGGGAGATGTTTTTTGAGAATGCTTTCAAAAGTCTTTTTGAACCTGGCGATTAGGTCTGCTCGCCTGCGATGCTGAGAGAAGATGCCTTTGAATCCGCCTAGCCAAGTGTGCTCGATGCACTCCATGAGGTTTTTCAAGCGTCCGTCGATTTCCTCTCGTTCCGCCCACCATGTCGACTTTGCTCCCTTCTGACTCATATCCCGCGCATCGTGACAGGTGCGATTAGCCACCTCTATTATGTCGAGTAGCTCTGCTCGTCCTTGGCGGAAGCTGAAAACTTCGGAGTCTGCATCCCTAAAACTGGCTCGCTCCAGTGGAAGCCGGATTCCAAAAGGACCTTGGCCTGGTTCGAGCTTCGTGATGCAGAGGTCGCGCTCACAATCGCTAAGTGATACCGATATGACGTTCCAAGATTTGGGAATAATGTCGACATAGTCCCTCTGGAAGCAGTCCATGTCAAGGGAAAACCCAAGGCTCGTGCGTCTGTTCTCAGTACTGTCCGATAGATTTGGCCAATCTAACTTGGAATCTTTCGACGATTCTAACCGAACCGTCTTCCGTTCTCGGCGCCAGGTCAGATTACGCGCGAGTTCGACTGAGCAAGTGGCGTGAGCGGGATGGCTTGCAGCTGGCTTTGACGAGTTTGTGTTCGATAGAAGGATAACTACAGTTTGCAAAACAGAAGCGATCCGATGAACCAGATCGCCATCACCATTCAAACTCGCAATAGAGTGCGCCGTCAAGAGATGCCCCTGTGCTTCACGCAGCTTCTCAACGAACGACCGCGTGTTGTTCAGTGCTTTCTTCGAATATCCGCAGCCTGCTTCCAAAGCTGTAGTCATTAAGGATAATTCTTTGGATGTTCTCTCCTTAAGCGAATCTGCCACGGAGGGGAACGAAAGAGTTGAATCCTGTATTACAGAAAACACTGCGTCTTGTCCTATCTGTTCTAGACTCTGTCCTATCAGAGCCACGCCCATTAGGAAGCAGGCTTGCGATACATCTACCGGCAACTTGGAAAGCTCGTAGGCGGTTCGAAGATTTGTCACCGCTGCTGCCCAGTCGTTCTGGCCGAGGAGGCGAGAAGATTGACTTTGGAGAATCGATGCGCGTAAGAAAGATAGCTGAGTGTCTTCGGCCTTCAACTGTGTTGGAACGACAACTGGAGCGGGCTTGGCCTTCTTTGGCGCGGGTTTCTTTGATGCATTCTTGCTTGCAGCTCTGGTTTTTCTCGCTGTCGCCGCACGGCGCACTGCGGTTTTGGCAACTGGTTTCTCTTCGATAGTGAGCTGGGCCATTCCTGATTCTAACTCGCCTGCAATCGAGTTGCTCGTACTTTGGCTGTCGGTACTTAGCATCTCGAGCATAGACTCTGCCCTGCCTATTAGGTCCACCTGCGCCTCTGAGTCTTTGATTTCACCATAGACTGAACTTAAACAGCACAGCACCTTGGCATTCTGATATGTAGGTTCAAGTTCCAAAGTCAGAGGCATCGTCTCAGCTGTTAGCTCCATTGCCTTTTCTATTTTGCCGGCCATGAGCGATACCCGTGCTAACCAGGCGAGAGACTGAGACACATACACAGCTGACTCCATGCTCTTCGCTACTTTCTGTGCTTGCTCGGCATAGTACAATGTTTCCTGGTACATGCCGACATGCGAGTAAGCCGCAGAGAGCTGTTGAAGAAATTTGAACAGCGGGCATGCCAGAGTCCAGAATTCTGGGCCAGTGCTCGCACGAGGGAGGTCAGACTGACCTATATACGAGCCGCTCAGACTTGTGTCCTTCTCTGATGCTTCTGACTGCGAAGAGTCTTCCATGGTAACATCCAGAGCAGCCGACCTCATCTCATCCAGCCTAGACCACTCGTGGAACAACTTCCTGACAGCTGTCTGTGCAAAGCGCAAAGCATGGTAGCAGTCGCCACGTGCGAGCGCGAGGTTGGAATATAAGGAATATGCGTGTGCCGTTGTGATTCTTTTGCTGGAACTCTTTCCCTTCCTCGCTGATGGATCACAGGACAAGGCCGTCTCAGCATTCTGTGCATTACACAAATGCTGCTCTGCTCTATCCAGGGCTCCCAGAGACATGTGATACTCTGCAGCGCATAGGTGAAAGTTTACGGCTAGCTCTCTAGCAGTCTCGGGCCGAGAGACAAGTTCTTGATTGTCCCCCAAAAGCTTTTCTGCCTTAGATGACCACCCATGATTCAAGTGCTGTAGACAGAGCGAGATACCTTGAGTCACCAGCATTTCGATATTATGATCTGTCGCAATCTTTGAGAGGCTTAGTGACAGCTCTAGAATCTGAATCTGAAGGGTTTCTAGACCCTTGATTCTAGCAAAGTCGACAAAAGATCGAAGATTTGTGAGCAGTTGGGACGGGTTGTCGATATGAGCTGATAACTGCTCTGATGATTTGCATTTGGAGACCATAACCTTCCAGTTCGTGAGTGCTTCCTTAACACGTGGCGTGTTGAAATCAGAATCAATTAGTGATAAGATGCATGCTGCCAATGCTTTTAGATGAGGGACATAGCGTTCTAATCCGGAGTCATCTGCCAGGTCTTGCCCATTGATGGTCTCGACAACAGCTTCAACTTCAGTTCGCAAATCGACGAGCCCGTCCTTCGCACCCACGTTGATTGTGAGAAGCTGCAACAAGGTCCTTAATCTGCGAATCGGATGTCTGTCGATAGGGTAGAACTGTAATAATGATTTGACAGGTGGGCTTAACAAGTCAAATTCCTGGCGATATCTTTGATCCGTGGAGATGATGGTATAGAGGTCATGCTCAAGAGCCGTGGCCTTGTCGGGTCCCGCTAGTAGCCAAGTCCAATCGTTGTGCTTTCGGTCGAGTTTGGCGAGATTGCACACCGTTCGCGAGAGTAGTTCAACTTCGGGACTCTGATGCCACGCCACCGACCAAGGTTCCGTTGCGAGTTTGGTAGTGATCATTGACACAATGTCCTGTCGCACAAGATGGTCCCTAATGGAACGAAGAGCGTCAACAGCGTCGTCCACTCTGCCAGACGCTCGGCAGAGCTCAGCAAATCTCTCCCACTTGACCAAAAGTCGGGCTTGGTTTTGTTCAGCTTCTGACCGATCCCTAACGCAATCTATAGATTTTCGAAGTGCCTTTAGGGAGGTAGTGTCAGAAGCTTTTGACGCGGACTTTCGTAGAGCGAGGTGTTGTTGATAATAGAGATGTGAAATCTTAACATAATACGATGGCGACAGGTTATTCTTGGTTTTAGGTTGATCCAGATCACCCATAATCTCTAAGATGGCTAAGCAGTCTTGGAGCATAGCATCCATAACGTCCCAAGCGAGTCGGCTGTCATCCAAAAGCGATTTGGCAAGCATCATAGCCGAGTCGATGATGAACGGCAGATAAGCTGATAATAGTCCGCGTCGTTGATTGAGTCGAACCAAGTCTTTTGCAGCGCTTGCTGTGCCAAGATTCGGCCGCTTGCCGAGCCATCTCAGGACGAAGCGCGGCAGTTGGAAGATGAACGTTTCAAGGAGCTGAGCGACACCCTGGGGAATGGAGACAGGATTATCCTGTCTTCCCGTAATCAAGGTTATCACAGATTTCCGCAGCTGGCAGACACTGACTAGAAGATCATCCATCTCTGCGCTGGTGCCACCGAGTGTACCTCGTAACCCTTCCGAGACCTGCGTCAGCATACTCTCGTCGACCTGAGGGGACTCTTTGAGTGAAAGCGCCAACAACTGAGCAGTGATGGCGCAACATCTCGCGGCAGAGTCCTCGTCTGGATTCGTCAAGAATTTGATCTTGGTTAACCATTTCCTTGCTTCGTTGATATTTCCCACCTCTCGCGACGCTGCAGCGAGCACTTGATATATCGCTGCTAAGGGAGATTTTGATGATTCGGTAGGTCTGAGCCCCAATTTTTCGATACGCTTCCAGACCTGAGAAAAGACCGTGGATGCGACGGGAAAACGGTCGGCGGGTGCTCTCCTTGTGAAGGCGGCTAGACATTTAGATAGAGGAGATACGATTTCCTTGTCTACGTCCCCTCTACGGCCAGATACGCTCCAAGACTGTAAGCGCGTGATCAACCCCAGTGCCTGTACTTCGAGTGCCACTTCGGGGCTCGGAGATAATCTTGGCTCTGTAGCAAAGTCATCCTCCTTGACAGACACACCGGGCGTTAGAGACAGAAGGCTCTGAGATAAATTTTCAAGCTGTCTGGCGCATTTGGTTTGGTCCGGATTCTCATCTTTAAGAGTCTGAAGCAGCAAGTTTATTGGCGAAGAGGGGCAGCTTTCCCGGAGTAAGGGTAAGATACTTTCGAGGTGCGAACTCTTCTTCAGCCCATGTACAATTCGAAGAGCCTGAAGCTGGGTGGATATAACAAGTCCAAGTAGCTGGCCGGTAGCGCTGACCTTGGAGAAGTCCATCAAGTCGGAGAGCGTTTTTGAATTGATACTCGTATCAGGCTTTGTGCGGATTGTCGTACTTTTAACATGATCATTATTCATACGTTCCAAGCGCCGTTTCAAGACCACGAGTTCTCTAGTTGCCGATTCAAAATGGTTTAGTCCAATCAGTTTATTGACAAACGAAGACATTCCAGTTTCCAGCTGTAGTTCGGGGAGTTGAACAGATTTCGAGGAGTCGAGGACCATGAGCGTCGAGAAAGCAACCCGTATGCATTCTATCAATGATAAGCAGCCTGATGAAGAAGCATCTAACGAAGGTGATCGACACAGCTTCGGCACGGCGGGTGACGTCGAAGTCCTGTTCAAGGAGCGCGGTTGCAGTGGTTTCATGGGAGCCGTATTCGACCTTTGAATAGTATTTCGAGCTACGGATTTGGCCGAGTCATTCTTCGGTTGTTCGCGCTTATCTGAACTCGTACTGGGTAGGGTCTTCGCTGCTTCACCTAGAGCTTTAAGACCCGTTGTGATGATTTGAGTTGCTAGAACTGCCTTCTCTTTCGCCGTCAACGCTCCACTGCCTGAGGCACTTCGCATAGACAAAGCAGTATTTGATCTGCTTGGCACTCGGGATACCGTCGTGGATCTAGGTCTCGGCGCCGGTTTCGAAGGGTCATTGTTAGACTCGTTACTTTGGAGTAGTTCTTTTACAGTGGCGGATATTGCAGGCGTACACCTCGAAACGGATGAGACCGCATCGCGGACAGCGCGGGAAGCATCCGCGCGCGCTTTTACGGAGTCCATATGATATCAATTGCTATGCCAACCAACTTCTAGTCATATCGTCATTAGTAGAAAGACAGAGGATAAACTGAAGGTGCGTAGGTGTATGGCGGTCAGCAAAAGTACAAGGAACAATATGGGGAATCTAGGAGGAGGAGCGCAATGAATTATAGCAATTATGGGCGTGGGAAAAGAGTGTGTATTATGCTTCCCCTATGGTGCGAATTCAAGCATATACACTGCGATTAGATGTGTGATTCACATTGAAGATCGTGAATTGTAGGTCGCGGACTGGGACTTGGGAGTCTTGCAGGGCGTGAATCCTTGTAAACTTTAACGTGGATGCTGATTGGCCCGGGCTGACCCAAAAGCAGAAATGGACAAAGTTGGCACGGCAACGGCGTACCTTCCCCCCGGCTCTATCAATGCAACTACACAATTTAATTATGGGCCGTGAGTCAGGACTGGACTTCGGTAACTTTTTTGACTTTTCACCGGCATCCATGCATGTAGGCTAGCCGTCCCATCTCTATCACCACCTCTTTCGTATATCAGCCTGGGTACATACCAACATTGAACCTCTCCGACATGGATAGATTAATCTGGCGCAGAGCTATCAATGCCACAAATGCTATTCGGCCGGGGCTGTCGCGATCAGTGCTTGCCAATCGGAATCGGTCTACTCGACATGCAAGCTCAGCTCCGACAATTATGCAGCCATCCTTCTGGAAAAGCATGATACCAAAACCCTTTCGTCAACCCACCGAGCCGCCAGTGGATTGGGGTGTGCCAAAGAAGCCCAAATCGAAAGAATGGAACCCAGCGACATTCTTTATCATAATATTCCTTTTCATCGGGTCTATGTCCATCCAGATGATCGCCTTGAAGAGGGACTTCGAGACATTCATGAGGCGGGCCGAAGTGCATATCGGTTTGCTACGCGAAGTTGTAGAGAAGCTACAGAAGGGTGAAGAGGTGGATGTCGAGAAAACACTGGGCACCGGTGATGCGGAAACAGAAAAGGAATGGGAAGAAGTATTAAGAGAGATCGAACGCGACGATATCCTGAAGAACGTGCACAAGACCGAGAAGTCGAAACAATCCGCGCCTCCTCAAGTAAAAGAAGAAGCCAAAAGCCCGCCCGGTCCAGAGATAAAACGGCAACCAAGTACGAAGACTGGAGGCTATTCAAATTTCTTCTAGCCTACAGCATCCAATTATAGGGTATACACGTCTATAAAAAGTACAATAATGACCAACATGCAGCATTACGACATCATGTCTTTGAAAGCCGAGGCACCATGTTGCTCAATACTATGGTCGTGCTCTTCCTGGACTATCCTCGTACTTGACGGTTGCCTTAGTTGTTCTACAAGGGCCGGGAGCAATTCATTGGTAGATAATTCTACTCTTACTCCTTGATCTCCCTTCTGGGATGGGTCGAGGTCTCCAAAGAAAGCATCCTCGCCCCTGACGCCCCCGATATTGATGATCGCAATGGGAATACCTCGATCTTTGGCCCTCTTAGCTAACCGCCATGCGGAATAAGTTGCAAGAGACGTTCCTAAGACCAGCAGGCTCTCGGCATTCTCAATAGCTTCTTCTGCAGCCAGTTTGACGGGCGGCCGTATATTTTCCCCGAACATAATAACAGCTGGCTTCAGTATACCAGCTGTACTTGTCGACTTCAGCGCGCCATCTGCATCAACCTCGACCTTTGCACGGCTCCCATCCGCAATGATAGGCGGAGCCGTGAGGCATCTCGGGCAGGCTGGATAACGAAAAGTTGTGTATGGCGCATCTGGAAGATCGACGTCACCATCGGGGTTCGTCCTCAGCCCCCTAGCTCGTCTCTCCTCGGGATTCTCTGTGTCCAAAGCGCCAGTAGCTAGGATCTCTTGTAGGAAAGCGGCCCAAGCTGGGTTTAGCCTTGCGAGCTCGTTCTGAAATGTGTTGCGGGGCAATTCCTCGTGACATGACGTGCACACGCAGGATCGTAGGTAGCCATGTAGCTCGATCGTGGGAAGTTGAGGATGGGCCTTTGGATGGAAAGAGTCCACGTTCTGCGTAATAACACTCCGAACTAGTCCTAAGTCGCCTAGATGTTTCACCGCATAGTGACCAGCATTAGGCTTCGCCTTCAGGAGAGTTGTCCAACCGAGAAAGCTCCTTGCCCAATATCTTTTCCTAGCCTCGTGATTCTGGATGAACTCGCTGTAGTATATAGGACGATATGTCTTGTTCACTCGGTATGTGCCTTGTGGTCCTCGATAATCTGCAAGCCCGCTGGCCACGGATATACCGGCTCCTGAAAGAACCACCGTCGAGGGCGAGCCTCTTGCTAAAGGAGCCTTGAAGAATTCCCGCAGAGCCGCAATGGCACCCGAAATAGTGGTTGCGGTGTGGGGGATGATGGTAGGAGAAGCTAAGACATCCGTATACGGAATGCGCATATAGGGTTTGCGCATTTGGAGAGATCTTTAATGGAGTATAATTACATCCAGGTGTTTATTGAATTGTATGGATACTCAGAGTTACAATATTCTCGTCCAGGGTAAAAATGCTAGTATGAGTTCCTATCAGAATGTTATGTTGAGAGCCTTTGATGGGAGTGAAGTCATCACCGATCGTTCGCATTGGACGAAGTACTGGAATGAGATGAGGTAAGCCGCCCAAGGGCACACCTCTGAAAGAATTAGCGTTCGAGAAACCCCCTGCAGTGTGGGGAACCCCTAGGGGTTTTCAGGCCGTTCCAGCATCCCACCAGCCCACGCAAAACTCCCTGCAGTGGGCTGACGCAGCTTTTGTGCCCAGCAACCCCGTCACCAGAAACAGAACCAGAACCAGAAACATGGAATTGCGCCAAATTCCAATTGGCACTCTTTTTTCTTCGCCGACCCATCCGATGTCGTCGCAGTTCAGGAAACGCGCACGCATTGCACAACGTTATTTCTCATTGTAGAATATTGTTATTATCCTGCCAGCCCTGCCTCTCGTCCATTTGCTGGTCCCAAGGCCCAAACGCGCGTCTTCTGCAGACCTGGTTCCTTGCCGTCTTCTATTTTCGGAGAACTATTGCCCCCTTCAGATGTTTCCACAAGGTCTGGGTAGGCCATGCCTGGGCGGAGGTCTGCGCCAGGCTCAGGCCGTCACACCTGGCCCAGAGCTTGCAGGCTTAAGACCATGTTTTATGCGTACCTGTAACCAGCAGCCTTTTAACAAGCCTTATTATTGGACACATAAACCACTTCAAACACAACCACTTCGTGTCTTTTTGACTTTTTGTCACCCCCTTTCACAGTCACAGTCTTCTTCTATCACTCATTCTTCACATTCTATTCAGCGGCATCACCGCCGTTTTTTCCCCATCATGGCAGCGGTCACCCAGACGCGAAATCACAGTGGCCACAAGCACGGCCATCACCACCATGACAATGCCTACCTTCTCTATCAGGATAAGAATGATGCTGGCGTACGAATCACCCGAATTGGCCTCTACTCGAACCTGGGCATGGCAATTGCAAAGGGAGTAGGCGGTTACATCTTCAATTCGAAGGCAATGGTCGCCGATGCAATCCACAGCTTGACCGATCTCGCGTCCGACATTTTAACCCTGGCTACTATTTCATGGAGTCTGAAACCGCCCACGGATAAATTCCCAGCTGGATTTGGAAAGATTGAGAGCTTAGGGTCCTTGGGCGTGTCGAGCATGCTTCTCTTTGGTGGCCTTTGGATGGGTTACGGTAGTCTTTTGACGCTCTATGGCCACTTTTTCCTTGATCCAGCCTCTGCAGCAGAATTGATGGCACATGCGCATGCACATAGTCATAGTCACAGCCATGGCCACGATGGTGCTGCCGATGTAATTCCAAGTCTCCAGGCTGCGTGGCTAGCCGCCGGTACAGTTGCGATTAAAGAGTGGCTATACCATGCAAGTCAGTATTCCTATCATCCCCCCGTAAAACCATCGTTGTGGTACAGATATTAATTGATTCTCCGGATAGCCATGAAAGTCGCGGAAGAACGTAAGTCGTCCGTCCTCTCCTCGAATGCCGTCCATCACCGCGTCGACAGTCTTACCGGGATCGTGACGCTGGCGGCGATTCTGGGTGCGAATTTCTTCGAAAATGCGGCGTGGCTGGACCCTGTCGGTGGTCTCCTTATCTCCTTGATGGTAGTCAAGGCCGGAACCGAGAATACTGTTGCCGCCCTTTTCGAACTGGCCGACCGAAGCATCGACGCCGAAATTAAAGCTTCGATTCGTAAACATGCCCAAAGAGCTTTCAAAGATGATGTTGTCAATGGACGCGACATAGAACTCCGAGACGTCACGGGCGTCAAATCAGGGCAAAATTATTTGGTGGATTTGGAGGTCGCTGTGCCACGGGACTGGGCTATAGAAGCCATTGCCGACGCCGAGAAACGAATCCGAACACGTGTCGGCAGCAAGGTGCGAGGTGTGCGCAGAGTTCGCGTCCGTTTCCTGCCTAAAGACGTTGCCGTTCCGAAGTTTGATGAGTTCATTCCCGGTGAGGTTAGCGCTCGATCGAGCCCGGAGCCCGAGGAGGACGAACACAATCACAATCACGACCACAACCACAACCACAACCACAATGGCAACGGAAACGGAGATCAGAAATCGAAATAAGTCGGTTTGAGTGGGAGGGAATCATGTATTTGGCGTTAGGGCGTTGTGTTGCGGTTGGCATATTGATGATACCAAAACAATCACGGGAAGTTCAAAAGCACGATAAAGCTCGTTTGGTATGAGCTTGGATGTATTATATCTTCGATTGCATCGTCAGAGAGGGTAGTCGGAAAGCCTTGGCATTTTCATGCTTGTTGGAGCTGGACAAATAACAACCGCGGGAGTTCGAGATCTGCGACGAATTGGACGAGCAACTGAAGCTTTGAAGGGGTAGAACCCAAGCTGGTTGACTTCATGTAAAGCTAGGAGAATTCACATGACATACATCGAAGGCGTGTTAATATTTGCGAATTCGGAGGTACACCCTTGATGTCGACGCCAGACGCTGACCCTTATGCAAAGGTACTTGAGCGTAGGTAGGTTAGGTACCTAGGTAGGTTACAAGACGAGCTTCTCGACCTTCTAGTGCTTATCAGTTTCCATTATTGGAGCTTATGACGTTTTAGCCTAAATTGATAGGGCTTGCATTGCCCCGCCATACCGAGATCTGGGTCTCTGGTGTCATAGAGCACCCGTCCGGAGTCAATCTTGCATCAACGGCTCCGATCAGTCCAACAATTGTTCGTGAGGGACTTTCGTTAAATACACGATTTCTAGGATAGCTGCTCTCCTTTATAGTAACATGCTCGAATTTAGATTCTAGAGATTACATTGATTTCATATCCCATACCTGAACCAAAAGTTTCGTTAGTTATTGCTTAACCGACAGGATGAGCGCGGGGCCACTGTATCTCGGGTTTGACCTTTCAACCCAGCAATTGAAGGGCAAGTGAGCTGTTTCTATAGTTGCGCATTGGATGTGCATATGTTCTTTGCTAACCGCACCAGCGATTGTAATTGCCTCGGATCTCAAGGTCATAACCGAAGCCAAAGTCGACTTCGACGCCGATTTTGCTGCCAAGTACAAGATCAAGAAGGGCGTACAAACGAACGAGGATGAGGGAGAAGTATATGCCCCGGTGGCCATGTGGGTTGAGGCTGTCGACCTCGTCCTAACACGATTGAAAGAGAAAGGTTGTCCTGTAGAGCACATCAGAGGCGTTAGCGGCTCCGGTCAGCAGCATTCGAGTGTCTACTGGAACGAATATGCCGAGTCTGCCTTGAAGAAACTTGACAGTTCAAAGACGTTACTCGACCAGCTGTCCAATGCGTTCGCATACGAGTTCGCGCCGAACTGGCAGGACCACAGTACCCAGACTGAGTGCGACCACTTCGATGCTCACCTAGGTTCCAAGCAGAAGTTGGCTGAGGCTACGGGCAGTTCCGCTCACCATGTCAGTCGCCCTCAGCTCTGGCAGAAGTCCCATATTTGACTAACAAGTTATAGCGCTTCACAGGAACACAAATATTAAGAATGCGACGGAGACGCCCGGAGGTCTATAAGAAAACCGCTCGCATCTCGCTTGCTTCCTCGTTCCTAGCCTCCCTATTTCTTGGGACCATCGCACCCATAGACATAAGCGACGTAACGGGGATGAACTTATGGGATATCGCTGGTGAGAAGTGGAACGAGTCGCTGCTAGAGTTGACTGCCGGCAAGGAGGGTGTGCCAGAACTTCGGAAGAAATTAGGTGATGTGCCATTAGACGGCGGTGGCAGTCTAGGAAGCATTTCCGCATACTTCGTAGAACGATACGGCTTCAGCCCGGAATGTCAGATTGCACCTTTCACGGGCGATAATCCGGCTACGATCCTATCCTTACCTCTGCGGCCACATGACGCGATCGTCTCACTCGGCACATCCAGCACATTCCTCATGAACACACCCAGCTATAAACCAAATCCCTCATACCACTTCATGAACCACCCCACGACTAAAGGTCATTACATGTTCATGCTGTGCTATAAGAATGGCGGTCTGGCGCGAGAGAGGGTTCGCGACAAGCTCCCTAAGCCGTCTGGCTCGGATTCTTGGGAGAACTTCAACAAGACGGTTGTCGAGACTCCGCCACTAGACGTGAGAAAGGAGGGTGATAAGGCGAAGCTGGGCCTGTACTTCCCGCTACCGGAAATCGTGCCCAACATCAAGGCGGGCACCTGGCGGTACACATGCAACAGCGAGGACGGCTCAGACCTAAACGAGACGTCGGACTGGGGCGCGGAGGCCGACGCGCGCATCATTGTGGAGTCGCAGGCGCTCTCGATGCGCCTGCGGTCGCAAAACCTCGTATCCAAGCCATTCGACCGCCCGCACCTGCCGGCGCAACCGCGCCGCATCTACCTGGTGGGTGGCGGATCGCTGAACCCGGCGATCGCGCGCGTCTTCGGCGACGTGCTCGGCGGCGTCGACGGCGTGTACAAGCTAGACGTGGGCGGCAACGCGTGCGCCCTGGGCGGCGCGTACAAGGCGCTGTGGGCGCTCGAGCGCAAGGACGCGAACGAGAGCTTCGACGACCTGATCGGGAAGCGCTGGAAGGAAGAGGACGCTATCCAGAAGGTCGACGACGGGTACCGCGACGGTACCTTCCAGAAGTACGGCAAGGTGCTCGGCGCGTTCGAGGAGATGGAGAATAGGATCTTGAAGGTCGCGCACAACTAAGTCGACTCGAAGAGGCAGAGTAAGTATGTGGTGTTGCGGAGTAGATAGGCTTTGAAGGGAAGTGTAGGTGGTCTAGAGTAGAATCTAGATAGAGAATAGGTCGTCGTGTCATATACTTCATTCATCTAGACAATGGGATCTGCCTCATTTAATCACAGTACTGAAAGCTAACTAGCTTGCCCGTATGATCCAGCACAGTCTATGGCTCTATGCACTTAAATGGATGCATTCCGGTTCAATCCAATATCTCAAATCTCAAGATACGGTAATGTGGTTAAGTATATTAATAGCTAGGTACTTACCCCTTAGGAAGCGAGCGGACCTTACATCCAGCAGGCATAAGTTCCCAAGTAATCGGTAACATTATCAAGCTAATATGCAGCAACTCGTCATACAGAATCATACATAGTAGACGAGCGTGGCTCAGTCTCACTTTGACAGGAACCCACAAATCTTCGACGTCATCAGTTAGCAATTAGTCACGAAGCAATCGAGTTTACCTACATACAAACTTAGCGCGCAACCACCTACTAATGACGAGTCACATATCTTGCCATTGTCGTTACTTACTCGGGAGACGCCGCGCATGGTTGGGATCGCATTAGATTGTTAATGGATTCGGGCACATCGCAGGGTGCTTCTTATTTTCACGTTGCATAAGGCGCATACGTAGGATCTGATGGGAAGGTTTCCAGAGCATCGTCGCATTTACCCTTCAAGATGATCCTCGGTCCGGTAACCTACCTAGACTGCGTGGTCTTCTGTGCGTTCCTAGCACCGCAGCTTATAATACACGTCGGGCTTCTGGAGACTCTGTTAGTGGTTCTACAATGCTTGCCTTTTTTATGTAAGTTTCTATTGTGATTAGGATTGAGGATCCGATGGCGTCTATGAGATGGAGTGGCTAAATATATAAATGCGATTCAGTGTTCGAGCTACCTTTCAAGTTCATTCGCGAGCGCTACCTAGTCCGCTACAACAAACAGTCTTCGTTTGTGCAGAAAGCATCTCCATTCGAGGACTTCGTCATTCGCTGCGTCCGGTATGCCTTCGCAAACGTACCTCCCAATGTAGGGAGGATCTTCTTTTCCAAGCCAGTGGCCCTGCCGTTTCTGAGATTCCGAATGCTGCGGCATGGCTATATCAGATCACCTATTCATTGGCATGAGTATAGAGATGTATGCGAGCTTCTTCGCCTTAGGCAAAGGCCCATTTCTATCGAGTGTATGCTGATCTTTGATCTGTTTTATAGAAGCGCTTCAAAGGAATTTGGATTATCAAGGACCCGATGACGAGGCCCGACATTTGTGTATTCTACGCTCATGGTATGTTGACTTGCATGAATCGCAAGAAACCCGACGTCGACTAACAGCGGTAAAGGTGGCGGCTTTTCAATGGGCTCGGCTTACTTCTACCTTGAGTTCCTGCTCACATGGTTAAGTCTGCTGAGTGACACGGGTTATCGAAATCCAGCCATATTTGCTCTAGACTATACATTGGTTCCCGAAGCTAGCTTTCCAGCGCAATTGGAGGAAGCAATTGCTGCTTATGAGCATGTGCTGTCGACTGTGCGAGATCCCGAAAAGATCTGCGTTAGCGGAGACTCTGCAGGAGCTACTATAATGCTCAGTATGTTGCTCCATCTTGCAAATATAAGCCGTCACCTCGAAAAGATGGACAATACGGGAGCCTGGCGCCTAGCAAAGCCTGGAATGGCGGTTTTTATTTCACCTTGGGTGACGTTGGTTTCCAGCAAACATCAGAATACCACGAGCGACTATCTTGATGCCGGAAACCTGCATCAATATGCGCGTCAATACGCTGGGGAGAAAGTTTCCGTCAACGATCCGCTCTTGTCGCCGGGTAACTGCAGAGACATTTCATGGTGGAAGAGAGCAGCTCCTTCGAAAGGTATGTTCGTGACATACGGCGCTGAAGAAGTCTTCGCGCCCGAAATTGCGAATCTGATCAGGTTTCTCGAGGAAAATGATGTGGAAGTCCGTAGCAGAGAGGAAAAAGGAGGAATCCACGCATGGCCAGTCGCCTGTCTATTTCTTAGTAGCGCACTCGAGGATAGAATAAAAGGATTGAAATCCCTCGTGGAAGAAGTGCGAGATAAAATTCCTTTAGATCAAGATCATTGTATATAATACGCCCGCTTGGCACCATATATTGTAGATGGAATATTTCCTTATTGCTTGTGTCATGTCAGATTAGATCAAGTAATGCCATCATAGACCTTCCACCAGAGGAGGAACCGAAGGGTGCTAGCACCCGGCTTCTGAGCTGGTGGTTGTAACTAAGTCTCCGGAAAAGCTCTTTGCATAGTTGTCATCATTCATGACTAGCTAGGGTACATCTTGAGTAAGGCATGCTGAGGACCGACGATACAAACGTCCTTAGTGAGAAATAAAGGAAAATTTAAATGAAATAATAGTCTTTTAAGACTCCATTGGAAAACAAGGCTGAGCGAGAGTCATTCATTAAAGATGGAAGCCTTGATGAGATGATTCACGCTGACAGCTTATATGACAGAGTGTCCATAACTCATTGTCAATAGCGACACACGTGCTGAATCCGTTTGTACCAGGCGAGCATCTAAGAATGCCACTGCAGGAGCCGAAGCTGCCAGAAAGCTAGGTAGCTCCTTGTTGGCGACGTCGAGGTGTGGTGTATAGATGCAAGTAATTCGTACGTGTAGGCAAAATCGGAAGAGTCGAGTAGGTTAGCATCCTTGATTGATGACGGGAAGAATATGGTGTGGGGGACTCGGTGAACCAAGTTGCAGGTGGTACATTAAAAGGTGGTATTAAATCGGTGGTGGATTTGTACTGTCCTTTTTCCGTTACTGTGGCGGTGCTAATCGCGATTACTGGGACCCCTGATTTCATTTCGCGTTTTTTTTTGGTGGCCTTTGCGATTATAAAACCAGTGCCCTTTCGCCGCCCGTGCTCGCGGGTCGACACAAATTTTGGCGCGCGAAACTCTGAGCCCGCTCAGCTGGTACTAAGAGACCCGGCGCCCCTTCCCAAACCTGCAACGCGCCAAGCTTACAATCGACAAGCAGCAATTGCGCACAGATCGCGTTCCAACCCCCACCTTCACCGCCCGGCAGTTTTAAAGAAGCTGAGACGCTACGAAAGTATATTCTCCTTCATCTCTTTTTTTAAGCTTAGCTCACCAAACGTTTGTCCACTATCATCAAGCCTTAAAACCGGGTCCTGGATTTGAATTGGACAACCTAATTCACTCCTGCCCCCCTTTTTGATCAACTGCGCAACTACAGTCACGTTGCAGCCTTGTATGCACCTGACTCATACAACACAGTATAGTAGGGGTACAAACAAGTGACTAGCTGTTCTTCAGGCGTTCCTTCCGCACAGTGGAGCGTCTAGGCACTCGCACCAGCATCTGAGGTTCTGCGTCACCGTATGCGAATGGTCATTGGGTGCTTCCTCCTGCATTAGTCTCCAGGCCCCGACCTCCTGCCGTACCTCCTACGTACCCCTGGTACCGAACTTCCATTGGTCACGATTAGATAAAATCAGAGGCCACCCTTGTCATTTACCAACCTTGACCAGCCACACAAACGACATCCTGTTCGGATCATTGGAACTCTAACCACAAAAAAGGGCTGCTCTGCGCTGCACTGCAACAAAGAGGTCAAAAGAGCTGCCCCGCCATTCCTAGGCAACCCCAGTTTTCTGCCCGTTCTGCGAACTTTTTATACCGTTCGAGGCTATGTCAACCCAAGAGAGCTCTTACGCGCCAAAGTCGCCCGACCTCTCTTCTTTCTACTCGGGCGCAACCTCTGACATTCAACCTCAGCACCCCAACAGTGCGGCCGGCTACCCCTTTCAAGCCGTACCTGGGGTTGGTGGTCCTGGAGCTCCTTTGAGATCCGTCTACAATCCGCCACAGCCCCACCAGTACAACACATATCAACCGTCCGCACCACCGACCTCACAGCCCACCAGTGCTCCTGGATACGGCAACACCGCTTTCAACGCCTATCAAAGCGGTGCACACCAACGACTACAACAACAACAAGAACAATACTACCCCCGACAACAAACGGATTTCGCACAGACAAACCAATCTCCTTATACATTACAAAACCCAACCGCTCCCGCTCCCGCTCCCGCATCCTATTATTCCTATCCCGAGTCTACCTCAGCATCTACCTATCAGCTACCAGCACAGCCAGCACAACCAGCACAACCAGCACAACCTTCTCAACCCCCGACCTCGCAACAGTCTTCCGCGCATGATCAATCCCAGCTGTTGGATCCTCAGAATACCATGCCGCCGCGAAAGATCGCACCGGCGGCGAAGCAGAACGAGATCGACCCGTCGCCAGTCCGCACAAAGTTCCCCACGGCGCGTATTAAGCGTATAATGCAAGCCGATGAGGAGGTGGGAAAGGTGGCGCAGCAAACCCCCATTGCTGTCGGCAAAGCTTTAGAACTATTCATGGTGCAGCTTGTCCGTAAGAGTGCCGAGGTGGCCAGGGAGAAAAACTCAAAGCGAATCACAGCTCCCATGCTCAAGCAGGCAGTAGGCTCAGCTACTCAATGGGACTTTCTGCTAGACATTGTTGCCAAAGTAGGCGAGGAGAAGGAGGGTAGCAAGAGCTCCAGAGCCAAGCCTGAGAGCGACAGCGATGATGAAGCAGATGGAGGTGAGGTTAAGAAGAAGGGAAGGGGGGGACGCAAGAAGAAGTTACCAGCGTAAGCCTAACATATACCATCTCACTTGATTCTCTTTCTACGGGTTATACGAACTGCAACGAGGTCACGATGGATGATTTAGGCCGCCGGCGTTTTCACCTATGGGTGGGCATATACCGGCGTTGGAGGTCGTGGGCTCCCCTGAATTGCGATGGCAGGATGACTTTGGAGGCTGAAAGAGCCTTCTTCTCACATGGCGATCGTGTTATAAGGAATGCAGCAGCTGCAAACCACTACTAAAAATAGAAATACTGCCTTATCCGCTGCGATCGACGTTTGCGAAATGAATATTCCTTTCTCAGTATTCCTCTTCTCTTTTGTACTGATCCACATAAATGCGTGGAGGATGGCCTTGAAAATGAAAAAGCCGAGCGAGGTGCGATATGTCGTGAGCTGCCTAGCTGCTTAATTTTAGACAGCCAGGGCTATAAGCCCACTATGATTGAATCTGCAAACAACCTTAGGGAAGTTCCAAGGCAACTACCAGCAGTATACCTAGGACTTCGGTGCTGACTGAAGGCAATGATAACATGAAGTCGCAAGCTGTGTAACTTAAAAGAAGCCATCCGATTTGAAACGTGATGCTATTAAAGTTTAGTAGAGAACTCTCGGTTGGTTCGGGAGCTCCTACCGTTAAAAATTTAGAGGTACATGTACGGACTATGCCTGTAATAGCAGCTTTATCAATAAGAACAGTCCAATCAGCCGGCCTAAATATTCAGAGATCGGTTGCAAGGGGCGCTGTACATATGTGCCGCAATAACTCTATGCCTACTATACCCGATGTACCTGTACTTGCCAAGGAGGCCAGAAATGGGACATCTTACTCGATGAATTGAGAGCAAGGTACCTACATCGATGCGCGCCGAACGCCAACATTACCTGCAAATATTCGGCAAGTACCTCCAGGCTAGCATCGACTTTGAACCTTCACCGTTCACCGTCGACTGCCCACGCTCCCATTCCCATTCCTGCTGCATTCGACAGCCATGATAGTTCTTTCTTATTCGGTTCAGTCATTTGATGTCGAGTATAGGTGAGGCATCGAGCCTCATGATTTCTTTTCCTCTTCGTAAAGTCTGCTCGCTATGTCGTGGGATCTACTCCAGCGCTTTATCGAGAGTGATGTCTTCAACCAGAACCCCTTTCTCTCCGTTTCGTATTTATCGTAGGCGACTCCTCCCCAGCTCTTTGCGACAGCAGCATTTTGACCCAATTTCTACAGTCGATACGCAGACCATGTCGGAATCCACTATGTTTTGTGCTCCAAGCTCCGCCAATTCCCGTACGAGGACATCGAATTCTTCCTGCCCCAGCTGTGCCACCTTATAATAAGCGTCGACAATGAGTCCATGGCATTGGAGGAGTTCTTGCTGGATCTCTGCGAGGAATCTGTTACTGCCGCTCTACTGGTGCGTACCCAAGCTGAGCCTATACCGTGGGAGTCATCTGCTGAGGATTACTCTAGACTTTTTGGCTCTTCCAAACCTACCTCCATGATCTCGCTTCGACGCCGCAGTCGCAGGCTTTCAAGACCTGCCGGAGAGTTTACAACAAGGTACAACATATCGTCTTCGGGCTTCCCGACACCGCAAGACAAGAGAAGATCAAAGAGAATATTTTACCTGTTACAGTACTCGCCAGTTTTGTTTTAGCTAGCGTGGGCCTTCCGAGTTTGCCGCAATGGGCTGGACCTTTAGCTGTCGCGCAGGCGAGGAAATCGCATCCAACTGGCGACGTTATATCCGAAACGAGTCAGCCGAGTCAAATGTCCAAGGTCACCAGGAGTCAGACTGTTACCGGGAACACAACAAGGTCAAGACGGCCCCGTGAGTTGGCGAGAATTGGAAGCGCACCCGATGCTAAACAAGCTGTTTCGTCGCCGAAGAAGTCGCCGCATCCCACTGCCTCTATGCCCACGAGCCCCGAAACAGGTGGAGATAGTGCATTCGAGTTTCGGAAACCGGGCTACATCGATAGCAAATTATTAGATGCTCGCTTGAGCTCAGCGTCTCTTCCTCTTCCCGAAATCAGATCACCGAAGGTAACACGGCCGATAACTCCGCTCTCCGCTGGTTTGCCGCGCCCAACGGACACCATCTCACGCAGGCATTCTCACCACGTGAAGACATCTGCGAGCTTGGCAGAAATGACTGCGGGTCAGAAAGCAAGGTTGCTCCGGCAAAACTACTTTCATTGCCAAACTGCTTTTCTGGCAGCGCTCGAGGATATATCTAACCGGCTGGTTATGGTACCGAAGCCGGCTCGTCTTAGTGCGTTGCGTGCCGAGCTTGCTCTCATTGCTAGAGACTTGCCAACTGAGCTAGACATACCTATCATATGTCCCCCCACCCTAGTTGATGGTTCACCAGCGAAGAGTCGTCACCACCGCATCGTGAGGGTCAATCCCGCCGAGGCCACTGTTTTGAATAGCGCTGAAAAGGTCCCCTATCTGCTCATGGTCGAGATTCTCCGTGATGACTTCACTTTCGATCCTAGCTCTGCAGACAACCAAAGGCTGCTTAGCAACCTAGTGGCCGAGCAAGGTACTCGTAGACGTCTCTTCGATTTATCAGATGCGCAAGGGACGAATCCTACCGAACGGATGTCCGAGCCTGCGATAGAAAAGATGGATAGCGTCTTCGAGCCAACTTCGGGAGATCTAGGGACCTCGCCAATGCTCAAACCATTTGATTATGGCGAGAGTATGAGTAAAAGGAACGGAAAGCAGCCTGCTCATCGCAAAAGCTCAGCCAATGGCACGACAAACGTACCCACATCCATTGACCTGACTCCCTCGCGTACTTCAGCAACGTCAACCTCGAGATCGAGTAGCCCCGGAGCCCTGAGACGAATAGCGCCACCAAGCCAGCGCAACACGTCTGGTGACCAGCCGGATTTCTCGGCTTTAGCGACGCATATGCGGACAGCGTCACAAATGTTAGCTCAGCTTGACGCCACGAGTGGTAAGCGACCTCGTCAAGAGGTTGCAGCCATTAGATCCAAAATCATTGCAAGTATGCAGAGCCTTGAAGAACAGAGCTTTGATCTTGACGACGGTCAAGGACCTACATTTGATCTGATTATAGCCAAAGCCAGCGCAGCAAGTGCAGCAAGCGCGGCGTCTTCAGCCCCCGAAGGTTCTGACTTAGAAGAAGAACTCGATCCAGCAAACAACTCAAATGCTGGTGCCGCTCGGATGGAGAACGACGCGATGACGGGCGGAGTGCAGAGGAAAGGGGACCGCGACGATCCTAGCGCTGCAGTATTCGGGGAAGCGTGGAACATGAAGAAGGAGCGCATACGCAAGACGTCGCCTTACGGATGGATGAAAAATTGGGATTTGGTCAGTGTCATCGTCAAGACCGGGGCTGATCTACGGCAAGAAGCCTTTGCCTGCCAACTCATTCAGGTTTGTCACAAAATCTGGGTTGATGCCGGTGTTCCTGTGTGGGTGAAGCTCATGCGAATATTGGTTACTGGGGAGTCTTCAGGCCTTGTCGAGACGATTACTAATGGCGTCTCTCTGCATTCGCTGAAGAGGAGCCTAACCCTGGCATCGATCGAGTCGGGAGTTAATCCTCGACGTCGATTCGCAACATTGAAGGATCACTGGGTCAAAACCTTTGGTAAACCGGGAAGTGAGCCGTATAAAGCGGCTGTTGACGCCTTCAAGCGTTCCCTTGCAGCATACAGCATCATCTCTTATATATTACAGTTGAAGGATCGACACAACGGCAACGTGCTTATTGACAACGAGGGTCATATCATCCATATCGACTTTGGATTTATGCTTTCGAACTCGCCTGGCTCAGTTGGATTCGAAGCAGCCCCTTTTAAGCTGACTTGGGAGTACGTGGATGTGTTGGGTGGAGTTGATTCTCCCGATTTCGAAGAATTCAAAACACTGTGCAAGCAGGCTTTCCAAGGTGATTCCAGTACATTGGAGATTTTTCAGGATTTTATGTATCTAATACTTTCCAGCTTTACGTCGATCGGCAGACAACATTGTCGACCTAGTCAGCATGATGGGACGAGATTCGAAAATGCCCTGTTTCGCGGCCGGCGTGACACAAGCAACAGCAACCCTACGGCAGCGCTTCCAATTGCATCTAAGTGCTGATGGTGCCGAGAACTTTGTGGAGACAGACCTCATCGCAAAGTCTCTTGGCAGTTATTATACACGACTGTAAATCTCACCCTTTCCTTCCCTCGAAGTCAATATTTATGCTAATACTGGGTAGTTATGACACTTTCCAGTACCGAACCCAGGGTATATATTAGGCGCTTAGACGAAAAGGCCCATCTATTATGGCTTCAGGGAGTTGATAGCATTGCGGCATTTGGGCGGCGTTGTAGGCGATAGACTTGGGTTTGGACTAACCTCCGCCAAGGAAACAGCTATATATTTGAATGACTAGATCTCAGTGATGATATGGTACCGACCTAGGCTCTGAGTACAGATGAACCGTTGCTGAGGCTTTTGATGACCATTAGCATTCCTTGTGGATACAAGGAGGAAGTGGAGAGGCGAGGAGCGGGAAAGTATCAGGTAGGGTGTTCCCTTCAGGGGCGATGCTCTACGAAGGTACCTTACATATCCCAATCCTGAACTCAAACCGGCTCACATTTATATCTTATATACCTCCTACCTAGCGAGTTGGATCTTGTCGATATCTTGAAATTTCAATATAAGCCACCTTCACAAACATTGTGATTATTTCCCTACCTAAGGTACCTACCTATTCTTCTCCCGACATGAATTAATGTGCCAAACTTAATATTGACTACATGATCTTGATAATTCGTAGAGCTTACGCTCCAATCTCATAAGCCATTCCATACTCGCACGCGATTAAGTCGATGATATGAGGTACATGAATCATTTCTCGAAATGCGGCCAACTATCAGATACAGATACTTCATGTCTAAGCGCAACTCTATCAAGCAGAACTCCACTTTTCCTCATGAGCGCAGACTGAGGGAGTGAAGTTTTCTTGACTAAGGTAACCGATGATATGTACATTCATGTCCCAAAAGGAGCACTTTGCATATACCAAACAGGTGGTTACTAGCTCAGTCCGAGAATGACGGTGTATATAAAGTTCCTCCGTGAGAATAGATATTTAAGAACCTACCTAGGCGAGTACGTGTCGACGAATCCCAGTCTCGGACATATTCAGTCATGTTCCAATCAATGGCCAGATATATTTGTAAGCTATACAAATGATACGTG
Organism: Hypoxylon sp. FL0543; assembly: GCA_022578575.1. Taxonomy (NCBI): domain Eukaryota; kingdom Fungi; phylum Ascomycota; class Sordariomycetes; order Xylariales; family Hypoxylaceae; genus Hypoxylon; species Hypoxylon sp. FL0543. The sequence continues at coordinate 1,535,676 of MU393989.1, read as the reverse complement.
CCAAGACAGTTACTGATTCTGGGGACCTTGATGGATAGGTACCTTGGTGGACACCGGATATTAGAGGTCTTATGCATACAAGTAGGTTCCTATGCAGGGATACACAGATATATAAGGATACCACGCCACAGATACCATGGTATAAGACCTCCTTCACCTTTGTGACTCCCTTTTGATCTTTCTCCTTTGCTCTCTCGTACCTTGCATCCGGAGGTCTACGCCCACCACCCGCGCGTATGGTAAAACAGGCGCCTCAATTTGTCTCTCCATAATCCCACAACCCCCTTTTTCTCTAAGCTCTAACACCGTTCATTTGAGAGCCCCCGACTTTTTAGCCGTGTACACGGCGATGAGATCCATCAGCGGCGGGGAGAGGCAGTCGTACGTCTCGAGGCCGATCTGGTGGAACCTGTCGCGGACCTCGCCCATGCGGGCCGGGTCGAAGCCCTGCTCGATGATGCTGCTGACGAAGGCGGCGAACTGGGGCTCCTGCCAGCCGTCCTGGGGGCTGAGCTCGGGGTGGACGAAGTCGAGGCCCTTGAAGGGGTGGTCGACCTCGATGCGGCCGTAGAGGTGGGCGCCGCACTCGGAGCACGCGTGGCGCTGGATCGCGGCGCTGGGGTCGACGACGCGCAGCTTGTGCCCGTTGGCCGTCACGGCGAGCTTGTCGCGCGGCACGACGCCCACGACGCTGAAGAGCGCGCCGGCCGGCTTCCAGCACTTGGAGCAGCCGCAGGCGTGGTTGTGCGCCACGTTGGAGGCCAGCGTCACCTCGACGGGGTCGCTCGCGCACTTGCAGTACAGCGTGCCGCCGGCGTGGTCGGGGTTGCCTTTGACGATGCCGTTGTCGAGAAGCGGGTGTAGGGAAACCATGCTCGTCTGCTTTGTCTTGGATCTGGCTGAAGTTGTGGACGTTTGCTGTTTAATATCTTTCACGTAACCGTACGGGTTTTAACAGTTGACTCTCCAACCGAACAAGACGAGGGGTAAGCCGCCCTTATATGGAACGGGGAAATCCACGACGACAGACAGGGGCCATACGTACTCCAGGTGCCACGAAGAACGGGCGGACATACCCAGATCTCCGAAACAGGCAACGCAGCTCTGGGTGGTGGAAGAGGGGAGACGGTAGATCATCTTACGAAAGCATCCAGGGAGAGCAATGGCGTGCTCTCGCAAAGGGCCAGGGCACGGCGTCGCTCTGCATGAAAGGCGCAGCGAATTGATATAGCCGGCTGCGCAACACGCCGACGCCATGTCCCACAGGGGCGGCAGATGGGACGGCTTACATAGACGCTGCGAATATGTCGGAGATAAGTCGGCATGGTGAGGAGAGGACGATGATGGCTCTTTGGAGGTCACCTCGGTCAACCTTGCACTCCCGCCCGGCAAATATGTAATTGGCGCTTGGCCTGGCTCAGGGGCAGCGACTCGGCTATTAGCTAATCGTGGGAAGGATTTGATGAATCCTGGTTGTCTTGGGCGACGACTACAATCGCGACAGAGCCGCATTTTTGGAATTATGCAAACATTTCTATATGCTGTAGTTCTACACTGCTCTTTTCAGGCGAAACAACGAACGTGGGCGCTTAATAGGAGTTTCTTGAATCGGTACCTAAACTAAGATTCATCCAATTCTCTGCCAATGGCCGACCCGCTGGAATACGTAGGGGGTGATCAAGATTCAAGGGGAAAAAGTCAAAATGAAGGGCATTGATATTGACGGCACGTGCAAAAAGGGGCTTCTGGAGTAGCATCTGATAGAAGTTATATATGAGGCAACGCAAATATAAACAGTTAACCCGCCACTTGCTCAACGAAATTAGAGAAGATATGGGTGTCTAGAAGACTATGAAATTCGGTAGCCAGACACTTCAATATTCCTTACCTTGGGAAATCAGCGCTTACATTTCATATGCGTTAGGTTAGAAACAGTACGTACGGCACATATTCGAAGAGGTGCACTTGTACAATTTGCTAGCTATGCAATGAAGCTAACACGAATAAGACAGTAGGTACAGATCCAAAAGAGACAACAGCACCAAGGAAAACCGCAGAGGGTAGAACAGTACACACCAGCAATCTACTTTTCACATCTCGCTCACCCTGCCCGCCTCTTCTCACCTCTACCTACCTCCTCATCCCGCACACATCCATACCTAAGCGAAAAAAAAAATATCTCATCGCGCTCTAGGCAAGGAAACGACAGTGTGGAGTATAAAGCGAGAAGATAACAAGTGATCGAAGCAGGATACACTTTTATCTAGTCTCAAGCCCTGCATCGAGGTAAGAACCAACTAACAGCTCGAACACCACAACAGGAAAACGCGGTCTGGGGGGTACAGTTCATACAGTCATGAAGCGAAGTGAAGAAAAAGAAGAAAGAAAGAAAGGATAACCCCGTCTTCTTTCCGTCCCATCCCATCCCATCCCATCCCATCTGTGAGCTAACCTAATCCAAGCCCTGATGCTGCTGCTGCTGCGGCGGCGCCAGAGTCTCGACTTCGACCTCGAACCTGGGTATGCCGCCCGCGCTTAGCACGTTGAACAGCTTGGTCAGGTCGTCGCCGCGGTACGCGCTCATGTCGTACGCCTCGCCGGGCCCGAAGATGGCCCGTCGCACGCACCCCCGCAGGCCCCAGCGCACATCCGCCGCGGCCGAGGACACCGACGACCCGCTCTTATCGAAGGCCGCCGCGTGCGTCCGCACGTACCCCACCGCCATGTCCTGCAGCGCGCGGATGCTCGCCCGGCTGCTCTCCAGGATCCGCTGCTCGCCGTGGCCCAGCCATCGGATGGTCAGCCGCACGTCGTACAGCCGCGGCGCCTGCGCGTGGCTCAGGTTGGGGTTGGGGTTGGGGTGAGGGGGGCTGGTCGGCGGCTTGGCGTTATGATGGTGGTTGAGGCTGAGGTTGGGCGCGCTCGCCTTGTAATGTAGCGACGAGCCGGCGTTCGTTCGTATGGGACCGGCGGGACCTGCTGGCCCCGCCATCGCGGATGCGGATACCGCATGCGTTACGGGCACGACGGACGGGAGAGGCGCGGGCATGGGCTGCCTGGGGGACATGGGCTGTCTGGGGGACGGTTGTACGCAGTAGTGCGGCCCAGGCTGAGACTGTGGTCCCGATATAGTCATGCTGCGCATAGGAGGTGGCGGCATAGGGGTTCCGATCATGCCCGGCGGCGGCGGCGGCACTCGATACGAAGCGCTAGCTGAGGGGGACGAGTGTATGGGGCTAACGACTCTGACACGAGGGGGCGGAGGCAGCTGCTCCTCGTCGTCGGAATCATCGGCTCCGTTGATTGGGAATCTCGAGCTGAACTCCCGAGCCTGTTTGCCGCCTGCAGGTGGCTTGCTGCGGCGTTTGATAACGCTGATGCATTTCTCGTTCCTGCCAGCCTCACGGCGGCCTGCGTGGGGTTCGGCCGATGAGGCTGGCGTCATGGCTGCCTCGTCGTCCGAGCTACCCCAATAGGATAAGGCAACAGTGGAGGACGCGGAACGACCGGAGACGACGGATGCTGAATCCTCATCCTCATCGTTCTCTCCGTCCTTATCATCTTCGTCCTCAAGCTTAGTCTTCTTGAGGTCTGGTGGGTACGCGAACCCATTGGTAGTAGTATACTGGTGGGCTGCTTCGCACGATTTGGTGTGTAATGATTCGATGGCCTTCCAGGCCTCATTACAGGGGTCCGAAGCGAGAAGTACGTCGCGGGAGTCCTCATTGGATCGCACTGCATAAGCTTTATAGTCCCCCAGGGGATCCTTAGTGGTGATCACAGATACGATGTCATATTTAGCTATGAAGAACTCGCAGTTGTCTGCTCGGTACAGTAGAGTTAGCAGGGTCTGTAAGGAGCCGGAGACGACCTGTAGGATACTTGCCTATTATCTGACTCCTGGAATCGAACCTTACGGGAATAAGCGCCATGCTGGCTTCTGGATGACAACGAGGAGAGGCTCGGATGGAGAACTGTTCGGGGAGGCGTACAAGCATTGATCGAGATCCGGGAGGGGATAATCTCTTACTCTCAAGGACAGGAGTTGACTTATCAGAGAGGAGACATTATATACACTTGTGACGGAAGACAAGCTCCCCACGTGAGAGCCTGCACGTAACCATGCTCTGCGATTGTGATTACCTGGGTACTTCATGCAACGTCAAAGAGTGAGGCGCACCCGAGCAGGTAGGTATTCAAGATCCGTCGACACTTGTCTTGGCCCGAGGGTTGAATGGATCTTAGCTCTACTGTCGACCGCGACGCCGCGGGGGGCAGTTGACTATGAAGGACCCGATCCTCTCCGACATGTCTGTAAGTCGAGTCCAAGACATTTGTCTTTGCTATACGTCAATGGCTGCAATGGCGAACCAACGGTTGTATCGACAGGTAGGTACACAATACTTCGTTGTCGCCCTCCACATACATTGATGTAGGTAAGGGTCTCGGCCATGGCGGCCGGTCCTAGCACATGCTGAGGAAGGTCGCACACGAGGCAGTGGACACCACACCATTTTCTTTCTACCGGCAGCCACGGTTACCGACTCTGAGGTCATACTAATGAGGTGCATAACTGTTGGCTGCAAACAATGAAGCGTTTGGAAACGCGCGGGAAGAGATGGACCCTGAGAAAAAGAGTAGTTTGGGTGCCCAATTTTCGCCACTACTACCTACCTACCTAACCTATAGCGCCCTCCCTCGGGCCGCCCATACCCAAGAGATTACGAATCTTCGTCGCCCCGGGATCACAACTTTGTGAAAGGCAATAATACCCCGGAGAGAACATGATGCTCATGCCCATGTGGGAGCCCCCTCCCCGTTCGAGCCCGGACGCTAAGTCGTAAGTGAGCAGGAAAGAAAATAAACGTCGGGCTGATCTGAGAAGAATCCTGGGCCAATGAAAAACAGGGCGGACAACATGTAATGGTTGGGCTCTAGAATGTTGGGATTTGCAGCGACCTTCTACAAAGACGATGGATTAAAAAGGTCCATTACAACGCATTCAGCTCGTGTAATGATACCAATCGGAACGTGAGAGAATTATTCCTCTTTTTCTTCTTTTTCTTTTCAAGAGGGAAGGGATCCCTAGGTTATATAGGACGTGCGACAGTGCGAGTAGTGCCTGTTTAAGGGTCAGAATTTAGCCAGTCTCTTATTTCCCTCGTTGTCATTTTCGTCGATTTGCTAGGCTAATTCAAGGCGGATACAAAGGTTGGCTAGACCATTCATATTTTCGGCTTTCAGATTAAGTGCCTAACTTGGGAAATCTATTCGTCCAGGCTGCGTATTGCAAGGCTGCAGGTTGGACTGGTGCTCTGGGCTCCTGCTATTGGCCATGACGTGCCGAGATTCGCCTCCTGTAGTGAAACAATCAACACAAGAGAAAAGATCTGCGTCGAAACTCCAGCTTCTTCTTTACCTGCCCCCCCAATTGGGCATATGGGGATACTGCTTCAAGGGTGACAGTGAGTAACATCAAGATTCGCCGAGAGCCCGCCACGACAACGACAATGCTGACTGTACCCCGGTTGGTGAGACCTTGCACGAATAACTGAATCCAATCGCCCTGCTTCTAAGCCAAGATGCCCAGTAGACAGTAGCACCGCATTTTATAGATTCCTTCATGGGATACATCTTGCGATAGCGAGTATTCAGGCGCGCCACGCCGTCAACCCCATCCTACCTACCCGACAACTGACAATCGCTCAAGCCGTGCCTTCACCGCATCTACCAAGGCTGTCTCACGTTCGATAAGTCCCTTGACTTGGTTGATCTTTGCTTTTCGGAGCTCCGACGGTATGCGCAAGTCAGTTGTCGGCGTATTCGACGACTCTTCTCCTTCACCACTTGTCGCGCCTAGCTTCTCCGCTTCTTCCACTAGCTCGTCCCTTAGTTGTTTGACCTCTTCATACCTCTTCCTAGTCTGCTTCAGCCGGGTCGGTCCATCTGCCGGTGTTGTGGGTCCAAACAAGTTGGCCTCGAGAGCCTTAACCTCTTTGACCCAAGCCTTCTCCTTGTCACTTAACTCGCGACTGGTCGCCTTGCTGACGATCTTCCTCATCTTCTCCAACCGTCGGCTGAGAGCCTCTCCCTTCTCCTTCGCGTTTTGTATTCGCCTCTCCATTGCGGCGTTGCTCGATTCTGGCTCCCCCTCCTCATCTTGGTCTTCACCCGTGATAGCTTCGACTCTAGCCTTGACCTCGTTTGCCTTGGTAACTTGCTGTTTCAGTTCTGATTGGAGCTGAACACACCGTTGAAACACCTCGGCGGCCGCTAAGCCAAGTCTATACGTTTCGTCACTGAGGATCTTATGCGCTTCTGTGAAGAGCTGCAGAGTTAGCGGCGAGAGTCGAACTTCCTGGTTGACAACTGTCTTGTGACGACCGGTGCGGAGTCGATTGAGCAGGTCTGGTAGTACCGAGCTCTCATCGAAGGCGTGTGACGGTTGGAAGACGGGACGGGGTTCATAGAAATCCAATGGTTGCACTTCCGCATCCTTATCAAAAGAGGGCGAGGCGGACCGGACTGGGGCGAAGTCGTCCTCCGGCATATCAAATGTTAGGGCGATCGGGTCGAATGGCGTTGCAGATAACAGGAAGTAGCCTAGATCGGGATCACGAATCGCCACCGAGGCTGCCAGGGGAAGCTGCGAGTCCCCTTGAGCCGTATTCGTATAGAGCCGTTCCCTAGTTGAATTCTGTCCGCTGACCAGCAGATCAATTCTAAATTCGGATCCGGCTTGTGAATCGCCCTGTAGTTCGCTTTCCAGGCGGAACACCCATGGCGATAGGGAGATGTGTGTAATGCTAGAGGGATGGGTGATGTAGAAAGAATACCTCGAAGTAACGTCTGGGCTGAACATTGGCCAGGCGTTTTCGGTGACTTCTAGAGAACTCAAAATATCCATGCTCTGGAATGTCAACAAAGATTGCGATTCAGTCAGACGTCCCATCGCTTTTGACTTGTTTCGAGGAGGAAGCCATTGAGCTTGAACTCCGTCCAAGTCTAGACATACGCGTAGCTGGCCGCTAGATGAGAGTAAGCAGATGATGGAGAGGGAGAGACCTTCTCCTTCGACGTCCTCCATATCGAGATCCTCATCTTCTCCCATCATCAATTCGTCCGTGTCGAGCTTCTGCCCGATGGCAAAAATATCTGTCAACTCCGTGTCCAAATCATCTTCACTCTCAGGACTCAATTCTAGATCGAAAGGTCCCTGTAAGCGAGGAACTACACCAGGCCTCGTAGGACGCGTGAAAATCTCAGTAGGTGGCTCTCCAGGGGGACCTTCAATAACTCTAGGTTCTTGATTGTCGAGGTCTGACATCCAATCTAACTGCTGCTGTGCTAGCAGCTTCGCCTGCTCAGAGACATTCGGGTCATCCTCGAGCGCGGCCAGGTTTCCGACAATTGAGATAGAGAGGGAGGGGATGAGTGTAGGCGGAGGAGCCCAGTGCGTCGGTAGCAAAGGGCATAATGCGTATACATCCCCTTCTCTCATTGCAATCCAAAGGGTCATTGGCGACCATCCTCCAGAACCTCTACCAGCAAAACATGCAGCGGCCACTTCCATCTCAAAAGAGTCAGGAGAAAATCCTTTATTCGTCATGTCGGGCGAAGCAGCGAAGTTCTGGTCTAAAGACGTCCCATCTGCAAGCTTTTGCAAGTCAATGGTAAGGGAAGGGGAATCGAAGGTCCATCGGTCTTTCTGGGATAATTCCCAGACTCTTACGACGGCGTCCTTAGTGACGGTGACTAGAGCAGAGCCATTAACTCCCAGTGGATGCCATATAGCCGAGGCGATCGACGAGCGATCCATAACGTGTATCGTCGGGCCCAATGTCCATGACTTCGGCTTGACGGCGTCAAGGCTAGGTGCCGTGAGGTGGGAAGAATCGGGCAACAAAATGATGCGCACAGTATGGGTAGTTACAACTGCCATGAAGTCTGCGTACGGCGAGATTACGAGCTGTTGAATATCGCTTCCGACGGAGGTTTTGATGGTCTAAAGGGTTTAGCTATCCGCCAAAGTAATGAGGGGCGGTAAGATGAGAGACGACTTACTCGGAAACCCTCCGCACAGCCCGTCTCTATTGATTCTCTGAGCAGCTCATCATCCCCAGAGCTACTTGAACCCTCTCGTTTGACCCGGAAACCGCCTCGAGCTTCGGCTTGCTTCTCCTCCCATCGCTCTTTCAGGTAGACGAGATCAGCCCATCGGATTTCCTTTCCGACGGCAATGAACACCTCAGTACCTCGGCGCGCAATAGTTCGTCGCGGACCAAGTCTAGCGATGGCTTTGGAGGTATAGGACGGTGTATTATGGGCATCGTTTGCGTTGGGTGCAAAGAGATCGTGGCCGGGCGAAGGCGGCAACAGCCAGGCCGGGGTGTAGCTCTTTATCTTGGGCATCTTTCAAGGTTCGGTGTGTTCGGTGAGTTCGGTCAGAGCGATGTGTCGTGTCATTAGCAGAATTGCATTTCTGCCTAAGATGCAAAAATTGAGATGGACTAGCGTTGTTTAGATGTGAAGGGATGCGCCGCTGCTGTCTTCGGTTGGAGTAGAATTGCGGTAGCAGGAAGAAGATCTCGATGTGTGTTATTTTTCATTCGCCCTGCCAAGCTACTGGTGGCATGTCCAGCTTCCAAGCTAAGGGAGACACAAATAAGGTAGTGGCTAAAGAGTGAGTACCTTGGCGCCGGGTGTGGTTGGGAATTTCGGGGTGTAGCCAAAGAAACTGTACTTATTTTGGTACAGAAATGACAGGATTGATCAAAAACGGGCGTGCAGGCGCGATCTGACACGGTACATGGTACAAGCAAACGCGGGCAGGGGTGCAGGGGGAGCTCGCTTTAGCTCCTGCACCTTGGACAAATCATAACCTTGGCGGTAAAAGGAAAGGCGGACCCAGTATTCAGCCTTCTCCATTGGATTCACTCACGCTTGACCTTCACTTCTCACTTTCAGCCTTCTCTGTCCATACGCGACAACGTCATATTGGTGTTCTTTCCACCTACAGAGAAGATCCAACATCAAGATGCCAGCGGCAACACGATCCACAGTCGACCGGCTGGACCGCCCTAGTGCGTATTACACCAGCCGAGTAAGTTATCTCACTTTTACTATTAGCCTACCGTGGGCTCTGCTCGAACTGACACTTAGGCGGGATAGAACAAGCGCAGACGAACAGATCATAGTCGGGAGAACAAAGATGGTGACGCTGAAGGGGCCAATGCCCAAGTAGAAGAAGCACCAGAGGATCCTCTGAAGAATGCCACGACTCTGTATGTCGGCAACCTGTAAGTTCACCTGAGCATCCTTTGATTTCCCTTGAGCTATAAATATTGATATTGTCGTTTATAAGATCCTTCTACACAACTGAAGAGCAAGTTTATGAGCTGTTCTCTAAGTGTGGTGAAATCAAGCGTCTCGTCATGGGGTTGGACCGATTTCATAAGACCCCTTGTGGCTTTTGTTTTGTCGAGTACTACACCCACCAGGATGCTCTCGATTGCATGAAATACATAGGCGGTACCAAGCTCGATGAGCGAATTATCCGCACGGATCTAGATCCGGGCTTCGAGGAGGGCCGTCAGTATGGTCGAGGCAAATCTGGTGGCCAGGTACGAGACGAGTACCGGGACGATTACGATGAGGGTAGAGGAGGTCTGGGCAGGGCCATTCAGTCGGAACGAGAACGCGATTCCCTGAGGAATCGAGAACGAGATCACACCACCGAGGAGGATTACGGACGCCTTAGATAGGCCTTTGACTAGTAGGTCGGTTGATTGATACCCTGGATGAGACTAGCTTTTATGAATTCGCATGGTTATAAGCAGGTCTATGGAATACGGTGTTATTCATTTCGTGGCAATTCGACCACCTGTATCGTTCTCATCCACCCATGAAGATAAAACGTTCATATGATTCTCTGGCTTAAGTACAATAGTATACAGCCCGTTAGACTTTCATTTGCAGTCCGAGGTCGTCGTCGCGTTGAGGAAATGGTCCTCCGTGGGAAAGGACCCTGCTCGCTATCCCTCCAATCTGGACAATAGTCTACGCCCACAGAAAAACGCAGGCGTGTAATTCGTTGTTCATCGCGGAGTATACCTTGGATTCTTAGTATCCGGGCGGGTTCAGTCTTTGCGATACTCTCGTCCATTTTGGAAGCTCTGTTTCTGGTGGTAAGCATCTCCACATAGCAGGATATTAAGTCGTAGGAGAGCAGCAAGGAGCTTCAACTTACTGTGTATGCCCTTTCTGTACCGCTTTTCTTTCCTGTCAAACATTGTGTATTTGTCCTTTGGCAGCATCTCGGCCTCGGTAGGCATTGTCTCCTTCCATGTTTCGAGGGCTTTGAGTGTCTCGCCCTTCTTCGCCAATGCGCTGTCTAGAGTCGCTACTACCGCATCGACGTGTCGAAGTCGTCTTCGCTGTCGCGCTTTCTGGAACCGCGAGAGGCGCCAGGGCGTCTTCCTGCAAAGGCCTCGGTGTTAGCTGGACTATACGGGGAAATAGAACGCGCAAAGATTCTCGGCCGTCCCAGGAACGGCGGTATGCTAGATTTTCCTGGTATTCACATACCATAATAGACCGCTGAAGAGCGTGTTCGTCGCTCTGAATGCGCCGAACATTGTGTGTGATGCTTTGCTCGACAATTACGTGGTATGGAGCATATCCGACAGCGTTTAAGGTAGAAAAGTTCAGCGAGCCGAACTGAGAGTGCACGGGCCATCTCTACATGACTTGTCCGAGAGCCCCACGAATAGTCCCCACTTCCATCAATTCGCTTTACATACCACATAGCACATTATCTTATCTCAGGTAAGGTACCCGCCTAATGTATTCCGTACGTTAGGTCCACCATTGAAGCTGTCAAGACATACATACATGTATGAGCTTCAATTCAACGCGCAGAAACAAATGATCGACAGATAGCCACGAAAAGATGTCGTACTATTTCGCCATCGTCGGCACGCAAGACAACCCGCTCTTCGAGTACGAGTTCGGGACATCGAAGCAGGGCGGCGACGGCCAGCCGCGCTTCAGCGAGCAGGCCCGACACATGAACCAATTCATCGTACACAGCAGCCTCGACATCGTAGAAGAGGTCCAATGGGGAACCGGTCAGATGTAAGTTAGCACCGCGTGCAGCCAAATATCAAGTCAATTCAAAGGTCGCGAAGGAGTACAACTTCCAGCGAGTGTCATACTATACCACAGGAATCTCTGTGCTGATTCGTGCTTATAAAAAGGTATCTCAAGTGCATTGACAAGTTCTTCAACAATTACGTGTCATGCTTCGTGACCGGCGGCAACGTCAAGTTCCTTTTACTACACCAGCCGACTACGCCCGTATCGACCACATCGACGCGCTCCTCCACATCTATCGGTGCCAATCCCACGAGTCCGCAGACAGAGGAGGCCATTAAGAACTTCATGCTCGAGGTCTACGAGAATTGGGTCAAGACCATCATGAGTCCCTTCTACAGGGTCAACATGGAGGTGCGCAGCCCCGTGTTCAGGCAGAGGGTTGCTGCAGCTGGGAGGAAATATCTTTGATCTACAAAGAGTGCGAGATGAATGTCTTCAGTTGGACTTTAGTGGCGTTCGGAGTTATGGGAAGCAGCAATCACACCTGATACGCGTCACTATTCTTCCTAGGCATTGTTAGACAATTGCATCACATTAATCTGGTTATTCACGCGACATGGATAGAGTTACGGTCAGATCACATGCAAAACAGAACGAGAGGTTTGTTGATAGCAAGGCGAGACGCGATGCAAGTGTATTTAGATGCAGCAGCAATTCATAGGCCGTCTGTCCTCAGACGCCGTCTCTCAAAAGTCATCGCGTAGACCGTGAACCGTAACGTAAAACCACCAACGCCAGTGTCAGAATGTGTGTATCATGCCAAACCCTAATGTCACATGCCTTCCAAAGTCCTTCGCGATGCTCCCCATTACTTTGCCCTGCGCCGCTCCCTGCTGGGTTTCTATGCTAGAGGGTATGGTAGACGGCCTTGGGCAAGCTGGCGGAAGCAACAGCTTAACCACCGAAACCGTACAGGGTACGGCCCTGTCGCTTCAGAGCGTAGACAACGTCGAGGGAGGTGACGGTCTTGCGCTTGGCGTGCTCGGTGTAGGTGACGGCATCACGGATGACACCCTCGAGGAAGGACTTGAGGACACCACGAGTCTCTTCGTAGATCACTGCACGAGTGGTCAACAACTATTTACGTTTTAATAGATGCGATGATTACTTACTGGCTGAGATACGCTTGACACCACCACGACGAGCGAGACGTCGAATGGCGGGCTTGGTGATACCCTGGATGTTGTCACGAAGAATCTTACGGTGGCGCTTGGCACCGCCCTTGCCGAGACCCTTTCCGCCCTTGCCGCCTATGAGATGGATGTCAGTACAGTGATAAAGAGACGTGCCAATGTTCAAGTGAATATCAGATAATGATGAGGTCGACGTCGCGTCGTGGTAGCTGGTACTGGTTGAGACGCGTGATGAAGCCATCACCAAACTCAGACTACCAATGGTCGGCGACAGGACCACTAAGCAAGGCGACAAGATGGTGAAACTGAATAGAGGGATGCACTTACGTCCAGTCATCTTGTCTGAGGTTTAGTGATGTTTTGACGTTGTTTTGGTGATGGAAAGGGATAGATTGATGGTTGATGTTGATGACGAATTGTGTAGACGTCGGTGGTTGTTGATGTTGGATAAATCAGGAAACAGAGAAGAATTGCGAGAAGCGGACGAGAGGATGGGGGCTTTTATGTGGGATAAGGAGGGGCGTTACTGATTTGAATTGCGGGAAGGTACTAGTCTAAATTTGGGGGTGCATCAGCCCGGGTGAATTTTTAAAACAAAATAATAATGCGTTCTGTTGCTGTCTGATTTTCAGTGTTATTTGGGGGCATCGAAAATGCGATTATTTCGCACTGCTTTTGCGCTTAGGTTGTTCGCTTTCCCCTTTGGGCGAATTCCTCTGATTTTGATGGGCCCTTGCAAGAGGGTCCGTGCACTGCTCCCTCCCGCCTGCCCGCGTCCGCCTGGCGTTTGCATCCGGAGAATAATGGCGGCGACTTTCACACGTGACTCAGCTGTTGCTGGGTGAAACACCCATGCAGCCATGATGGAGTACCTAGGTACCTAATCCGTCACAGGTGTAATTCTGCATGAATTCGAGACGTCACGTATAATAATTGCGAGGAGCATGTCTTATAACCCCTAGCAGAAGGTTCCTTTGGCAACGCCTGCACGGCAAGCATATACTATTATGTTCGTAGCTTGCCCCTTGTGAACGAGGAGCACCCGACCATCATTCAACTAATCGGCATGCTCATAAAACGCATTACTAGTATACACTTTTATCACCATGCACTCCCTTGCTGCATACTCGTACGCAAGGCCCCCGTGTTCCCTGGCAATCGGGTACACTATAAGCCACACGAATTTCCCCAAACGCCGATGCAAATGCCTGTCCTGGCCGCGTAATGCCAAATACCGACAGGGCTGGCATGTACGAGGCCATATCCTCAGTCGACTACCCCCGAATTTGTTGAACAGACGCCTTGGGGAATCCCGAAGCCCAGCCAAAACCCCCTATGTCGTTCAATCAAGGCAATAAAAACAATCCGCTACCAATAATATCAGGTCCTCTGTCGTGTCCTATTTCATGCCATCATAGAATCGTCAAAGCTATCATCATCCTCAAGGCTCTCGATGGCTTCTTTGATTTGCTGGCTCGCCTAGTGAGTTCAGTTAATAAGACGGTTTCCAAATGTTGAAGCATTAAACTAACCTTCGGGTCTAGATTCAGTGCAATTGTGAAATGTCGCACAGCCGAGCCTTTATCATTGAGAGTCTTGTACAACTTTCCTAGTAGGAAGTGTACCGTAGCTTCATCAGGAGCGAGAGTCTTCAGAATCTCAAGCTCCTTCTGGGCTTCGTCGAGTTGATTTAGAGCCAATAGCGCCCTAGCCTTTTTGTAGCGAGTTTGCGCCGCGTGTGGGGCAAGCTGAGTAGCTTTGGTAAAATACTGAAGAGCCTTGACGATCTGTCGTTGTTTCTCGAGAACGTTGCCAATGCAGCAGATCAAGACGGCATTCGTAGGATTTATGACGGATGCTGAGTGGAAGTGTATGTAAGCTTTGTCGTAGTTGCCGAGTTTTTCGTACACCTTGCCGATACCATAGTACGCGTTGTAATGCCGCCGGTCGGCTGATATTGCTTGGCGATACGCGGTAAGAGCCTTCTCATACTCCTCGTTCGAAACGTGTTCGTGGCCCTGGAGGGTGAATGCATAGGCAAACTTAGGGTTTAGTTGAGTCGCACGCTTGAAGCACCGCAAGGCTTGCTCGTGATCTCGGGCGAGTGACCAAGCGTTCCCAAGCGCACACCAGGCCTGGGGAGAGTGCCATGAGAGATCGACGAGTTCATGAGCAAGGAAAGACAGATCCGTCTCTCTTTTGAGGAACCACAAAATCGTCGAGTAGACTTCCATATCTTCAAGACGAGTAGGGGCCTTGATACGAAGCCTCCTGTAGTACTTTTCCGCCTCTGCGTATTCTGCCTGCTCATAATATGCCCGTCCCATTTGTGAGAGCACCCACGGCGTATCCTGATGTGCCCGTGGCAGGGAAATATAGGAGGCTAGAGCTTCAGCACACCGATACTGCGATAGTGCGAAATATCCAGAGCCGAATTTCTTCAGTAACTCTAGGAGATATTTCAGCGCCTCTTCGACCTTGGCGGACTCTGGCTCTGCTGGCCTGACAACCGGAGGTTGAGGGTGGAGTTCCTTAACACGTGGAGCCTCGGCATGGTCCACGTCCATGCCATTTTCTTCCAAGGGCTTTCTGTTTCCACTAACAGCTCTGCCTACATTGGAACCGCTTGAGTTGGGCCGCACGATCCTTGATACTTGGGGTCTAGCCTTTTTCAATTCTCGTGAGGCACCAACAGTTGACGCTCCGGTGTTGGCTTTTGCATTTGCGCCTCGAAACATATTCAACCTTGCACTTCTTCTTTGTGGAGCCCCAGGTTCTTCCGACGGCGGCCTGGGTTGGACGGGGTGGCCCGATACCGTCCTCTTCCTCTCTGTCCCAGAGACACCTGAAGCAGTTGGCCTAAGAAGGGTAGGGTTCGACTCCGATAAGGGATCTTCTTGGGATCTGTCTTGTAATTTCTGAGCTCTCCTGGTGCCTGTCCTATAACCCATCTTCGAAGGAACATCCGTGAGGTTGGACTCGATAGGCTGAACATTCCTTGTTTTCCTAGCCGGCGCTTGAGGAGGCTCCGCTGGATAATTAATCCGAGGGATGTTGGAGTCCGTGTGATTAGATGTCGGTGTTTCCACACTTTCTAACCCAGGCTCAGTAGCAGTATTCATTCTAGAACGAGCGGCGTTAATTCTAGACATGAAGTCATTCTCGCCGGAGAGGAAGTTAGCGCCCAGGAGCATCTCACTTCCGGCAGCTGGCCTTTGGGATTCAAAGGGGTCCCCGGTTGCATCGAAGCCCATTGGACGAATGGATGTCTTCTTAAGCTGGGACTCTGTCGGTATGGTTGCGCTGCTTTCTTTCTGCTCTGATAAAACCCCATTTGGGACCTCAGCGGTCACACTCTCCAGCAATGTGTCATTGAGCTTAAAGTTGTTGGCAGTTATGACCTTGGCGCCCATGTCGCACAGAGCTGTAAACGCGTCCCACATGAAGGGATTTATCTTCAGAGCCTCTTCGAAGTTGTAAATCGCCTTTGTTTTGTCGTTGTAAGCTCGGTAGAGCTTCCCAAGCAGACAAGAGATACTCGCAGCGTCTGGGTGCTGTGCTCTACTTGTTGCACTGTGCTTCCCTACGCTAGTCTTCCGCGAACATGAACTTCTAGACTTTTCTAGCGCCAGAATTCCATCTTTGTATTGTCCCAGCTCGAGGCAAGACTGAGCAAAAATGTACGCGCAAGAAAGATTGGCTCCTCGGTACCCTACCGCCTTGCTGATTTCATAAGCCGAGTGGTAATCACCGAGTCGAAAGTGGCAAAGGGCGAGAAGATATGACGAGTCGGACCGAGGGTGAGGATCGTGAGCGGCTAATCTTTCAGCGAAGAAAAGCGCATTGTCGTAAGATAAGTTATCGAGATGGTAGTAAATTATATGCCTCAACTGGCCCGCGATGGCCGAGCTAGTAGGCGGCATGTTGAGGTGTCAGGCTGTGGGTTTGATAGTATGTACCTAGGCAATTGGATTTATTAACGAAGGGCCATATGGTCGTCTCGCGATACCGGCGCAGCAATCTCTCGGAGTAGCAAACTAGTAAGGTTGGAACTGAAAGAAGGAGCTGCAGAGTAGGTTAAGACTTGTTAAAATCGTTGAGCTGCGTGCTTGCCAGGCGAGACAGCTAGCTTGCTCGGGCGGTTATTAGAATTATAGTGGATTGAATTCACAATGCCGAGAATCTAAGAAGTCGGATTGAAGAACAGCTTGCCGTTGGACTCGGGAATGCGGAGGTGCGTGTTGTCTTGTTTTCGATTGCTTCGAAGAAGCATTCTAATCACTATGGGCTTGACTTGGACCGGAAGTGTCAGAGAACACCGAGTCGGAAATCCCATCAAGAACCCATTACCGCCCGGACGAGATGTTAGGTAACAAAGTAACGGTGCTGTTCGCTAGGCTACCCAGCTCCCAGCCCATACAGCCGCGTGCCGCACTAAGACCATCTGAGGGTTCTGGAGAAAAATAAATCGAGTGTCGTGTGTCGTGGCGGAATGAAGAACGGTCAGGTTCACTTTTTCGCCTCGTCGTAGTCCGAGCTTCCTCGCGATTTGTGATGTTATGGTGAAAGGAAGTTGCTCAGCGGCTGATTGGCTGTACGCAACCTGAAGCCACCTGCCAGAGCAACAGCACGGCGCTAATACAAAGTCGTTTAGGCACATAAACAGCCCCACCTGCAACTTTTCACCTGCCATGCCGCCCGTGCCACCTCCAGCCTCGCGCGCAAGCCACTCTATTCTTTTGATGTCACTGGTTTGAACACCTAAGCTAACTCATCGTCACCATCCTTCTCCCACCGGGCATGCACAATACGGCCAAGAGGGAATACAAAAAGCATCTTATGTTCTTCTAAGAAAATAACTTCATTATAAGCCACACAGCGCGAACGTTATTCTGCAATGGCACAAAAAGCCCGCAAGGATCGAGCAAAGGCCAATGCAGCGGCTCTAGCGAATCTTCACACCGGCACTCTCATCATTAATACCCTTTTTGTGCTGTTCAACTTCATATTCAAGAAGCGTTCTATGCTCCTTTACGTTATTCTATCGATTCCCAGCTTTATCTGCGAATATGTTTTGGAGTCATCAGGACGGCCCAGATATGATCCGTCAACAAAAGCACTTCAGAATGCCGGTGAAGATCTGTCTGCGCCAGGCCTCACCGAATACATGTTTGATGTTATCTGGGTGACCTGGGCATCCGTAATACTAGTCATCCTTTTCGGCAACTGGGGTTGGCTCCTTTGGTCTGTTGTCCCTGCTTACGGAGCCTTCAAAGGCTACGGCCTTCTTGGTGCAGCTCGTGGAATGGCAGGTATACAGGGACAGCAGTCGGATAATGCTGCACCAGCAGTAGGGAACAGGAAGCAGCGACGAGCTGCTTAAAGAAGCGACATGCCTGTATCGGCCAATGCTGCACTGCAAGGAAACCCTCATAATGTCGAACTCGATGGCTGGTATCTGTATGTGCTAGCCACCTAGTTCATAAGTCTATGACAATCAAGCTCTCTAGTCCACTCATCCAAGACATCCTTCTCAACATCCCGAACAATGACGTGGATATCTGCAATGTCAAGGTCAGCAATAGCTCTGAAAGGTCTTGGCGGGCCGCGCCTAATTATGAGCTGACACAAGGGGAGAATCGGAGGCTGAGATTGAATTATACATACGTTCCAGTGCTCTTACGCTTTGCAGTGCAACCCAATTCTTGAACCACAATACTCTATCATCTCCATCTGGACCTAGTCGTTCAACGAAGAACCTCTTTACAAAATTCGCGACGCCGCTGCGGCTTTCCGGAGTCATGTCTCCAGTTTCTGGGTCTGTCTCAATCGCAGTTCTTGACCACACAACTAGATGGGTCATATTCGGGGTCAAACCATAGGGCCAATCGTTGACCAAGACTCTATAATCAGATGGGTCGTCAAATGGAATAGTCGATGCAGGTCTAAATGGAGGAGAACCCCAAGTTTTTGGTAGCCGGTTCTTGAGGAGATAGTTCGTCATGGATCCGTATTCTGCCTTGGTCTCGGCAGTCCATTTCATGTACCGTCGCAGATCGGAAGGCTTTCGCTTAAGAATGGAAAGATTATTCTCGGCTGGTGGCTAGTCTAAGCTATCTAGAATGATGAGGTGGATATAGAAACAAACATTGTCGTACCTATAATTTTCTTCATATCTTCCCAGTCATGATATTGGTATTCATCGTCTGTCAACGATAGAATCCACTTGTCTACCTCCGTTAGAGGAAATGGTGCCTCTTCGTGGGCAGTCTTGACTGGGATCTCGTTCATTTTGAGTGGGAGGATCAGGTCAAGGACAGAATATCTAATTCGTAAGTATCGGGAAGACAAAAGAAATACTGAGGTCTGTTATCATATCGACAACATTCTGAAAATGATGTATATGTAACTGTAGAAACAATACCTTAAAGAGAGGGTGTACCTAGGTATTGTGAGTCGTAACGCGGCTGCCACATATCCCTGTTTATCCTTCAGCCACGGACATTTCATCTACACTTAGCTCTATGTACCTAAGTACCTACTGATAGCTAGAGTACATGTACATGTACCGAAGTCAATTGAGCCCAGACCCGCGGCTCACTCCGGCTTGCCAAACTCAAAAGGTCCCAACCAATGCCGCACACATGGTGCCACTTTTTACAGCTCTCCCGACTTAGGAGATTAAACGCAGACCCTGGCACACTAACCTTGACTTTTTCCTTTTCCCACGCTGGACTGACTACGACTTGCGAAGCTGACAGTTCAACATTATACCTGCGTCTCCCGGATCATGCTACGGATCAGTTGCTGACAGGCAAAGTAAAACCTCAGTCGCTTCCTCCCCCACTCCTTTTATTCTTCCTCAGCTCCGCTGGAATTCGCACCACCAATCGAAGAGTAGCAACCCAAAATTCAAAATGTCATTGCCTTGGTCTTCGAAGGCCTACATAGACGGAATATATATCCCAGCCGGTTTGTTGGTTTTTGGAACATTTATTGTCAAAAGGGAATGGACACCTGCTGCCGTAATTCTCGCAATCGCTCTGGGAGCTCTTAAGTACTTCCGGTCGCGTACGTTCATGGTGGATTATCCCAAACTGAAATCGATCTAACCACGCTCAATAGTGCCCAAGAAGGTTTTAAAACCAGACGTATTCCAGGAATTCGAGCTGAAAGAGAAGACAATCATCTCTCACAATGTAGCCATGTTTGTCTACTTATCTTCCAGCTACTTCTTTGAGCGCCACTAATCATTGTAGCTACCGGTTTTCCTTGCCCTCACCGACATCCATCCTCGGCTTGCCCATCGGCCAGCACATATCCATTGGTGCCGCTATCCCGCAACCTGACGGTTCTAGCAAAGAGATTGTACGATCGTACACTCCTATTTCCGGCGACCACCAGCCTGGCTACTTCGACCTCCTAATTAAATCGTACCCTACTGGCAATATTTCCAAGCACATGGCATCGCTTGCGGTGGGCCAGACGATTCGTGTGAAGGGCCCGAAAGGTGCATTTGTCTATACCCCTAATATGGTTCGCCATTTCGGCATGGTCGCCGGGGGTACTGGTATCACGCCCATGCTCCAGATTATCAGAGCAATTATCCGAGGGCGGCCCACTGGCGACAGAACCGAGGTCGACCTGATCTTCGCGAATGTCACTGAACAAGATATCCTCTTGAAGGAAGACCTTGATGCGCTGGCGAAGGAGGATTCTGGTTTCAGAGTCCACTACGTTCTTGACAAGCCTCCGGAGGGATGGACCGGAGGTGTCGGATACGTCACGAGCGACATGATTACGGTTAGTCCCCATTTTTTTCAACTATCATTAAAGCTCGACTGCTAATACGTGATTAGAAATGGCTCCCAAAGCCTGCTGATGATGTTAAGATACTGCTCTGCGGCCCACCGCCGATGATCAGCGGACTAAAGAAAGCTACTGAGAGTCTTGGCTACAAGAAAGCTCGCCCTGTCAGCAAGTTAGAAGACCAAGTCTTTGCATTCTAGAGTGCACATAGTGGATACCTTCTTGTAAGGAAGGCTTGAGCTTTTCAACAAACTCCCTGAGGCGGCTGTTTCGCTTCGCATACGTGTGAAGCTGATATGCCACAACGAGAAATTAGACGTCCTCGTCCCCAGTTAGATGCTTGCAGCGCCTGGATGCTTAAGCCTGCTCAAAGACCTAATTATAACTGACAGAATTTCGCAATATAGGAGGCTCATATTCATATCGCAAAATGGCGTCCTAGCATTAAACTAATAATTCACTGCCTTGGATCTAATCGTAGCCTTAGCGATAAGAATCCTGCTTGCCTACCTCTGAAACGTGGACGAGTTTATATACGGTCAGCTAGCTCAATATTCAGCTTTATTCAATTCCCTTAGCTACCTAGTCAACCCGTAGCGCCGAGAGATATAAGCGCTATGCTAGCCTTCAATGCTGCACCAAAGCCTCTTTTCCCATTGTAAAATATGAGACTTGCAAAAATTAAAGTCTTCGAAGTCTGTCTCGGCCACGTCTGTGATAATTTATGTGCAAGTCTGAACGAAGAATGCTATAACACTATTTATCCTGCTGGACTTCAGATCGAGTCAAGGGCTGGGAAGCTTGGATATACCGTCACAGTAATACCAATACATACTGAGCTGCTTAGACCGTTATCTCCTCTCCGTGATACGGAGTTGGCCGAGAATTATACCGTCGTCACTAGCATTCTAATCTAGATTCAGATGGTCCGCTAGGAGAAGGACGTCTGCTTACAGGCGGGAGTAGAGGTACGGAAGGGAAATGTAGCCCACAAATTTGCCCGGGCTCTCGAAATGCAAGTCTACACGTGAACTGTGCTAACCGATACACCGGACTCCAGACCGGTGAGCACGGAAGTTCGATTCGGCGAGACAGTCTTTTACCCTCATCCCCACCGCGTATTCCGGTTAAATCATCTCTTATACCTCGTCGCCTGTCTCTTCATGGTCGACGGTTTGCTAATTAAACTATTAAGGAATCATGACGTAGCCTGACCAGATATGTGAACGTGACTAGCGTTGATTACAAGAGGGTACAGACAGTAACCTGGATTCGATGTGTCGACCATGGCAGATGATACGTCCATTGGAGGCATTCGTTATTGGTCTTCTTGGTTGATTGCGCGCAGCTAGGCATGCATCATAGGAGCTTGTTGTGATTGACATGTAGGTCAAAATTTGCCCATGCCTGTATAGTTGTCCTGCAGGGAGGATACGGTGTTGTAGTCTCTATTTGGGTTTCCCGCCACCGTCTTTCGTCGGACGGGCTCTGCCGATCTCGGGAAAGCCGCCGGTGGTGGGCAAACTCGCACCGGCATGCTATACGTGTAGCTAAACTGCAGCATTGAGAATATGTAGGTAATTTTTGTATAGCTTGTTGGCTTGCAAATTGGGTTACAGTAATGTGGTTTCACATGCAATTCTTACTGAACATGGATGTCTTCGAAATGAAGCAACTTATAGAGAATGTCGTATTTGTAGGTGTTCAAGCCTTGCAGGCATCTTATCAATAAGGCCGATCTTAAGGTCAACACAATCATGGAATGTTCAAGGAATCCTACTTTGTACCTAATCCGGGAGCCGAAGCTGCAAGTGGCGCGACTGGGGGGTTTTCTGATAAAGCCAGCTGTAAGGTATGCACGTGTACCTAAATGGTACCCCTCGATGAGCCGTGCTGGTTGGGTTATCAAACACAGCTTAGAGATGTAGGATTGAGTTGTTGATCCATGTAACTCTTATGGTTAATTCGAGTCTAATTCATCAGAACATATTATGTACATATACCTACCGAATCTACATAATGTACATAGTTCTATATTTTATTGCTTGCTTTGTTGTAGCTTTGTGGTGTGAGAATGCAATCAGTCAGATTACCTCATTACAGCATTTAGAGTTTGCCGAGGGATGATGTTATCACTTTCAAAAGGCTATTCACTATCAGCATCCTGACCCGTACCTTTGTATTGTCCGCAGGTATGCACCGAATCTTCCAGGCCCGAGTTCCAGCAGATCAAATTGGCAGTCTCCTCGCCATTTTTAAACAGTCGACCAGGCCCTCCCGGGTCGTCGGAGACCAATCCTACCAATTCTCCATGGGTCTCGGCTCCCACACCCACCATTTTCTCCACACCATTTCCCACACTTCCTTGCCATTCTTTTCAGCAAATCACTTTATTATGGTAATATTCATCTTCGATCTCGACCACTGCAATTGACGAGTGCGGCTCCAGCCTTCCTCCGCGCAGCATGGCTCATTAGAGTTTGAGAAGCACGACAGCCTTTGGACTAACTGCGGAGCTACTAGGTATAGATAACCTTGGAACTGTACACACGTGCATCAAAGTCAAAGACAAAGACAAAGACAATACAACCAAAGTACAAACGATAGCAACCCTGTGCTACGTACGCACATAGTACGCACATAGTTCAACCGCAGTCGCAGAGAAGACCAGATAAGGAAGACAGCTCCACTCTGACGGCGAAGGCAATAAACGAAGCAAGTCTCGCAAACTCTCGCTCCTCCCAAATCTGAGAGACTACTATCTCGCTGCATGTTGGCCAACACCAGCAATGCCTATTATTTATTCCTTGGCCGTTTTCGTTTGATCATACTGTGGTGTGTGGTGCAATTGGCACAATGGATGACACTACAAACCTCGTATCGGACCTTCTCCAGAAGCTCGCCGAGCTTGACAACAAGGTCAAGGAGTATCGCCAAGACATGGCCCAAGAGTTCCGGCGATATTCACAGCAGCGATTACGAGACGTGCCGGGAGACGTTTCTACTAAAGTCGAAAAAATGGTTGCCGATCAATTTCACAATTTTCCGGCCTTGAGCCCCAGCCTCAACATTGGCGCTGACTCGCAATCTCGAAACGCCACCAACGACGCTGGGCCGGTCCAAAAACCATGGCCTACTGGACACTCATCGCCGCCGGCCTCTCCTCCAAGTCCTGGTATTGCCTTGGAAGAAGGTCCTCGGAGTCCACATGAACGAGAACGCGAGTTCCACGGTCTGTTCACACCGAGCTATCTTCCCTTGCTTGATGCAGTGCAGCGATATAGCCCTACACTACCTGCCTTGCCGCCCCAAGTACCTGAAACCAAAGAGCCTAACAACGACCAAGATATTTCCCCTGGTAATCTAGCCAATACCGCTCTATCGCGACCAGATCCCGTCCGACGCCATACCGCAGACACAGAATCCTCGGTCACCTCCGACGATAGTACGACTCGATCACGGCGAAGTGCCCTTCGCCGCTCCTCAAGCTCCTCTACTAAAACGCAAAGTCCTAGACGAGTGCGATTCGAGGTGGAAGGTGAAGAGGTTCTTCCTACCTCCTCACCCCCGATCTCACCCCGAGCTCCAGAACATCCGCCGTCCCCATTAGGCAACCCCACTAGTTTCCTCGATGAGTCATATAACTCGATTATCATGAATGAAGGGCCCGATCTTCTAGGCAGCTCCCCGCCAATGCCGAAAAAGATTACTTCGACCGATCGTCTCAAGGCTATGGCAAGGAACTCGACTGAGGACACCTCGAAGTGGGAGGTTGTCGGCAATGTGGACGTGACCGATGACGACGACGACGAGGAAGACGAGTTAGTCATGACCGGTTTACATGGGCGGAAATCAAATGACACAGCCCATGTCGCACCCAATCACGTGAGCGCTGGGCATACCGCACATCGTATAAATGATGCGCGTCTCCCGACCCAATTTGGCGCGCCCTTGACGGCTGTGGAAGAGGTCGAGGAAACCGAAACCGCAGAAGACGCCGACGATACCGATGACGTTCTCATGATGCCACCCCTAAGTTCTTTCAAGGGCAAGAAGCGATTTTCCCCGCCACTTGAAACAACACCCGGATCGGAATCCACAGTTCGAAGACCGCAACAACGAGCAGAAGAACGCAGACAGCCCACGATACCATCGAATCCTGATAGTGAACCGTATCTTACCGAAGAAGATATGTTTGAATTTGAGGATAGCCATGCTGACTCATCGAACGGCAAAGATGATGGGGATAGATCCAAGTACATCGACGAGGAAGAGGAAGAAGATGATGAAGCGGACGCCACGCCTATAGCCGAAAATCCGGTTTTATATTCCACATCTCCTGCTATTCCAGTCCCCAAACCTGCTACTCCAGCTCCACGATCTCCTTCGCCTCGTCCTTTGGCAGCGTCCGTAGGATCATATCGCGGGAAGCCATTTTCAATCGATGTAGTTCGCGACCCAGAGTTACTCAAGAAAGCTGCAGAGATGGGCGATTTCTACACATTTGTCGGGAGCGTCGATGGGCGGAGTGGGGTTGACGAAGCAAGCAGTTATAGACCCGAGTTGACCTACTTCACTGGCACGCCGAGGAGCCTCAGTGAACGCTTAATGAAAGAAGACCTGGAGGAGGCGCGTCGAAATGCAGAGGGAAATGACCGCGATTAAGCTTTTGTCCTGGTCCGGATACATCTTGGAGGATGCGCGCAATAATATCGGATCTACAACCACTCTTATTCTTTAATGTCTGCCTATATTTCTTTGCCAAGCACGCATCGGCTTGGCACTCAGACCTCATCGGGTACGAACACGCATTCATGTTGGCGTTGGAAGGTTGTAACACATTTGCTTCGATTTCATTTACGGCATGACAGAACACCAACGGTATATTCAAATAGGCATACACAAGGATTCCCTAATTCATGTAGAGGGGTACGGTGCGAGGAAGCAAAGAAATGCGAAGGGCGGGTCGCATTTGGTTCGGGTGTATGGGAAGGCTTCGGTCTACGCTCCGCATCTGGGCATCTGGACAGGTCAGGCCTGGCCTGAAAGGCATTTTGCGATTCCATGAGAGGTTGTTTCTCAGACGTGGTGAAGAGCGAATGAGGGCATCCGGGTTAGGAGCAAAAGGTTTTCCAGCCTTACATGTACTCGGGACGAAGCATATCGAGTTGACGGAATCTCAGCCCACTTGCATGATAATGCTGACGCAAGCACATGCATAGGAGGGGTAATGCTCTTGAAAGGGCCGATAATCAGCTAGAATAAGGACAATGATAATGTCTAAGTCCGTAACTTGACCGATTATACCGAAGGCGATGCTGATGTGTTCGACAATAAGAGAAATATTGTGGAATAATGCTTCAGGACAAGTGTAGGTACTTACCTTATGTACCTGGACTCGCTTTAGTTACGTAAGCAGCACCTGTATGTACTTATTGAGTGCTCCGAAAGTTCAAGTGTTTGCTCCAGCCTTGGCGTGATGCCCACTTAGGTACCCCGATGATAGGCCTCCTAGTCACATTTTTAGACTCGGTTTGTTGTTCTAACGGTAGGGCGGTTTTTAGATACATAATTTTTATACCTACCAAATATAGTCAACTAGACGACCTTTGCCTTCTAGAAGTCTCAGATGTGATGTTACACGTTGCCTCCGTACGCTACCCTCCGCAAGGTACTAGCGTAGGCACGGCAAACTTAGAAAGAGGCGCAAGCAATTATTGAGCCAATGAGACGGGGAGAAAGGGGAAATTTGGACGAGGCATCTACTCCAAATCTGTTCACCGCGAGCACCGCCGCTAAACCGCATTCTGCTACCGAGGGGATTATCTTGACACTTTGGGACATCCTCCAATCCTTCGGTCATGTTCAGTCGACACCTGTCGCAAGGCGTCCCCTTCTCATTCCAGCTCTTGCCGGCAGAAGGTCTTGGTCCCCGACGGCTCGAGTGAGCACAGAATATCACCCTCAAGTGTGCGGTTTTAGCCGAATGTTCCATCTACATACAAATCTTGCTCAAGTGATTGATTCTACCATTCTATCCGAGTCCAAGTTCCAGCCCGTCGCATACAACCTCACCCGCCATGCGGTGCGGCAATACCATGTAAAGACGAAGCCTATGACATATTCCGTTTCTTTTCTTTCCTAGCATCAGCTTTCCTCGCGCCGCCTCTCGCTCCTCCCTCCTGTTACAGTTGGTTGATCAGCACAAGCGTATGTGATCATGGGTGACGGTCAGCCGTTCGTGACGATAAGTGAATGGCAGCCCACGGATGGGCACAGTTTCAGCAGTGGGGATTCTGCCGTACGTCGAGACAAGAAGACAGCCAGGCCTCAAGCTCGCTCTCGTCTAATGACATCTTCTCAGTATGGTTCCAGCATTGAAGATGACAGGACGCCACCGGCTACACACGACATTAGCCGTGTGAGCTACCACGTCAAGCATCTACCCGATTTCGCCAAAACTCTCGAGGATGTGCGTTCTTGACCTCCCTCCATAAGTCCACATTCGCTATTCCATAGCTAACTAGGCTATACCTATAGTCTGCTACACGGGCTTTCCCCAACAGGGGAGGCTCGCAGAGATACAAGAAAGTACATGTGCTGCTTCTTCATTGGACGTGCGATGATCTGTTTGTCCTGAAGGAGCTCGACGACCTCGAAGCATGCTTTCGAGAAGAATATAACTTCCAGACTGAAACGTTTTCGATACCGTCCGACAATGCGCACTTGGAGCTAATGTTGAAGATTGGCGCCATGATCAAGGAGCACGAGTCAAATGACACTTTGTTCGTTGTCTATTATGGCGGCCACGCAAGAATCGACGAGTCGAGACAGAGTACCTGGTGCGGGTAAGTCATTTGGCTGCCGCACTTGCATTTGCGCTTTTTATACTGATAGTCAATCCAGAACCAGAAGTTCAGATTCGCCGTGGCTGCAGTAAGTCTATGTCATTTTCTACATCTACGGATGTCTCGCCTGCAATGGTATTAATCTCTAATCCAGATGGTCCGCAATCCAGACGTTATTAGAACGATCTCTCTCAGATGTTCTAATCCTTCTAGATTGTTGCGCCGGCGCCGCAAGCGCTACTTTTCCCAACGGCAATAGCATAACGGAAACAATATCAGCATCCAGCTGGAATGCCATCGCTCCTGATCCCGGAAGATATTCTTTCACCAACACGTTAATTGAAGTGCTTAACGAATGGAAAAGAAGAACCTTTTCGGCTGCCATGCTGCACGCAGAGATTCTTGCACGCCTCAAGCATCCAAGACCCGAGATGTTGAATGGTCAACACTTCGAAGCTCGTGCTACACCGGTGCACTTCATGATGACCGCTAATCATAAGGCACCGAGTATTGAAATAGCCCGGATCATACCGCCTGACGCGAGGCCACCTTCGCCTCCTCAAGAACCTGGCTTTGAACCCAATTCCATTAATGGTCGGTCGACCGGCCCACAAGACATCGTCGGGTCCGAACCGAACGAAAACGTACCCCACGTGATGATCTCACTTGCTCTCGAAGAGGATCAACGCCTTAATATCAACGATTGGGAGCACTGGCTTTCGAACATACCTGCCCTAGCCAAGTACGTCAAAGTCCAGGGAGTGTTTAAGAGCCATTCCACACTGCTGCTTCTATCAATGCCGGTGATGGTTTGGGATCTACTCCCGGACAATCATGCATGTAACTTTATTGCTTTTATTCGATCAAACAACTTGGCCAACCGCACTACCAATGGGCCACGGCCGATAGAAGAAGAGGTGTCGACTGGCACCGAGATAGATTCGGATTTAAGATCAATCTATTCGGGAACCACGGCATACACCGCTGGACCCTTAGAGTCCGGGGCCAGACTGTCCATGATGTCCGCGTTTTCAAGCGGCAGGACGCCAATAGAACCGGCGTATAGAAATATCGACCGCCTGACCTTCGACTCAACCACCCGAGGTTATCGTCCCTCGCCGAGTGTAATGTCCATGGATCAGTCGGTCGCTAGTAAGGGCTGGCCATCCTCTTCCCGTGGTCCGCCAGCAAGGCAACGCACTGCACCTGCTGGTTTCCTTCACAAGAGCATGTCATACGGCAATATAGCGCAGCAACTAGCTATAAATAAACCCCGAGGTGCAAGAAGACCATCCTTAACTTCTATAGCAAGTCAACCCGAACTTCCGTCACACGTCCAGGCACGCTTAGAGGAATACTTCCAGAGCAACCCGGCGCCGACAGTCGCCGTCAAGGAGTTCTTAGCATCGACTCTTGGCATTGAGACCGAGAACATTGACGTGAGTACTAATATAGAAGTTCATCATAGATTTCGCTAACGCAAACTAGATCTGGTTCCAGCAGCGCCGAGAACAACAAGAAGTCGAAAATAGACTACGGAGTCTAAAAATAGACGACCATAGTCATGATCCCCCCACAGATGGTGCCCAGATGATCCTTCCCGGACATCTCAACAGATTGCTGGAAATCTTTCCGACGGACCAGATCGTGATAATTGACCTTCGCTCACCATTCGAATACGATCAGTCTCACATCCATGGCGCTATTAATTTCAGAGCTCCGGCCTCATTCGTGTCTCGGGCAACGATGGAGATGATCGAAAGGGCCCTCCCAGACGAGTCGAGCCGTAGCTCTTTCAACAAGTGGTACACTAGCAAATGTGTCGTGTTCTACGATAAGGTAGTCGAGTACACTTGGGAAGCACCCGTGGCTGAGGCACTATTCCAGAAGTTTAAGAGTAAGGGATGGACTGGCCAATGCTTTGTTCTCAAGGGCCACTACCGCGAATTCTCGCATTCGTTTGATAAATATATTGTCGGTGCCAACACTACGGAGAATGCCAGAGAATATCTTGCTAGCCTCCAGGGTGTATCAAGGGAAATGACGGTAAGCTTACGCGAAAAGCCTTCCACGGATAGTGTACTAATGCTAAAGCAGAAGGACGACCACCAGCGATATGATGACTGGCTCAAGCTTCTCGAGGGCGAGGACAGAGTACACTCGACTGACCTCGTTCCAGCTGTAAAAGCCGAGCGTGTCGAGGCCACAGTTAAGCACCAGAAAGAAATAGAAGCTGAATTCGAGAAGACGCAACCAGAACTATATCAGGAAGCAATGGACCGCAAACCGGACGGGAATTGGGCCATCAAGGGCCCTATGGTAAGCCATCTAGAGCGCGGCATCTCTAAGATGCAAGAAGCAGGGAAGGGTATTGGAATGGGCAGAGGCCCTGCTACTCCCTCGGCCTATAATCGAACTGTGGACAAAATTTCCATGTCGGATTACGACTTACTGGAGTCTGAAGACGAACACTTGAGTCATGACTCAATGCCGCAGAAAGTGCCGTCTGCCCCTGCGACGAAACTGGCATCTGACGATACCGCACCCGAAAAGAAGGGTCGTTCAGGACTCGGTGGAGGGCGTGGCTTTCTCGGCAAGATAATGCGAACTGGCCGCCCAGAAACACCACGATAGTCGGAATT
Source organism: Hypoxylon sp. FL0543 (assembly GCA_022578575.1). Classification (NCBI taxonomy): domain Eukaryota; kingdom Fungi; phylum Ascomycota; class Sordariomycetes; order Xylariales; family Hypoxylaceae; genus Hypoxylon; species Hypoxylon sp. FL0543. The sequence continues at coordinate 1,506,087 of MU393989.1, read as the reverse complement.
CAGGAATGTCTTCATCGCTCATGGGAGCCTTCACGCTTGCCTTTACCAGTGCGCTTTTCGCTTTGAGCAAGAAGACTCTTCTTTTAATCCTCTCAGCGCTATGTTGGTGAAATTCAGGTATCATTTGGCATATATTTAGGATGGTTATGGGAGGAGCACGGTATCTTTAACGATTAAACTACGGGGATTTTACCACATCACACTTCTGGCTGGGTAGGCGGATAAATGGGGTTTGGAGTGAGGCATTCAAGCTGCGGACGGTGTATACTTGGGTATCCTTGTCTGGGTCTGTTTGGGTTGATACCTTATGCCATGTTCGATGTTGGCAGGTCATAAGTCGGTCGTGTCTTGGTGACAGTAGACTTTCTTGTCATTCGCCTCCTTGCTGGCGGAATAGTGTCTTGACGTCGCCTCTATTTTGGATAGCACTCATTCAGCGGGTGGATAGATGGCAATAGAATTTGTCTACTGAGATACTAGATTATATTGAACACTTATGAGATTTACCTTTGGTTGGTACCTATTCACTTCTTTCTCGATCTGACCTGCCTGCTAGCACTATCTAATATCCATGAATGCATCATGCCTAACAGTACCCATGAGGCTCGTGGATGTGTGTTGGCTTAAGGGGTTATATGTGACATTCAAAGACGTCAGTTCGACTCTGTTCGAAGTCAAGTGCAAAATATTATGCCCCCCTTAATTATGGTACTGGATGCCGCCCTTCGGGCTAGATCGGTTAACGATAATAGGGAGAATCAGCTTGCTGCCTTCCCACTCACCCTTGGGCCGATATGCACCTCTTAACGGACTCACTTATGTATGCGTATAAGTAACAGAGAATTGGGTCTACGGTATATGGAGTTTAACTCGAAGATGATAAGGGGTGTAACTGGGATAGGCAGGGTGACTCGGCGACAATCTCTTACATATGTCAGGAGTGATCCCTACGGGATCTGAAACAGCAGGACAAAAAGCGCCTCGCCATATGGACAAAGGACTCCTCCTCTTAGATAGGTTTATAGTTCCTTGCGAAATAACGTTGCTTTTCCCTTCCTTCATGGTCGGCTTTGTGACAATATGTCGGATTCTCAATGAGCATCCAGGCTTGTCAGTTCGCGTGACGGACGAGTAGTGACAGAGGGATATTAAGAACAAGACGCGAGCTACGTCCCATTATCGCAAATCCTCCCTTAAAGTTTGGCACTTGATCTATTTTGCTTACGTTCGTAGTAGATAGTGATCCAGGGAATGCTTCTTGCGGAGAAGATTGCGCTCGGTACATCAATTCCCCTATCGGAATACATCTAGCCAGACACCTACTTATACAAATTTGTGATGTATCCCAGCGGGCTCGTATGGCTGATGACACCGAGAAGTTACGATTGAGCTGCATAGGTACTTATTCTTAGTGTGAGGCATGTACTTTCCTATTCATTTATTCCCTTATTAAGCAGCACTCCGCGTGCATGTTGTACGCCATCCATTCGTTCAAGAGGCACTATACTTGCATCGGCATATTTAATATGTTCAGCATGATATCGCTCAGTCAGTTGTTTAGGTAGTGTTAGCAGTCTCTAGATGAGGAAAGGCATGTTTGCATTGACTTGTTCTGCGTTAAGAGAAGTGGCAGGAAAATCATAAAGGGGTAGCTGCAGGTAGACAGACTCGGCCGCGTTCGTTTGTTGCGATTAACTTACCTTGCCTATACTTATGACAATGAAAATTGTGTTATAAATTGGGTAATGGAAATGTGTGCATGTACTTAGAAGGTAGGTTGGCTTAGGGCAGCTTGAGGGCATAAAAGTGTGGTACTGATCGAACTCCTTTGTCATATATGTGATGGTGTTGTTAAACTTTAGGGGTTGTTTATCACCTTGAAACGTATCGAAATTTAAGGCAGATCATCTCTACAAACTTGCCATAGTTAAGGCAAGCCACAGTATGCCGCGTAACTCACCAAGGGAAGCATAAGAGGTACTAGCATGGTTCCTGTGATAAAGCAACTAACAGTGTGCTTGTCGCGAGGCCGACCTAGCAGGAGGCTAAAAAACAACATTGTTCCACATGGAACTATGAACCTAGCTATGGGGAGGAGTCCTCCGTACATTTGGGCAGGGTGCTCTTTGTTCTGCTGTCTCAGCTCCTCCAGGGACAACTCCTGACAGTATTGATATTCTAGCGATCGAGTCTATCGAAGTGTAAGTCACCCTCATAGTGTACAAGAAGGTACCTCGAATGCTGAAAGTCACCATCAGCGTAGTATTGTCCACTATTAGAACCAATTTGTTAGGATTAATATGACGAGTACCTGGCCTTGGTGGTACGGAATTGAGAAGTAACCTGGAAGGTTCATAACCTGAGTATCCAATCGTGAACATAGTCGTTTAGGGTTCTCACCAAGCTGAATTTTTAGGCATACCCCCTATCATACGCTCTGTGCAAGACTGAGGATAACCAACTCAGGCGATCGTTGCGCGAGAATCCTCGATCCACGATACAAATCCTCAATCAGCTTGCTTCAACCCGCAACTCGGATAACCCGGGTTGCTAACGTGACAGCGTAGGTGTGTTTCGACATGAGGTATGCTGACCATCCGTTTCAGTGACACGAGTATCGACCAGTGGATTACTGAGATAAGCCTTATAAATACACGTTTCGGCTGGCGATGCTAGTGTAGCACACACGTTACTTAAGACGTCAAGAGCTGTGCCTACCGATTCTAGGCCGTAGTCCTGTCATTCCCGGTCGCCAGCTCCGGCCCACGCATGATTACAACGGCTTGGTAATCAATACAGACATGCTCGCCAGCCACACGCATACTACACAACGCACGCATTCATTCTCCCACCTTGCCACGCGCACGTTACCTCGGACCCTAACCTCTTATTCTAGAACTCAGCTCGTGGCTCCGAAGTGGCGCCATCAACTCGGCTCCTGTCTCCTGGATATAAAGCAGAGAAGGTGCCAGCTACGTTTCCGACGACGGCGAGGTCGAACCAGGTTGCTCAAATACCAAGACCAAGCCTATTACTACCCACGCAGTTCCATCCGGAGGCTCGAGCTTGGGGTAGCAATGACGGCCACGCAGAATCGTTCCATCTCTCTTGGCCCGCGCGAATTGTTGCTGTGCAGAATAGTATCAAGCTTTCTAATCGACTGACGGCGAGTGGGTTGCCTTCAGATCTTCGGTGCTTGGAACCTCCGATTAACGGCTGGCGGGCCTGGCTCTCATCTCACAATACATGGACGGCACTGCAATTCCGAACTGCAAGGCGGTTTCAACCCACCTCTTCTAGACCAACGACGCGAGGATCCGTGGCGGCGCCAATTGATATATTCCTGGCCTCAGCTTGATAGTCGAAATGGTTATTCTTGGACGAAGCTTCCGCACTATCTGAGACCCAATGATCAATCGAAAGCTCCCGGGGCTACATTGACCAGGCTCCATGGTGGCTGCATGAGCCCCGTCGCAGACGAATTGAGATTGGCAGGGCCGCCTCAGCATCATCTCAGGTCTCGTGGCAATTCTCACCGAGCGGCAATTGAGAGGCTCTTTGCCTTGGGCCAGTAGCCGGTGAGCAGGACCCTAAACCTGCGACAGCCCTACGGAAAGCATGCCCAAACGGGACAAGGAACGGCGCCGTTACAGGACGACGCGCGGCGTATGCGCTTGATAGGTCACCTGTCACCTATAACCCTGACCTACCTATCTCGGTAGGTACTGGTGTCGATTACATAGTAAGGGAGAAATTCGTTACCCTTTCCCCTTTTTCCTTATTTCCTATTCCCCTGATAGGAGTACACCGTATGACATGAGGCTACTTGCCTATCGCCGGTATTACGATGTTCTGATGAGCCTCATTTGCTTAACCAGAGGCGACTCGTCTGGCCTTTGGATCGTTGCCTGTTGACTAGCGCGGAGCCTCGTATGTCGGTATCATGATGCGAGATATCTCGTACCTCGGCAGCTGGAACAGGACCTAATGTAGGTTAACCCCTACCGAGGAGGGAGATTGGGGCAGAACGGCCCGCGAGTGATTGATTTGGTGGGCCCTTTCAACACTAGGTACATGTACACTATGTACCTAACGTTAGGTACATTCAATAGTACATAGGGAACAAGGGTCCGAACCAGAAATGGCTTGCTTTCGGTTTGGCTCAGGCACCCCTTCTTCATTCTCATCCACACGTGTCAGAAATGGATCCCAAGGCGTGTGAGGTACATATCTACATACTACTACTACTCTATGTGCGTATGAGTTTCAAATCGTAGTATGTAAGGTTATATGCCTGATTCGCCCATTGTGTACAAGGTTGCGTGCCTAAGATGTCAGTGACTTATTGTCAGATAAGATAGGAGATAAGAGATTAGGATGTACCCAAGTACAGTCACGTGGTTACCCGGGTAGGAGTGTTTACATGAAAAATTCTCTGTTTGCAGAGAGAGATGTTCCTTCTTCTTGGACAGATCAGAGTTACCTGAGTTTATGCAATAATCAATCCATTCTCTGACACTTATGTAGAAGATTAGTATAACCAAGTTGTGTTACAGGACATACATATCTACATACATAGAACGTGCACTTTGTGGGACCTCGGACCCTAAAACCTTGCACACGGACGCAGGTTCCTATCTTCGCGAGCTTAACGAAGAGATGCTACATAATACTGTATAATTGTGATGTATAGTAGCAGCGATCTTGGTTCGCGACCGGGGGGAGGAGCTTGGGTCCTTGGGGGCTGAAATGGAAGCCGCAGGGATCTTTTACGCGGGGCCCTGGGGGACCCGTTAGTAATCTTGTTAATACTAGGTATGTAATAAGCGAGAACAAGGAGACAAGCTTGACAGTTGACAGGGCAGGGGGGTGACTTCTCTGGCAGGGAAGATGATCCTGAGATGCGATTCGGTCGTCAGATTATGTGACAGCCAGGGGTGCCCTACGAATGCCATCCCATAATTCCCATTTCCCGTACCAAGGAATTTAGTTGACAGGCGCTCGGGCCCACGCAAGGAGAAATTCTGAATCAACCTCCCAGATTTTATGAAGATACGTATTTCCAGGGTACACACCTACCTCACCTACCTAATGTATGTAGGTACCTATGTAATTGCATACATACATCAGAAATAACATGATACGTAGGCGTTGTGGCTATTATGTAGGACCTGGACACTTGCGATTTGTCCTACCCACGGCTCTCCTTCTCGATTCGGGGTTGACGAGCGTACAGTACGTCGGATTTACCTTTGGCAAGGTAGCTCCAAGTCTTGCCGGCTTCAATCTGTTGATCGTTATTTTCGGGCAGGTGTCCAGGGGATCTCCAGTGCGATTTAGAATCGGCCATCGTGGTCTTTTTTTTTTTCGTACGATATTCACGAGCATCTGCTTACGTTGCTTCTCCACGGGCCAAGAGCCATAATAGGAGCCCCGGGCCCCCCTCTCCCCCCTCTTCTTGCTACCCTTGCGTCTGTCAAATCCCTGACCATATGTCATCCCGGCAGCCCGTACTTTGCGCAAGATCTGATACCGACAGGGTGTTCTCAACTATTAAGTCTAGGCTCGTGGGGCCCATGCCGGGCTCTCGGTTTCTCGTCCATGGTAGCGATCTTTAACTACTGCCTAGTCGAGGAAAGCCCTGCTCGCAAGTATCGGTCCTTTTGGGAAGTCGTAGATGCCAACAAGGCTCTGAAGGCCCTCCCTCAACTACCTGTTTTGGAACCACCTTGCAAGTCGGGTTTCGACTAGTTCGGAAGCAGACGTATTGTGCCGACTAGGCTGCCAGGCTGAACCAACGTCTAGGAATCGTGTTGAAAATGGGCCTGTGAAGAAGGAGAAGTTGGATAGAATGACATGTACGGGATGGCGGCTCATACTCAGGGGGAGGGCCATGCGGTCAATTATGCGGCGCTTACCGGTGTGGAATTCACCGAAGGGCCCTTAAGCGCATATGACTTTCGGCAGGCTTACGAGTGCACCGCGTCCAGTCTATCCGAATGTCATTCATAAAACGGGTAATACCGTTCTACCTCCGGCATTACTATTATGAGGTAACTCAGCCACGTTAATGAGTACTATAGTACGGATAGAAGGCTATACAAAGTCTTGATGTGTCGCGGCCCCTCTCCCGCACCGAAGTGCGCCACAGTCAGCGTGGCTCGAAGAAGAATCTACCTATAGTTACAAGTAAAGAGATCATCTTGATGCCAAGTACCTACTAAGCCCTAATGCTAGTGTTATGGTGGTGGTTCAAATCAGAAGAGCGTGATAGCTCCGCAGTTGAATATGTATCTGGCTAAAAGGGGTAACAGTTCTTCGACCTAGTGGTCAGCACATAAGACATGCAGCACATATGCATATTTCCGATAAGCAGTCTCAGATCTTCAAACTGGCAGCTCTGGGAAAAATATGACATGTCTTATTGGCAGACGCCATGAAGCGCCCTATAATAAAATGAAACCTGTGGCTCACGAAACGTACTGACAGATTTGCAGGACTGCTTAGTACCTGGCGTCGGAAGTCATCCTGGGAAGAAGACATATAATAATAAAGGCGAGAGGCTGAGAGCCATAGGATTCGTAGATACGTACGCTGGGATATATCAACGGAATAGGAGATAATGTGGGTGGCTATTAGATTAAGCCACGCCTATGTAAGTAGATTCGTCCTAACTGATTTGATCGGAAATCACGCGCACTAATGTAGTAGATGACTAAGTCTCCATGCCAGTGCAGATAGCACTCAACGGCTGACGTACTCGTGATACAATGGTATTCCTGGTAGATATTGATTCCAACTCATCAAATCTCACCCTACACCACACGTTGGCGGACGGATGCTTCCCTGGGCCACGGATAGCCCCACCGATCCATGCGGAGAGCCGTTCGTGCTGCCTGGAATGGCGGTGGGAAGGAAGCCTGTACAACGACGAGATCTAGGTCAATATAGCCTCTGCCACGATCGAGATAAATTGGAGAGGATACAATAGTGTCCGCTCGGTTAGACGATCGCTTTTGCAACTCCGATAGTGTGTAAGCGTGGCTTCAGAACGCCTGTTACCATCTGCGAGATTGGCGATGTCGTGCCAACGGTCCATGATTACCTTGTGTTCCCACACCTTTCTTGGAGTATATGAGTGTTATCGAGGCCTTAAGGTACAAGTAGTGCTGAGAAGAGCTGCCTACATATAGGTACTTAGGTGCTTAGCTACCTAGACAAATGAAAGTCGAGATCTTCAACCTCCCAAAAGGATGTAACACTTTCATGAGCTTCCGTTAAGCTTAACGGGCATGGGAATTTATTAGCTCCGAGAATCATGTTGAACCTTTATAGTAATATGACTCCGGCAACAGCATCCAGGGAAGGTACATACAATTATTCGGTGAAGTGAAACGTTCCGGCGCAAGGACATGGTGAGATCTCATCCTGTGTAGATTCAATTCCTGGTCGTAAATAAGGTAATCAACACCAGCATGTTCACCCTTACTATTGCGCGTCCCATGGTCAAGCGGATTCGATAAAGTCGGGTTGTAGGCACGTTGTTCCAGAAGCAGAGGAGGCCAGCGCAGGGGGAGGCATAGGGTGGGACCTTGTCCATCCCGGTTCTAACCACCGCAGCTTTGCCCTTTTCTAGGAATTGTCGCGAATGGCAGGCTGTATGAAGTCCACCGGGCTTGTGGACCAGTGGGCCGCTCGAGAGTAACGGGTTAGGAGTTGTTGCTTCGACAGGGGGGAAGTCCAAATCAAGCCATAGACCAACTAGTGAAGAATTCGTCAACAGAAGAGACACGCATGTCTCTCTCTTCTTGTATCGTGGCAAATAGAAAAAGAAAGTGGCGACTCGTGGTATGAAGTCGTGGTAGCACCCACCACGAGGACACGAGGTGGTTGCGTACATAGGTAGTTAGCCTTGAGTCGCCGCATCATTAGACGCATCTGGTCGCTGTCACCTGTACCGTCAATTCATAGACGGAAGGATAGGAACATTCTACATGAGGGTTAGGTGTGACAGGTGGTTGTGAAAGTGCCCTGGATGCAGTAGGCCGTTGTGGCAGGCGATAACTGACGGGCTAATGGGGAAGCGCTTTGGGTTCAAGGAGAGATGCGCGTCTCTGATGCAGTATCAAATTGGCTCGCGACAATTACTCTGGGTTCACTCGGATCTCGTGTTCAGCCTATACGGACGCACAGCGTGTCGTACATGGACGTATATGCTGAGTTTGGTACTAGAACATGGGAATGCCAAAGGACGGAAGATGCGTTAGAGCATTAGAGAAATTAGAAGGGGGGAAAGCGTTGAAGACGCGGGGAGTCGTGGGGGATATTCGTGGGGGGCAGGCTACCTAGTATGAAGAAACATGAGACAATAGGGGATACCAGCCACAATCGGAGTTCCGACAATTACAGGTACAGACTATAATATATACACTAATCTGCGAATGGGGTACCATAAGGGATGGGATAGGAGATACGAACTATGTATGAGGGCCCTGAGATGTACAGGTAGGCACGTAGTATCAACATCCTACATGTACGTACCGAGTCAATCTGGCGATTGAATCTCTTTCATTTATACATATTTTTCTTACCCAGTCCGACCACCTCCGAATAAGCAAAGCCGAGCTCATCGGCACCTACATGTTCTTGACCGCAACTGTCTAGGATCTGGTAACACGCTTGTTGCCTTAATTTGAAACAAATGGGCGCCCAAATCATAGTTTCGATAATGGGATAGAAAAGAACGGCTAAGTTCTCGTCGAAACTCAGGGTAAGCCTCATAATGCTGTCTTGTGAAACCCAAAAAAGCCCACCAAAGTACTAACTCAACCGCGGGTACCTGGGCCGAGCTAGAAAAATGGCCAGTCTAGACTGTCTCTCGATGGCTTGATGGCTCGCTGCGGGATGTGAAGATGGATATGCACCAAATCGAAAAAGACGTTGGCAGGGTTGGTGATGTGACAAGTGAGGGAGGGGATCAACGTGACGGAACCCGGGAACCTGGTTTGCGCCATGGAACCGGATTCACTGACCTGCAGCAGTTCCGCTGTCGTTGTCTCTGTCTTGTGCTCCCGCAACGTAATTGGACAAGTCACACACCAACACGTTAGGAGTACAAGGCGCTTTGGTTGGCCTTGGGCGGCGCACGGGATGGTTCAGTCACCGCCCCAGCTTTTCGGGATTACGAAAGGTTCAATGGTGGCCCTCGCTTTCGATCTGCGACCATTGGCAAACCGCAAACTTCAGATCGTACCTAACTCATCCTTGGGACCAACCGGAACGAAAGCTCAAGAGCCTAAATGATTCCAGAAGCCCACCACGCAGCCCGCGCAGGACAGCATGGGCCCACCCGAGCGAGTATGTATAATGTATATGGTGAAGGTGTCAAAGACTTCTGCGTCTGCCCAGGATAATGGCTCACACCGTGCCAGATGTGCATGCGGTTGGAGGTCCGCAGCAGACGGCGATTCGGCCTTGAAAATCGTTCGGCGTGGGAAACAGTTATCCGCGTGGTTGTAAATCGAAAAGCACCTAATCAATATTGCTCTCAACATATTGCCGTTGCATCTCATCTAGTAAGGTGAGGCTTCTTTTACCTAATAGTTAATATGCATCGCGTATCTAATTTGTGTATTGGTCACTCATGGATTAAGTGAATGTTTGCTTGCCGTGGCCTCTTTTCCGGAGGCCGTGAAAACAATCCGAACCCAGGCGGTTCAACTTCGTAACCCTGGCTAACCAGAGCAATGCTTTTTGTGCTAGCATCCATGAGAAATAAACGCCAGTTCCAAGTAAAGTGGTCTGTCATGACGCTCCCAAGGCACGATGAAGAGCCGCCCGGCTCGTTGTCATATAGGTTAGGTGCCTTATAGCCAGTTGCTTGACTCGCGTCTCTTGAACAACCTGGCGTGCCCCATCACCGCACCCTGGAAAGGGCCCTTAAATATATATTTGAGAGGGGATGAAGTGGATTAGCGTGAGGGTTACAGTTGGTGAGGAGCGTAATGGGTATCCAATCGCAACAGACGCTGGCTCAACTTCGATCTGTCTCACAGCTTTAGCGGGTGCAGATCGCTCACGAAAAGCATGCTAATTCGACAAGATTTGACAGCCGGCTAGAATGGACGCGCTGCAGAGGCCCATTACGTACCCATCGGGGCGGATGCCACTAAGGGGGCATATAGTACACGCACTGGACACTATGCATTCCCGAATTGAGGCCGTCGCCGTCTCCGTCTCCCAGCAGTACTATGTACACTACCTAGCCTACAACATTACGAGGAGGGAAGGTGGTAGACGCGATGTCGCTTTTCCAGTTTCCGCCACAGTGCCATGACTCAAAAGGTCTACATACCCGTGGGACGACAGGACGAGCAGACGAGTTACCAAGCCGGCGGAACGCATCCAAGAATTCTTAGGCTAATGCAAATCATGCCTGTCAACGCGAGGAGACTTCCAAGTTAGGCTTTAAGAGCTGTAGCATTTACACACGTACCAAAAGATGAAGTTACTTGGAGCATCCATATGTCAGGTCGCCTTGGACGCTACAGCATTGCATCCATCGGTACTCGGCCTTTTTGTCAAAGTATTTAAACAATACCTGGTCGACAAGCTTTTCGGGCCATGACTCGTCTTGGGGCTCTGTTGAGCAATTCCGATCCGCTGTGCGCATCGGCTGATAGACAGTTATGGGTTCGACTGTCATAAAATGGTTGAGAGAGTGGCTTACAGTGTAAGGGTAATTTCTAATTTTGCCTGAGACGGATCGATATTCGTCATTCCATATACAAATACCTACTGTATGTATATTATACGGAGGGAGAAAAGTGAGAATTAGGTACCTTCCATTCTTCGTCTTTCCAATTCAAACTGTACCTGGTAGATCAAAGTTAAACATCCCTGGAAAGCGTGCATCCCAAGTAGCAAAATGCCAAAATTGTCAGAGGCATTAATACTTCGGTAAGTTTAAGCCGATCCAAAGTTTAGTATATTGTCTTCATTGTTCACAATAGGCATGTGTGTAGGTAATTCTAGGCGTCTGAATTGACCCTAAATTGCTTGCTCAGGGGGTCGCAGGCGGTGCAATTTAGGTCCTTGGCACAATTTCAACGGCAAGGTTCTTGATTCTGCTTAGATCCCCCCAAAGTCCAGGCGGGCTGCGGTACCGGGGTACATGGATGTGTCAACCACCCGCCCAATGATGAATAATATTTCATAAAGCCGCATCAACTGATTCAACACCCCTGGGATTCATCAGGACTCGCCGACTCCCAAGATCAGAACTCCATATCCTTATTGACAAGCAGCTCAAGCAATAGCACTGTGCCCAACGATGGGATGAAGAACGGTCTCATCTGTTGATTATTGTGGCGACAAGGGATCGACTATTACAAAGTAAGTATAGGGGTCGATTAGGAATAGCAAGCATCTACTATTATTGCCTACTTGCCTTTTGGTTTAATACATGGTCTAGAATTGCACATCATGGACCCGACTTTTGGGCCCTAACGCGTAAAAAAGCTTATACTGCACAGAGCTATGGAAGACGGATTCGACGGTGCCGATACTTCGGGCGCAACTGCGTCATATCATTTGGTCTGAAGGCATGTTTCTGTGCCGAGTTGCAGATGCGCGGAAACCTTCTTCTGGGTCGACAGGATGCAGCTAGGCAGCTAGGCACTTCACTCAAGCCCTAGCCGCGGCCCTGATAATACGCTACAGGCGCCCCTCAAAAAAAATCCCTTTCTATGTATCTCCTGTCGTCTTGACCCGAGAAGTCAATCAGGGCGTAGCGCAGTCCTTGCCGCAACACTACCTACATGAGGTAGGTAGGTAGGTACCTATCAGGCCTTGATTTGCTGGCTGGCTACCTAGTAACTGATACGACATGGTCAAACGAACTCTCCGAAGTTCAAGTCAATCTGGACACGCTCGCGAATGACGATCATTTAAATTTCCTGACGCCTTTTATTTCGTCTCGGATGGCCATCGAAGTGCCTCCGCCCCCCTTTAAGAGCCGCTCATCCATCGGCGTAGATCGGCGTAGATCGTCGTGCAGCTGTGGCAAGCAGCAAGCAGCGAGATATCAAAAGGGAAGAATTCGATCCGGCCTTCTAAATGCACCTGCACGCACGTACGCAATGGTACGTGTGTAAGGTCCACCCCGGTAACATCTTCTTTTTCATCGGGCAATTTCATCTGGCACCAGAGCAATAACCGTCACGGTCCGGGGCCTGACCCCTGCCTGCATATACCATGTACATCGATACTACCACCGACGCTTACCCTTCCTACATGTACATACTGTACATAGTCGTATCACTTGCTTCCCCCCTACATCCCAGTACTCCCATCGCTATCGAGCCAAGCCTGTCCTCAGAATCCCAGATGGTTAGGCTAGCCAGACCCTTCGAACCATGTGGGCTCTTCGGTATCCCAGTAACCTTAGTACGCAGGGGTGTGCCACCCAAGAACTTCCACTCAGTCTTTTCCATTCAGTCCGTCACCCGCAGAGCCAGACGCCACAAGCCATTGGCAACGCTGGTCTGTGGGGAGGTGGGTGCAACAAGACTGGTCCACGGTACAGGTCTCCTTCATCGTACCCTGAACGCTGTCTTAGCATCTCTTATGACATCCTTGCTCACACTCGCATCTTGTTCTCGTTACGGTCTAGTCAGTCTATGGAAACCACACCTCCACACCTTCAAAGATCCTGCCATCTTTGACATACATAGAAAAGCCATCTGCCTCCTCACTGATGTGTTTCCTCCGTTCTCCTTCAGGCTTTTGGGCCCAGCTACATGTACTTTTTCCTCCTTAGTTTGTCCCTCTATCAGTGCTCGCCAACGCCAAGGTCTCCTCCGCTCGAAGCTGCCTCGAATAGACTTCCCGTCTAAGATAGTGGCTAGCATCTTCCTTCGATAGCCTTGTACATTGTGGTTTTTATTGGATCAGGTACCTAGCTGGCCACGGCGGCTCTTTTACTAGCATCTCGGAGATACAAGGAGAGGATAGCCGCAAATTTTGGTTTGCACGTTATTACCATATAAGCTGGCAGTAAATATCCCGGCTTGCTTTCCATTCCCTTCTCAAGTACTCGGACTCGAGGAGAAGCAAATAAGGCCACAAGGGACCAACTCATTTGACTACAACGAAGTCAACGTCCGCTTCTCGCATTACATTCTAACACTCGAAACTGCCCTCTAAATCAAAGTAAGATGGGAGCACTTCCACCATAAACCATACACCAAATTACATTTTATTATCTTCAAGCCACCTACTAACACGTCAGGTAGACGCTCCCGCCTAGTAATAGTCATCTATGAAAACGATGTCTACTCTTACTATGCCCTCCTCGTCCTACCCCTATAGCTTTCCTTACCATATGACCTGGCAAGATACTTGCTCTCAGCCGAGACCTGGGTCAGGCGAGCAAATTACTTTACCATCTATTCATCAGGTAGAGAATATCATACATTGATCATGGATTTTTGCTAATCCAATGCCAGGCGTTTCCCGAGTTTCACCTCCCGGTAGACACACCAGCTAGAACGTCATCTTCCGCAACCACTCCTACAGGGAGGTCATTCAGCAGTACAACCACGCCACCGGAATATGTCCATTCTCCGACCCATCAGAAGAGACGGCGTCTATCCTTTGAATGCAGGAATGATCTCGAAAGAACGAACTCGGTTCCAAGACTATATCCCAACTCATGTGAGAGTGATCTTCGACCGCCATCGCCGGACACCTTCCGAAGGATGCATACGAAAGCATGGAATGAAAGAAGAAGGGCTAGTCCCCGTCCTGGAATACACATGTCGTCCCCCGCAAGTATAGAACCTCACGAACGAATCGAAACTCGCCCCACCCTACCAAGTTTGACGCATTTACATCTCGGTAGAGGCGCAACCGAGACTCGTCAGGTTCGAGATCAGACGAGCGACGAGTACACCCAGGAACTAATGAGAAGGAGGAGCGTTACAAGCACCAGCAGCCACCGCACAGAAGGAGAGTCGCCCGCCTACCCGTCTGAGAATTACGCCTACCGTTTCCACCACCCCACGCGAGTACAATCTCTTTCTCTTGGGTCGGTTCACCATTTTGATAGGACACCCTTCTCGCCGGGGCTCTCACCTCGACCGTACGATCACCGTTTCCACGACAATTATATGCACATGCGCGATTACGGGGTGGGAATAAACGGTGAAGGCAAGCAACGGAAGCGCCGGGGAAATCTACCAAAGGAAACTACGGACAAATTACGTGCCTGGTTTGTCGCACATCTCCATCATCCGTACCCGTCAGAGGAGGAAAAGCAAGATCTGATGAGGCAGACCGGCTTGCAACTGAGTAAGTCTAATCTAGGGTTGAACCCCGGTCACGAGATCACAGCGAGATCAGCTAGCTCTCTTCATACAGAGGCGCTTATATTGGTTTTTGACTATGCTAACTAAGTTTCGATAGATCAAATCTCCAACTGGTTCATCAATGCGAGGCGGCGGCAGCTACCTACCATGATCAACAACGCCCGTGCTGAGTCTGACGCTATGACCGTGCGTGGTGGAGAAAGCAAGTTACTACCTTCGACTGAGCGAACGGACTACGAATCGGATAGCAAGCCTCTCAGTGATGGGGAAAGCAGCCCATTTCGTGACGTTGAGTTGGAAACTATAAAAAGGCGTAGGGTCACCAACATCAACCGAGGCAGCATATGAGATGAATTCTGTCTGACGCTTTTTCTTGGTTGTGGAAAGCAATGCTTGTATTACTATGGATATGGATTTTGGCGTCTTCATATTGCAAGAAAGTTGGAAGATTATTATTGACTCGAGCAACTTATTATTCTCACGAAAGCCTCTCATGAATCGGCCTAAAATACACGTTTCGACGGGCCTTTCTCAGGCCGTACAAAAATTCGGAGACATCGAATGGATACCACTTTCACGGAATAGGCGTACTGGGATATTAGATTAGGAGCAACAACGGTTCGAGCACTCTACAAATACAAGGGACGGATGTATATTATCCAGAATTTATTACGGGTTGGATTCATCATAGCGATGCGTACGCGGGAGTGTTACTGTACGTGTAAATTTAGCCTCAACTGAAAAAGGTGCACTATCCGGATGATAGAAGACGTTGAATGTTAATATCGTCTACCGGGCCAAAACCTGCATCTACCTTCATAACGGGTAGTTTCCGACTCAAAGCATAGTATGGCTCGTCCAACCACAAACCGGGGCCTGTTCCGAGTGTATAGGGGATCTGCTTTGCGACAGAGGTAACTGCAGCAGCCCTCGCATTAGCATTTTTGCAAATATATATTGCCTTGCATACCGCCCCTTCCGATCGATAGATTAACTGCAGATGCCCGCGAGCATGCAAAGGCGCCTCTCTCGAAATCCGTTGGCTACCAAGCTCATCGTAATGGCCACCTAATCTCGCCGCATCGCACAGTTTCATCAGTCAGCCAAGACCGCAATGAAGTGGTAAACAGACTTCCATGGATGGATTCGGATGACGACAGGGGTTGCTGAACAGCTGACGCGCCGTCGGTAACCCGAAAATGAGCTCACTTCTTCTGTTTGTAGATGTTGTGCCATGCGTTTACGTCGTCGGGCCAGTCATGAAGCGGCCAAAGTACCACTGGCTGGTTACTAGGGGGTTAGGTAGGCGGCCCTGCCGAGCCACAGGCATGGGAAAGGACCCGTCGATGGAACCGAGGGACGACATCGAATCGGCTAGTCGGTGAACGCGATACCTGATCTCTTCCCGTTCCTTGGGTGCGGGACCTCACCAGAGTTTCTGGCCAGATGCGTATCCATATCACGGTTGTAATACCTCATCGTCACTGACGGAGGTCTCCGTGCAGAAATGGATACATGTACGTGGACTAGCCGGTACCATGGGTGGGTTAGACTAGGTACCGTAGCGTACGTTAGCATGACATCTCGGATGTCTTAGTAACAACATAGCGTCACCTCCCTGGGACTTCGTCTGTTTACTAGAGTGCAAAAGCACTGCGCTAGAAAGTAGTTGACACATCCCTCTCGCCCACCATACACCTCGGATGAAGCTTTGCACAAAGTCTGGTCTTCGTCCCCCAACGTTGTCTGCCGATGGAACAGCCGTAGCACGGATCTCCGGCCGGTCTGCTTTTACTAACTTGAGACAAATGGCGTTTTTTTTTTTCTTCGGACAAAAAAAACCGAGTCAGTGTCTCTTAAAACTTAGGGGAGCTAAGGGTTCCCCTCTTTTTTTATTTTATTAGTGATGGATGTCTTGAAAAATTCCCAATGGGTCTTAGATACTGGCGATGACATCTGAAACATCTCACTTGAGCCGCGCTGGAGAAAAGACGGTTATATGTGACGGTTATATGTCTCGCCGTCGTAACCCCTGAAGCAAGCGCACTCGAGCGGGCAACCTCACGTCAATGCATTCTCCATTCTCCCCCAGCCACTCACAATGCGGGTGGCATAGATTAGATTTCCTTGCGTTCGTGCTCCCTGCTTAGCAGCTTATATTGGCAGGATGATGGCTAAGGTAGGATCCTGATGGCGAGCTTGGGTTCGTCCTTGATGAGTACGCCTGCCGACCTTATGAAATCCCCCCTTTTCGAAGAAATGTCAGTATTAATTAATCCATGCCGCTCGGTATTAAAGTGGCCGGTAACTTCCATGAGACTACCTAAATGTAGCTACAAAAGGCTGCTTAATGTTATCTGCAAAAGGCAGCTAACACGCCCCCCGGCTGGTAGATCAGCGTAGGGGCTCCTGGCCTTGCTAAACTCAACCTTGACTGGTATTGCTTAGAAAGGGGGTAACGGTATTTCTTTGACTGCTCCTTTGGGGTACAAATAGGGAGGTTCGCGGTGAAGGTTCCTTGGCTATCTGGTAGATGTCTCCTCCTCAGGCTGATTTCTCCCCTGAGGGAAGTACTATCACACTATATCCTTATCATATTAATTACCTGTCAGTGTACCTAGCGTCCGTGGGGGTTCACGATTCCCGCTAAATGAAATCCATTTACACCTGGAATTAAATCTGTATTTATTGCAATGGGCGCTGTGTATTTGATGCTTTCGAGGCGAAGGAGCTCAGCCGTCGCTTCTATCAAACGCTACTAGCATGATAGGTTACGGTGAATTTCCCATTCACGGTTTCCCGTTCTGCCTGTTAAACAAACCGCAAAGTGGGAGTAGCGGCATTCTTATTAAAATAGGGGGGCTAAAAAATTTACCATCATTAGATGAAAATGCGATCCTTATTACTAGGTAACGCTCCCATATTCTTCTATTATCCGTGCCTTGTGTAATTTTAAACAATGCTACTTTGTTTCACTGATTATAATGGAAAACGTCATGAGATACTGTGGATTCAGTAAAACCCGGGCATCTGGCAAAGGGGCCAGGACCTCACGAATAGAATCCTGAATACAGTATGGACGTCACCTAAGTTATGACTCGGGGCCCGCCGAATATGCAGTACAGGAATGCCCCGGAACTAGTTGCTAGCTGTCAAAGAAACTCCAAGTTTTTCTTAGTTTGCGTTCTATAATAGTCTGTGTTTCTATGCCGAGGCCCCCCTCTAACCGTGCGTCTGGACCTCTGAAGCCATTTTAGACTTCGGAAGTGCACCTATAACGGTGCTCCAACCATATATACGTCAAGAGCTACATATGTAAACTGAAGTCGCCTTCTTACTAGCTTCAGGTAGCCTAGCCCGCCTAGGCACCGGGTAGTCTTTCGTATGCCCCCAACTTCTTTCTCAACGGATGCCGGTCCTGATCTAAAATGATCTACCTTGTCGTTCCTTCAATTTTTTTCAATTAGTTAGACTATCCTCAGCTAGGCTAGCAGTGGGGCCGTCATCAACCGCCAGCTACAATATGTACCTAAGGTAAGAATTCCTACTATACTGGTTTTACTAGCGGAAGAATCCTCGCCACCCCGCAGAACGCATGAACAGAGGGATCACATCCGCTTCCATCTGCTGATGTTCGCCGGTCTAGTAGGAGCACGATCCGAGTCACTGGGTTCCCCAGGCTTCGGGAGTGTGACTTAACAGATAGTACAGGCAGGCAAGTCTCATGTAAGGATACGTCAACCTAATCTAGGTCCTCACAAGAAAATGTTCAATCACTCTATCGTAAAACTACGATACGCTTATCCACCAGTTAGATACCTACTATAGTGTACGTGGAAGTGTACTCATTGATACCTTTTTTACATGTTGAAGAAATCTCCCACCGATTTTGATAATACACAGCATTGCCGAAGAGATGAACGTATCAATCAAGCCTATATACTAGGAGTGAAGAAGGAAGAGCAAAAGAGAAAATAGTAACCTAGGGAACTTCGTTGATGAGTACCGGCACTCACTATAGGATATCTCTTGCTTCTAAACATCCCCTGTAAGCCATAATCATACACATTCGCACAGGCAGGCAGTTAAAAGTCTACATGCAACAAATGGTGCATTGCAGATCAGCGCGGTTGTACATGCCAAGATGCACAAAGTCTTATGTCGTGCATACATACAATGTGGATAGGTACCTGGATTAGGAATAGCGGGTACCGGATTTCGGGGCAGCCACTTTCCGATCCGATGGCATGGCACGGGTGCAATGCCGGCCGGCAGCCAGGGATAAGGCGGTACCTTGGTACCTCGAACAGAGCTGATGGTGGATGCCTGTTTGACGCCGCGTCGCGAGAAGCGTAAGGTAATTTTCAACGTCACTCGGCGCATCTTACTAAGATATGCAAAAGGCCAAGTTGATATTATTGATATTTAAAATGTTCACTTAAATTCATCGCAACGAAACGATGCCCGCAGATGGACCTTCTGTCGAGGCTTCCGGTAGCCAGACCGGAGAGATCTTGGTAATTTGTCATCCCCCTGTTCACGGTATCAAATATGCTAATGGTGTGGGAAGTCTTGCGTATCATGCAGGTACTGTTGGCGTTGATGGCGGTATCGTTTCTGGCCCTAGCTCATGCCACGCAGGAATCGAAAACTCAAGTGTGATCGTACCAAACCCCGGTGCAACCGCTGCGAGAAAGCCAAGTTGGAATGCGTCTTCCCCGAGTCTCGCAGGAAACCGGCTTTCAAGCGGCGAAATGTGAAAGAGCTCGAGGCTCGCCTTGGTAGCTATATCCGCTGCCCCTTGTTGGCGAAAGACTTGGGCTGACGTCAATGCATAGCTCAAGTCGAGGTGCTTCTAAAAGAAGCAGGCCAGAATAGGCCACTGCAAGATAAGACCACTGAGCCGGTTGATCTCCAATCCAATGAAGTCCCGGTAACCGAGGATGCTATCTTTCAGGGGATGGATTTCACCGCCCCTGACCTCTCTTTTGCTGAGACTACGGCGTTCTCGTTCCAGCAAGACCCGGCAGCAACGTTCTCCGCGGGGGGCTTGGACGGCGAAGGCCATAACAATACCCCTTTTAATGGCGACCTCATTGACCTTGGAGGAGTCTTTGAGAGTCTACCTCCTTTTGAGATGATGGAAGAGCTGTGAGTAATATTCGCTTAGTATTACCTGTTCAAGAGCTCATGGTAGCAGGAACCGAGTCTTTTTCGAACGCCACCAACATCTAATTCCCATAATCCATCCTTCTCGCTATCTACAAGCCTTCTATTCCGCTCCACATATGAAGCCACCGATGTGTCTCCAATACGCAATATGGTCTCTTGCTGCCGGTGGCGTATGTATTCTGAAAGCTCCTCGTCCCACCTTTTGGCATGTCTCGGGAGCTGTTACCTCTCAATTGAGCTGACTGAGATATTAACGCTCCTGAGATATGCTTGAACCCCTTATACCCCTTAAACCCGATACTCGGAGAAACCATCACTGACTTATCTTAATGCAGCATCCAAAGTATGGGGCCTACCACGATGTCTTCTATCGACGTGCTCGACAGTATGCCGATTTGGACGAGATGAAGGTAAGCAATCTTTGTACTACATACCTCTACACTTCTTCATGACTAACTATAGGCATTCACCACTAAAAGGGACACGGCGAGCACTTTATTACCGTCGCTCACGCGCAAGCTTATTGTATGATAGCTACGTACGAGGCCAAGTCTATGATGTTTACCCGAGCAGCTATGAGCGTCGCCCGAGCGGTCCGGCTCGTAGAGATGATGGGGCTTCACAGACTTGATGGTGCCGCAGAAGAGATAAGCCCGACCCTCCTACCTCCGAAAGATTGGACTGAATTGGAAGAAAGGCGACGAGTTTTCTGGGGAGCCTTCTGCGTCGATAGTCACTGTTCTATTTCGACAGGCTGGCCATTCCATGTCGACGCCTCCGAGGTAAGATAGAGATTTGACGAAGCTAGGGTCTAAGCTAATGTGCTTTCTAGATTACAACTCTACTTCCTGCCGTGGGTCATCTCTATTATTCTTGCCGGTCTAGTTGGCTAGTTGGAGCGAGATATTTTTTGAGACATGAACTCAGGATTTAGATGTGACCTCACTAACTTCAAGCTTTATAGCCAGAATCCGCTTTCAACAATGGCGAGAAAGTTGAAACGTGTAGTCTGCATGACGCCTTTAAAGGGAAACCCTATTCATCATTTGCTGGAGCCATCTTAGTCTGCCATCTGTTAGAACTATTTTGCCACCACTTGTTACTATTTACTGACTGTTAGGCAAGATTCAATCAAATCCTCAAACATGTCCACAAGCCGAAGCCTAGCGATAATCCCGATAACTACGAGTATGGAGAGTACTGGCAGCGCCACCGCGATATTGATAATACACTGTCGAGCGCGTTCATGTATTTGCCGCAATCCTTTCGAATGCCCGAGAACTATCGTGACCCGGTCGCCGTGCATACAAACCTGAATTTGCATGCGTCTACCATTTGCTTACACCACGCCGCGATTGAGACGATTGATACTTACAAATTGCCAGAGACCGCTAAGAAGATTAGCCAGGATCGTCTACGTACGGCCGCACAGGAGATTGTAAACATCATCAAGCTAACTAGCCACGTGAATGCGAGTCCGGTAAGCGACGGTTTGAACCGATGGGATATTCATGATCGCTGATACCTCGGTAGAGAAGTCCCTTGGCTGCACTATCTCTCTACTGTGCCGCGTCGGTCTACATCTACTTGTGTAAGGAAACGCAGTCACTTGCAAATGCCGAGAATCTGGATTTCCTTATCGCTGCCATGGAGGCCTTCGGACGAAATCATCTCATCACCAGGGCTTTTCTTCGCCAAGTAGTCGCCGATATCGAAAGAAATGGCATCCAAAACATTGTGCAACTTCCCCGTCTCGATAATCTCGACCCCGATTTCCGTACTCAAGTTTCACATAACATACCTCTCCTTGCTCGGACGAGGATATCGAAGCACTCCGCGGTGCAGCCTCCGTTACCAGGTCGCCTGCCGCTTGGGAAGCCCGTCGGGAAAGTCATTGCTGGAGATCCTCGTCAGTGTGACCATGGGACTTGGACCACAGAACAGGACTCGCCTCCGCGGGAAACACGCTCTGTGGAACCCGGCGGCAGTAACAAGCGAAAACGCACCTCTCCGTTTCATGGAGCTAGCACGGCGGATGGGACCTCTGAGTGTAATGATTCGCCCCGGGTTACCAGCGGGGTTCCAGACCGGTTATCAACCAACCCATCAACCCATTCCTCACCTCCAGATCTCCAGACCACGGGGACGCCGGGACAATCTATTCTGTGTGGTGGAGGCTATGGTATAGATTCCCAGCCGCAGATGGATTTGCCACATCGGACAGGGTCCCCTCACGTCAGACCATATCCCGGAATCGCGACTACATCCCATGCTCCAGCTCCAGCGTCAGCGCCGCAGGAAAGCAGCCGAGACGGCATCAATATCGTGCCGTCTGTGATTATGGGGTGTATGGGTCCGAAACCTTTCCGCACGGCCGGCCGCGGGGCGGACTGGGACCTCGCAGGCGCGTATATGGGCATCCAGTTCGGGCACGCCGAACACGCCGCCGACAACTACGGAGCAGGCTTCGAGGCCCCTCAGAACGACACTGGAAATGGAAGCGAGAATATACCGTGGAATCTCGGGGGTGGTGATGGGATGAACGTGGACTGGGAGGCGCTCGGTCTGAGTTTGGGTATAAACCCTCGAGATGTGGTGGATACCTCAGCGGCCGGGACGGGTGCAGAAGCAGGAGGAGGGGAAGATGGGGGAATAAGATAGAGCGCTGATTTAAGGCATATCAGGATTTGGGTATCCCGAAATAGGGAAATGCTATGTAGGTACATAATGGGCTGCTTTTGGCGATATGTATTGCAGCTCTGATATCCCTCTCACTCATCACATGTACCTCCATAGGGAATTGCAGAAGAAATTACTACTTACCTCGCAAGAAACGATGATATTCAGTTATGATCGTCATCGTTACTGAGAACTGTCATTTATTCGAGGGGAATCGGTCCATGGTTATTGTATTTCATTGTGGGGGTTTCTAGTACCTAGAGGTATCTATAGTAGAGGCAATATATAGGATCGTTACTCGCTATATACTGCCTTAACATGATCCAGCATACATACATAGAGGTAGGCACACATGGTTAGGCCACCAACCAAGTCGACCGGTCCCCTGATATTTTCATTCATTTAATTCTGTTGGGCCTGGGCTCCAAAACTTTTGCATCGGCCTAGTGCTCGTCCTCCTCGCGGGTGCGGTGCGTCTAGATTCTAATCCAGCGACGTCATTTCCCAACCCCCTCCCCATTCAGGGAGGCGCCGTTAGCACTGGCATGACAGGCTCGAAGTTCCAATCGAAGTCGTCCATAAAGGTCCAGTCGATATTCTGCAACGGGTCAGCCCCCGCGTTCCCGCCCGCCAACATGGCCGGCGTCTCGCTGCTGTTCGTAGCGGTAGTCCCAATTCCAGCAGCACCGGCGGCTGCCGCAGCGCCGCTCCCGAAGCAGCCACAAGTGGTAAACGGCTGGCCTTTGTTGCGGCAGTTGTGCATGTGATCGGTCTTCCAGCGCGTCATGCAGTCGTACGTCACGCTGGCGCTGAGGCGGTGCGAGAAGGACGACACGGGCTCTTCGTTCCAGTGCGGGGCGCCTGATCCGCGTAGTAGCCTATCACACCAGGACTCGAACAGGTTTCCAAGCCGCGTAGGCAGGTCGCCGTCCATGACCTTGGCACGCCGGGACGCGGCGACGGCGTCCGAAGCGGATCGCTCCGCGGCTTCGCGGTCGACGAATTGCATGTACGAGGACCGCAATATCCGGTACACGACGGCTCCCGCGGCCAGTATTGCGCGGAAGTAGAAGTGCGGTAGGTGTTGCAGGAATTCCATCTTGCGGTCGAGCTCGAGGGATTCCCGGATCACGGCCTGTGCCGTATTGTACGTGCGCAATATGTTGCGCTTGAGGGCCTCCGTCTCGTACCCCGGAAGGGGCATCATGTAGAATGTTTGGATTTCTAGCTGCACTAGTAAGGCGTTGAACTCATCGAGGTCACCTGGGCTTGCTTAGTACGCCAAGGCAGAACGCAGGGAGACGATTAAGAATCTGGCGAGAGACGCACCTGCACGTTCGGAACATATGAGCCCTCTTACAGTATTCCATTCATCCTCAAGTAGTTGGACGACTTGTGCCGAGACCCCTCGTGATTCTTCTAGACAAGCTGCCATAGTCTTACTGACGTGGTTACAGAATTTCTGGCATTCCAAGAGGACACGGAAAGTGGAGGGGACTTGAAAGGGCGTCCTGCCATCAATGATGTTCTGGATCGTCTGATTGAACAACCCGCCGAGAGGGGGGAGCCCTAGAGACGAGGATACCCTCTGGGTTATGATGTTATACCCAGCCCATGTGGAGCATGCTTCCTCGTCCGTGAAACTATTCTGGAAAACGCCATGGCTGTACTCCGGATGGCTCCCCTTCCCGCAGTGAATCCCTAGCTGCAAGACTGCGTTCATGATGGCACCAGAGAAGAGGGCACATGGGTCATTGACAAACCGGACATCCGGGAAGATCCAAGCACAGAGTAGAATGAGGGCATTTATTGAATGCATGGATAACGGCCAGTTGGTAATAGTCGAGTAGGCATCCCGTTTGACAGCGTCGAGCAAGAAGGGAAAGATGCCTGGACTCCTCGCATAACGGTGGCAAGCCACGTAGATGATAGTCCAGAAGAGGAGCGTACTAGATTCATAGCATTTATTTGGCTCCCTCAGCCGGATGATTGGCATATACGGGTGGTAGCATTCGAAATATCTGAGTATCGAGGTAAGTAAAGGCTCCTCAACTTTCGGCAAGTACCACTTACTTTTGAAAATAGTAATCAATGTCCTCGCCAGAAAATGGATGTGATCCCAGAGCTCTAGGAAGTGTTGGTTCAGCTGGTGGAGACTGAACAAGTGGAATGCTCGTGGGAGTATGTATTACTGAGGTAGGGGCAACAGTGATACTGGACGGAGCCGCAATAGCAGGGGGTCTCACGTCTCCGCCTGTAGAAACGCTTACGGGGGACGGTACTCCCAGCCTTGGCGGGCCGGCATCCTTGAAAGGGGAGTTGGGCCCATTGTGTTGGGAGTAAGCTGTTGCTTGGCTTGGCGATGAAGATGATTGACCAGTTACACTCTGCTTTATGGACTGGATTTCTTGGACTAGCTCGTCTAATTTACTGTAGACCCATTCAGCCCTAGAATGGATAATCTGCAGAGTGAACGATAAGGGCGTACCTTTTTCGGCTCACCCTTTTGTGAGTCTTGTCCACGACGCAACTCAAGTGAAGCTTCGCGCACCGCTGGCACGGCTGGGCTGGATTCTGGCTGGGGTTACATCGGACCTATGAAACGGCCATCAGACGCACAACGACCTGCACTGGGATGGATAAAGAGATACCTTGGCATCTCGGCAGCTGGTACATGCCGTGTTCCGCTTGATTCGACTAGATGGCGCTATGTTGGGAGATGTTTCGTGGCTGGTACTAGGCATTGGTGTGGATGAGTCTACGGCTCGGGCGACGCTTGGTGCGTCCTTCGGGTCCGAAAGAATATAAAAGAGGTTGCGTTTGCGTCGGACGAGCAAGATAGGGTAGGTGACTTACACGCGAGTTAGCCGGTCGGCTATGTTCCAGATATACCTGACCGGAAGTGGGAATGAAGAGGCTTACGCCACGTGCATTTCGGCAACAGATCGGTGCCGATCCCTGCAACCCGCCGCAGCCACAACCCCCACTCGTCGACACTAAAATGTACAAACTCAAACTCGTCATTTTTCACGTTTTTAGTACCTGTTCTCATGTCCGCAAAGCGCGCGAGAAAGTCATGATGATGTATATAATCTCTAACTGTATGGGGAATCAAGTTTACCATTACACGTAAATCCTCTACTGCCACTTTCTTTCCGCAACTCCAACCCACATGCCCCATCCCAGAACCTTGCCGACAATAGCATCGCCAATCTGCTCCCTAGTCGTCGACGCACTCAACAGGCTGGGATCCAGCGTATCTTTCAAAGCTACTACCTCGAAGAAATCTTTAAAAGTCAATTACAGTTACCTAAATGTACATAGCCCCCGAGGAGCCACACTTACATCTATGTGGGCCGTGATTCATTAACGGTCGAGGTGGGATGTAGATGCTGCCGTTTCTAGACCGACCATAATGGAACCCGCCCTTTAGCAACGCCCTACTCGAGTCTTCGACCTCGAAGTCGGCCGCCTCCACGCTCGTCTTTGTAGCCGGAATCCCGGTATAGATCCTGCAATGATTTCAACCCTTTTTAGCCGTTGTCTTCTCCCCATCTACTCTATTCCATGACTATATTGAATAGGACTCCACTACAGTACTCACCCATGACAGATAGGAGTAGGTAAGAATGCGTCCGGGTCCTCCGAGACGAGCAACCACTCCTTGACCTGATCTGCGATATGCGGCGGGGCTTCCCAGTGCAAGGTTGGGAACTTGCCGCCGCCATCGTGCGTGTACTCGACGCCGAGCACCGAGTTGGTGGGGCCGCAATCCGGCGCCGTGACGGTAATCTCCTGCTTCTCCTTCAGGTTCGCAAACGCAGGCCCCGTATAGAAGCTCTTGGCATCATGACCTTTAGCGTTCTTGAAGAGCCAGGACAGCGTCACTTCGATGAGTTCTCTGATCATTTTTCTTCCCGTTGTACAGCGGCAGCTAGATCTGAGTCTGAGTCTTAGCAAAATGTGTAGTCGTACGGGTGAGTTAGTCGACACTATTCTTCCTCTTCTTAGAACCGACAAGAACTGAATTCCGCTTTCGAATATTAAATATTACAGGATTATAGGAGCCTTCGTGTTATTAATTAGGAATCAATCTCTCTTCTTGTGCATTAATAGAAGCGAGCAACTCCTGTAGTTTATTATATCCAATTGGCGAGGAACCCCTGTGTGCTTCGGAGCCGATAACGCTTATTTCTGGTGGAAACGCCAAGCACTGGACGTCACGTCAACAAATCTTCATCCCTGAAAAGCTTCCATGAGCATCTCTTGAGCCGCCAGATCTCGATTCTCCAACACTGAATAATTATAGGCACAATAGACGCTCCTGACTAAGGTGGACCATGGGCGCAATCCAGACTAAGGTTGCTTCGCATCCGTATTACCCTCTAGGCGTAACCATCCCGGGATACGCGCCCAATGAAGCACCCGTCCCTGTCCTCCTGGCAGCCCTAGGTGGCATGCTATCATTTGCGCTCTTGGGAGCTTCTGCAGTGGCACTAAGGGTCAATCCGAATTTGACCAGATCCAATCTAGCTCTGCTGTGTTGGTTTGTGTTGAGTGAGTTGCTCAACCTGAGACCTATGTATTATCGCCTAGCCCCTTTTCCTAGCTGACTCAGCTGGGTTTGTAGATGGCTGTTTACACTGCTTCTTCGAGGGTAAGTCCATAGATTCATTATCAGAGTACCCAATGTACGGTATTTATACAAGAGGTAGGCGCACGTTGCCTATTATAAGACTGACCGGCTCACCTTAGGATATTTCGTCCTAAACCATGGCACCATCGCGTCGTCGCAGAATGTGCTGGCACAGCTGTGGAAAGAGTACGCGTTGTCCGACTCGCGATACTTAACTTCCGACTTCTTCATGCTCTGCATTGAGAGCATCACGGCTGTAAGTAGACTACTAGCAAACCTGTCCCAGCTTTCGTGGAAGAGAACTACACAGTGGCGGCGGATACTAATCGTAGCAGTTCGTCTGGGGACCTCTCTGCTTCGCGAACGCGATATCTATAGTCCGAGGCAGCCCCAGCCGTTATGCCCTGCGCATCATCATGTGCATGGCGCACCTCTACGGCGTCGCGCTATACTATTCGACGACCCTGTGTGAAACCTACTTCACGGGTCGCTCCCACAGCCGTCCCGAGTTCCTCTATTTTTGGGTCTATATGGTCGGGTTCAACCTACCTTGGGCCATTATCCCGGCAAGTAAGTTAAGCTGAACCTCGAAACTGAGATAGTGGGAAACTGGAGCTGACTTTATGCGGACAGTTTTGCTATATGATAGCGCTAGAACGGTCACTAAGGCGGTGGATGCTCTAGATAAGATGGATATCACACTGGGCGCTCGCCATCGTAGACAGAACGGGAGGAAAGGGGCCACCGAGCCAAAGAAGACGAAGTAGTCGTTTGGCTAACCAGAAATAGCGGATAGTATTATACAATATTATAAGACAGCTATTTACCCAGAATAAACTGCTCTTAAAATCATAACTCCGAAGTCCTTTCAAGCAATACGCTTTAGTCTAATACAATAGTATCATACGCAGGTCAAAAAGTGCACTCTATCCGCTCTACGCAATTGACTCGTTCCACTTAAGCCCTATCTATTAACTCTATATTGTGGTAATACTTGGGCTGAAGGTGCCAGTCTATTCTCAGTCTGTCCTATGTAAAGTAGCCGGCCGTTTAGCTTTAGTTTAAGGATATATCAAGGGCTTCTAAGGAGCCATGGCCTTATTCGTAATTGGGGTATTCTTCTTCGCAGACTATGATCGCCGTATAAGCCACAGCTCATCGCACGTACTTGCTCATGAATCGTTTGTGGAAATCCGATCGCAGAAGATCCTGCTCACACCGTTAGTATGCGACATAATCTAGAGATAGCCAAAGGAACATACGTTGATGAATTCCTTTTTCTTGCCCTTATCCTCGGTCCCTCTCGCTTGGTTTTTGAATACCACGTCGTCGTCCCACCTGCAACGACCTGATTAGTACATCGCAGATATAGCCAATGACCGAAGTCCGACGTACCTTCGCTTCATATTAAAGTTCTTGGGATTCAGAAGCGGGTTACCCAGCGCAATATCTCGTTCTCGCTCCGCCTCTTCGGCCGCAGCCTTCTCTCGCTCTTCCCTCTCGCGCTTCTCGGCTCGCTCGCGCCTGATCTTCTCGAGTTCCCGCTGCAGCTCCGCCTCTTCATCCTCGTCATCGTCGCTGTCGTCTTCGCTATCATCTTCATCATCCTCCTCTTCGGAGTCCGCATCTATATCTCGGGACTCCTCCAGTATGCGCCGCCGTTTCGCCTCCGGATCTTCATCTTCCCCTCCTCCGTCCCCGTTTGCTTGTGAAGTTAATCCCAGAGGTCGCTTCGCGGCGTTGTTGGTAGTGGGCGCTGTCTCGGTGGTCGTGCTAGTGGCGTCAGGCAAGGCGCCACCGTTCTGCTTCGCGAAATGGGCAGCTTCGGCCGCGAGTAATTCGGCGCGCAGGTCGCGAGGCTCGTCGGCATCTCCTCCTTGGCCAGGTTTTCTGAACTTTAGCTTCGTGTGAGCAGGGAGGAGTCGCTGGTGGTAGGCAGGCCCTCGAAGAGCTTCCTTTCCACGCGCCTATCATCTGGTTAGCAAGTAGTTCCTAGCAATTTTATTAAGTGTATGGGAACTTACAGGGTCGAAAGTAGGCCTATGCGCGGTAGTCATATTTGACTGTTTCTTGACCCAGAGCGAATAGGTGTTGGATAGGGGTTGGGGCTGGGCGAAGTGTTCAACGTCGAGCTTTGGATGTTTGTCAATCGATAATGAGGCTGAACTTCCCAGGGCATGGGTACAGCATTAAATGTACCCTAACAGGCAATGTCGGCATTTCAGTGCGCTAAGATCCGATCTTGCAGGGGCTAACTATTCACCGCCCGGCAGAAATTCATTGCAACCAATTTTGAAGCTTCCCATCATGGAATGCGGCACCCCACTATTATCCCGCCAAGCTACGACGATTGAGACTTTGAGGAATCGAGACAAAGAATGAGGTGAAACGAGGACATATTCACCTTTATACTTCTGGTTTATTCCCTTATATCATGCCTCGAGAGGCTGAGCCTTCACTCAATGAGCGCGCCTTCGTAGTGCAGGCGCTACAAGAGGGCCTGCGCATCGACGGCCGCTCTTTTGACCAGTTCCGAAAGCTCGAACTCAAGTTCGGCGACCAGTATGGAGTCGCAGATGTCACCCTAGGAAAGACGAGGTAGGCTTTGAAGCACGCTTAACGGTGTAGCCTTACTTAACGCGACTAGGATACTCGCAAAGGTATCGGCCGAAGTCACAGCGCCCTACTCTGATCGACCGTTCGATGGCATCTTCACTATTACGACAGAACTTAGCCCCATGGCGTCGCCCGCCTTCGAAGTTAACCGACCGACAGAGACGGAGATTTTGCTTTCGAGACTACTAGAAAAGACGGTGCGCCGATCCAATGCTCTCGATACCGAGTCCCTATGCCTCGTTGCGGGTCAAAAGTGTTGGTCTATAAGGGTCGATCTGCATGTCCTCTCACACGATGGTAATCTAATTGACGGGTCGTGTTTCGCTGTCGTGGCAGCATTGCGCCACTTCAGGAAACCGGACACGAGCATAGAAGGAGACACCTTGACTGTATACACGCCCGCAGAACGAGAGCCGGTCCCCCTTAGCTGGCTGCATTCGCCTTTTTGCGTTACCTTTAGCTTCTATGGGGACGGCGAGATTACGCTTCTGGACGCGAATCTCCTGGAGGAGCAATTGAGGGTATCCAGTTGTACCATCAGCCTCAACAAGCACGGGGAAATCTGCCAGATAGCGAAGTTGGGCGGCACACCCGTAGAAGCGTCAACGCTGCTCCAGTGCACTAGCGTGGCCCTCAACAAGGTGAAGGAGTTTTCAACGTTATTAGATCAGAAGCTAGCCGCGGATTCCAAGCGGAGAGACAAAGGTGGACTCTTGGCAGAGTTGTCCGCAGAGAACGAAAGATAGCAGACGAGGCTGCGCCCATAGATGACCAAAATAAGATACCCATGCTTCAAGGGGCCAGTCCTCTAGATGAAACTCAAATCATGATTTCCGACTCCGGAACGCCTTCCTGATGACGCTGTATGCAAAACCAAGCCCTCTCTAGCCAGATAACATTGGAACGTTAAGCCCTCTCGCTACCTCATCACCGGTGGCCTTGACTCTTTATTCCATTTAACCCTCGACCTAACCCAATCAATTGCTTCCCTTACTCCGGTGCCAGTAAGCGCACTCACTGGCAATACTCTTGAGTCGCGAATGCTCGACGCCTTCTCCCCTTCGAAAACTTTCTTGACAAGACCCTCCTTTATCCGTACGACCTCGACACAGTCCTCGCGATCTTGTTTATTCGCCAGTATCAGGAGTGGCACGCCCTCGGTCTCAGAGTTCTGCAATACATCCTCGAGCACGAGGCGACACTCATCAAGGCGGCCGGAGTTGTCGTGCTCGATGTTGCCGTCGCCTATGTCGGTGCTGTCGATGATGAAGACGATGGCGTGGCAGCTGGCGTAGTAGCTCTGCCACAGCTTGCGCAGGCTCAGCTGGCCGCCCACGTCCCAGATTTTGAGGTACATGTCGGGCAGGGTCAGCGTGGAAACGTTCTGGCCGACGGTCGGGACGGTCTTCAGCTTGGGGTCCGGGTGCTCGGGCAGGAAGAGCGACTTGGCCTGCTCGTGGAACGTCGTCTTGCCGGCATTGTCGAGCCCCAGGAGTATCACCGAGTATTCCTCTCTCCGTCGCGCGAGCAGGTATAGCGATTTAGCGAGATGGTACATCGTTTGGCATGGAGAGAAAACGGAGATTGTGGAAATTGAGTTGTAAGCTTGAGGTGATGTTTTAGGTAAGCTGACCAATGGAAGCGTTTCGTGGCTCTTGCGCGAGCGCTCATCTATAGAGGCGCTAAACCCACCCAGGAATAGCCTAGCCACGCTCAACTGCCGGAGGGATGAATTGAAAGCAACCCACCCGACTCATTTCATCTTGTCTTGCTGATACATATGGAATGGTTTCAAACAGACCCAATTCCGATACAATGGATCACTTCATCTTGCTTGAATCAAGTTCATCATGTCTTTAGTTACCACCTTATCCTTTTTAAAGCTGAAATTCATCATCTAAAGTGATTCTAAACTAAGAGGTGAGAAGGCCCATTGTAGTTCTCAGAACCAGATTCGTCTGTCGCTGAACGCCTCGACGACTAGCACGGGCGTGTGCTTAAGAGCCAATAGTGTCTAGGACGTTCAGTGAGTTAGCGGTCATCCAATCACTGCCGTAGAGGTATCCGTGTGTGTAACAGCGTAGACTACACGTACAAGATGTTTGTACCAGCAGAGTTATGATTCACAAACAATAAAACTGACATGTTCTGAAATTTCATACTCTTCTAGCATAACAACCATTGTTTACATATATAGGTACCTGTAGATACCTTATTATGTATCATTTATATGTTCGCCTTATCACCTTGGTCCCTAAGTTGCCTGGGTACCTATCTATGCTAACAATACCGTGGTGACGTACATAGAGGTGTGAGTTTACCCAAGACACACCTAGTACGTGCGTTAGTTCAACGTGGGGTCCAGTCTGCCTATCGTACACGGAACCTTCCATTTACGTGGGCATGAGCTTATATAGTGGCAACAGATGAATACCGTCATATTCATATACAGAGCCTCCCAATTCCGCTAATCAGCCCGAGAGCCTGACTGATCTCCCTATTTCCAGCCACGCAAAGTCATGACCCATATACACATTCCACACTTATAATTATTGCCTTCAGGCCGTTCGCTCGGCGCTTTGGTCTCTGCCACCTATACCTTTGCATTTCATTGATTAGGAATCGCCCAAGCACCCTCCCTCATGGTATAACATGGCTCCCGTTCCATTCAGGCACCCATTGAGGTAGGTCTTTCAGCCATGCTTACTTGTTGACAGTCAGCTTAATAACATCAACTACAGGTACACCTCTCTGGCTGCGGTTGGTATTCATCTTACGTCAATCGTCTATTTGACGTATGCTATTGCTACTGGTCTGTACGCATCATACAGGTCCCTCAGCCCAGCTCAAGACACACGATCTCGCACCGCACATCGAAGGAGATTGGTCCCGACTTTTCTCGGATTGGCAGCAGCAGCTTTAGCCTTGGCGACTTACACATCTGTGGCTTCGGCTAGCCTGTCGTACAAAACATGGGCTTATGAACATGGCTTGGATCGGCCAGAGCGGTATTTAATCTCCCTGAACCCATCTGCTGAAATCTGCATTGAGAATCTCACACGGCTACAGCTTCACCTCCGAAGAGGAAATCTTCTTAGAACCTGAGCACTCGAGTAAACTGAACTTCCTCTACATCGCTCACTGGTTAAGCGACACCTCTGTTTACTTTGAGGGCCTTGAGATTGTCGCTGAGAAAGCGCGTCGATTCTGGTGGGGCCAACAGATCGATCTTGCGACAGTGGCGTTCAGCGTGTTATTGTCAATCGAGGGACGACGGCGGAATATTCCCCTAACTGCCGGCTTTCTCATTCTGGCACATCTCGTCAACTTGTCGTTTGCTCAGAACCTATTTTATCTCGCGCTCCTTTTGGCTCCATCCCCGCTTCCAACTGGAAATGGAGGGCTTCAGTTACCCGCGGTACCTGTTCGTCTCTCGATGTTCATCCCCCCAAAACCAAAGGATTGGCATCTACATCCTTCCATCCTCCTCGCGGCCTTAGCTTTGAACTACGTGTCGATATTTTTGCTGCCCTACGCTGCCGAGACGTCCTCGTTTGCGACTGTAGCACTTCTTACTCGAGCCTTAACGTTCTTACCCCTTATCCTACCGACGATTGCGCCGGTTAGCTGGGGAACCGTCCACTCACATCCTCATGATGCTTACAGCTCATACACGACAATATTCCGGACCATTTCCGTGGCTTCGTTCATTTTGCACGTCAAGTCTAGCCTTGCGGGACTAATCTACAATATCCCCAATTCACATTATCACCGTCACAGTACCTTCTTTCCTTGGGATATGGAAGAGCGGTCCAATTGGGAACGCAGTACTACGGCGCTCGGCAAGATTTTGGGTTCGGTATATGACCACCCTGCCGTTAAGGCTGCTGGCTTGGACGTCTTGGGCTGTGCGCTGAGCCTCGGCCTATGGGCTGCTGTCCGAGCTACGGATATTCAAGATATCATTGAATCAACAACCCCGTTTTGCAACTTCCGCCGGAAGATCGAGAATGCCGTCGATGATAAGATACCTAGGACCCCAATCAGGGTTGATTCTGAGCCTCCTGAGGACGCCGCGTCGGAACATTCAATGACTCTGAGAAGTCGAGGAAGATCTACTAAGTCAAGGCTAGGAAGCGTTGCAAGTTCGAGCGGCCCCAGTGAAGAGGGGGTTGATAATCCCGGGAGGAAACGGGGACGATCGAAGAGGACTAAACAGCCAGAAGAGGAGAAACCCTACCAACCTTCTTCGTCCGAGATTAGGGAGTTAGCAGAGGGTGATGTTGTGCCAGCTAGTGAGCTGGATTGGGAATCTGCTTCCCTGGCTTGGTGCCTGGCAGCAGTTGCTGGACTCGGTTCTGCGTCTGCCGGTGTTTTTGGAGGAGAATGCATATCAAGATGAAGCTTGTCTAAATAAGGGGCCGAAGGTTTCTTCACCTGAGATATTAGGGCTAAGAGGTTGAGACTGAGGTAATAATAATGCTTCATGAAACCAATAACAATATATAGTTGTATTGAGTGAATGGTTCATATCAACCAGTGAGTATAAGCTCAACGGCGTCGTCTGTATGCCAGCAAGCTGAACATAATGAATGCAATTCATGCCGCAGGCACCGATTATCACCGGGACTGATTGTCTTTCCGGACCCCCGTTGTTCACGCCACCTCTTTCTCGTGAATACTAGGTCTCGGCCGACATTTGGTTATTCTTCGTCATCGTAGCCTTGGAGAAATCAACCGACCTAGTGCCTGTTTACACGTATGCTCCTCACCAGGCCGCCTCTATGTGGTCAGGCAGGAACTTATGAGGTGCTACTCACTATGAGGTAGCAACTTTACTTCAGACTTCTATTTCGTTTCTTCTGCTTAACCAGCTTCCCTATATATATTTAACAGAGCCAAGAAATTCTTCATCTTACCCCTTTCCATTTCAATCCCCATCTACTATCAAGTGTTTCATCCAAGCGGTTCTACACTGGACACATGCTCTTTAACTGGCGCTGCGCATAAAGGTTGAGAAACCGTAGGTGAGTAAACATCTACTGCTTCCCTTTCCACTCGTCTTTCACGTCGCCAACCCTCGCATCTCCCCACATGCCTCATCCGAGGAAGCTATTCTCGATTCTCGCACCGGCCCGTTGCCTTCCATCTTCCTTTTATTCCCCTCCTCGTGTCGTATACCCATACACAAGACTACCTGCGTATGTCGACAATACAGTGTCTAACCAGGACAGTCACGATGTCGACATTTTACGAGTTCCGCTTGCTCAATCTCCAAGAGCGCTTCCAGATCGACCCCATCAACTGGGGCTTATTGAAAGCGCATGAGGATTACAGGGCCGGCCGAATCACCCTTCACGAGATGGCCAACCAGGCGAGATCCCACCGCTTCTCCTTGCTCGACTTCACGGCGCGGCTGGCTGTGACCGCCGGAAAGATCACCCGAGCCGGCGGCGATACTGCTAAGCACCACGCAGCAGTCATGGGCGTGGTCAACGAGATCATCGCCATAGCCAGTAGGTACCCAATTACTTCGCTTATCGAGTTCACCGCGTACTGACCGACCTTAAAGTGGAAATCCTGCCTGAGCCCAAGCGAATCGACGCCCTCCCCGTCGAGGTTCGCTGGCGCATTTACCACCACTACGTCAACATCCCCCCAGAACTCCCTCTCGTCCCTCGCGGCTCCAGGGCCGAGGGGTACTTGGAATGCGAGTGTGACAACCCCGGAGCGCTGGACAGATGGGCCATCAGCGCTCGACACTGGGGCAAGAAGTTGGACATCCGTCTAGCCCTAGCGTCCAAGTTCATGCGTGACGACTTTCTCGGATACCTGTACAACAGACACGTTCGTAACCCCCTATCTCCTCACTTCCGAACCCCCCTATTTACGCTCCCTTCTACGCATGTGGCGACTAACCCAAAACCAAACAGCTCTTCTACTTCCCCTGCGTCTGCAACATGGCCTACCACATCAGCACCAACGCCATCCTCGCATCATCGCTAGCCCACGTAAAATTCCACTGGGCGGGCGTCGCCGCGGAGGAGGGCCTCCGGGATCTAGGCCGCCTGAAGACGGTCAAGCACCTGACCGTCGTGATCTCCACGCGCACGACGGACTACACGACGGAGCACGAGCAGATGTTGGCGCGCTACTTCGGCCGGCGCCACCACAGGAAGGACATCCAGGACGCCGTCGGCATCTGGAAGCTGATCGCGCTCCGCGGCATCGACGCGGTCGAGGTCGAGCACATCGCGCGGTGGCGCGACACCCAGCGGCAGTCTAGCGACCGCAAGGCTTTGGATCAGCTGTTGCGGGCCACGGTCACCCTGCCGCGTGAGTGTGAGGAGTGTACTGACGACTAGGCGCATCGTTTACGCTTACAACTGGACCGGGAGCCGGGGCGTTGGATGTGGTCGCATTCATTTCCTACCTCGTACGCGCTTCCGGTCAGGAACGTGTTGTCGAGTCAGCAAAGAGCTGGGCGCAAGGTTTCCATCAGGCACGATTAGCGGATGAGCGTTCTCTCACCCCTGATACATACGTGCATGGCCCTCTTGCACTCTAGTCGTTCCTGAGAGGGATGGTTTCAACAACATGATTTGCCCTGCCTCCAGAGAAGTTGTTGAAACAGTCCCTCTCAGGAATGACCAGGATGTTCGCGATCTACAGCAGAGGCGCGATATCTTCTATACGGATTGTTCCTGATAGAGCCTTATAAAATACCAATTTGTACACAGGACCTTTTTAGATAGGTAGGTAGAGAACTTGAAATAAGCCTGCATCTATGGGCATTTCACCCACCACTTTATTTTGGCGCTTAATTAGGTAGGTAGCTATTACGTACCTGAGCTGCCTTAGCGTAGCATTGTGTTTTCCCTTATTTCCTTTCCCCTTTCCATTGTTTTTCGCTCGGCCCACTCTACTTTAGATGCTGTTTGTGTACGAATGGACAGATGAAGAGACCAAATGTGGAGGTAGGTGTCTTAGAGGTCAATGAGGTCGAAAATAACATCGACTATAAGAAATTGAGTGAGACCAAAGTGTTATTATCTTGCCACCACTGACTACGTACCTAACACTATTATGATTCTTTAAACAGTATCACCATCTGCCTCCATTACCTAGACCAGCCATAAGACAAGCTGCCTGTAACTAACCATGCCTACCTAAGTACTCAGGTATGACTACACCTACCAACGACAAAAACCGTAGGCTCATTAATCCGCACTTTGGTGAAATGGCCGTTCAAACACCAACATTGACCACCCACAAGCCCACCAGCAAAAGCAGAAACCTCGACCCCGTTATGCGCTGCGCAAAGAAATTAGTCGCCCAATGGGTTAGTGTCGCAAGGTTGAGAAATATGGTAGTGAAAAGTACCATCTCGAACAGCCGCCCCCAGCGGTCCTCCGAGAATCCAAGGGTGAGCCTTGCAGTCGCGTCCCCACCAAGCCAGATATGATACTGCAAGACGTACGTCTCGAGAGATATCTTCCCCAGAGCAGCCGGAAGTGCAAGGTGCGTGCGTTTTGCTACGTAGTATGAGTTTCGAAGCATTGCGAAGCACACGATCGGGATCCAGGACACGAAGGGGTGGATCTGGTTGTACTTGCGCTTCTCGTGGAGATTGAATTGGGTGACGTAGATGAAGACTATAATGCCAGCGGTACACAAAATAGCGAGCAGAAGTTCTGATTTGAGAGGAAGAGCTGACTTAGCGTGACCAAGTGGGAGAATAGTACGAGCTCTACGGACGGAGGCGTTGTGGACGAGGGCCGCCACGATGACCCCAACGAAGACAATGTACCGGTCCAGACGTAGCCTGAAACGCATCTCCTCTGCATTCCAGTGCATGCCGAATACGAGATGTGAGGCTTTGCCTACTGCTTCGAGAATACCGGGTGCTGCCGTGAACCAGTCTGTCAGGATGGCGGTCGCTACAACTTTCGTGATTAACCACCGCGAATCTTGGTTATAGCTTTTGGAGACACGGAGCATCCCGTATAGAATAAGATACCAAAATGTGATGACTGATGCGAAGTAGTACGAGCTGTAATTCGTCCCCATCATGTACGGTAAGATGGCGCTTAGGAAATTTAGGCGAAACAGAACAGCTGCCAGGCGCTTGGGAGAGAAGTTGTTCGTCTTCATTAGGTATAAGGTGTGGCCGTATCCAGATAGGTAGAAATATCCGGAAATGAAAAGTCGAATGGCCTTATACACCCATAGCGTCTGAGAAGCATAATGGTAATGATAGAGCAATATGAAGCCCTGCATCAAGCCTTTAATCTCATTGGATTGATCCCTCGACAAATATCCCGGACCATGGTAGCCAGGAGGGTTCCATCTGGATTCCTTTGCTAGCAACAATGGTTCACTAGATGACCGATAATTCTTTCGCAATGTGAAGGTGCTGACAACTAGCCATAGAAGACAGACTGCGATAAAGTCGTTCTGCCGATAGTGGCGCTCCATCTTTCCCACGTCGGACTTCCCGTCGCAGAACCAGCACCATGCCAGAGTGGAAATGATGACTTCGCCTGCTCTGACAAGGTCAACTCGAAGAAAGAGCTTGCCTCTCGCTGCAAATAAGAAGGTAGACCAAAACCGGTATATCGCCGTGACCACCCACAATGCCACAGCCAGGCGATACGATGAGTTTCGATGCTCACCGACGCAGCAGGTACCTTTGAACAAGCGATTACGGGCTTTTGCTGCGGCGTTGCAGTGCGCATTGAGGGCGATATCAAGCTTACGCGCCGCTATATCGTTTGAATCGTGTAAGCCGTCGGTACTGAAACCTCCTTCAGATGACATCTGATTGTACACCCAAGGCACGTGTGACAACTGATTTGACGAGAGCCGTGAGAGATAATCCTTCATTTTGTGTATTCGCTTAGGCGTGATAGTCTCTGACCGGTTAAGAGATAGATTCCCATAATCAGGGATTTGGACTGGTGCTAGCAAAATTTGGGTTGCGTTATCCTGATGAAACGTCTCATTCAACGATGGTAACTCGATGCTGTCGTCGAAGTTAGATGACAGGTATGGTACGACACTGTCGATTCCGCGTGTGAATATATCTAGATAGTCATCTCCGCCATACCGAGCGGCCCAGAGCCCGGGGGAACCCAAGATAACGAGTACAATAGGCGCCTCATCTTCCCGCTTGGCCTTTGCATCAGTAAGGAATGTAGGCAGAGTAAAAAGCTTCTGAAATGTATCGTTCAATGCGGTAGAATTCAACCAAGGATCCCAAATGAACTCTACCTCAACATTGTCGACGGTGAATGAGAGGTCTTCATGCTTCCCCTTAAAGCCAAGTATGTCCTTGATTTCGCTTTCCGGCAAACCAAGGCCCAGTCTCCTAGCAGCAGCAAAGAAGATCTGTCGAATAGTCGAGTCTCCCACGAGAACGAGTTTACGCCCACTCATACAATGAAGGATGGTCTCTCTGGAATATTCCACCATACGACAGCCATTAGGCTCCTAATTTCTAAGGCCGTCTGAGGCAGATGGCGACCACACTCCATCATTAAAGAGGACTCGACAGCGGTAGGGATCATCTTGTCCTGTCGGATGGTCAGAACCAAACTCGGGAGAGGTTAAGGTACTTTCAGCTGTTTAAGCTTGATGTCCCTACCGAAAACATGGCCTCTGTACAGCCCAAGAAGCATGGTGCATCCTAGGGTGGACAGAGTGACCGTGCTGAGGTAGGACGTCCAAGTCGTAGCCCTGCGGAATCGCGCCATTAAGTCCATCGTGACGTTGAGACTTGCGACTTGTGACTTGCAATTAGATCGGCGGCGCCATGCCAGATAAGCAGTTTATCCGTTAGGCATCTTAGAAGACGTTCTATCAAGGCGCTTCTTGTAAAGGAATGCGACGACCCTATGAACACTCGTCCATTTTATTATTCCTAGGAAGTCGCAGGTCCACTTTTGTAAAAAGGCACATGCTGATGGGCTCGACTTTCCTAATATACCACGCTGTTGGAAGGGTAGGAAGATCCCTTAACTCGCTAGGTCCTGCTGCTACGCAACTCCTAGGAGAAACAGCAGGTAGGTAGGTACAGTCTTATACTGGATGCTCCTGAAGAAGGTGGGCTCCGGCGTGAGTTATCGATGTGTGGAAGCCTTTCTAGTATGTGGAGCAACGGTTGTACCTAGGTAGCTTTGGTCAGGCGTGGCTAGGTAAATAGTGGCTGAACCCAGCTCCACAGCTCTCAAATTTAAAACGAAATTCTCCGGCTTTTTTCCTGAACATTGAAGCTTTCTTTCTCGCCGACAAGCAAAGTCAACGGTGCCATATTACAGCTGATGCGAACCGCTCTGATCGTTACCTCTAGCGGCCACTTGCCCGAAATATAGAGACTTGAACGTCCCACTTCCTCACTTCTTGCTTGTCGAAACGGGACAGTATCACGACGAATTAAGATATCTACAAAATCTAGTTCATTGAGATAGAGAAACGGTCTCGTGTTTGAGGCTCATCATGGTCAGTATAGCTTTGGTAGGTACCTAGTATGTCATGTGAGGGAAATCCAGGATTCGTTTTCGTCTTTTGCCATTTGCTCGGTCAGGCTCGATATTCCACGCCTGATCTTGAGCCGGATACCTCGCTTGAGCGTACGAGACAAGAGAAAACTATGCAACGATCTTTGAGTACGGGACCTCCTGGCGACTAGCGTCGAGGCTTTCGTAATTTATCTGTTGCAACATACTAAGAACAGCCTTGGGGCCTATGTCGCATTCAGTCACTTGGCATCCTCTGGAGATGTCCCTACATGCGAACTGGTTCTCTTAAGAACGATAACCATGATGATCAATATGTGCGAGAAATTATAGAACCCAGATGTCAGTTTAAAGCCTTTCGTAAACATATCAAAAGGTACTACAATCTAAGACCTATTGTCTACGCAAATCTGATGACTCGTAACATAATATAATCGACACTAATCACACATGATTCAGTCTCTCAATCCCTCAAGCGTACCACTCGCCTCCGAGCCATCGGTTGAATAGGTCAAGAGAGCCCTCCGGCTGGTTGAATGGGACCATGTGACCAGCCTGGTAGACGCGCGCGAAGGTGAAGTTGCCACTGCTCTTCACTTGTCCGTACTTCTTGGAGCCGCTCTCAAGATCCTCCAGCTCGGCGGCGTTGAAGCCCTTCTTGCCAGGCCATTCGAGTGCCTCCGACCAGGCCTTGTTGCCAAGCCAGTTGCAGATGTAGTCAGCATCACCAGCGTAGATAAGGACCGGAATCTGCTTGATGATGCCGGGGACAAGGCGGTGGAAAGGCTTTGACCAATCGCCCTGGAACAGGAAGTTCCTGTTGATATCAGTGTTGCAGCTCTCGTAGTTTTGGACCTCAGCTCCGACAGCCTGGATAACTTTGTCCTGGTTCAAGTACTCGCTAATCCAAGCGGTCTCCGTGTAGCATAGGTTTTCCTGGTCCTTGCACTTCTCGCGGATATCATACACATTGTATCCAGTGCGCTGGAACGGGCCAATCATGGCATTGTTGCAGTAGATGGCGCTAGGAACACATGACCAGACGCTCTCAGATTCGTAGCAGCTCGAGATAAGAGACTGGCAACGAGGTAGAGCGTTGTCCATCGACTGACATTCGCTCTCATCGAGTACTGCGTCATAGCCGCC
The DNA here is from genome assembly GCA_022578575.1 of Hypoxylon sp. FL0543. Taxonomy (NCBI): domain Eukaryota; kingdom Fungi; phylum Ascomycota; class Sordariomycetes; order Xylariales; family Hypoxylaceae; genus Hypoxylon; species Hypoxylon sp. FL0543. The sequence goes on along the minus strand of MU393989.1, from coordinate 1,464,952 downwards.
CTCGCCACAAGCCATTGGGCGGTACTGGGCATATTGCGTGTAGGGGTCCGTCAAACCATTGCCGATGGCGATGCTTTGCAGGTTGATGTTGCGGTTCTTGTGTGACAGGATCTCCGATGCGAAGACCGGGATGTAGTGGCCGGCGTAGGACTCTCCAGCAATGTGGAATGGCTGCTCGGTGTATTCAGGGAAGTTGTGGAAGAACAGGGTCAAGAGAGCGTAAATATCCTTGCTAGCAGCGACCGTGTTGTAAACAGGATTACTACTGTAGGAGTAGCCGGTGTTGACGGGTTGATCAATGAAGATAACGGATGCGTTGCTGTTCCACGAATATTCGTTGTACTTGAGTGAACCGTCCTTCTGGACACTGGATGGGCCCAGCTCCATGAAGAGTCCCATCATGGAAGAGCAGCCAGGGCCGCCGTTGAGCCATAGCACTACGGGGTCGTTCTTTGGGTCGTTTCGAGATTCAAAGAACCCTAAATGATGGCGTTAGTTGGTACACGACTCTGAACCGCGAACAGCTGAACTCACAATAGAAGAGGTGCTTATCGTTGGCCTCGTCATCGAGGTATCCGCTGTACTGCTTCACCTTATCTACGCCGAGGACGGATGGGTCGACCTTCTTCGCTCGCAGGTTGTAGGCATCGAGAGCGCCGTCCACCTTTCGGTGCTTGACACCGTCGGTCTCAACCCACATGCTTTGTACATCGGCACCTTTGATGACGTGGTCCCATTCAGAGTCAGGGCGGCGCCGATGAGCCTTGGGGTAGGAGATGAGGCTGGCAGCCTTTTGGTAGAAGCCAGGGACGAGGAGGCTCATTTCATCCCAAAGCGCCTTATCAGCAGCCGGCATCTCTCCGAAGAGTCCGCCGACGTGGTCCAGTGGTTTCTTGACGGCATCACTGACACCGCCAAGCACCTTCTGTTGCTCTTGTGCAAAGGCAGCCGTGCTGGCGCCCAGCAGCAGGGCAGAGCTAGCTACTCTCATGATGGTAGCAAGCGAAGTCGAATCAACTACCCGAGCTGACGATGAATATGGTGATGATGGTGAAGAGGATGGATGGATTTGGAGATGGAAGAGATAGAAAAGAGAGAGAGGACCGATGTTGATGGTTCAAATAGCAAGACTAAAAGGGAAGGTTTGGGGAGCTCCAAGCCTTGGAGATGGGATGAGCGCTGAAACGGGAAAGGGAGAACCCGACTGGCCACTGGCCAGCCAACCACTAGCATTCTGGTGCCTTGATTAAGTTTCCCCTTATCGCTTACATTATGACTCCCCAGCGGTTGGGTATGGGAGGAAGACCCACAAATGCTAGCCAGCTACTTGACCGCCTTACTTGTTGCAGATCCGATTACGCCAGCTCTGCTATCGTAGCTGCCTGTCGCGTGATAGATAGAGGGGCCTTCCAGTTACGATAAGCGTCATCGGTCATTTCCCCATCATTAGCGTACCAATTAAGCTACATGGAGGGCGTTTAAGCTCCGTCCTCCCCTTATCAGCACGATAGTACAGAGAGGCGGTACTACTAATTCATGTTTAATGGATGATAATTTATGTATTATTTTGCAGTCATTAATACAAAATCACCCTGACACAGTTATGTTAACGCCATCTTGATTCTGTGTTGTTTATTAAATCATGCACGAATGAATTAGATGGACTACTGAGCTGTTCCTGCATTGTGACTTGTAATGCATCAAATGGTACCTTGGTACTCCCCTCTGCCTCTCCACATGCACGCGGGCGGGCACGGCGCCGAACCTTATTCGAAGTTACGGTTTTTTAATTTTCGAACCGGGATGTGCATACATGTATGTCATTTGGCGGCGTCTGACTTGTGTGTGCGCGCTCAGCAAAGACACCTTCAACAACGACATCCTGATTGCAGATCAATATGTCGCGCCAAATAAACCAGCCTGGTATGTAGGATAACAGTACTTTCCAATCTCTTCCTTGCCTGCTTGGTGGTTACGCAAATGCTAATATGTCGCAGTATGTAATTAGACCCTTCGGTCCCTGCGTCCTGCGTCTCCCCGCGTTCCCACCCGCCGATCTAGATTATATATATATCCAGCTGCAGGAAGTTTGTGCTTGGGTCAGGGGAATGCTAACAGACCTGTAGTCGAATCAAATAAAGCTCACGAACGTCTCACTTGTGCGCCTCAAGAAGGGCAAGAAGCGCTTTGAGATCGCCTGCTACAAGAACAAGGTCCTAGAATGGCGCTCGGGCATCGAGACCGACCTTGACGAGGTCCTTCAGATCCCCAACGTCTTCCTCAATGTCTCCAAAGGACAAACAGCACCGTCTGCAGAGCTCGCGAAGGCTTTCGGCAAGGATAAATCCCTCAACGACATCATCCTCGAAATTCTGAATAAGGGCGAGCTGCAAGTAGGCGAAAAGGAGCGCGCGGCCCAGCTGGAAAGAGTACACAATGAGGTTATCAGTATCGTGGCAAGCAAGCTGGTGGATCCGCGCACAAAGAGAGTCTACACTACCGGTATGATCGAGAAGGCGCTGGATATGTTAAGTTCTCAGGCGCATCAGCAAGGAGACAAGAAGGGCGCAGAGGCAGGCAGCGGAACGGGAACGCCGGCAACAGGTGACGACGCGGAAGCGAAACAGAGGACGAAAGAACATATCTGGACGGGTGTGGTCACTACGAAGAGTGCAAAGAGCCAAGCGCTAGAAGCCATGAAGGCTTTGATTGCGCACCAACCCATCCCGGTTACGAGGGCGCGGATGCGACTCAGGATTACATGCTCGACCAATGTTCTGAAGCAGGCCGTGAAGGGATCAGCGGCTGCAAAAGGTGGCGATGCGGAGGGAGAGCAGAAGACCCCCGGGACCGTGAAGGACAAGATTCTAAGCTACGTTGAGCAGGTGGAAACACAAGACGTTCTCGGGTCAGAGTGGGAGGTAGTCGGGTTTGTTGAGCCGGGCGCTTTTAAGGGTCTATCCGATTTCGTAGGCAACGAAACGAAAGGCCAAGGACGAGTTGAGGTACTCGACATGGCAGTTACTCACGAAGATTAGAAAGCCCTGTTTCTGGCCCTCATGAATCATGAATTTCCCGAAAATGCAAGATTACGGCATCATGGAACTGGCATAGACTCAGTAATGGCATAGAGAAAACTTAAAAGGCACAAAGCCTTGGAACGGCTACAGCTTATTATCACACGTCCATCTTGCAACTGCATTTTAAAGCAGTCCAGAGTGTTGGTCACAATGATGTCTCTTATTCTTCGTAGAGTACACCTATGACTTGCCGAATCCGATGAACAAGTCCCCAATTGCAAAGTAATTCAGTAGAAACGTTGATGCAGTAATTTCAGTCCAGCCTTCACGCCTGTCCATCCGCAATGAATGATCTGAACCAATGAAACCATGCCTCCACCACCAGATTTTTTTAACCACCCTTCTTCTTGGAGACACCAACAGTCCGGCCGCGACGACCGGTCGTCTTGGTGTGCTGACCACGGACACGGAGACCCCAGTAGTGTCGGAGACCACGGTGAGCGCGGATCTTCTTCAGGCGCTCGAGATCTTCACGCAGCTTCGAGTCAACACCGTTCGCCAGGATCTGCGAGCTCTTGCCATCGGTGATGTCACGCTGTCTGTTGAGGAACCAGGCGGGGATCTTGTACTGAGTCGGGTTCTGAAGGATAGTGACAATTCGCTCAAGCTCTTCGGAGGTAAGTTCACCGGCGCTGTAATAATATTTCGTTAGTCCTCAGTCTACGCCTCCCATTAGATTAGTGCGCAATCCGTACCGCTTGTTTAGGTCGACATCGGCCTTCTTGCAGACCAAGTTGGAGTATCGTCGACCAACACCCTTGATTCGGGTCATGGCGTACATAACCTTCTCCTTTCCATCGACGTTCGTGTTGAGGAGACGCAAAATCTATTCGGGTGCCAATTAGCCTAAGCTGTTTCCAGTAGTCAAGTTGCCAAGTGACGAAGAGCTGGGACATTGGTTGCAAAGCGACCATGGGAAACGAGTTGTGCGAGGCGCATGAAAACGGGATTCACTTACGAACTGGAAGTTCGTCTTCTCTCCCGAGACGAGCGACATGATGGGCAACTGTGTTGTTGTGGTGTTGCCTTGTTGTCGTTCGGATGCGTACCGCGAGATTGGGAGGAAAAAAGAATCAAGCAATCTGATTTTGATTTGTGTGAATTTGGGAGCAGGCGAAAGCCTACATTTGTGGGGCCAACGGAACGGAATTAGGGTACAGACTAAGGGTGCCTGGCAGGTGTGAACCGCTGGCGGCAGCTGCATTTCCCCTCTTGCGGATTTTCTAAGGGCCGACCAAACCTGTGCACAGACCACATGATACTTCGGTCTGAGAAAGAAATAAAATTTCTACCGCCAGATTCGTTCTAAATGCAAGCTTCTTTGTTCATCAAATACAACCGACCTCTGCGACGTAACCTACATATTTCTATGTAGCAGCACACAGTATAGAGAAATGTGACGTCTGGATGGGTATTCTGGCGACGCCAACACCGCCTCACACAATATTTTACCTGTGCTTACCGAGCTCCAACGCCTTCCAGGATTCCCATGACACTCCAAATCATTGCTATTGAGCAAATCTATTATATTTTGCACCTTCGAAATCGGTGCGCTGCAAACTCCATTCCACTTCGTGGTCTTAAGTATCATCCCAACCTGAGTTTGTGTCGTGGTCAGCACTAAGCAGTGCCCGCGGTTTTCGAGCTACGATTCATGGCTATTGCAATGTCATGGGACGGTACCTCGACTGAAGTGTACTATAATCATATATGGCCGGTGATGAACCATCTTACACAGTCTACGAGGATATCTCCAATGAGTTATCAAAAGCACTGAAAATTCTGAGGCCTTTAAAATACTGGATTCTAGCGAGCAAAAAACAAGGCTCTAATGCCGTATGTGATACAATCAAGACAGTGCCTTTGAACCCTCCAATGCCCGTGTCCCTTACGCCATACATGCATGAGCCGCCAATGGACGAGATCCCTCGAGGTATCATATTATATCCAACCGCCGAACTGCGTGAACTCCAAGTGCCACATAAACTTCTTATTGACTACCCAGCTGTTAACGATCGGACCCTTCTCGTGGGTCTTCCCGCGGTGATTCATTGATCAGGATGCTGCCGATCCGAGGACGTGTCTCCATTGGATCAGTCATATGGCTGTGGTCGACGCTGGCATGTCTCGTAGCACTCGGACTAATGTCACTTATACTGCTCCGACCACCCTGACTCGACTTTCTCTTGCTACTGAAGTTCCATTCAAAAGCGTTCAATATCTTCTGATGTTCCAGATTTTGCTGGCTGAAAGGCTTGTTTAGATGGGGATATTCGTCACGCTCATTCGATTTCTTGGGCTTGTTTGGTTTGAAACCCCCAGTGAAAGATCGTAGGAAGCGGGACTGCGTCTTGACCGGATCCTGGGCTTCGCTATCGGTTGGCGTCGAAGAGCCGGTTGTCCGCTTGCCGCTGGAACTAGCCGAAGACTGTTTTCTGCTGGTAGGGAATGTCCATCTTCCTAATGCCATTGTAATGAAGCAAGAGGTCGACCCGTCGAAAGCTTAATCCAAGAGGGTATGAAATTGACGAGTCTGTGACTTGTTCTGGGGTATGATTGTCTAGATTAAGGTTGTTCCAAGAGCACAACGGTATTGAGATGAATATCGCCTCAGGGGGCAAAGAATATAGAATCTCGGAACCATAAACGGCAGATGGGGGTTTTTTGACAAGTGACAAAACCCGCCAGTTTAGTCACTTCTCTCCCCTTATTCGTTCTTAAAATCGGCTCTGAATGGTGCAACAGTGGTTGCACCCACACTATCACATTACAATGGGGCTATATACCGGTACATGTACGCATTTCTATTGTACATTAGGTACCTAACCGCTAGTTGCTATCGCGGGGTCGCCGCGGTCTAAGATCTCCCAACGCTGCGTAACCCCATGCTCTCGCGACGTCATCCTACCGATGAAGAGCACCGAGAACGCCGCAGACACCGGCGAATATACTAAGCAGCTTTTAGGCGTCTTATAGGCCCATACCCCCCGTCTTGGAGGTCTGTTGAGACAGTGTCACGGGCCGGTCTGGAATACCCCGTGAGTCTTGACACACTCATATCATTTCCATATTCAGCGTGTCAATGGTGCTGATACGCGCGCATTTATGTTTACCCCAGAATACCCCAAGTGCCGGGTGTGTCTATGTAGGTATTTATTGTGCTGACCGAGTACCAAAATGCTTTTGTCCGTCGGTGGCAAAAACTGCACGAAACCGAAAGGAGCCGGTCTTATTAGTTCCTAGGCATCGAAATCTCCAGCGCATCTAATAGTTCGTTACGTAAAATCTCACAGCTTCTCTCTAGCGGGACCGAGATCAATGATCTCCCCGCTATCATCAACCTCCATAACGCACAAGATGAAGGTATCTTTAAGCGCGCCAAGCCGATAGCGGTGATTGATCTCCTGATAGTCCTTACTCGCCGCCATGGCCGCGAAGTGCTCTACAGACGGGTAATGCACGAAGGCTATTTCGTCCCATCCGTCGTCGTGCGCTTGGCCGCCTGCTATCTTTCCCACGATCTTAACCTGGCCCCCATGCCTTGAGCCCACCTTGGCTGAGAACGCCGCGCCGTATTGCTTGTACTGTTCCTTCTTGCCGGGATTAAACGCGAGTAGATTCAACATTGAGACGGGATGCTCCCGCACTGGCGTGGGCAGCGCGGAAATCCACTCGCTTAATTCAGGGCTCACTTCTAGGTTCTGCGACGTGGTTGATGGCTCAATAGCATGCTGTTCCGGAGGTGCTACAGAACCTGAGGGAGGACGAAGTAGCTTCGCATTCAATGCCGCATAGTTTGACAGGGCTTTAGAGGAGACGCCGCAGGATGCGCTCCAGAGCGCGTTAACGTCTGACTGTGCCTCCGGCGGGAGGGAATCGGTCTCCTCTAGCATTAGAAGCAGATCCCATCGAATGTTCCGGCCAAGTAGATGGCCGGCTGATATGCGCGTAGGCAAGATCATCCAGCGGACGGCTCGCGCCTGGACGACGGGTTTGATGCCGTTGCGGCGGAGCTTACTTAAGAACGAGGCCAGCGAGACCCCGTCCTTGAGGGAGATGAGGTGCAAGTTGCAGAGAACCATTGTATCAGACGATGCCTCCTTCTATCTTCCGAATCTCAGGTGGCCCTTAGCGGCAGATATATCGCGGAACAGCATGAATAACAACTTATGCACATATGACCAAGGGAGATATTAGATGAGCCGAGGTTGTCCAGAAAAGGCCAACAACTCAACCCCACTTGTGACCACTCTCCGTAACCGAACACCATCAGAAGTCTTTTTCTGTATCCGCCGAATCCAATTGGCCTTGTACAGTAGTGGTACGTCCGTCTTCTCTTTGGAAGACGTTCTTTTGGAAAGGACGGCATGAAGTCAAAACTAGGTAATCCTGCTCGAAGACAAGCTTCGGGACCTCTCAGTTTTGGACGTCAGAATTGGAAACCGACGGGAATTCCCGTCCTCTCACAAAAGCCATGTCCAGACTTAACGTATAGGATACTACAGCACCAAGGTACTCACTCCGATAGAGAGAGAGAGAGCAGGGCTTCAAAGTCTCATATTCTTCACTGCGCATCTAGAGAGATCCGAAACCCCAAAGACATCCCTGTGGTTTGTTGCTCCCATCCTATCCGGTAAGAAAGCTTGCGATCCCCTTGGATCCACTTCCCTTTCAACGCACACTTCCGTCTTCTGAGAACAGCTAGTCTACTCCGCTTGAGACAGCCTCTAGACTCAATAAAAAGTAAACATGAATGTCTGTTGTGGGTATCTTAGTACAAGGAACAAGCAAATGTCCCTGCAAGGCTTGCTCGCTCAATTTGATATAACAAGTGATAGCGATATTATTCGCTCAGGCTTATACGACGACGTTGACCTCCTGTTTCTGCTGCTTCACGATGGAGACGTCCCCGTTCACGACGGTAACCTGTTCGAACGACGTGAACGACTGGGAGGCCAGGTTGGCAAAGGCGTTACCATTGGACTGGTAGAAACCGCAATCCTGGAGGAATGAGTCGGTGCTCTCGACAAACAAGTTGTTCTGGTTTGGAAGGATGATAGCGGCCGGGTCAACGAAGACGAGGTCGATGGACGGCGCTTGAGCACCAATCGGTAAGATCAGGCTCTGGTTCTGTTGGCCGAACGGCGCATTCGGGTCTGCAGCCACGATCGCGGGTGCCGCTGTGGGCTGGCTGACGGCGCTCGCCGCTGCGACCCCTGCGAGGTCGACTGTCTGGGACGCGCCGATAGTCATGGTCTGAGCATCCGAGACCATGACCATAACCTGGTTGTCAGGTTTGCCGTTATCCGCAAGCAGCTGGTTCACCATATACCTCTTCTGGTTTCCCTTGTCGGCTCGAGCATCGACTATCGTCGACACCGTCACGATCACGGTATTCTGTTCACTGATTAGACCAACGAAGCGAAGGAAGTTCAGCACCGTAAACTTACTACTTGAGAGAACCGAGCCTTGAAATGGTTCAAGCGAATGTTGTTCTTTACATCCTCCAGCTGGGTTATCAGGGCGACCTGGGCTTGTACGAGCTGAGCAAATTGCTGTTCAGCTAGCTGCTGCAGAGCGTCCAGCTGCGCCTTGTTGTCTTCGACGACGATGATATTTGTTTCTTGAACTATCTGCTCGATAGTAAGGGGAGAACGTCGAGACTTCCACTTCAACCCTCGCTGAGACGCGGGTGCAAGCGAACCATCAGTCGGTGCTGGGCGTATTGTTGTCAACTAAAGGAGGTCTGCAATTAGGTGATACAAGTCTTACCTGACGCAACGAGAGATGAGAGGCCCAGCAGGGCCGCACACGCCTGTCTAAAGTGCATATTGATAAATTGGCTTTCCAGAAGCAAGAATGAACGGATAAGAAAAGCCTCTCAAAGGACTGTACTGAGGTTTACAATTATGTATAAAGAATGGAAATCAAGACTGCCTCTTGGGCGTCGGAGAAGAAAATAAAGGAGAGGAACGACGAAGCGGATGATCTACTAGAATACGATCATACGACTACTTGTAAGGCGATCATGTTTTCTGCAAAGGGAATCATTCTCTATATATACTTCTCACCTAGATGGCGATCTAACCTTTGGCACTTTACGCGATGATTCTCATGATCCCCTCTTGCCTTCGGATGGTCGACCATCCGGTAAATCCTCAAAGCGCCAAGGCAGTTGACTTCTCCCATGTCCTAAACGCCGCAGCTCTTAGTCTGATTCGTCCGTTCTCAGGTGAGGCTCTAGCTCTAAGCTGGTAGCCAAACTGTCGGTCCAGACTTGGCTCCTGGAGCTAAACTGCTACGGGGCTCTGGGACCTGGAGAATGTGTTTCGTGCGGCACATAACGAGCCTTTCTAAGGATTTAAAGTTGTCTTGCCGTACCGTCGTATCTTGCATAGCCTCACAAGAATACAGCGAATCAGCTGAAGAATAATTCCGTGTTTGAGATGACAGCGATGACAGGTTTGTACCGAGTTACTAGGACTGTCAGCTATAGCTTGTCAAGAGCCAATCATCAACCAGCATTTCCCCCCTGTTAATGCGGATGATCCTGGTTCGGCACATGGGGTCTGTGTTATTCGAGACCCAGGCGAAACGTCACTCGTCTTGAAAACACTTCTCAGGAGTTTATGCTGCGAGCCAAGACGGCAAAAACCCAACCTTAGGTCCTAGATGGTGACTTAACGGAAGAAGATGTCATGATCTGCTATGCCTTAGTGCCATCTCGCTGACGATGCGAGATGTCAACCGAAATAGGCTTGACGTATGGAGCTTCAGATCTACAAAACACTCGATACTTTTTGACGCCGGGCTAGGCGCAAAAGATTAAATACAGCGGGTAGTACGATTATATCTCGAAGTTGGATATTGGTACGTCTCGGGTTCTCGCTGTGATGCTGCACAGCATCTCTGCGGTCTTATTTTACGGATCTGTGTTGTTTCTGTTTCTCCCATCAATCGTAGAGCATATGTACAGGTCTGCAATAGTCAGAGGACGGGGTCTCAGAGAGTTACCAACGCACGTTTGAGACCCGCTTCCCGGGGCTATGGATATTTCGTGCTGGTAATTCTAGGTTAAAGTATCTCTGAAAGCACGCATATGTAAGGTAGGTAGGCGAACCAACAGGATGCCGTGGTGCTCAAAAGTATGTCAATACCATCAAGGTCCTAATGAGCGAAGCGGAAATCGAGCCTCTGCATGCCTTCATCCTTCGTCGTCAAGATGTAATTCTCTCGCTCCTCAGGGGTCATCGAGTTCCACTTCCTGTCCCGCACCTTATTCCGCCAGATATAGAATGCCTTGACGAAGTAGAACAGCACGATATTGAATACCGTAATGCCCAGCAAGATCCGGTTCCCGCGTCGATATAGTGGCTGGTCGTCATCCCGATAGATGTTGCTCGAGATGATGTTGCCGCTCTGTACGAACATGTTGTACAGCGCCGCAGAGACGGCCCTCGTTCGTACTGCATTGCTATTCTTTGCGTTCCAAGCTACGAGAATGGCGTGGCAATAAGGATACGACAGCAGCCCAGTCAGCATCGCATATCGGACCCACGGTGATGCGCTATCGGGTAGCAAGACCAGCGCCAGAATCCACGGGAAAATCCATATGTTAGAACTCGACGAGATAATCGACCGTTCGTTCACGCGCCGCGAGATCCATGTTACGACCAGCAAGTTGACGGCGAACAGGAACTGTGAAGGGATCGCGAGGAGGTTGGCTTCGAACACTGAGAACCCGATTTGACGCAAGATGTAAGACAGATAGTTGGCGGGCGGCGCTGGCGGAATATACGTCGTCAGGCCGATGATATACAAAGGCCACATTTCCCAGTCCTTAACCGCCTTGAAGAGCAACCTAGGTCCGACAGCTTGTCGATTGTTCATATCGCCTTTGCTAGGATCGTCCCGGAGCAGTCTGTTGACGAGTATGAATTCTTCGTGCTCGCTAAACCATCCGTCCTTGCCCCGAAACCAGTGGCGAGTCTGGGTTGGACCCGGTGGCATGAGTACCCAGGAGAATAGGCCGACAAGCGTCGTTATTAGACCCTCAATAAGGAACAGCCACCTCCAGCCACCCCATCCATTGATTCCTCGCATCTGGAGAATTCCTGCGGCGAGGAGAGAGCCGACTATATTCACCGTGCTGAGAGCCGTCCAAAACCAGGCTAGACGAAGGGGAAGCTCCCTACTCTTATAGAAGTACGTGAGCCACAGTACGATGTCGGGGATGAAACCGCCCATGAGCAAACCAAGCAAAGCCTTGATAGCGTAGAAACCGGCCCTGTTCTTGAGGAATGCCTGCGACATCGCTGTAACCGACCACCCGACCATAATCGTCGGGATCCAGACATCAGCCCCCAGCTTCTTACTGATCAAGCCGCTGGGCAGTTCCGCTGCGAGGAAGCAGGCAAGGAAGATGGTCTGGCCATAGTTGTAATCGTTCGTGTTCATGCCTACGAAGCGAACAATAAGTATCCGAAGCCTCTGCGAGAATTTCCTCACTCAATTGACGTCGTCTAGCCACCACGCGAATGGCGAAAGGAGCTTACCGATCTCAGCCAACATATTGTCCGAAATAGCCCTGTTGATATTCCGTCGGTGCATGTCCAGAGCGCAGAACATGATCCAAGCCCATACCATGATTCGAGCATCGATTTTCCTTACCAACCGCCGTTCCTCATCCGCCGTCCACTTGTACTCCGGATCGAAGCGATGGCGATTCTCGTAGCGTGCTTTCTCATACACACCACGCCAATGTTCGGCCACGGACGGGTCTGAGAAGACATGGTCGCCTACTGACCCGTAATCTTCGACTTCTGGTGCTGTTTCTTTCGAAGGCCGACCTGAGTTGGCTGTGTCTTTAGGGCCTCCTGTCTCCTTAGCATCCAGGTCGGGCTCGGAGACCTCGACGACTTTCTTCAACTCGCCCATCATCGTTCCCACGTACACTATCTTTCGATTCAGCGCTGACGAAGGCAAACGGGAAGAAAATTAGATCCAAGGTCTGGTCAACACGTATATTGCTAATTTGTTTACGGGGTGCCTTGCGGCGGCTTGTACCGGTCTCTATATATCCATACTCTTGCGGGCTTCCCTCAGTCTCCCAAGACAATTCAGGTAATTAAACCGCCCGATCGCCGAAAACAGATTCCGATGCGGTGCTTGGCCGTCATTTCTGCGATCACGTCATGCGGACGGAAGGACACTGGTTGCTGCGACCTTATCTATTGCACCATACCAGGGGTAGATTGTGCGAGCGCCCTCTGCTGGGAACTTCCTTAACTCCTAGCATTCAGGCAGAGGAGTTGCTTAAAGATTTACACCGTAAACTCTCTCAGCACAAGCGCTATGATTTGCGGATAATACCAATTAACAATCGGAATCAATGTGAGTTCACGGTCGGCTTCGAGAGCGTATTAGGTTAATAGACCGGCGCCGGGCTAGGCCTTGCGGTTGACGGAACAGTCCGGAGTCACCTAGCCTGTCATCAGCAAAGACATTGGAAGCGGGATGTATATAGGCTGCATGATGGTAAAGCTAGAACCGCGATATTATTCAGGAGAGATACTTACATCCTACATGGATAGGTAAGTACATACATGTAGGTATCTAGTTTTTTCGAACCCTACTATATAGGATTTGAGCTATCCATGGATGGCTCTAAGGCTATGGTGACGAATTATCTGATTGATTTCGTCTCTTAAACCCAAATAAAATGACAGCCACGACTAAGAAGTCTCCTCTGGCGTGCCAATTAGCATCTTTAAGTTCCTAGTCACGATGAGAACAAGTTCAGATTCTGTCCCGCTACCTAAGCAAGTACGTCTATGGGTATATGAACTGGTCAGCGTAGCCTCATTAGAGAGATGCCTTAGAAGGAGAAATCTGCGGGTAGACTAGGGCTTGTCGTAAGTATAGGCTGAATCAACCCCAGAATATGGATATCTTGAAGGCATTTCTTGTCGGCCTTCTGCGTCCAAGTCCTAGCTAACGACCGCCATAACATGGACGAAAAGATGAGGCTTATTACCCGCTTTTCAAGGCTGTAAAATGTAGTTGACATGCCTGGTAGGCGCCATCAACGCCCACGCGAGCGATACAATGCAACCTTCGGGAACTCAAGCGGCAGAGCCAAAACGGCCGTTTGCACGTGTGTACCCTTCTCTGCGCCCTTCGTGTTTTTAACCTTGCCACCGATCTCGCGGAAATATTGGGCGAATTGCTTTTCATCTAGACCCAGATCAAATCTAAGCTTGCTTGTGTCGAAACTATAATTCGACAGGACCGCCGCGAGGGCACAGCAATAGGTGTTCGCCAAGTCGACATGGAATTTTCTCATCTCTCCATTGGCAGAGAACTTTCGCCGAATGTTTTCAATGACGGGCTGTGGCGCCGGTTGCAGAAGCTCCCTTAGTTTGTCTCTAGGCGGCAATCGTTTTGTACCCCTCTCCTTTCCTGGTCGCGTACCCTTGATGAATCTGATCAGGAAGTCAAGATACCGAAGAGTCCGTAGTCTGTGCACTGGATTCGGTCCTTCTGCAACAGCAACTAAGCGGCTAGCAACGAACGCACTAGGTATCATCTTGTTGACTTTGCCCTTAACCTGCTCTTGCCAGTCTCTGACAGGAATGGCGGTTAATATCTCGCCTCCGATCAGAGCTTCGGGTGTGTACACATCTTGGATCTCCTTGGCATCGGGGTTGTATGGGGGTACTGGTTTCGCTGCGTCGGCTTGCGCTTGAAGGTCCTCCTTAGATGCCATTCCCATTGTGACATCGTTGATCGACTCCATCAGCGCTAGGGAGGAGGAGTTGAGCTTCTGCGGGTTTCCGCCTGCATCGGATATAGCTTTCTCTGAAGAAATGGCGTTTTCGGTGATAGCCGCGAGAGCTTTCTTGGCCTTCTTGGTTCCAAATGCCTCGCCAAGATTGTTTCTGAGCTCCATCATTGTCTGCATAATCATTAGACATCCCTTGACTAAAACGTGGAATGGGAATTCATCTACCTTGGAAGCTTGTCTCTCCGCAGTATCTTCCTCCGGAGGTTCCTGCGCTCGGACTGCACCCCGGACTGTCATCTTCTTGGCTTCTATTACTTCGATCTGTCCGGTTTTGGGATCGAAGACTCCGACGTAATGTTTAATATGCGACTCACAACCGCCAGAGCCTTCTTCCTTTGCCGTATATTCCAGCTTGCCATGCGAGGATGAGTGTAGGAGGAGTTTAGGTGTGTGAGAATCGGCTCTTTTACTTCGCTTGGAGCCTGTAGGCTGCGGTGCCGTATATACCTGGAACTTGACTGAACTAGGAATGCATAGTCCAGGTGAGGTTGCTGTAAAACGGTTAATAAAAACAGAGGCTAGTAGCTTGTCAATACGATGCCATACCTAAGACCGGAGGACAAGCCCCTGCCGAGCGGATAGAGGAAATCGTGAAGCCATCGGGTTGTGTTGGTTGAGGAGTCTGAATGGCTACCTTCTTCTTTGGCCGTGGACCGCTATCCTCAGCACGCTTCCTCTTCTTTTCTTTACGTTCCGCCATGCTCGGCCAAGCTTATCCCTAGCCGAATGAGCAAAGCGAAGACGTTTGGGTAAATGCCAGCGTGTTACTGCGAACCCGAACGAAAAGTCTGACGGCAAGAATTGAGTTTACAAAGGCAGAAAAAGAATTATTGCGCCGTTAATGCAGGTTATCAGCAAATAGGGCAGGCGGTGAATATCAATTACCCCACAGTACAAGGGTACGCACTCAATGCCTGCACGTGCACGGATACATGTACATCCCTTACATGGAGGTGCACGTACATTATGTACCTTATTAGGTACATATGCAAACAAGCAGCCCAAGACAAACCACAAGCAGTGAACATCAATTGAGAATAACCAACACAGACAAAAGTAGAAAGAATTCTTAAAGTCTCATTTTCACATTTCATATTTCATTCTTTATTTTCTGGCTTCGCAATTCATATTTAGATGGTAATTCGATTGGATCTTTGTAACCCGCAATTAGTATGTATGAGGAGGGGTATGGCATTTTAAGACGTCATTAATATGGACCGTCTCGAGAAGCTTCACGCACTGATGATTCACTACGAGGTAGAACACCTTAACATGGGAGAACATTCGCAAATCTATTGACTAGCAAACTACTCCTTTTCTTGAGCAATTCCAGGAACGTGGCAGTAAGTCTGCTTCATGTTCTGTAGTGCGTAAACACAACCGTAGGGCCACTCGATGGTTATTGACCGGCTATCCTCCATTCCAGCTGATTGTTGTCATTCTGCCAATCCTCCATAGCTCCAAGCATTTCGTATGATCCTTTGCTGATGCCATGTAACACCGCCTTGAGTCGAGAAAAAGTCGAGAGAGTTGAGCGTCAAGTGCTGGTGGCGCATATGTTGGTTGAAGAGGTTGCTTTGCTTTGTCGTGTCATGATGCGCGATTGGTGGTCTAGTGGAAAGGTGCCGAGATCGAGTAGGTTTTGTGTTTACTTGCTAAAGCAGGGGAGTGCGAATTAGTATCAAGTCAGAAAGGTCGGGAAGGATCGTGAATGAACATACCTGCGGGCTCTCATCTTTCTCCTCTTACGCTTGAGACGGCGAACTCTCTTCTTTCTCCACTTGGCTCTCATCTTGGCGACGACGACTGTTTGTGGCCGTTAGTATTTGATGCACTTCTCAATGGTGTATGAGTGATGGAAGTGGGTGTTTGGTGGTGGGCTGTGGTGACGATGGCGGGGAAGCTCGTGCCAGTCAACCGCTGCGGATAAGAAAGTGAATGGGCCCAAGCAATGCGATGGCAGAAGGATAGATCATCATTGCGAAATTGGATTCGCGATTCATGAATTTGGGTCGCTAGGGGTTGAATTGTAACTTACATGTTGCTGTCGATGGGTTGCTTTGATGATGAAGCTTGGAGAAAAGGAAGGAAATTCTGGAGGGGCGCCGAATTGAAGTACTCGATGTTCGAAATTACGTTAGGGCTGTGACCGCCCGCCGGCACTTTTTTCGGGTAAACACAGTAAAAGCACTGTCCGCACTGTATGTTTGCGATGTGCCTTCCAAGAAGTACCCAAGTCCCAGATTATTTGCGTCCAATGTCGCTTCCAATGTGGTCGCCCCTTGGCTGGCACCTACTCGATACTGGACACTCGAGTCGGCAACTGCCTCGCCATGGCTGTTCCAAGTCTCCGTACATGATGCACCTGCCTACAATGCCCTCACCTAGGCCTGACTTGCCCAACCAGATACCTAGCAGCCTAGGTCCCCCTTGCTCTTGTAACTTACATTATGAGGAGAGTCGTTTCCTTACGTCGCGTGGTCCACGTTGATGGACTTGTCATGTTAGAAAAATCCAATTCGTTACTCAATTTCCTCATACGTCTGAGCACCTTTAGGTACTACCTAATAGAAGACTATCATCATCGCAGCGGGTTAATATCTTTCACCCAAGTCCTGTACCTTATGGGTCGCCTTTTCAGTAATCGCAAGCACAATGGTCCACCCAATCGCACAGCTATCATGTTGGGTTGATGACACTCTTCCTGAAGGTTGCAAACCTCCAGGTGAGCCATGAACAGCTCTGAGCTGACTGACTATTTATTCTCTTCTTGTTTAAATTTCAACTTACGCCATTGCTTCCAGAAGGCTTCCACGTAAACAAGTCCCTAGATGGGAAAGCTACTCATCACAACTCACAACTCTTTATCGATTTACCCCTATTCCCGGGGAGGTCGGTCACTATTGGGCGAGATCATCATGAGAAGTATACTAGAGTCATACTGCCGCCTTCTAGACTTCCTGGCTAAAGTTTCGGCAGCGACATTTCCATCAACCATCCTTATGTCTCAAGAAAGCACTTGGTCATATATTCTGTCGTCTATGACCTGGATGACATCCCGGACCAGCCCCCTTTGATATACGTTCGAGATTGCCAATCTCTAGCAGGTACCTACGTCGATGAGGTCTGCATTGGCAATAAGGACGAAGGTGCCTCGCCTGGATTCTATCTCAGTCGAGACGTTGTGGTTTCTATCAAGCCTCACTGGAAGTTTCGTGTGTCCCTTCTAGATCATTATGAGATGAAGTCCCCATTGACTGCAATTCAACTCAGAGAATCTAGCGTGAGTTAGCCCAAGCACCATTGATATTTGGGCATAGCTCATTCTACGTCACAGCTTTTCAATCATCGATACATTATTAGCAACCGTGTTCTTGGTAGCGGAGCTTTTGCATCCGTGCATCTAGCTGTCGACGCGGAAACCGGGAGACAACTTGCTTGCAAAATCCACGACCTTGACCATCTCCGCCAGTTTCCGCACTCGCAGGACCTAATACGACGAATTCTAGACGAGACTGATATACTTGGAAAATTAAGACACGTGGGCACTGGGTACCCGGGGTTTCTGTTAGAGAGTGACTAACGACGTCCCAAGCCTAACCTGCCGACATTCGTATACGCTTTTCGCTCGAGACATACCCTCTATACTTTCACCGAGCTTGCAACAGGAGGCGACCTCTTTTCAATGCGCCTCACACGAGGGACATTTACGGAGGAAGAATCCAAACTCGTCATTCTACAGATGGTCAATGCCATTTTCCATCTTGTATGTGACATGAAAAGCCCCTTACCCCCTTTTTTTTTTGGCTCGTTTCTAGAATCAATTTTACAATGGTCATAGACGTACCCGATCCCCTAGACTATCCGTTTGGTGAGGTGATCCTGATTTCTCATTTCTGTAGCACGAGGGAAAGATTGCCCATCGCGATTTGAAGCCCGAGAACGTGTTGCTCGCCACAGGCCCGCATCCAACAGGAAGAATAATTGTCGGCGACTTAGGCTTCGCAAGATCCACAGCCTCAGGTCGTATGGCTAGCCAAGTCGGTACTAACCAGTACATGGCGCCGTGAGTTGCTATTTCTCGTCACGATGAAGATTCGCTTACTTTCTCAAAGCGAAATTGAATACGGCCGAACTCAAAGTCTAGCGGTTGATATTTGGTCCCTTGGAATGATCGCGATATTCCTATTAGCGCCGGATCATCATGTTGCCCCGAGTAGCTTCATGAAGATAAACCAAGCAGCAGTGGACGAATGGCTGGATAGTGTCTTCGAAGATCCATTCCAACAACATATCAGTAGTAATTGTGAGGCTTTCATTCGGTCCTGCCTGATGCATGAACCCAAACGTAGAATAGAAGCGTCTCAAGCGAAACGGCATCCTTGGTTTCAACAACAACCAGGCCGGCGACGGTTCAAATTTCATATGAAAGAGAGCGCGAAAACATGGAAGCCAGTTCATCTTATCGCCCCGCCTGTACAAGAGCTTCCAGATCTGGAAAATACTGGTGGTGCTACCCAATTGGCGGAGCAAGAGAGTGCTCCCAGCTCGTCGGCTTCAGCAAGAGAGTCTGGTAAAAGAAAACCTACGGATACAACGCCAGACAGGAATAATTCCCAGGAGTCACCCTATTTTGCAGCACCAGGGTCAGTAGAATACAAACGATTGAAGACGTCTAGGACGGAGGACAGCCCCCCTCGTTCTATCACGACATCGAATATCATATGTCCACGGTCAAAAACATGCCCGTTATGATCATACCACAAGATCTTGACTGAGTTAATTAGGTGGCAGAGCAAATTCTGGCTTGCTGAGCACCGTATCAGAACATACTTGATAAGATATGAACGAAGTGGCACACCGTTGAGTTACAATGATACTGGAAATCTTAGCATCCATGCCATGTCATGGCATGGGTTTCCTGTAGCTTAGATGTTTTGGTAGTGAATCAAGTATGAATTTATAATTCCTTTCAGTTTATTTTCGTTGTTTTCTAGGCGAATTCTTTGTGCCCCGGACAGGTTCGCGAAGTTAGCGGCTGATATAACAAAAAGACTGTTTTCATTGTTTAGGCATTGTTGGCATAGACGCTTTCATATAATAGTAGATAAGGGGGGGGCGAACCCAAGATAATTGTGAACTTCCAGCCACCAGATCTTGGTTTATGTTTTCAGATTACTTTGTACACAAAGCGATATGTCTTCAGCTCAGTTCCAGCAAGCTTCCAGCGCAGCCGGACGCATACATACGGTTAAGGGGGAAAGTCCCGCTAGCCAAACCAAGCGAGCTCAGGGGAGCGATCAAAAACCCCTCAAAAGCTCAAACCCTGAGTCTCGAGATGCACCAGGCCAGGCAGAAGAAGAAAATATCATTCCACGGGACGCCATCACCGGAAGGCCATTAGCGGAAGATGGCGGATCTTGTCTAAGATGCATAGAGAAGGGACTGAGGTGCACGTTGAACTTCTTAGGAGTCGAGGGCGAGGCCAAATGTGCTGCTTGCAGGAGGTCTGGCTCTCAATACTGCATTCGGCAGCGCGGACCAGAGAAGAGGATCGAGTTCCAAGGAGCCCCTTGGGATAATCCGAACTACTTCACTGTTGGCGATAAGCTTAGTCCACTAGAAATGAAGAAAATTCTATATGAGCACTATTTGGGAGAGGAAAAGTACTTATACGGCACATACTTACACGAGGCAGAGCGGAAGCAGGTGGCACTACCCCCCTTCAACGGGAGCGACTTGCCCATAGAGAAGCGCCCAGAAAATTGGAAGACGGCCGACTGGAGGAGCGTCCTTCCGATATGGAAAAATAGAAGTCTTCACCCTCGACCCATCATGCAGCGCAGCCAATCCGAGATTAAGAGAAGAGACGGTGCCTCTACGGGGTCGCAACCTACGGTGTTAGAGGCTTCCCCATCATATATTACCGAAGACACAATACGGTACTTGCGGCTTATTCGGAAGTACGAACCGCGAGCGGCGCATCTGAAAGAGCATATCAACGACGCCCTTGGAGAAACATGGTGAAATAAGCGTTTCAAGTTAGATATGATTTGTATAGCATCGAGTTTATTTGTACAGCATTAAGTTGATTTTCGTAGCACTGAGTTAGTTAATTACGATGAGGTTTGGATATACCTAGGTGACGTCGTCTCCTATTTGGTGGCTAGGCTCCAATTATCCATTTTTTAGGGGTAATTACCTACCTTAGGTACCTAGGGAGTCCTTGGTTCTACGTTCTCTTGCGTACACTCCAACATGGCAATTGTCTGGTAGTAGTTCGGGCCGTTCTGGAAGGGGTCAATATGAAGCACACCACCAGTCTCTGAAGCTTCAAAAATGTAAGGTAAGTAGGTTATTACGGTCAAGGACTCAGGATCTAGAGCTATAGATAGTGTTGGTATCTCCATTATTAATATCAGTTCTTTTGTATGATTTACCCATATACAAAAGCATAGAATTGGAAGACTAACGATTAGAAGATGATTGCTCTAAGAAGTCGAGCCGTCCGGCTCGGATCCTTCTTCCAGATGACTCGTAAGGGATAATTATTCTGTAACTCCTTTCTGTGATCGGAGCGGCCGAACCCACGCGGATTGCTCCAGTATAAATCCTATATATAAAAATATAGTGTAGATCCTATATATAGAAGCATCCTACATATGGTGGCATAGTATAGATCCCGAAGTGATAAGTCCGCAGGAACCACCAATCGATAGCTGAATATATGCGGTATGAATCACATGTTACCAGATCCTTAGATGGTAGCAGCTTCTTGACATGGCGCACTTGTAGGAATGCACTATAAGGTCTGAGGTACAAGTAGAAGACATAGCACACAAGTCCTTAGTGTTTTCCGTCCTGATAGACACCGTAGTTGAATTTGGAATCTACCTAACCGGATCGTTTTAACCCACCAGACAGACTCACGCAGCATGGAGATGGAACTCGAAGCGCCGAACGGCATTAAATGGACTCAGCCACTAGGCCTCTTTATAAACAACGAGTTCGTGAACAGTAGCAACGGAAAGAAAATTCCTACGATCAATCCTACGTGAGTTCCCAAATTCAATGATAATACCGCGAGTCATATTAATATTGTTTGATAGGACTGAAGAGGAGATATGTGCTCCGCAAGCTGCTACGGCGGACGACGTGGACAGAGCTGTCAAAGCCGCACGTGCTGCCTTCAAACATCCTTCATGGAAGAAGCTTCCTGGAACCCAACGTGCGGTCTTCCTGAGCAGGCTTGCCGACTTGATCGAGCAGCACGGCGACGTTATAGCCACTATCGACGCACTCAACAACGGTAAGCCCTTCTTGGGCGCCCGTGGGTTCGAGGTCCCCTATGCCGCCGGCGTATTACGGTACTATGCCGGTTGGGCCGACAAGATTAACGGCCAGACTATCGACTGCGGACCTGAGAAGATGGCATATACGATTAAGACGCCAGTCGGTGTCGTCGGTCAGATCATTCCCTGGAATTTGAACACCCTTTCCGTTAGCCAGAAGCTCGGCCCCGCTCTGGCGTGCGGGAATACTGTCGTTCTGAAAGCAGCGGAGCTGTGCCCGTTAGCGGTGCTATACATCGCCAAGCTAATCAAAGAGGCGGGCTTCCCGCCGGGGGTCGTCAACATCCTCAACGGCTACGGGCCGGAAGCAGGAGCGGCTCTAGCTTCACATACAGACGTGGATAAAGTTTCCTTTACGGGCAGCACCGCCACCGGAAAGGAGATCCTTAGGCTGGCGGCATCGAACTTGAAGAACGTCACATTAGAAACGGGCGGCAAGAGCCCCGCCATCATCTTCGAGGATGCAAACCTCGATAATGCGGCGCTGTGGACGCATGTCGGAGTCATGATGCTCGCGGGTCAGATGTGCCACGCCAGCTCGCGAATTTTCGTGCAGGAGAAGATCTACGACGAGTTCCTGGAGAAGTACAGAGCGCAAGTCTCCAAAGTGTCTGTTCTGGGCGACCCCTTCGAGAAGACAACGTTTCAGGGCCCGCAGGTCTCAAGGGTCCAGTACGAGAAGGTGCTGGGATATATCGAGAGTGCAAGAGAGGAGGGGGCCACGATCTATATGGGCGGCGAGCCGGCTCCGCAGGGAGGCAAGGGGTTTTACGTGCTGCCGACGGTGTTCACGAACGTGAAGCCGGGGATGAAGATCTACCGTGAAGAGATCTTTGGCCCTTGCGTCGCCATCATTCCCTTCAAGACGGAAGAGGAGGCTTTGGAGATGGCTAACGACACGACCTATGGACTCTCCTCGGCCGTCTTCACGAACAACGTCGGGAGGGCTCATCGCGTCGCCAGCGAGTTTGAGGCGGGCATGGTCCATATCAACTCGACGAACGCGACGGATTTCAAGGTCCCGTTCGGAGGAACGAAGCAGTCAGGTATCGGTAGGGAATGTGGCGAGGAGGGTTTACATTCGTATTTCTACACCAAGTCTGTCTACGTTAACTTGACAGTCTGAGGTAGTTATGAATGCTTCAAGTAATCTAGGCCCAATAAATGTTTGCACCACTTGGCTATTGTCTTACATAGAAAATAGCGGCTCCCAAGCATCCCATGCACTGTCCATGTTGACGTCGAAGTCAAAGGAATCGATACTCAGCTATTTCGAAGACGTAAGTATTAGGAGCACATTGGGGTCTTTATACTAACCTCGGGATAATTACTGTCTAGCCACTCTGGAGCTGGAAAAGCCGGTCCACCAGATGTAGCGGGTTGGCAATCGGGAACCTACAAGCAGTCAGTATTACACGAAGACGGGGAGACGACTGTTACTCACATTGATATCCCCTGAAGGATTCGAAGGTGTCAGACAATCTTGATCGGGTGAAGACATCCTCTGTCTCTCTAACTGCTTATAATGCAGATCGAGAAATCTTCGTGCGCACGAAGCTTTCGCTTGTTCGCGAGACTCTTTCCCGAGATAAATTTTGAGTAACATTATAGCCGCATACATCGTAATGAAACACCAAAGTTCGCTGCAGCAGCATCGCAGGTGCATGTCCTCCATGAATGGGACGCATGCCTCTAGAAGGTCGATTGTAGATTGAGAATTGGCCATGATGAGGCTACTTGAGTCTGACTACCTTATTAGTATATTGCAGCAAGACTCCGTTGACACTGACAAATGATATTCATTGATTCCCTGTCAATAATGAAATCAATGCGAGTCTCTTTACTAACCTTTAGGCTGGAGCATGGTTATGCGAACAAGGCTCAATGAAGCCAATAGGAGGTCTTCTCTTATAAATGTTAGGCTCTGGCATCCCGAACTGGCCAACTTGCTATTCAGAAGAAGGATGTCCCTTGATATGTGGTAACACACTGTTTCTGAAAGCCAGTATTTGCCGTCCTTCCTGTGAAGATAAGGTCGGTGGAGAGCTAGAATGCATGTCTTCAACTGTAACAGCAAAAATGCGTGTGCAAGCGTTGGGAGGTTGAGACGATTTTGGTCCCTCGCATCTGTTTCCCACGAAGGGATAGCATCGATTGCTTGCGTCACCTCATGGGTATACCGCAGGACATCGTCGTAACAGAGCGCCTTAGAGGACTTACCGCTGAACAAACTTTGGGATATCTCGAGACGCAATGACCAGCTCCGAGAGCTTTGAACCTGGTACGAGGTGAATGTGTAGTGATCGGTTGGCTTTGGTGCGGGGATTTTCTTTGAAGATTGGCTGAAGTCGTCGTCATCGAGGTTCCCTGGAGGGGCCACATCGGAGTCGATGTTGTGCAGGAAGGTGGGAAGACCACACTCAAACGAGTTCTGGAGATCCAACTCTCGGAGGACGGCCCAGATGCGTCTCTTCATTTCTATCGCGTAGGGCGTGTTAGTAGTCGGAGACGGGTCACAATGTAGACCATCGATGATAGCATCCTGTATCAAAGAGCTGGTCTCTTTCCACCACTTTTTCTTGTCGATGATGTTCATCCGTTTGGCCATGTAGACTAAACAGGATATCTGGTAGTATACGAGCTTGCGATTCTTTAGGCTTTGCTCTTTAAGCCACTCTTCACACGCAGAAATCCATTGCTGAGACACGGCTCGATATTTGGTAGCTATAGATGTAGCATCTGTCGAGTCAGGAGTAGCACAGGTGGATACACTGATCATTGCTAATACGAGCGTCGTCATGGCAGGATGACGGGCCCGTTGTGGTTCCCAAAACTCTGCATACTCCCGTCTGAACGTAGGAATGTGAACGATCCGATGAAGCTGTTCTGCGCCATCGAGGTAAACCGAAACCAGGATATCTGTGTCGTCTTTTGGTGGTAGAAAGTTCTCTAGGACCGTGTGTCCATGAAATAGAGAAGTTTTATTCCTGTGGCTCCGAGTAGATTTATTCTTCGAAAGAGACACTCCCAAAGGTTTGAGCCATTCAATGGCCGTTTCCCTGATAAATGGAAAAAGTTCGCGGACCTGTTCAAATGATGAGGGCGTTTAGCTGGGGGAATATGCATTGGAGAGCATCTCACCTCCCGAAAGAACTGGAACAGAGCATGTCGATTGTAGTATCCCTGCGGTAATCTATCTCTTGGGTCCACAAGTTCCGTCGCAGCGACGTGGTTTGAGTTTTGGGGGAGCATATCCCCAGGGGATATCGTTGGGCTTGTTTGGCTTCCGTCTATCAAGGGCGGGTTTTCCACAACACAACCGCTGTCGGGCAGGAATTCAGTTTCTTGAGCCCTTCCATTCAGCATTGATGACTGGCTAGATTCGGCATGATGTATTGCGCTGAGGGATCCTCTATCTTCTTCGCCAACGCGAGTGGAGCGGATCTCTGAGAGCAACGCCTTCAACTCAGCAACCTCGGTCTTCAGTTCCTGGATCTGCTGCTCTTGCTGTCGGGCACATGGCTGCTCTGCTACTGTTTCAAAAGAACATTGTGCTGGTCTTCCTGACCTTACACACCTCTGGCAAGGCCTTTCCCTGTCGCAAGACAGCTGCACGAGGATGTTCAGTACACGAGGGAGTCAGAATATCACCGGATTTAGCGACTTCATACCTTCTTCTTTCTGCATTCTATACAGCTCAGTCTTACACGTTTCTTCCGGCTCTTCCTTTCGCTTGCAGAAATTGGTTGCTCGTTCTTATCAGCCATAACAGAGTCTGGTAACAACCTTTTTCAATAGCTTCGATCTATCCTCAGACTCGAAAGAATCAAGATGAAGTATATCATTCTGGCGATGAAATCTACGACAAAACCCGCCGGAGTTAAGCAGAAGCCGTTCATCAGGACCATCCGGATTTAGGCTCGCAATTATCGGAATTGCCGTGGCCGACTCTCCATATAGATGGAGACCCCCTAAGCCGGGACGATAGCCTTAGACGGTCGGCTTCATCACTTAATATGTAGTTAGTTGATATCTTAGTATTTATGAGCGAAGCGATGAAGGATGATGTACGTTACGGACGCCTTAAGAATCATCCCATGCGTCCTTACTTGGCCGAAAGGGAGTACATTAATAGGTCTAAGCTGCTACGCAAAACGGAGAGGCTCATAACCTTGAGTTTCCGATAATTTGGTTTCACCTCTGATTTTGAGAATATGAAAATAAGTTCCAGCCCTTTTCAAGGCGAACATCGCTTCATGGCACGCCGTCGCCCCCACGCAACGCCACAGCTTGCGACTGGCAATCTCTTACTAATGATTATCTCCTCACTTCAGCGCTAGATATTTCATCAAATCATGTACTTTTACACTTCTGAAGCCTTTCCTCGAATATTCAAGGCGTGTACGCCTGGCAATCTCACCATCACCGTTTGGCTACGGTAGGGAGGTAGGCTGGCTACCTCGCGACTGCGGGGCGAACGCACCGCCATGAACCAAAACCCGCAATCCTACATGCTCTCCGAGGCCGAATCGCGGGCCATATTCGAGCGGGACATCTTCCCCGCCGAACTGGGCGCCCTCTCCACCGCAGAACCTCCAACCTCTGTCAATGGCGACGACGACGGCGCCCATCGAACCCCGCTCGCCGTCCTGCTCGTCGGCCAGACGGGCGCCGGGAAGACGCGCACAGCACCGGCCATCAAGGACGCCATAATCCGCCTGCGCGGAGCAAGCAATTTCTTGCACCTGGTCGCCGACACGTACAAGACGTACCACCCAGCCTACCACGCCCTGCTGTCCGCGCGCCCGGCCCTAGCCTCCCCCGCAACAAGCCCCGACGCGCGGCGCTGGCTCTCCATGGCCGCCGCAGCCGCGTCCTCGCGCCGCGCGGACGTGCTCCTCGAGTCCGCGGCGCGGCACCCGGACGACTTCGCCGGCCTCGCGCGGCTGTTCCGGGCGAGGGGGTACCGCGTCGAAGTCGCCGTGCTGGCCGTGCCCGCGGCGCTCAGCCGCCTCGGCATCCTGACGCGGTTCCACGAGAAGCTGCCGGAGGCGGGGCCGAGCGGGGGCCTGCCGGTGCGGCTGACGCCGCGGAGGGTGCACGACGAGTCGTACGAAGGGCTGCTCGCGGCCGCCGCGTTCGTGGACTCGGCGGACGCGGTCGACCAGGTTGTCGTCGTGCGGCGGGATAACGTGGTCGCTTATGCGGACGAGCGGGTGAATGGCAGTTGGAGGCGGGGCCCTGGCGTTCTCGAGGCAGTGCGCGCCGAGCGGCGGCGGCCTTTGACGTTTCTTGAGAGGACGGCCGCCGAGTCGAGTTTGAAGAGGCTGAGGGAGATGGACGTACCTGGGCTTGCGAGCCAGTTGGAGGAGATTGAAGAGCTGTTAAAGCCGCTCCTGGACGATTCGGACACTCTGGTATATGAGCCGTTGAAACCCCTTTCTCTGCCTAATCCGGCTCATGATGAACAATTTGATAACGAAGCGGGCCTTCGGCTTGGAATAATGTCGCCATGACTTCAGAACAGACTATATGGCCATTTTGAAACTGTTTTTACACTGACTGTCTAGTCGGACATCCATTTTCTCCGCGGTACGGATCAATGGTACGGCCAAATGAATGCATATGTTGAGCTAGCAGCATTCCAGAAATACACGGTGCTATGAGCCTCTTATATAAGCGATTAAAATTTTAGAAGCTTTGCAGAAGGTAAGAGTGTCGAAGGTATCTTAAATGCTCACATGAGCTGAGCTTGCACCTCCTAAAAAGCCATTGAACACCCTCTTTCCGCTTTTTCAACCATCCGGCCTTCTCCGAGCACTATGCACGCCGGACTGATAAATGCTACGCATTTTCTAATACATGTATCTAAATTCGGGATTCAGATCGCCCAACTCCGTCTTCTCGTACTCCGACAGGCCAACATTCCGGACGGCCTTCTTCCTCTTCTGATTCTCCAAGTGTATCGATACGAGATACAGGGCCGACGCCAAACCGCTAACGCAGGTGAATCCGAGGCAGATCGAATAGCCGTTGGGAAAATACGGGGCATCCTTGCTAAGAAAGGAAAAGGTCGCAATGATTCCACCAATGTTTCCGAACCCGATCTGCCAGGCCGTACCTATAGCCCGGCGATGGTGGCCACCAAGATTCATGCTAAACCAGCACACAATGATAGGCAATACGCTGTAGGTGCTCATTGTGACTAGACACAACATTGCGTATTGAACTGGCGTGTTATTGTGAACCTTGAGCAGCGTGGCGAAGGCTGCGATACCCATGCTGAGTGGCAGTAAAGCGAAAGCAGCGCGATGACGCACCCGATCGGATAATGCAGCGGTGAGGAGGGAGAAGCCAAAACTAGCTGCCCAAGGAGGTACGCTATGTAGCTGTGTTTGAATCGGATCGTAGTGATACGTCGAGATGATGGTTGGCGCGAAATACGCATAGCTGTATGCGGGAACAATCAGTCCGAAATACATGAAGCCGCCCAACCACACACGATGGTCCTTCATCACGGTCGCGACATCGCGCAGGGTGATTTTTCGTTCTGCGGCATTGTGACCTTGATCCGCTTGAAGTCTGGCCTTGACGTAGGCTCGTTCTTCCTCGGTCAACCATTTAGCCTCCTCGGGGCTTCGCTACGTTAGAGTCATACAACCCAAGCTTGAGATGGAAGACTTACAATGAGGGAAAGATGAAGAAGAAAATAATTGCAACTACGCATGTGAGGCATCCTTCAAGTATGAAGATCCACCTCCAGCCGTTGTACCCTCGCATACCCTCCACTATTCGACAGGTCAGTCATGTTTAGGGAATACACCCTTGTTGAGCGCTTATGCACAAGGGAAATCTCCAAGTGGTTGGAACGACGTACTTTTACCTATCGCCGACGCCAAGAGACCGCCGAAAGCGCCGGCCAACGAAGTGGACGAAAAGAATAGGGAGTAACGCTTCTGTGATTCACTCCGCTTATACCACATGCCTGACGAAAGACGAACGTTAGCAGCAAATCAAGCATAGAAATGGGGCATTCTCTCAAGGGTTTACAGTTTCCATGAGAATAACATACTAATGAGGTAGAAACATCCTAAATTTAGGTTAGTTACTTCTTCAACCACTCGAGTTTCAAGGGACAATTGGGAGGCAACTGACCAGGGAACATTCCGCTTTCAAACAACCCTGAGTTCTTGTAAGCGCAGTGCCTTCTTCAAATTTGAATGGAAGGTTATACCTAAGAAGAATCGCGTGGCGAGGAGGCCAGAGTAGTTCTGAACAAGGCCCTGGCATACAGTAGCAATGCCGAACCCCAACATGCAAGTTGGAAGCCAAACACGGGGTGAGAATCTCTTCAGGAAAATATTGCTGGGAATCTCCGCAATAATATACGGCACGAAGAAAATGGTCAAGGCTGAGACCCCCGAGTGTTAGCAACGCAGCCATTTCTAGGCCGGATCTTCCTTACCGGTATTGTACTCATTATCTTTGAGGTGTAGATCTTGGGATAGGTGAAAAGAATTCGCATTGGCTATGTTGACTCTGTCGAGGAAAGCGAGAAGATATAAAATGCAGAGAAACGGTATCAGTTGCCAGTCAATACGGGTGATGATCCTCCGCTCCGTGGTATGCGGCGGACATGGTACGTGAAGTTCATCATATTCGATGTCCGACGTGCCAGGATGATAGGTATTGTTCCCGACAACTTCCTCTCCCGGCTTTTCCGAATCGCTCGGAGCTGTTTCTGAGAGTGAGATGAAGTTAGCCATCATCACTGGCGGAGTATCACGTTACGCGCCTGTGGTGTCCCCAATTCTGTCTAAGAACGCGGTACAGTACGCGACGCAAATTTGGAAGTCAAACAACAGGATTACTAGGTAGAGAATCGCGACGTACGGGAAACCTTGCCAATGTGCATTTTCAATGGAAATGACTCAGACTCCGACGACAAATCAACCAAGGCTTGCGAGACGAGGCGAAGAGTCTAGTTTTTAAAATAAAAATTTGTGACGAGTCGCGCCGTTGACGGCTGATGGCCCTCGGTATATTCGGCCCTGAATGTTGGAGTCAACGATCTCCAACTCTTGGTAGTCCCTCGCTAGTTCGGTCTTGGCCCAAAGCGCGGAAGAGGCATAAAGGTGACTTAACCCAATATACCGTGAAAAAAGAAATTATCACGCATGAACTCGTCTGAGCAACTAGAGAATGAATATGCTGTCTTGAAGATGCGATCACAAAATTTCAATTCGGAGCCGATGTCGCTGACTGAGATGGGATCTATAAGCCAAGCTGGAGCCGCTAGACAGGATTAGCTGAAAATGGAGACATGTTTCTTTCGCGGGGGAAATTAAATACTGCGGAGAAGCGAAAGGAGTTGGGACCCTGTTCTAGAAGGCCAGCCAGTCGTTGCCTCTCTATTTGTCTCCCCTCACCGCTGCGCTGGCCGTAAGCTGACTTGCGTCGAACCCTTTTCGTATGTTTGCTGTTATCCAACACCCTCATCGATTCGGGCAATATCGTATAACCCGGCCCAATTGGGATCCATTCGAAGATGGATTATATTCGACAAAAACTAGCTGCTCTCCCGATGCGTTTCCAATTTATTAGTCTGTCTCGCGGCGAGACGACGGGCAATGATGACCAAATTGCAGAGAGCCGTTATAGATCTCGGCCGACTTCAGTATTCGGAGTTTGCGGCGTATCCTTTTCAAATGCCGCCAGCTGGGCCGTAGGCACCGTGCCGCTGCATTACGGTACAAATTTTTGGCAAAGCGACAGTCGAGATGTGGAATTGAAGGTTCCTAGGGGCAAGACCCGGCTATTGCATCGTCATCTCATTCAAGTCTAACCGGCAGTGCGGTATAGATGTAGCGGCCCTGAAGACGACTCCATTGACATCAGAACAACAAATGGGATGGCATATGGTCCCCCGTGGCACGCTCTGGACCTCCAAGAGTGGAGATGCATCATACTTAACAGTATCGAAGGTCGAATGAGATCACGAGTAAGCGTAATTCACGTCAGCTCTGAAGTAAGCAGGAGTTCGCCACAGGACTGTTGACATAGCCAATTTGATCTGAAATGAATCTAGGTCGACGAAGAAGAGTAGAAACGCCATGCTCCGTTGTTGTCTTTAGCAGGCTTTTATATACACGGGCGCGTTGGATGTCAACGAAGGGCGTGCCCTGTCGAAAATATACACGAAGATACTCCAGGTACGTAGATGCGCACCCCTGGCAATCTCTGGTGCTTGTCGTCCACATAGTGGTCAGTTCGTAGTACTGTACAGAGCCTCGATTCACTAGTCAAGAATCATTGGTCATGAAACTTGGTAATGTTTACCTGACTGGAATACTCAAATCAGCATCCAGTCGCGTGCTCGGCTTGTGCTTCTCCTCATCTCACGAATGAGATCACACGAAGTTCCGAGTAGCCTACTCACATCCTAGGTTGCGTACCTAGTCTTAATTGAACAGCCTAACAAGAAGTGAGACATCGATGTGGCTTCACTCGATCACGCAATAGGTAACTTTGACGCAGATATTCAGCCGTCAAGATCTCGAAGCATGGAGACTAAAATAGTTGATTGACGCAAACGATGAGACATCGGGCCCGGCACGCCGGTTCGAGTAATAAACGAAACACACAGTAATAATCGTGAACGGGTTTGGTTGATGCTAGCCCCACCACACACGATATGTACGTACTTAAGCTTACGTAGGGACGTAGGTATGTAGGTAGTATCTGGTCATGATCGTCATATCATGAATCCTAACCGAGGTGGAGGTGCCTTGCTCAAGAGACGTCTGGCAGATGATATCACACCCACGCGGTACGAGCGGTACACAAGAGATATGTAATGACCAAATCAGGGACCACAGACGCAATAGCAGATCTAAGTTGCGTGATCGATCTATTGCCGCTCTGGGCTTAGCACGTGTACAGAAGGCTATGCGGCACGGCCAGGGCAAATCCCCACTACTTACTTCGTAGAGCCTAGCGGTACGCTAGCCTCGGTCGGCTTGGTTGTTTTAGTTCTGGCGGAGGAATAGGAATGGGCCAATGATAACCCCCACGAGCAAGGGCCTGCCCTGCGCTTGATTTCGGGGACGCCTACACTACATGTATTCGGTGTAGCACGTTCCAGTAGTCTTGTAGTACAGCAGAAAACGGGCTTGTATGCACCCATACATATCACGCACATGTTGTACATGTTAGCCATTTGAATCCATAGAATACGTAGGGTAAATTTCACTAGGAATCCTAGGGGCGTTCCAGTGAGGCAAAAATAGTACTACGTCGGACGCAAGATTGTGCATGTGCGAGGGATTGCCCTGTTCGGTCGGCCTTTTCTAGAAAATTTAGCCCAGACGGATCCCACCTGCGTGTACCTGGTACGCGGGTAGGTACATTGATAGATACTGTAGTGTAGGCATGGCATCCCCAGCACACCAGGGCAGCCGCAATCGTAACGCAGCTTAGGTGTAAGTTAGCAGGAGATTGGATAGGTACGCTGGTACGGTAGGTACTTACTTTTAAACTCGCTTGCTCTTCCTCGCTTTCTGGAAATCCTATTGCACTCCTTTCACTTCTCGTGAGTCTTCAACTTATATATTTCCCAGCGCCCAATTTTGACTCTGGTCGAATGCCAGTATTGGACCCTGTCATGTCCAGCGCGACCTTGAATACTTAGCGACCACCTAGTGATTACCTAGCTAAACTCAAGCTTACGCCCTGCCTTATTCGGCAACCTTTTGTTGCTTCTTATCATACATACTCTTCGCATTCTCCGACTTGTATAACCAATCCGTCAAAATGAAGGCAGAATATTCGGACGAGCCGTCGATGACCTACGACGCCCACGACGCCCCCATTCCTCGGGGATGGTCTGCTTGGTTTGGAGGTCCTCGGGTCAGGATAGGTCCTCGTATTGCGCCCCAAATCGCACCTGTTGGCAGTGAGATTCGAGATTCGGAAAGCGATCTCAGCAGCGATGCGATTCTCAATAAACAGCTCGAAGAAGAGGCCAATTGTTCCATTCAATACCGTACATGTAGCTGGCAAAAGGTGCGCCCAACGCGACGAGGAGACCCGAACGGGAGTCAAGGACCCTAACATTATACTGACATCTTCGACGGTAGACAGCTGCATTATTATTCTCGGAGTATATCTGCTTGGTAAGTTCTCTTCCCGGTTAGCATTTGTTGCATCTCCGAGGTCCTCAATTTGCTTCCACTGTCCAAATTTCGTTTTCAATGAGACCTAACGAGCTAGTAGGCAATCATGAGCTTCCCGTGGTCGTATAGCGTTCTTGGGCTTGTTCCAGGGTAAGCTTTCTTAGTTTCTGGGCAATCTAGATTGTGAAAGCTTCATTTACTGACAAATGATATAGGCTCATTCTTACCGTTGTTCAAGCTCTCATCGTTTTGTATACGTATGTTGTGTAGATGTGCCTATTCCTTAATCATGCTAATCAATTCGTATTAGCTCTATCGTACTGTGGGAATTCTGCCTGAGACATCCCGAGGTCAGAGACGTATGTGACATCGGCCAGATGTTATTCTGGGGTCAGAAATGGGCATGGTACTTTACCGCCTTCATGTTTATTCTAAACAACACCTTCATCCAGGTAAGGGGAAACTCACATTTGTCATTGAATCACTTGACCTAACCCACTCTTCAGGGTCTCCATGTCCTCGTCGGGGCCAAATACCTCAATACGATGGTCGGTCCAAACGCAGGTATTTCCTGCCAGACCGTCTCCTTTGGCGCCATCGTCTGTGTTATTTGCTGGCTGTCGTCGCTGCCTCGCACTTTCAGCATGCTCTCAAAACTAGGGACTGCATCGGCAGCGTTCACTTTCATTTCGGTTATCCTGGCTACAATCTTTGCTGGGGTCCAAGACCATCCTGCAGGTTTCAGCGCTGAACCGACTGCTGACCCTACGGCACCTTACGGCAACCCGATCGTCACAGCCGTTCCGATCTTAGGGACTACGTTCGTCTCGGGCTTGGGAGCGTTTCTTAATATCAGCTATACTTTTATCGGACAAATTACGCTCCCAAGCTTTATCGCCGAAATGCGCGAACCGAGGGACTTCCCAAAGGCTCTGTGGGCATGCACTATCCTCGAGATTCTAGTTTTCAGTATCGTTGGCGCAGTCACGTATGCATTCGTGGGCAATCAGTACATGACTTCTCCAGCATTTGGGTCCTTAATCCCTCTGTATAAGAAGATCGCTTTCTCATTTATGATTCCGACAATCATCTTCCTGGGAGTCTTGTATGCATCGGTCTCGGCTCGATTCATCTTCTTTCGACTGTTCCAAACGTCACGACACAAGAATGAGCATACCGTCGTCGGTTGGGTATCATGGGCTCTTATCCTACGTATGGCTTTTTTGTCATTGACCGGTTTTGTAGGTATATGCTAACGAGTCACATAGTTGTTACTTGGGTCGTCGCTTTCGTTATCGCGAACTCCATCCCGTTCTTCAACTCTCGTAAGTTTGCCGAGCCGCTCATTCTTTTAAGCTTATTAACAAATTCAGTTCTCGCCCTCATGTCTTCCTTATTCGACTCATTTTTCGGTTTCATCTTCTGGGGTGTTGCTTATTTCCGCATGCGGAAGGCCGACGGAGCCGTCGCGCTGCTCAAGGATCGGTCATTCCGCGGCTGGTTTGAGGGCATTCTGAACATCGTCATAATCCTGACTGGGCTCTTCTTTCTCTCAGCTGGCACCTATGCAAGTGTCCAGGGAATTTTGGACGAGTTTGCACT
Organism: Hypoxylon sp. FL0543; assembly: GCA_022578575.1. NCBI lineage: Eukaryota > Fungi > Ascomycota > Sordariomycetes > Xylariales > Hypoxylaceae > Hypoxylon > Hypoxylon sp. FL0543. The sequence continues at coordinate 1,430,898 of MU393989.1, read as the reverse complement.
AGGCACGGTTGGACGCGCATTCCAGTGTGCGAGCAACGGCATTTAGGACCATTTTCATGTACAAACTTTTTCTTAAAGAGCAGGAGATACCCATGGACGGAAATACCGACGAGCATGACGATAGAATTAGGATATTCTCGCATGCACTGTACGATTGGATGAAGTGCCGCATATACGCTGATGGCTTGATAGAAGTTTAGACCACTCTCGTCATTCAGTTGGACGGTACAGCTGAGGAGGAAAGGGGCGGCTTGGCACATTTTATCACAGCATAGTAATGCAAGAGAGGAGAGGCGCATTTCAAGTGTCCTCTCCAGAATCTAGCATGAGGATTTGAAGAACATCTACCAGAGGCATATTACGACCGAGGCTCCTCTCTAGTCATACCAAGAACTCCTCCGGCTTTCAAACTTACACAAACTACATCATCATAACCAAGCTAACTTCGCCACAGGTATCCATCCTCGTCCGGCGCTATAACTTAGGTACCTATACATTGCTTTGTTCAGGGAAATGAGGTAAGGTCTCGCTTAAACCACCTATTTTCTTCCTGTGATCACATTATGGGTAAATACATAAGGTACTCAGGTAGTGTGTGGGAAGTAGCGATGCGACTTGTCCATGTCGTGCAGCTGTTAGATATTTAGTCTTATCGCCGGTGTTTGAAGACTCGTCCGTTGATATACCAGGAATTTCTGGTCCATTTTTAGAAACTTTCCGCAGCCCATGGTGGCCTAGACTTGCCGAGCCCTACGCACAAGACGCCGGATGTCTTAAGAATGAGGACTATACTATCTGTCCACTTCTTCGGCAAATCTCCGATTCGTATTTTAGTTTTTGTCGCATCGCCTTTTAAATACTTGTGTCATTCATGAAGTATCCCTCATGATTAGGTACTCATTCATTATGTAAGACTTTTCAAGAGACAGCTAAGCTACATAGTGCTTCTTTACATTAATTGCAAGGACAGTAGAATACAAACTCCGCATGCCCTAGCTTAGATTCGCGAAAGAGGTTACTCCTATAATTATCTTATATATATAACGCCGCCACAGGCCCAGGTCCTTGTTTCTCCCATCTGACGACGCATATGTGAAAAGGCATTATACATGATTCTCAGAGAGCGATTCCGACAAACCTTCCACGCGCGCGTCTGGCGTGTACGTGCCCGTCGAGAGATCGAGACACAAGGCAGAGAGAGCAGTGCGTTTGAACAGAAACAGTCTCGTCAGGTGTCCTTTTTTGCCTATTTGTAGCATTAGGTAGGTACCTATCATCCTGCGCTCTGTTCACAAGCCCGGAATTCCCTCCCACCCAAACCCCAAATCAAAAGAGCTCAGGAAGAATCTTCCTTTTGGCTTCGCCCTGGCTGGTCTACAAGGAACCGAAAAAGGTGAGAAACCAAATCCCTCTTGGGCGTCGCCGGCCATACTTTCTCAATGAGCCGGACTTCAGCCGCCACAGCGCCAGCTACCTAACCGATAGATAAGCACTTAACAACACTCCCTGCCTTGATTTCGACGGCCGTATGTATCAAATACCAACCGCCCCAGTAACTCCCGCATGGAAACGAGGGGGGTATATGGGTAGAAAAGCCAAAAGACAGAACCAACTACGGGCATGCAAAGAAGTCTCCTTGTATTGAACAATATAAAAGCAAGCGTATCCCTCCTATGGTAGTTGTGAAAGCAACAAAAAGACCAGATTCCAAAGCCAAGGTCGTCATAGTCGATTAAGAGGAATTCCACATTACAGCACCTGTAAAAGACAAGCGACGTACAAAACCCGACTCAGAGGGCAAGGGGTATCCTGAAGTAGTGCTTCTCTTCCTTTTTATTTCCCGCCAGAACGGGTAATCACCGGGCCCCCTTTTCAAACAAAATGTGATCCTTTCGAACGCGTAATATTTCATCATCAGACTTAATGGGGCATCAATCCGTCGTCCCTCGACCAAACCCGTTCGCCGGCCCATATTCCATGACTTCTTTTTTTCCAGGTAATATTAACCCCCAACAATCAGAATACCAAACGAGGAAAACGAATTATCCTGGCTGTCCGAATTACCTTATTAAGACATTCTGCGCGTTTTGCGGAGTACAGAGTGTGGCTGATTCGCTGCTCTGATTCTCATACCCCAACAGAACGAGTCGCGGTTCCGGCGCGAAGCCCCCTCCTCCTAGGTGCTCGAGGGCTTCTCACCATGTGTCGTTTGAGTTGGCGGTGGAGAATTCGGCAATGGAATGTCGTGCGGAGCCGGAGCCGAGTTGACCTGGGGCGTCGGAGCCACAATTTGGGTAGGGCCTGTAGCTGTAGGTGCACTCTTTTCGTCGATGCTCCCCATAGTATCGACACTCTTCCCCCCTGAAGTTAGGTACCCTTGACCTGGTTCTCTCGGAGGAGGTGATTTGGAACGCTTAATGTCAATATTCTCTTTAGCTTCCTGGTACTTATTCTTGATCCACTTAAGAGGACCTTTGGGCTCCTCTTTGTCCCTACTTCCGGCCTCACTTTCTGCTAGTGTTGCTGCTACCTCTGCAGAGTCGCCAGTCCAACTCTTTCGTGGCTTCTGCCCACTCCCAACGGAGGATGTGCTCATCTCAGCATTACTGTTATTGCCCAGATTTTGGGCAGGAGGGGTAACGGGAAGGTCTTCCTTTCGTCGAGATATCCGCCAGCGACGCTTCTTGTCCTTTTCGGCAGTGTCCGCAGTGGGTGCATGTGGAATGTCCTCTGCTTGATCTGCGTCAGAACCTTCATTGATAGACGAATGTAGGGATTCGGGAGGTGAAGACTGCGGTTTGAGTGTGTTGTTAGATTCGGGATCAGCTTGAGTAGGACCAGTAGACGGCACATGGGATGCGCGCGGAGTCGGTTCGGAAGGAGTCTCCGCAGAGGTGGTATTCTCCGAGCTTCCGGGTTCCAGGTAGGAGTGTTTGTGTTCTATCGGATTCGGTGATTCGAGCGCCGGGGAAACCGCCTCCGAATGAGGTAGTGAAGCCGTTGAGCTTTGCGCGCTTGGGTTAGCACTACTGGGCAAGCGCTTTTTGCGTAGCTTGTTAGGCTGTCGCCTTTCGCCATCGGCACCTGGCGATCGTTGGAACAGACTCTGTAGGTTCCTTTCCTTCAGGGGTGCCACGAAATCACCAGGAGGGCCCAAAAGCCTTTCCTGGCTCCTACCAGCCGGCTGCGATCCGGCCGCTAACGGAGTCAGGTGTTGCGATGTCGCCGGAGATCGCTCAGGAGCAAGGGCCGCGTCTTCAGCTACAGTTGGAGGAGCAGCTACGGTAGACCCAACAGGTGAAGGCGAGGCTGGGGCCACTGCAACAGTTGGCGAGCTTTGCCGAGACGTAAATCTTCCCGAGGGAATGTGTGGAGATTTCTTAGAGGGGACCGTGTTGCTTCTAGCAAGTCCACCACTTGGAGTTAGAGCAGGGCTACCAGGTGTAGATGCGCCGTTAGACTGAAGGGAATGTCGTGAAGATGTAGAACGATTCCTACGAATCTTGCCATCCCGACTAACGCTTTCAGCACCAGCACTCGCATTTGAAGCGGATCTTACCACACCGGTGCTGCGATTCGGAGTTGCGGGCGTCACGAGCGTGGGTGGACCCTTCTCAATTTCTTGTTGAGTCTTCTCATCCGTGCCGGTGCCTTGCATACCAATCAAGAAGTGATCCTGATTCTCGATCAGGAAAATAATGACGCACTGATTTAGTCGGTACTCCTCTGGCGCCATAGCGTGTTGCGGATGCGAAAGCATTCCTGGCTGGAAGATGGCAGCCAGATTTTGGGCCGTCATTCGGTTCTCGTCGGCCTTGGCAGCAAAGACTGCGAGCAGGTCGAGGATGTATAGAAGCAGCTGCCGATTAAGCGGAGGCAGTTCCTTGATAAGCTGCTGGTACTTCTCTATAGCTTCAGCTTCATTGAAATTTTCCACCAGCTGACTGCCCTCGGTATCGCCGACAGCTTGCTTCGTATACCCGCGCAAGGGATCTCGGAATCGCTCATAGAGATCTAGTGGGACGACGGGCTCGGGTAGGTCATTCAGGTATCGTCGAAGAACGTTAGCAGCATCATGAACAGTATATCCATCCCAAACGAGACCTTTGCCATATCGATCTGGGGAGTCGAATTGTATCTTCAGTTCCTTGATGCGCTTCTCGGAGCCGCTTAGGCGAAATATGCCCTCTACGCTGGTGGCTGTGTGGTTGTCAGCATAAGCTTAGATACGCCGCGAGTTCGTCACTAACCTTTCTCTTTCAGAAAAACACCACATTTGGCCACTACAATAGGCACGTATCCATAGATGTAACTCTTGCCGTTTTCATCCACAAGCGAGATAGCAACGTTGGCGTACTTAATGCTTTGTCGTAGAGGGACGCCGAATATACCCTTGGGTTGCGGATCTGCGTGTCTCATATTAGCTATCGCTTTTGTAGTGTGATAACGCTCGGTATGGCCATGTTCTTCTGAGATTTTGGCATAGCATAGGTAACTTGCTGGGCGCGAGGTGTAAGGTAGAAAGTAGACGTTGGGAATTGGGGGAGCGACAATTGTAGGGTAACTCGTTGTACAGCAACAGCAGGATAGAACAATGTTTTGGAGTCAATCGCATATGCGAAGGCATTAGGATAGATAGTATGTGGCTCACAGGGAAATATTAGACGAAGCCTTAATTGGCACGTCGGCGGGATGAAAGTGGTGTAGCCCTTACCTTGAGACTCTTGATGCTTTGAGCGAGTTTGGAAACTCTTCCACCACGACTTCAAGTCACGTTTGCTTGGCGGGGAGGCAGGAGTAGTAGCAGGAGGCGGAGGCTGTTGAGGAGGCTGTTGCGGCGGACTCATTTGCTGCTGATCTTGGTGTTGTGGCTTCGACGGGGTGATGGCGGACGTCATTGTGTCTATGACGCGCGGGCGACGGTGACCGCGCGACCGTCAGCAGGGCTGGGTGATGCGCCGTGACAATGAATGCGCGCGACGACGTTTGAATCTATCGAGCGAAGTGACGATAAGTTATGGAAAGCTTCAAGGTTCGGCGTGTCGAGCAAGCGTGAACACGACGTCGAAGTGCGGGCTTGTTGTGTGGGCGTAGTGGGTAGGCAAGTGGATTGTTGATTGATTGCCGGCGATAGAGGGAGGACAGCTGATGGATGGGTAATGTGTCGGGTCCAGGCCGAGATTGTTTCAGGGCAAGCTCAGCTAGGGCCTAACAAATAGGATGTCGGCGATATCTAAGTGCTTGGAATCGTTGTCTCTGGGACGGATATTATTAACGCGTGCGTGAAAGGCATCAGGTATGTTGGAGACAAAGTGAGTGTGGTGGCCTCAATATTACAATAGGGTAGGTTATTAGAAAGGGAGTGGTAAAAGAGGTGCAGGTGTTGATTGAATCCTGGGAATGGTTACTGCAGAATGAAGAGCGACGGACCCTCCAAGCGTGCATTCCCAATCAAGACGTACCTCTCCCCTCTACCTGCCTCCAGCGCTACCTGCCTACCTTAGTTCTGGGGGGGCACTGCTCCCACTGCTGCTTGGTACCCTGTCAGCTGTGGCTGATATACCGTACAGTGCAGTGCGTACCGTCTATTCCAAAGTCACCATCTTAATGATCCTGTCGCGAAGGTTTATGTTGTTTTATAGGTACATTAGGTACCTATAGGTACCTAACACATTCGTCGAAACCCTTTGATTTTACTGCAAGTCTTCAACTAGCTAAAGGCTTATATCTTCGATACGAGCTAGCATTCCATATGCCTTTCTCCACGTTATCTTTATAAGGGGCGAGATGCAGATACATTACTCTACGGTCAAAATCGGCACTTCCTGCTCTCCATCTACATATCGTAGACTCCGTTGGCGATCATAATGGATTTTGTACATAAAAACCTCCACACTTATACGAGCGGCCTTAGCTTTTTCACAGATGGATAAATACATACCTACACTACCTACAAATCGCGCCTAGTTAGGTATACATGTATGTAGCTGCCTGTTCTCATTGCTCTGCTAAGTTCTCGAGAGTTCCGGTGTTGCTTTTTAGACCAGTCTCCTTTTACACTTGGCGTTCACATATTCGACGTGGTGTAAACCTACAGGCACTCGTATCTGTAAGTCATCCTTCGATACTAGATTCAACTAGGTTGGTAGAAAACTCCGTGGCTATGCAGGAGTCCGAAATAATGCTCATATAGGCTTCTTAATAGGTCCTAACGGTACACCTTTCTCATGGAAAGCGGTAGGTTGGAACTATGTACAGGCCAAGCAGTACATTGAAGCTAGCGGGTACAGCACTGTGTTAGAGACGGTGCTAAGCCTTTGGGTTACCTTCTCTCTCAACACCCACAAGCCCTATTGGCTACCTGCTTACATCAGGGCCTAGAGCCTGGAGCCTGGCGCTCAGAACAAAGACCTGCATGAAGGTATCAAGGGGGATTTCGAGGCCTACGAGTCCGCGAGTCTGCACGCACGCCCGTCTAGACTTTCTCGTATCGTTCTAAAACAGGGTTAACATATCCTGTCTGAAACATGGTTCGAGCTGCATTCGAACCTTCAGTCTCTCCGCTTACCATAGCAGAGGGGAGTAGGCTCCCTTTCGAATCTATTATTAGCCCCAGATAGCTACACAACCTACAACGCCGTTATTCGATACCTGTACATCACCTTGACCTGCCTAAGCTCGCCTCCATGGCTCAAGCCACACAATGCGATAGTTCAACATTGAGGTAGGTACCTAAGCCAATGGAATTAAAACTTGGCTTACGTACGTGCATGAGGAGGCACTGACTTTTCCCTAATCGCTGCTACCTTATTTTATTATGCCGGGCACTTATCATGCTGTCAGCGTCATATGCCACTATTTCCAGGTTTTTGATAGGACGAAGCGAAAGAGTTGAAGGGGGCCTTCAAAAAGAGAGATATGTAATCCACCCCCAAGTGTACAGACCAGGGCTTAGGAGAGGGGTCGAACGTACATCAGCCCTGGAGGTCCCAGAAATGACGTCGACCCCCTACCAGACCTTCCCGCCTTTCCCACGGTGGTACCTATTGTGGCATCTCACCAAGAGAGCTCCATGAGAAGGTCCTGCCCCCTGTCGAATCCGCACGATGCTTGGCAAATTTATTTTTCGTGTTGGCGTCACGACGCATACAGGCGAGCGAACCCTACAAACAATGCTGCTAACAGATACATAAGTCCTAAGGTCCCAACAATGGATGTCACAGACGTTCTTGTAGATACCTATATCCATATTAAGGTATTTTTCGAGCCCCGCCGCCGATCAGCTTAGACACTATGCCCCTCGTTGGCGCTTTTTTAGATCCTAATTTTAGTAGACTTCTCTGTACGCATTTCTGTAAAATATGCAAGGTCGCGCTATTTTCGACACCCCGTCATCATAATCACCAGCTACCTATAGTATGTACATATGCTGCTAGGCCAATAAACTGGCTATACCCTGAGGTCTTGGTCTTAATAGGGGCCACTATTACGTGGACCAGCATGGCGTGTAGTCATAACAATCATCAAGCCAAGGCCACACAGTCAAACCAGGTACCTACGGGGTGACAAGCTCCCATAAGCCTTTCCCCGCGGATCAGCCATCTACATAAAGGAGCACCATTCGGCTTTACTGCGCATTGTGCAGCTATCATTTTATGAAGATTGGAGTAACCCTCCTCGTCGCGACATGACTATATACACAATATTAAGGGCTATTCGGGGCAACATCACGTCATAGAAGAGTAAAAGCTTTGAGGGTTAAAAGGAACAGAAGCCAAGTTACGGATAGCCTTACGACGAAAAAAGCAAAGGATGGATAAAACTCGAAGCTATCGCATCCAACCTAGCCCACAACTGGTAATTAAAGCTAGATACTAGACTTGCCGAGAGGAATATAAGCATCTAGCCTAGGCCTTATACACAAGTAGTTAAGCGTCTAGAACGACAGATAAGATCGTCATCGTAGTCTGGTCACTAGTTCTAAGTCGACATCATATTTTCGAGCCACTGTACTAGAAAGTCGAGGTGTTCGCGACTAGATTGCGACATAACTACCGCAGGATATCAAAAGCCTTGGTTTGAAACATTAGGGGAAAACTTGAATGTAAAGGGTATTGTTCGAGTTTTCCTAATATTAACAACTCTCAAGACAGCCCAGTATAAACATGGACGGAACGAATACGACGTTAAGATTGGGTTGCACATGACATCTGAATCATATGTAACTATCTAGTAATCGAATAGAAAAAGACCAGAGCTTCATCAATTTCCCAGCTATTCATACGGTAACAAGAACGGCAAGAATACCATATACACTGTAGTTACAAAGGCCGTAACGGTCCATTTCATATGCAACCAGCCCGAATTCAGCTCTAGCAAACCCGAAAAATCTACCGTGACACCGACCGAAGAGACGAAGCAAGATGCAACTAGTCCTTTCCCTAACCACGGACTGGCCCATGTTCTTCCAAAGGGGTATTCGGTCGTCGCAAAGAAAAATATCAAACATGTCCAGGGAACCCATACCGCCCGTGTATAGGTCTCACAACCAGAATCGCACGATCGTGGTGCCGTTCGTCCCCGCCTTTACGCCAGATTTGGCAACAGAGAAAGCTCTGCGCAAACACGCCAACTTACACGGAGGACCAAATGACGCCTCCATTCCAATTGGCACACGCCGCGAGACCCTAAAAGTACTGCCATGCAAAAAGAAAGTGAAAGTAAAAGGCCGATTCGACGGCAATGGTAGTAATAATACTGGAATGCCTATAAGTAGAATGAGACTCAAATCAAAGTCGCCGCCCGGAACGCCAGTGATGAACCCAGCCGGTAATGATGAGACCAACCAGTCCCAACTATGACCTGGGGATTAGTCTTGATAAACAAATTATGAAGGCCGCGTGGCGCGAGTAGTTATATTGCAATCTTTTACGTGTCGTCATACGTCGTGAGAAAGGGATACCCTTTTGTGTCATGAAGCACCTATGGGAACGCTCCGCGGTGCGACCTCGCCGCTACGTTTTCTGGGTAGGCTTTGCTGGGCCTTAGAGGCGTTGGCAATCATCTGTAATTTCTTTCGAAGGGCTGTAAGTCTGCCATTGATCATTTGGATCACTAACTCAAGTCAGCCACTCGCTTTTCTACTTTTCTGATTCACACGCAAGGGAGACATACTCTTATTAACAGCTTGTTGATCGTCCGGGTTGATTTCAGATGCACCTTCTCGAATCACATCACGCTCAGTCTTCGAAGAACCGGAGAGCCTGCGCTTCGATAGATCTTCGTCGTTGTCTAGCACTGCTTCCAGCATGCGAATGGCTGTCACGTACGATATTTCGCATCCGGCCAAGTCCTCGTTGGTGATCTCGTTAATAGCAGCGGTGCGGCTCATCTCGAGAGCTCTCTCGTACATTAGCTTTTCAGCGCTAAGACCCGCCGTCAATACAATGCCTTCCGTGCTGGAGGCACCCGTCGGAGCACTTTCGAGTTGGTTGTTAGCAGGGTGACTTGGGTGATCCTCGGGAAGTTGCCTCTGGGCCTCAAGTAGCTTGAGTCGCACCACCTCAGCCTTTTCCAACGTCTCGTTGAAGCGTCTGCGAATCCATTGGACGGCAGAATTGACCCTGGTTATCAAGTTCTGCAGACTCGTTGCGTCACGGTTGATGACATGCTGTGCAGAACTTGAGTCAATGCGATTTTTGCGCGTCCACCAGATATTTGCGATATCCATAGACTTAGCTAAAAGCGAAAGAGCTTTCACGTAGAGAACGAGGGCTTCCTCGGAGAGCGCTACGACTGCTTCCACAGTAAGACCCTCGTCTTCTTCTGACGCCAGTTTATCGGCAGGGATTCCACCAAGCCCATGCTCCATTGAAGGCGCTAACGGAACTAATTGCTTATACTTTACTTCAGCAAAGCCCCATACGACGTCGCTTCGTGTCGCATAATCTTCGATGCACTGAGCAACACGCAAGTCTTCATCTAATGGGCCACTTTGACGTCCATCGGTGATGAGACCAGCGGGAGTAGCTGGAGTAGGGTACGCCGGAAATGCGTTGTAAGGATGTGGCGGCGACGCTCCTTTACCAAGCAAATGAGTTGGATATTTGAAACCGAAAAATCTTAAACTCGCATCTGAAATCGCGTTATAGATAGCGGACGTCGTAGAGCCGGGACTACCGGATATGTTGCCGTTTCTATCATAAGAGCCTCGCCGATAATGATCGGGTCGCTGCCTGCCTTGCGCAATTTGAAGTGCATTGGAGGGTTGAGCGGGAATCGCACCCGTTGTCGACGTTGGCACGCCCTGTTGGGTAGCACGGCGAATGATTTGTCCCGACCTAGGAGATGCTTGCGCTTGTGCTCCCTTAGCGGCCAGCTCATCGGCGAATGCGTTCACCTCAACGTGTTTCTTTTCTACCACAACGTAATCCCGCTCAAATGCAATTTCTTGAGCGGCTCTTTCTCGTTCATCTGCCGCAGCACGTTCTGACTTGCCCTTACCCTTTCCAAGGTCTTCGTGCGGCGGGGAATGACCGTGAATATACCTGTTCACTGAAGCATTAGATGAACCCCGTTTCCGTCGGTCCTCAGCGAAACCTGGCCGGGTAGGCGCCGACGTGGAAGGTACCGGCTGAGGTCGTCGAATCCCAAGACCAGGAGCGATTTCGTCTCTTGAAGATTGGATAGCACGCGAGGCACCTTGACCCTGTGGGTCTTGATTCTTGAATTCGGTCGGTGAGGCTAGGGGTGAAGGTTTCAAAGATCTCTCGCGAGGCGAGGGAGAACCAGCGTCCTGACGTATCGTATCTGCATCGGTACCATAACGGCGATGGGTTGACATGTGCCGTGGGATGGGGTCGGAGCCGTCAGTTTTAGAGGCAACACGCACTTCTCTAGATGGCTGTCTCCGGATTTGAGGTACATCGTCCTCGACTAAACCAGGTATGTCTTCTGCAATAACACGGTGGTTGAAGAAATCTTCGAAACTCATCCTCTCAACGGGATTGCGCTTTAGAAGCGCACGAATCAACGCCTTCAGGTCCGAGCTGGCTTGACATTCCCGCGAGAACTTGATTTGGGCGTCTGAACTCTCAATCTTCCTCAGAAGTTCAACGTGATTACTAGCTCGGAACGGCGGTTTGCCGGATATCATTTCGTACGCGACAGTTCCAACAGACCACAAATCTGCTTTGGCATCGTATCGCTCATAGCGGAGGATTTCAGGCGCCATGTAGAGAGGAGATCCGCACAGCGTCTCAGCTAGAGACGTTGATGGCAAGACGCGGGCGAACCCAAAATCTGCCAGCTTCAACATCGGCAACGACTGCAGCCCGGCCGCCGGTATTAACGAATCGTGACTAGCGCTGAGGATTGGGCGGCTATCCTTATTCGACTGCCTGTATTGAACGGACGGAAGCAACAGCAGATTTTGCGGCTTAATGTCTCGATGGACGAAATTGCCCGCCCGTAGAAACTGTAGGGCGCTGGCGAGCTGCTTGAGGAAATGTCGGATGACAACTTCATGGAGACCAGCCCCGGGGACACTAGGGTACTTTCGCGCCATATCGCAAGTAGCAGGATGTGTGATGAGCCTTTCCCTCTTCTTTATGAATAGTGACAGATCTCCCAGCTCACAGTATTCCATCATAAGGTTGATGTGGGTTGAGGACTCGATGCAGTCATGTAGGGCAACGATGTGTGGATGTCGGAGCTTCTTGAGAATCTTGATTTCGCTATAGAGGTTCTCCTTCAGCTTCTTGTTTAAGCGCGCGAGCTCGACGGACTTGATAGCTACCAAGGCACCGGATACCTGTGCCGTTTCCATTAGCCAAGCTGCGACCCTTTGACGTGACTCATGATGCGGTAAAGCGTCTTGCGACGCACACCACACTGTAGATAGAGGAGGCATCGAAAAAGGCTGGCAGCTGTCTTCTTGCTAGATACACGAGAAAACGAAGGGACGAATCTTGGTAGGGAATAGTTGTGCTTGAAGGGATTTAGAAGATACGAACCTTGTGCTTGCCCATGTATACTTGGGCAAAGCTACCTTTACCTATCTCAGAGCCAATGACGAACTGACCAACGACATCATCGGCAGCCCTCGCACGACGAGAGGACATGCCCGAAGGCACTCGAGGATCAGCCATGGCTTTCCTGTGTGGATTGACTTATGACAGGAAGCTTGGTTAATGCAGCCCGGGGGCTTATAAGGAAATCGGGATGAGGTCGGTAACTCGAGTATTCGTCATGTACACATTCAGGTTGGATGTGGATGAAGGGGAGGGAGATTCGTTGATGGAAAAGGGGGTGAAGATGCGCAAGGCGGCAGGCGTGAGTGAAGTCGAAGACGAAGCCCAGTCAGAAGGTTCGCGTGTCTCTGGATCAAGGCTTAGGCTGGGACCTGGACGTCAAAGTGGATGTAAATGATGTACTCCGTAGAGGCAGGGTATCCGATAGGTCGGTCGGCGGAGAATCGAGGCCCTGGGACAGGAACCTTGAAAGGCGGGGATGTCTGTGTCACCTCGAATGTGCACTGGGCAGTACAGTACAGGGAGATTTAGGCCACAAGGGTACAGCGGCGGGGATCTCGTGTCTCTCGAGCGACCAGACCGCTGCTGGTTTCCCGGGTGTTGAAGGGGGAATCAGAGACAACGGTTGAACGTGGGATGGGAAGCCAGAAAACGCCGTAGGTCTACCAGACTAGACGCGAATATGTACGTAGGCGACCGTAGATAGGTCGGTTAGGTCCGATATGGAGGCTGGAGCTGTATGTAGGTACCTTGTGTGCTGGACAGGGGATGCGCAAGAAGGCAGTCAATGATAGCAGTGAGATCCTCAAGCGGCAGCCACCTAGAGCTGCAAGCCGAGCACGGGACAGATGGATTATGTACCTAGCTTTGCTAAGCTAACTGGAAAGTTGGTGCGGCTGGATTGACCGATTATCAAGTGAATGACTCGGTCTACACTACGTACTCCAAGCTCTCTCCTTCTCTGTCTCTCTCTGTGACTTTGCTCTCTGCGAACAAGAAGAGGTGGACGGGATGATGTATTCAATGGTACAGGCCGTGTGTACAACGTATTTGGGACTGACTGTCAGAACGTAAAATACCTGATGGGTATTGATTGAAGAGTGATTCTAGGTGAGATTAATGAGAGGATAACACAAGGATACAGTGAAGGGGAATATTTTGATTAGAAACGGGGGAGGAGTATTATGGATGAAGAAAGTAGGAGAAAGGGCGAGATGGCAGAAGTAGACGTCGAGGTGAGGCGATCAAGTTGCTCACGGGACGAGGAGGTAAGGTACCGTATTTAGTGAAGCAGACTCGCAGGGAGCGATGGTGAACAATGAAGATCAGACTCGTCACTCGTGACTCTTCAGCATGATAACAATTGATAAGGCACCTGAAGCACTGACACTGCACGCCAAATCTAGAAGCCGATTCCGCTAAGCTCGGCTCCACCTGTTGGGGGCACTTTCTGGATGTACCTATCAGCCAATCCAGCCAAGAGAGCCAGTCTGATCCTATCCAATCCTGTCCAATCCTGTCCGACGGGCTACCTAGGCACTATGGCGCTAGACAGGGTTGCATCTCCATTCAATTGACTGTTGAAGCTCGCTCTTCTCCACAACCTTGATAGGCCATCGTCACTCGTTGATCGTCTCTCAAACCTAATCATCCATTTCTTTGATTCCTCCGAGTCTCCATCTGGGGAAGGCGGTCTAGCTTGGGTATTGTTTGCATCCTCTAATAAGATGTCAAAGACGGGTTGTTAAGAAGGGGAAAAGGGGGCAAATTGATTGTGTCCATAGTCAACTCGAAGCGGTATTCACTCTAACCTGAGGTACATGTACCTAGTCTTTGCTTTCTCATTTACTCTTTGTAGATCTAAGCTCAGTCGCTCGCAAGCAACCATTCGCATTGCATCATTCTCGACCGCTTATTCCTCGTTCCCTTCTGCACCTTGCCAGCTTGCGTCCAACCAACCCAGATGAACGCTAGCAATGAGCTTATTTTCCGTCATTCTTCTCAAATGTTACTTTGATGACTGATCGTCGGTGAGGCTCAACCAGGAGTAGTGTAGGTGCATATGATGCTTGCGAGGACAATCATGAGGTGATCGCCAACTATTAACTGGTCTGGCCTGGGAAAGGAGCCGGGACTGTGTGTCACTTGGTATGAGACGAGCGACTATGGTCACAAGGTTTTTCCAATCTGCTGGCCATTCGCCAGTAAGGTTGGCGCTTATTGTTATTCATTGTAGGACAAAGCAACATGGAAGTAGATAGGTAGGACCCTGAAAAGGCGGCGCCTCTCCTTTAATCCGTTTACTTTCCTATCTACCACCTGTAAGTACCTAGGCAGCTCCGTAACCGGAAACTGGCCAAAGTATAAGAGTCAGAATCTCATGATTACGTTTTTGTCTTCCCCTTATATCTTATCGGTGATCGCATTGGATAGTCCGCTTCCCCTGCACCAGGTTGCTGACGCTGCTGTTCATTAGCTATCTTTCGCGAGCGAGGGTCTTCGTTCGATTCGCTAGAGATAGCCGTGTGCGAGCCATCTACACTTTGTCTCGTTTCGCCTGCCCCAGACTATCTCCTTAATTGTACATTGCCCGGTCACCCCGACGCCCGCACTGGTTCTGAGTTCCTTTTCAATATATATTAATTATACAGCGCCCTCGAGTCTCCCTGCAGATGTGCCGTATGCAGGTGGTCCATCGCTCGTGTCAGTTTAGGCAGACCGAAAGCTACACGTACTCGGCTGCTGTGGGACACCCCCTGGCGGTATGCACGTCTTTCGATCCGAAGGCAAATCGGAAACCCGAAAGCAGCTTTAGGTTAGCTTATTTTGCGCTGTTTGTCTCTTCGTCAGCTTAGAGACGCTTAGGCTTTGACCTCGGAGCTTGATCGTCGCTTTAAGGTTGCTGTTCCTGACTTACCCGATGGAAGCTTACTTGACATCTTATTACGAATTCATAGCAGCAGCTGGTGTGCTGCTGCGAGTTGGACAGAGGCGGAGAAAAACAATGCAGCTTCGGCTTCTACGAATCCAATCTCGTTGCGTAGATCTCTTGGTAAATAGGCAGGCAAGACTTATGCCGAGCTTCAGACCTGTAGAAGAGTACCCTAAACGAGTACCTAGCCAAGATGCATGTAGGCTGCAGCTATTCTGCGACCTCCGGGCCACATGAGAATTGTGAGACACGTCTACTGCATTGAGCTAAGGTAGGACCTGGGTTGAGTTGGCCAGCATACCACTATGCTGTCACTCTATTAAACGACCGCACATGCAGAAAGCTCTGGACTGTTTCGTATCAGCTGCTCCATCGACAGTAATTATATGCTTCCAACTAAGCACTGCTACCCACATAGCATTGCATATTCCTGCATACAGGGTCCCCGCATTGCCCATTAAGAGCCTGGAAAAGATAACCAGTTTCGATATAGCGCTCCGGTAGTCTTAGGACCCCAATACCGCCCTGCTCTGCTCTAGGCAGGAACTTATAACATGTTCCATGCACTAGGCAGAAGAAGCGACTAGCTTTCATAGGCTCGATATGGTTGCTAAGACGCCAATCTGATTGGCATAAACATTCACTACAAACATACCAGGTAAGTTAACCTCGCACTTTCTTGCCACCCTTTTTCCACTTGTAAGTAGCGCTGTACGCCTTACCAACAATCGGTCTGCCGAGTCCGTGTTCCAATCCCCAATGCCGTCCAATCCCGGTATTTTACGAAGCATAAGTGTGGGGTGTTGCTAGCGTTGGTATGCCGCGAGAAATCAATTCTCCAGTCCTACGTGGACGTCCTCATGTTTCTTCATCTTTGGTAGCTCCTGCAGCGCACCGCCAATAATTGACATCGCCTTCCGAAGCTGTGCCTCCGATATGACCAATGGTGGCGCGAATCGGATGATGTTCCCATGCGTCGGTTTAGCCTGATCTCCAAGTAAGCTATTTGCACGATGTCACATAAAAGGGAAACGGGGCGTCTCCCGGCCTTACCAGAACTCCTTTCTCCTTCAGGAGAAGGCAGAGGTCCCAAGCGGAGTGACCATTCGTCTTTGATTCGTCGATTACGACGGCATTTAGTAGTCCCTTTCCGCGGATGGTCTTGACAACTGGAGAGTTAAAAGATGCTAGACCGTCGCGGAAGATGTTACCAAGCTTCTCTGCTTTCTGGGTAAGCCGCTCTTCCTCCATGAGCTCAAGAGCACGTATAGAGACAGCGCAGCCTAGTGGATTCCCACCATACGTTGAGCCATGGGTTCCAGGCTCGACGACAAGCATGATCTCTTTACTACTGAGAACGCAGCTGACGGGATACATGCCACCAGAGATAGCTTTTCCCAACGTAACCATGTCCGGCTTGATGCCAGCCCACTCAGAACATAGCATGCGTCCCGTGCGACCAATACCCGTCTGGATCTCATCACAGATCAGAAGCACATTATGTTTCTTGCACAGTGCTTGGACTTTGCCCAGGTAATCGTCATCGGGAACCACTACTCCTGCCTCCCCCTGAATAGGTTCAACAATGAACGCAGCAGTTTCCCGCCCGTGAGCCTCCAGCACTTCCTCCAAATCGGCCACATTGTTGTACCGAATGGGCTTGCCAGTCGAAGGGGAGACAGCACCGATGTTGGGCACGTATGGCCCATAGTTGTCTTTCGACTCTGGATCAGTGGACAGAGTCACCGCAGTCATCTACAAATAGGATTAGAATGGAAGCTCCCCACGTGTGGAACAAACCTACCGTGCGGCCGTGGAAGTTCTCCTCGGCCCCGAACACTAAGGCCTTACCCTGGGGGACCCCCTTGACTTTGTACGCCCATTTCCTTGCAATCTTTATGGCCGTCTCTACAGCTTCAGCTCCCGTGTTCATGGGCAGGACCATGTCGTACCCAAACATTGTCTGAACCTTTTCCGCCCACTTGGGAAATACGTCATTGTGGAACGCCCTGGAGCTCAAGGTCAATCTTCCGGCCTGTTCAGTGAGCGCTTTCACCAGCTCAGGGTGGCAGTGACCTTGGTTCACAGCGCTGTACGCGGAGAGGAAATCGATGTAGTGCTTGCCTTCCGGGTCCCAGACATCAGCGCCCTGCGCGCGAGCGAAGACGACGGGAAGCGGGTGGTAATTATGGGCGGCGTATTTGTTCTCGGCTTCAATCGCGCTCTTAGTCGAGGAAGAATGATACTTAGACGACGTCGTCGAGCCGTTGCCCAAGTGGGTGGTCGGACCGTCTGCGTGGGGAGCCATGTCTGCGAAGATAAGGGGAGCGACGAGTGAGAAATGATACGTGGGACCGAACTTGTCCCAAGCAAGCAAGAAAGAATGAAGTCAACCTATTGCAACAATAGGATGGGAATGGCGGCTGGTTCGGTATGCTCTGTTCTTATTGAAAGAAAAGAGTCAAGAAAGATAAAAGGCTTGAAGAGGCGTAAGAGATAAAAAGAAATAGCAAGGCGGGGCGAATCTGAGGTCAGTAGGTTTTGGTACGTAATATGAAAAGCTCGGCTTGATAGCCACTAAGCCCCTAAGTGCAAGTCGAAGCGGCTCATCCAGTCGCCGGGCTGCGATGATGACAAGTTTGTCCGGGTTTGAAGTCAGTCAAGTTTGGTCACATGCGGTGAAGAGGCGAGTCCGGCGTCCGTTGCCGAAGCAAAGCGCCCCGACTAGGACAATGAAAGTCTCCATCTGCCTTCCTTGATCTAGAGGGACTGAGGTTCTTGTTAGTAACCTCGAGGTCAATTTCTAGATGCCGTTACCCGCACATTGGCTCGGATACCAACAAGGATGGCAGAATAGAAATAACAAAAGACGCCTGCAGTAAGAAGTGACCGCCGAGCCCGGAGTAGTCGCGGTAGCCGAAGAATCTTCAAATGCGGACCAATCATGGGTGGTCTATTGTCAAGATAACCAATGGTTGTTGAAGAGGATTGATTTCGTGGGGGTAGTATCCGACGCTGGCTGAGATAATGCCACTTACGTTGGGCCCATGTCAGCCATGTAATGCTTGGCGGCAAACATCCAAATGAAGTCATGTGAAGTGAAGTTATTCAATTAAGGTGGTGTGCATGTGCTTATCCGGATATTGTGCTTGTCGAAGCAGCCTCAATCCACCTAGTGTGCCGTAGTTGCATACCATACAGCTCCACCTGCTGCCGGCTGTCCGACTCAATCATGTACCATAGTATCTACCTCTGTAGATTCAGAAAGCGACGGTCTGGACTTGGCAGAAGTCTCAAAGCGGACAGCTCCCGAGAAATCCAAATTTGGCTTGATGAGTTGCTGCTGGGTCGCATTAAACCGGTATCACAGCAAATGCCAGGTAGCCTCTACTTGTCTATTTATATTTTTACATTCTTAGTCCTCATGGTTCATTCCGAGCGAACGTCATGAGTTGGAAACATGAAATAGAAAAATGAGTTCAGCGAAAAAGTCGAATGCCAAAGCGCCCAGCGCAGCCACCGATGGTTCATCTTTGAAGAGCCATGCAGTCGCTTTGGTATCTGTCCAGCCCAAGGACGCACTGGCTGTCATCTTCGCCTTCCGCTTCATCAATGCACTCTGCGTCCGTACGTTCTTTCAACCGGACGAGTATTTCCAAGCTCTCGAGCCAGCATGGCATATGGCATTCGGGGAGGGCAGCGGTGCATGGTTGACCTGGGTGCGTAGACCAAAATTGACCTCTATATTTCCATACTATCCCCTCAAGGGATCTCATACTCAGTGAACTCTAGCTGACCTGTGAAAAGGAATGGACGCATCAGCTTCGTTCCTCTGTTCACCCCGCGATATTTGCTTTTGGTTATTGGATCGTTCAAAACTTCGGGGGGCCAGGCATGGTACCCCAGACCAAGGCGAAATGGCTCATCACAGCACCTAAGGTCCTACAGACTGGTTTTGCCGCCCTGAGCGATTGGTACTCGTGGAGGCTTGCGGAGAAGCTGTACGGCCGTGGGAGTGCTGCCTCCTGGTCTGTTGTAAGTGCTTGGGCTTGGCCAAAGCTAGTTTGCGCACGAATCACTCACAGCGGTGTGTAGTTATTGATGGCTCTTCTTAACCCCTGGCAATGGTATACTTCGACAAGGACGTTCTCGAATTGCTTCGAGACTACGTTGACCGCCGCAGCTCTCTATTACTTTCCATGGGGGCTTCTTGGTACCGAAGACGATGGAAATGCCGAGTCCAAATATTCATCAGTCCCGCTCCTCGAAACTTGGAGCCAGATTAACAGGTATTTACAAATTCCTAGGGTACATACGATGCTTCCACTGCTAAACCATAGCCGCCTAGCCTCCGGCTATGTCTGATACTAGCAGCATTCGCTGTTCTTTTACGCCCGACCAACGTTCTGATATGGCTCGCTATAGCCACTCTCGCATTGACAAGAGCTACACTTAGTGGGAAGTCACCACTAACTCGAAGGAACCTCCTCGTCGTCTACAGAGAGGTCCTCCTCTGCGGGTAGGCAACGTTCCGTTGAAATCCTTTTAGCAGTATTCTAATATTCACAGGTCGGTTGCCCTCGGGTTATCTTTATTAGCTGATCGTCAGTATTATGGAGAGTGGACATTCCCTCCACTTACGTTTCTGCATTTCAACGTCGCACAGGATCTTGCGGTCTTCTACGGAAAAAACGACTGGCATTATTATCTCTCTCAAGGCATACCATTATTATGTACGACGATAGCCCCGTTTGCCCTACAGGGCCTCTTCAAGTCACTAGATGCAGAGAAGTCGAATTGGCCAGCTACGACATCTAATGCCGTGAAGACACTGTCCTTCATAGTTGTCGCAAACATATCCTCCTTGTCTTTTGTTGCTCACAAGGAAGTCCGCTTCATTACGCCTCTGCTCCCAGCGCTGCATATCCTAGCGGCGCCTTATATTACGTCTTTCTTCACAACGATACAAGATATCACACCTGCCAATGCCGCGCCTACTTTGGGATGGAAAAGGACGCCGTTGCTTCTCGCAGGCCTTCTCGTTAACGTCATTATCGGCGGTTACCTCTCATATTTTCACGCCGCTGCACCCATCAAGGTAGTGGACTACCTGCGGACCGAATTTGAGAATATCCACCCCAAGCACCTTGCCATTCCGCGACCAGCAAATGTCACATATGATGATGATTTCTCTCAGGAGCTTTTCGCTCTCTTCTTGACGCCGTGCCACGCCACACCCTGGCGTTCCCATCTCGTCTACCCGGCCCTCCGCGCGCGCGCTCTGACGTGCGAGCCGCCCATCGACACAGCACCAGGGTCTCTGCAGCGCCGGACGTACCAAGACGAGACGCGCCGCTTCTATGCGGACAAGGTCGGCTTTTTGAAAGAGCTCTGGCCCGCGGACGTTCCCGGTGAGGACATGGCTAGGTTTATCGTCGGGTACGAGGGCATCGAGTCCGCGCTGCGCGAGTACTTCGACTGGTCCGGTCCCGGGAAGCGACACAAGGTGGAGCTGAAGGAGGTGTGGAGTTCGTGGAACGGGCTCTTCACGGACGATGATAGGAAGTCGGGCCGCTTGGTGGTGTGGGCTACTGGCTTCTATGATGACGAGTCGCCCTATGAGCCTTAGAGATAGACATGGACTACATGCCGGCAAATCTAGAAGGTTGGATATTTTTTACGTCAATTGGTGTACATAAAATATTGAAACGGTTGACTGAACTCGTCTTGAGCTAGCAAGTGAACAGGGACGACCACACGCCAGGTAAGTATTATTACTGTACGGGTTGAGACACCATTCAAGTCAAGACCTTCTCGTTGGGCACTTATTTCTATTCAGTAAGCTATGAGATAAGCTTGCAATGGACAGTTCTGAAGATGCTACCGCGCTTTATCGTTGACTTCAAGTACTACAGACTGGTCCTGTTGATCGATAACTAGAGCTGTTTCTGCACGACAGCCGTCTAGGCCAGATATGTATATGCGCCTCCTTCCCGTTCGAGGTAATCCTTCTCGATCAGCCTAGCGACAGAGTTAGCTTAGGTTCGATACTATTTTAAATAGCGACTTACTTCTCGATATTCTTCTTGATCTCTGCTGGCTCGATAGCGCCTCGGCTCTTCGTTTGGTTGATAACCTCTGCGACGAGGTTTGCGTGAGTCATTGTCTTACGACTCTTCATTATTCTGACAATAGCGGCCTGGCACTCAAAGTGTCTGTCTTGGACGACTCTCTCGTGAGTCTCTTCGTTCTCCTCTTTAGTCTCCTTGAGCTGAATCTGATTAATCTTCACACGGTACTTAGGATCCGCAAAGCCTTTGTTGACAGTGAAAGTGTCGGTCGGGTTGACGTCTCTCCCTTTCGGGTGTTTTGTGAGAACACGGGCTTTCCCGCAAGCTAAAGACTGTAAGGTACGGTTCAGGTCTGGTCCATTCAAGCCAGTGTTCTCTGCAATTTGCTGATAAGTAAGAAATCCATGCGGCTTATCCTCGATCTGATTGAATAGAATTAATACGACAGCTTGAAATGCGCTGACGAACAACTCCTTTGGGCCTTTATCAAAGCGCGCTGTCAAAATGCATTGGGCAAGGGAATGCTTCCATCGGAGGCGTCTTCCGGTGTGTTTGTTGATATAGTACGACTCGAAGCGCTCGATTTGAGCCGCAACCTCGCCAGGGAGTAAGAGCTCAGTATCCGGATAGGTTGGCCAAGCTGCGGCAGACAAGATGCTCACATTAAAATCCGGCTTGCTCGTCGTGTAGCCATTTCCCTCGCACCAAGATTTGTATGATGCCATCTCGTCGCGGGTAATCTGCTGATCCTTGAACATTTGCTCCAAGTTGTGAGTGAAGTTGGAACCACATTCATTCTTCAACTTTGCGAGCATGCTTCGCTCCGCATCTGCGCTGGCACTACGTCCCAGAAGGAGACGTCTTGCCAAGTCTTGTTTGTAAAAGGCCTCGAAAACATCCTTGCCTTCGATGAATCGGAACAATTCGAGAGCCTGATCGAGCTGCCGGTCCAATTCAGCATCCTCGTCGGCTGTACTTGCTTGTCCACTCTGCTCGGCGTCGACGCGGTCCTTGACATCGGACAGTAAAGACTTCGGTAGGGTTTTCAAGCCCCCTCTCAGTAGCATGTCGATGTACTTAGCTATCATCTCGCCAACCTTAGAAGCGCCATTCTTCCACACCGATAAAATTTTGCGGTCGTTGATAAAGCTACCAAATGCCTGCCGCATACTACGGGTAAATTCGTCATCCCTGTTGAACGCATCTCGAATCATAATGTCCAATGCTCTCCTGAATTCGAGGAGCCGAATGACCATTTCGTCGCCTCTGCTCGTATCTTTCACGATTTCCGAACCGGCGTCTTTGATGTATTCTTCCCAGGGTTGCTTCAGCCGCTTCTGGATGCCCGATAACCGTAGAAGTTCATACAACGCCTTCATTGATTCTACGGCCTTCTCGTCAAGAAGCTTGGTAATACTACCACTGTCAAGAAGTTTTTCAGAATACCGTTCAATTAAGATGGTATGTGCATCATCCAGCAGTTGCCTCTTCGTGGTACTGTCGAAGTTATAGGCGTTGCAACGGTAGTCTTCGCGCGCAAGTAGTTTCTCACAGCTCGAAATGTAGTTTTTCAGTGACGTAGCACTTTGCTCTTCGGCGAATTCCTCGAAATAGACCCTGGAGGCTTCCAAGAAACGTGGCTCGAACGATTTTCCGTAGATGGCGAGGACATTCAGCATCGAAATGGTATCGCGCAAGAGGGCCGGGTCAAATCGAGTATCTCCTCTTCGGTCATAATCCACCAGGTCACACATGCCGGCGAGGCTCTTAGCACCCGTGTTGAAGCCCGATTGTGATGGAACGAACACAGTTCTTCTGAACAGCACTATGGCCATGTCGTTAATCTGTGGAAGGTCCTTGCTTTTTAGCAGGAATGATCGATCGAGGTAACTGAATACGGAACGGATCGTGGTCTAGGAGAGCATGTCAGCTTTTGGATGAATTTGTAATAATATGAGTTGATTTACCGATTGGGAGTTCCATATAACCCAATACTTATGAGTGCTCCTTAACACGTCCACATTGGATGGACCGGCTTCTGCCACTATAGACCTGTGAAGATCATTCTTCAGATAAGATTCGCACCGCTCCTGTAGCATCTTAAACAACTCTCTCTCGTCCCCATGCCTGCAAAGGTCCTCAACCCCCCGATAAAGTCTTTCGAGTGGTTGGCGCGGTTGCTTCTGCTCGAAAATGGCTTGAAGGCCATCTAGGAGCTCCTGCTTAATGGCAATGTAATATTTCTCGACATCGTTCGTTCGAGGGGTTGTTCGTAAGTTCTTGATAACAAGCCTCTTTGCGCCCTTTTGAGGTTGGAAGGCAGTCGGGGGTTTCGCCAGGTCGACGAGCTCTGGTCGCTTGCCTAACACTTTGCTCATTCTCGGAACACCTAGGTCGGAATGGGTATTCAGCTTAGTGCGCTTCTGATCGGGACCCGATGGCTGATGGTCGGAATGTTGACGGGAATGGCTACCAGCTGCGCCGGCTGGTTTGCGTTTCGACGGGGTCGTAGCTGAAGAGGACGTTCCGTCAAGTGGCGAACCTCCCGGCGAATGCATGGGCCTGGGTAGGCCCTGCAACTACCTGAATAGTCACAC
The DNA here is from genome assembly GCA_022578575.1 of Hypoxylon sp. FL0543. NCBI lineage: Eukaryota > Fungi > Ascomycota > Sordariomycetes > Xylariales > Hypoxylaceae > Hypoxylon > Hypoxylon sp. FL0543. Next base: position 1,407,266 of record MU393989.1, on the reverse strand, counting down.
AGGCCTGAGTGTGGGACGGAGGGGAGGGGCGATGTTCTGGGTCTCCGATGAGGACGGGTGATACGTTGCGATCGTGAGGGCGCGCAGAATGTAATTGTGGTGAGAGGGAAAGGGCTGATTGCGGAGGCGCCGAGATGATGAAGTGTTGTTTCTCGTATTATCAGCGTTGGAAGCTCGCATCAACTTGAATGGCAATACACATACATACCTATGTAAGGACCTGTAGTAGTTGCATAACGTTGAAAGTGGATGTTGAGCAGTGATGCAAAAGACGCGACGGTGTTAGATTGCGGGGCTTAAGTCCGACTCCATTGTACATGTAGGCTCAAGCTACCTAGGTACCTATGTACCTTTGGTGGTGTCCGCTATGAGAACTGACGACCCCACCTCTTATCCACAATGCAGTTACCTGATACATAGCGTTGAAGATAGTGTCCACACCTTCTGGGTATCACTGTGTACATGGATGCAATGGATGGGTTCAAGTCTGCGGTTTACATTCAAGTTGTACACATAAACGATTGTTTGGATTACAGATTTATGGCGAACTTTGCCATTTTGACAATCAATCGAAGCTGTGCAAGCTTTGTTGTTGCAATGTACATAAGGTAGCACAGGCGTCGTCACTACATTCGTACCGCGAGGTTCTGTGGTAGCGAGAGAATTGGTATAGACACAAGGGAGATGCCACAATCATTTTCTTCGGCATATAGAAGTCTGAGTTATTGTATATATATATTCGCCCATATTAGCAGTTCATTTAACAAGTTGACAGTTACTGATTGGTTAGTTCTTTTTGAACTCTGTCGTATGAAGCTAGGTAGTCGCCCGTTGCCGTTGTGCATTAGAACAAAAGTTCTAGAAGTTACATACCTACATTAGCGCGCCGAGGTGGCAGCCAGAGATCATCCTAGAGATTATTGCTCCTCCTAATATGCTTTTATCCAAAACATCGTCACTTAATGCAGTTTCAGCTAAGCACATATCAGCCTTAATATTCAATTACAAATAGTAATTATTTTACTAAAAAAAATATTTCTCCACTTAAGTGTATGTTACACTTGATATCCAATTAAAATCCTAAGATTATTTCAAATCCTAAGATCATATCAAATATATGCAAGTAATGCAAAATATTCCTCGCATTCTGCATAAATATGCATATATGCGATATCTCTTATTTTTGTCAAATCACTTGAAATTTAACAGTCATCAGGATTCGAATTCAGGACCTTAGAGATTACAAAGCTACAGATCTACGGTTTACTGGCTTACTAGTTGAGCTACGTCTACAAAATTACTAATGCTGCTCGCGTTATTTCAGTATATGAGTGTATTCGGGAAGGTACAGGTGCAATCAACAGTTCAAACGGGTGTCAGATCAGGAGGAGCCAGGAGCCAGGAGCCAGGAGATTAGATTCAAACGCCGCCAGCCAGCCAGGAGATTGCTGGATAGCCAGCTGATTAGTCAACATTATTATTTCAGAGCCAAGATCGTCTTGAGATCATCTCAAATCAGACAGCGATTCCGGGAAGAGATAGTCCTAGAAACTGACACCATCACCAGTATGCAACTATCCTAGAGATCCTATTTGAATTTAGTGATGATATTAATTTAAGGGGACCATCTTATGCAAGTATACGATCCCCAGGATGATGTTGAGCCACCACCACGGCGCGCTAATGTAGTTCTTCGGTGTTGTGCTTAAGGCTCGGAAGTCGGAACTAATAAGATACTGGTAGCTGGGACGGACTGGGATTAGCTCCATACCTACCTACAGTACATCCATGTAACCAAGAGTGGGCAAACTGTGCAGGCAATGAAGCTTCATAGCCTGCATACGTAGTGTAGGTACTAGGTAAGTAGCTAGCAGCTTACCCATGTGGAATCTTGAAAGCTCCAGGGCTAGAAGCTTACAAACTCCGACGCAAAACCCGCGCCACTCCCTTCGTTAAAATTCCATAACATCACCATCTATTACTAATCATTCTGTATTTGTTTTTAACTTCCGTCAATACTGCACGTTATTGCGCAATTGGAGTCCCATACTCACCTACTATGATCTTTGTCATCCGGAACTCATCCTAGGCGGTCATGCGATTCGGTGACCACTCCCAGCAGGTCCTCCAATCGACCGGGTCCTTCACGGGCTATAGACCTCTGCAAGAGCTCGGGAAGGGCTATCTCAGCGCAACACAAGAGTTCAAACAGCCATTATGCGGTAACGAGGAAGGCTGGGGACCTTTGAGTCCCTTTCGCTACGATTTCACCCCATGCTTCATCGACATATGGGTCTTCGTTGTCGCCGTCTTCGGTATTGTCTGCGGAACTCTAGCCATATGGTACATTTCACGAAGACAAAAGCCTGCAGAAGTTTCCAAGGACTGGCATTTCTGGACTAAACAGGTATATGGCGGTCCTTAGGCTTCTATGACGCTGCGCTCTGTACTGACCATCGCCTGTAGTCGCTGCTTGTTCTCATCATTGCCGATGTCGCCGTTCAACTCGCAATTCAGATTATCAACTTCCCCGGTATATGGCACGGTGATTTTCGAGTTCTCACAACGATCCTAACCATCGTCTCGCTTGGCATAATATTCACAATCCAATGGCTTGAACACGATCGCATGCGGAATGCCAATGGCGTTGTGCTGTTCTTCTGGCTGCTTCTCCTTATCGCGTACGCTGTCAAATTAAGATCCTTGGTATCCCAGCAGATCTACGATAAGAATTTGCCTTATTTCGTAACTTACACTGTCGGTTTCGGCCTCTCCGCTGTCGAATTTGCCGTTGAGTGGCTCTGGCCTAAGAAGACGAGCACTTACGAGGCTTTGGTCGACGAGGAGGGTGAAGAATGTCCAGTCGAATATGCGACTGTATTTTCACGGCTCACTTTCTCGTGGATGACGCCTTTGATGAAACATGGATACAAGCAATACCTAACTGAGGAGGACCTTTGGGGCCTTGCCCCTAGCGACAAGACCTCCGCCACCGGGGATAGGTTTGAAAAGGCATGGAAATATCAATTGGAACACAAGAAGCGTCCCTCTCTATGGCTGGCTTTGTTTCACGCTTACGGTGGCCCCTACTTGTTTGCGACTGTATTCAAGGTCATCAATGACCTGGCGGCTTTCTCACAACCTCAACTTCTTCGTTACCTCATCAGTTTTGTGGATTCCTACGGCGAGGGAAAGGAGCCTCAGCCACCTATCAAGGGTGCTGCGATTGCCATTGCCATGTTTTTCGTCGCATGTTTACAGACTAGCATGATCGTGAGTTGTATCAGACAAAGTACAATGTTCTCTTTGCTAACGTGTTCCAGCACCAATATTTCCAGCTTGCTTTTGTCACAGGTATGCGCATCAAGTCGGGTCTAGCGGCCGCTATCTACAAGAAGTCGCTGAAGCTCTCAAATGAGGGGAGGTCCTCGAAGACGACCGGCGACATTGTCAATTATATGGCTGTCGACGCACAACGTCTACAGGACTTGACGCAATTTGCGCAGCAACTCTGGTCGGCTCCATTCCAGATTACCATTTGTATGGTATCATTATATCAACTGGTTGGGTGGTCTATGCTGTCTGGCATCGGCGTGATGCTGATTATGATTCCCATCAACGGGTTCATAGCAAGATTTATGAAGCGCCTTCAGAAAGCCCAAATGAAGAACAAGGACGCAAGGAGCCGTTTGATTGCCGAAATTATCAATAACATGAAGAGCATCAAGCTCTATGCCTGGAGCACGGCTTTCATGAACAAGCTAAACTATGTCCGAAATGACCTTGAGCTTAAGAACCTCCGTAAGATTGGTGCTGGGCAGGCATTTGCTAATTTCACCTGGTCTACAACCCCCTTCTTGGTATCATGCTCAACCTTTGCCGTCTTCGTATGGACGCGCGATGTTCCATTGACAACCGAGATCGTGTTCCCTGCTCTTGCGTTATTCAATCTGCTCACTTTTCCGCTCGCTGTCTTACCTATGGTCATCACCTCTATCATTGAGGCCAGCGTTGCGGTTGGTCGCTTAACGGAATTCCTTACAGCTGAAGAGGTTCAACCTGATGCGGTTGTCATTGGTTCAGCCGCGGAGGAGCGAGGTGACGAAGCCGTCGTTATTCGAAATGGAACATTCTCCTGGAATCGTCATGAGTCTAAGGAGGTCCTCAAGGACATTAGTTTCAGCAGCCGCAAAGGTGAGCTCACATGCATCGTCGGCAGAGTTGGGTCCGGAAAGTCATCTCTTCTCCAGAGTATTCTTGGTGATTTGTGGAAGGTGGAAGGTGATGTACGCGTCCAAGGGTCGGTCGCATACGTCGCCCAACAACCGTGGATTATGAATGCGACTGTAAAAGAGAACATCATTTTCGGGCACAGATACGATTCGAACTTCTATGAAAGCACAGTCAAGGCATGCGCACTCCTCGCCGATTTCACTCAGCTGCCTGATGGGGATGAGACCGTTGTTGGTGAGAGGGGCATCTCCCTGAGCGGCGGACAGAAAGCTCGTGTCGCTCTTGCGCGAGCGGTATATGCACGAGCTGATATATATCTACTCGATGATTGTTTATCTGCGGTTGATTCCCACGTCGGCAGACACATTATCGAGAACGTACTAGGTTCCAAAGGTCTCCTCAACTCCAAATGTCGTATTTTAGCAACCAACGCCATATCTATTCTTTCTGAAGCTGATTACATATATCAACTTAAGGATGGCCAGATTGTTGAAAGCGGAACATTCCGCCAGTTGGTAGCTATGAAGGGAGGCATCGCAGAACTCATCAAATCTTCCGGTCAAGAATCTGGGCCAGCATCTTTGGAGACCAGTCCGGACGGTTCGGGGAGTGAGACATCCACATATATTGAGCCAGACAACGCCCAAGACAAGGAAGAAATCGAAGAGGCTCAAGAGAGCATTGCTGAACTAGCGCCTATTAAGACTGGGCCGTCTACGGGCTCGGCCGCGCAGAAACGGACAGGTAGCATGTCGACTCTGAGACGAGCAAGCACGGCTAGCTTCAGAGGTCCTAGAGGAAAGCTTCGTGACGAAGAGGAGCCTAGCTCTAGGACCAAGCAGGCTAAAGAGCATTCGGAGCAAGGCAAAGTCAAATGGGATGGTATGATTTCCCTTCCTCCCTATAACTCACATTATGTCGTACTTCGAAATTGACCAGAGATAGTTTATATGGAATATGCGAAAACTAGCAATTTAGCTGCTGTGGGCGTCTATCTCCTCACTCTACTCGCAGCTCAGACGGCTCAAATTGGTAGGCTCCAATGTCCCTTCAGGCTTCAAAAGAAATCGATGATGCTAACGATTGTTCAGCTGGGAGTGTCTGGCTGAAAAACTGGGCCGAGGTGAACGGTGAGGCCGGAGGCAATCCTGAAGTCGGGAAATATCTCGGCATATACTTTGCCTTTGGCGTCGGCTCATCTGCCTTGACCGTTGTTCAAACGCTGATCCTGTGGATTTTCTGCTCCATCGAGGCGTCGAGGAAGCTCCATGAGAGAATGGCAACTGCCATCTTTAGGGCACCAATGTCATTCTTCGATACCACACCGGCGGGCAGAATATTAAACCGTTTCTCCAGTGACGTCTACAAGCTTGACGAAGTTTTAGCCAGGACTTTCAACATGCTCTTCGTCAACTTGGCTCGCTCGGGGTTCACCTTGATTGTCATCTCAGTCGGCACTCCCGTCTTCGTTGCATTGATCATTCCTTTGAGCGCGGTGTACTACTGGGTACAGCGATATTATCTTCGGACATCACGAGAGCTAAAGCGATTGGACAGTGTCAGCCGCAGTCCCATCTATGCACACTTCCAGGAGTCACTAGGCGGTATCAGTACAATTCGGGCATACCGACAGCAGCAACGATTCGAGTTAGAAAATGAATGGCGGGTCGACTCGAACCTGCGAGCTTATTTCCCCTCTATCAGCTCAAATAGGTGGTTAGCAATTCGACTAGAGTTCCTTGGCGCGGTTATCATCCTCGGGGCAGCAGGATTCGCCATTATCTCTGTCACTAATCACAGTGGTTTGAGTGCTGGAATGGTAGGCCTGGCTATGTCGTACGCTCTACAGATCACGACATCTCTAAATTGGATTGTCCGCCAGACGGTAGAAGTGGAGACGAACATTGTATCTGTGGAACGAGTCCTCGAGTATGCGCGCTTGCCGAGTGAAGCTCCTGAAATCATTCCCGGGCATAGGCCCCCAGTTGCTTGGCCCGCAAATGGAGCTGTCCAGTTCCACAACTTTAGTGCTCGTTATCGTCCGGGCTTGGACTTAGTGCTGAAGAACATCAACCTAGATATCAAGTCTCATGAGAAAATTGGTGTTGTGGGACGGACCGGGGCGGGCAAGTCTTCCTTGACCTTGTCCCTTTTCCGCCTCATCGAGCCAGACACTGGATACATTAGCATAGACAACCTTAACACATCCACGATCGGACTATTAGACTTGCGACGACGTCTTGCGATCATCCCTCAAGACGCGGCTCTCTTCGAAGGCACTGTTCGGGACAATCTAGACCCAGGTCATGTCCACGATGACACGGAACTTTGGAGCGTACTAGGTAAGTGTTACACTAATCCCACCCACTGTGATTCATGCCGCATGGTCGACAGAGCACATGCTCTCTCGTAACTCGGCCCAGACCAGTCGTTTCCCACCATCTTACCCTAGACTAACATTCGTTTCTCATAGATCATGCACGATTAAAGGAGCGTGTGGCAAGCATGGAGGGCGGACTGGAGGCCAAGATCAACGAAGGAGGTAAGTCCACATTTCACGCTTTCTGTCGGTTCTTGCCATTCTCCTTCGGCTGCCTGCATTATGTGCGAGGACGCACAGGGGCAAACGAGACTCGTTCTGGCATGTCGATCTTTGACCGTCCGCTTGCTTCTCCGCCATTTCTTGATACCTGTCTATGCGTGGTCAACAGGATTTCATGAAGCGCGGCGGTAGCTTGGTCGCCTGGACAATACTCTAGTCATGGAGATGTATAACGTGCCAACTGACGTTTGATTTACATAGGATCCAATTTGTCAGCGGGTCAGCGACAATTAATCTCGTTAGCCCGTGCTATGCTCACGCCTTCCAACATCCTTGTATTGGATGAGGCAACAGCAGCCGTTGACGTTGAGACGGACGCGATGCTGCAGAACACACTACGCTCCTCGCTCTTCGCGCATCGTACCATCATTACAGTTGCCCACCGTATCAACACTATCCTTGACAGTGACAGAGTAGTCGTTCTTGATAAGGGTGAGGTAGTTGAGTTTGATACACCGCAGTCACTCATCCAAAAGAAAGGTGTCTTCTACGGTCTGGTCAAGCAAGCCGGTTTAGATGTGGAGTAACTTGCACCGCACGATAGGTCGAGGCCGTTCGCATGGTTCAACTATATCATACGTATACTAAACGAGCACTAGATTATTAAAAGAAAGGAGTTTTGCAAAGCTAGTCAAGCTGCCTCCCCTTGCACTTATCTGATCTGTGTAAAATTTGCCAGAGAAACCAACAGTACAATACTCATTCCTGCTCTTTAAATCCTTGGCGGAGCATGTAGAATCGCGATATGAATCTGCCTAGCAAGGGGAAGGGCCAGTCGTATCAGGCGTCCACATTCTGCTCGTCGTGGAAGTTGTGCGTTATGAATGCATGTATGATGTTGCGTTGAATCGGCACATTTGCTCACCAGAGCAGGATAGGAGAATAATCATTACCCATATACGGTATAGGGCGCATCTCATACAACGCTATTCTACATGGAAAGTATCAGCGAACCCATATCCACCTATCACCATGAGACCATCGACGCCTCGCTATGAATGCGGATTAGCAGCACAGCATAGCGGAAGAATATAGACAGAGACACGTCCACTCAACGCTGTGATAGGCTGACTTGGCGGAAGCTTGCCCATTTTTGTGTCTTGTACAGTCGAATGGTCCCTTTTTTCTTCTTCTTCCTTCGTTCCTGTTCCGCGTCTTTCCGCGTCAGCTCCGTCCGACCTCTTGCATGATCTCTCCCCGTCTGCCCATGGCCACAACTAGGTAGGCAAGTCTGCTATGTCGGAGGAAAGCTATGTCCGCCGGGGCTTGGCAAGACAAAAGACGGCGTCCTCGACATTCTACGACATATGTGGTACTTGATAGGTGTAAAGATAAGCAAGTGAAGCTGACGCTAATGTGGCGCTGTGTTCGCGTTGCGCAAGAGGAAAAGGGGAAGGGGGTGGGAACACGACCACCAACGGGCGCTACATATTCGTTGCCTCGTTGTCCTTGTGCTCCCCTGCCCCGATCGCCTTATGTCATGTTGAAACGTTTGGGTCCAGACTGCCTCGTATGCGGGTGCTGTAGTACGTACAGTGCGCACTCATGCATCCATATGTACGTAGAACTACATAGATATGACCTACCCGTCGGTCGTTGGATTATTACCAAGGAGGATTCGATGGTGGAGCAAGGTCGACGGGCTCTCTTTAGCGATGTTACACGGCGGTGCCGTCCGCATGGCTAACCTTATTTAATGCGTTACCTGTAACCGAGTAATGCACACGTAAATTGACAGCTCGTTGTCGGGTCCTTCGATGGCGCCGCAACAGACATGCCGCTCTTAATGCGGGGAGGTTAAGTGGGGACGGGCTTCCGCAAGAGGTGCTTATAATAGTATATGTAGGTAGGTGGTTATTCGGGATGTGCTAAGTACCTAATATTCATGCTGTTAACCTTAGACTACAGTATGTTACTATGTTTGCTTGTCGAAGACTTTACGACCAGCTCGACGGCTTCCCTCGACGGCTACCCTCGACATCGCATCTCAATCGAGATCCGTGATACCACTTCGCCGATAGATGACAGGACCGGTGTTCAGGGTTCTTCTTACGGCTATTATTGCCTTGTCCCTTGACCTTCTCGAAGACTTGCCGTTTCACCAGAACCCCCCTCCTCGGATCGACTTGCAGCGATTCGATTTGTTAATTCCGATGTACAGCTACCTATCAGGGGCACTTACTATAGGTGGATGGGGACGACATGGCTGACTGACCTGCTGTTAGCTCACCATTTGGTAGTAACCATGTGCTCGCTTCCCAGCGTCATCTCAGACACGGGGTTATGCAACCGCGGTCCAAAACGGACTGGCGAAGTCTAGGCGGGCTTCCCATAAGGTGTAAACGACAGACACGCAGCATGCGGCCTCATGTGGTGTAACGTCAAGGGTATCCTCAAAAAGAAGGAGGGGGGAAGGGCCGTGTTGGCGCCCCTCAAATGCAGAGCTTGGGTAATTCGTTGAGACGCTGGTGTGGGAAAAGGAAAGCATGGAAAGGATAATGGAAGACGCCAAAGGGGGAAAAAGGAAAAGAGGAACAACAACCCATGTCCAAATGGACACCTGGACGGCTCGGACTCCGGCAAGAATTGATTAGGTACGAAGCGTAGATTTATTATTTTTACAGGCGCTGCTAGCGATTTATTAGATAAAGTAATATATAGGAGATGAGATACGTACCTGATACACAAATAACGTCGTATTATGCGGTGAGAGAATCTTTATCCATCCAATATTAATGACAACGATATGCGTAGGTATACATAAGATGTAGCACATGAGTCTGTGCTCTCTTGAGCTACGTGGTTTAATTCCTTAGATGATGTCGAAAGTAGGAAGTTCAGCTGATCAGCGCTTTGGTCCGGCCTCAGGCTAGTTGAGTTGCGAGTACAACTATCAATACGCCGGTTAGCCAATGATGGCTTCATATAGGCAATGTAAGTCTTATGCACATATTATGACCTTGGTAAAGTCATAATGTTATTACTACTGCTCCCACGCCTTTTTAAACGTACTGCTTACACCCCAGTCATTACTCACCACGTAATGCCATTGAACATTGGAAGGGTTCTTTATATAATATTCTAGGATCCCGCTTAAACAGATGAGAGCAGTTCGGCCTTGGTAAGAGGTCGAGAGACGTTCGATCTTCCGCGTACATTACCGATCTAATGCGAGAAGTCACAGGCAAACCCCTGCAGGATCTAGGCGATTCCTTGCGGATCACGTTGGGCCAAGTGCTATCTTCCAACTAGCTTTACGAATTGGGTCAGAGAATATGCTTGCCATATGTGGCGGCATTGAGCACACCACAAAGCGTACCCAATGGAATGGTTGAACGCCACGGCCGCTGACGCCTGCAGCATTCATCAAAAGGACAAGGGGACTCTTGATTTTGATTAGCTGATGGGCTTACCCATAACCACTTAATTGACTCGATAGTCAGATACCGCTACCGTCAAAGTGTAATACAGTATGATCATCGAAGTACCCATTGACGAGATTCAAGGTGAGTACCTAAGATAGAACCTCCTCCTCACCGGTTATGGTCCCGGCCCACTATGGCGACGTCTGAGATTGCAGCAGTATGTAACGTTGCGAGAAGAACACCATGTGATATAGATTCCGAAGTTGGGAAAGTGTTTCGCGTTGGTTCTTCAGTTCCTGCGGCACCAGGCACACAAGTCGTCTCATCTACATACTGTACCTGAAGGCTCGGACGAGAAGCACAGCTGGGAACAAAAGTCCGAAAGGGATGTTTATGGTTGGTAAGATCGACCCGGCGACTCGGTAACCAGGCGGGGCCAAGGGTCCGGCGACTTGCTGCGTAATAATTGCAAACAAATGACGCTGGGAGGGAGTACATCGTCAAGACGCCCATTTTAACGGTGACCCATTGGTAGTTTATACCAAGGTCGACAGCCAAAGGGAATTCTTCCTCAGCGCCTCCATGCATGTTGCAAGGCGTCCACTAGGAAACAGCCAATTGGAATCGAACCGTCCGAACTGTCTAGCCTGACATTTAGTGATTGGGGATGATAGACGTTTATGACTTAGATAACAGTGTTTCCGACTGACGAATTCTTGGAACTGTAGCGCGAAGTTGCTAAACCCTGAACTTGATTAACTTCCAGGGGACACTATGAAAAAAAGGATTGCCTTGGTCATGGTTGTGGTTGGGGGGTTGTAGAGCCTAGAATCTCAATGGGCCCTTGGAGCTTTATTATGTAATGGGGAAGATCGTCCAAAAAGCAAAGACATTCGCAATGCCAACGCCGTCTCTGGCACCCGTTCTAACGTAAGCCGTTTGCAGCTTGGCGGGCAAAACAAGCTGGGGTGTCTCTTGAGACATGGCAGGAAGAATCATCCCGGGCACCTGGGCTGCCTGGTCCCTATTGGGAAATGGACCTTACGTCTGTACATATGAAGCAATATACATTCTCTCATTCACGTATTATGTAACCAACAGCCATGCTGTTGGGGACGATATGTAGAAGTTCAGATCCCACACCGATCTGGACCCTCAGGCTCGCGCATAGAGAGGCCAAGGGCGAGAGCTCATAGAGTCAACAACTCAGAGTACCCTGCCAATGCCTTGTTCATGATTTTGTTTTCACTCCGAATAGATTAGGTGAAGCGATCGGCCCGAGGTGTAGACGTGGGCTGGACTACGTCAAGACCCGTTGATCTACAGCTTGCCAGCCTGCCAGCCTGCCAGCCAGGTTGTACCACTTAGATGCATACAGTATGTTTAGGTGTACTATGAAGATTTATGTCATTTTGGAAGGGGGGCCTGGGCCGAGGTAGCAAGGGGCTCATTGGGCACTACGGTATGTAATACACTAAAAGCAATATACTTAATAATAGCAGGGTTTGTACCAAGAGCGGAGCAGTGTTGGTTGACCACGGACCGTGGCGTATGTACATAGCAGACGACCGTTTGAAATGTGAATATCTTAAGTCTTCCAGCCTTGTATTACTAGTGTGCATAAAGAAGATGCTAGAGCGCCAGTGACATTTAGTCAAGCGGGAGACGCATGTAACTCGCATCTTCGAGTCAGCACCTGATATCCCTTCTGCATGTAAGCCCTTCCTGCGGCACGGTTGTATGTTTAAATGTATGTACCTAGATTAGGTATGTACTGAGCCACCTACATGTATACACTTAGTCAATACACCATTATCGACTTATTCTGTAGTGACAGTGCAACTTTGTTTATTACATATAAATGGCATGGATCTCCTGGTACTTGGTAGCAGTTCAGGCGCTGAGGACTTTATGTTTGGAACTCGGCCAGCCATAAAAGTTCGATTTCAAAGAACTTCGTAAGTGTAAATGGGCAGACCAGGGAGCCATGCCGCAATATATGCTAGGCTCGAACGAGCAACCTAAGTGTGTATTACATACTAGGTATTATGTTAAATTCATGTACGGTGCTATATGCAAGTCAGCGAGCTTTCTAGAAACCCCCCACATACGTGTAGTGTCCACTATGTTATAGCTATGTGACCAGAGTGTAAAGAGTACCTACCTATGTGGGTAGGTATTTATCCGGATGTAGATTTTGAGAAATCTGTATTCGTGTGGGGAGGACGCAAAGGTTAACGAAAAGGGCGAGGAACAGCGACGTTGAATGCTACATTGGTAAGGTATGGTCAATGGTGAAGCATGATTACACGTGTATTGGATGTAGCCTTCTTCTGCCGGACCCATAAATGTGTTTTCCCCTATGTACCTAGGTAGCTTCATATGTACTGTACATGGCGCACCTAGAGCTGAAGGAACCGATTTACCCCAGAGCCAAGTGGATATGAGCTTATACCTACATGTGTCGTCAGGCGAACGAACATCTCTGGCAATTAGTGTCCGACTAAGGGCTGTCATCTGCTGATGAAGCACAAGAGAAATGATGGTTAGCAGATCCGTCTACTAGGTTGATCTGCATTGGATATGAGATCTCAAGGGCCATAACAAGGGTAACACAACGTGGGGTGTTGAGCAATCGACGTTCTCTAGCTCTCAACCCGGACGGACATCTTGCTTGAAATGAAATCTTCCAACTTGGCATATACCACCTCCTCACAGTGATGCTCGCGGAGCAGCATCTGAATGGTTCATGTTGTCTCTCTCGTCGCACCTATTAAAGCATGGCGAGTACATCATGTGTTGTTCGGTAAGGATGATGGTTGGCGAGATGTTGGTCCGAATCATAGGATAGCCCCATGCCATAAAACGACCCTCTCTTTAGGGCTTTTTGTTGTAGAGCGCACGTCATTTCCTGTCCAAGGGAAAGCCGCCTGGTTCGACGTGGGTTGGCGTGAAGTGAAGCGAAGGAAAAGAGTAGGGGTAAGTGCTACTTTTCAACTTACAAATATTGTTAATAATCATATCTGTACACTGGGATACACACCAGTATTTTGTGTACTTGAAAGTTACCTATAGTAGGTATGTACCTACCTCTTACCTCCATCCATGGATGCCTCTGTAGATTTACAGTTAGCAGTATGTATACTTGGGTATTAAGGTTGAATCTGGTTTGCGACAGATCCGAAAAGTAATTCAGATCGTCTTTTTCTTTTTTTAAGTTCTTTTTATTTTGGGAAATGACGCGTAAAATAGAGCTAGCAACTAGCAGCTAGCAGCCAGGAGCTAGTCTGCTAGTCTGCTACATAGTTCGGGAGGCTCTCCTCCTAACAATCTTTCCCGCCCCCGGGCAGTTCGGGTTGCTCCACAGCTCCACTCAACGCACCGCCCCGGAACCGCCTTTCCAGGTGTTGCAAATCCACTTTACAGGGCCACTTGAGTCCACTCTTCCCGCTAATAAGCTAAGAGCAACCAATTCTATCTCTTTTCCCCCTTGTCCCTCTGCAGGGGTCTACTCCCACACATCATGCAGAATCACCAGACCGTGATCATTCATCCACCGTTCTGATCTCTCCCTCTCTCCCTCTCCGCATGCCCTCACTTCTGCTAGTCCGCTCTCTACACTAATGTACGCCCTTTGTCTTCTTCAGCCAGGGCAGCGGGAAGACCGCTCATTTGCCCAACCATCTATTTGATGGACGATACCGACTTGACAGCAAGGTGGCTATCAAACATTACATCAGTCGAGTGAACTCTTGCATACGAGAACGCTTATTAATGAGGCACCAAACGTCTCCCCTGTTTATTGAAGTCATACTGGTTCTCAAAGGTGTGTTCCTGTACACTACCTAGGTACCTAAGGTATGTTGCGAAGATGACTATAACCTCAGTACCTAGCGTATGTCGACTCTTTCGGCAATTTCCCAGGTCCCCGTCCTTGCGTTCGAAAGAGGCCTACGCATATGGCATATATGTACATACATTAGATATGTACGCCGTATGTGCTAGTTGTGCAGAACAACGCCGGCTAGGCCTGTCTGCACTCAGTCCCCTCCCCCCACTGTACCAACAGAGTATCGTATTGGTTGGGAGGCCAATCCATGTACTGTACAAGGCCACATTTGATGCCGCCATCCATGATCCATCAACCCCCGGCTCTGAACAACTTCGGGCCTTGTGGATAGCATAGCTCGAGAGTCTTTCGCCCTGCCTCCCCCCTGACGATAGACCCCCTCGCAAAAGCCCACACGGTCTCATTACTGCCTGAGGTAGTCTACCTCGTAGTCCGCAAGCCATACCCTCTCGAGCTGCATGTATACGCACATCCCGCACTCTTTTGTACACACCCGAAAACCAACTGGCGGAAAAGACAATCCAGTCCATGCTCAGTCTTAACACCCCGGGCTTATCGTGGAAACGAGGGGCAGGGGGGTCGCGAAATCGCTTCGTCCAATCCTTGCGTGTTTGGTCTAATTTTTTTTTTTCCGTTTACTGCTATGTACGAAGACTACAGCTCCTACACACACAGTATTTCCTCCAGAGACACTACCAACTGTCATCGCAGATATCCCTTTTCTTTCCCCCCCCGTTTCGCTGAGGTTTATTAATGGGATCGAACCTGGGTAGTCCAACGACAACCGAGTGAACGTGTCGCCGCATTTCTCTTTCCGCCCAAAGCAGTCCTGTTCTTCATCGCAATCGCTTGAGCTCGCCGTGAGCCCCAGTTTCCCCCTCGCCTCTTTTCCCGAGTACTACTGCTGCTTGTTGCAGGAGCGGTGGGAATCACATGGTTTTACGAACACTTGAACTCCGCCGCATTACTTACCTATCCCTCGCATTAGACTGCCGGCACTCGCGGTGACGCCTTAGCTAGCTACCTGTCTACACATTAGTTCATAGCACTCAATGGGCTCCCTCTGAATTGGTTGGTAAACGCCTTCAACACGGTCATCTTCACAGTGTGTCCAACTTTACGTCTCTGGCAGCCAGTCAAATCCTGGTGCAATATACCTTGAACCGATTTTATACGCTCTTATGTTGACCTTCACTGATTCTGAGACAGCTCCAGAAGCCAGAGAAAGGCAAGCTACGTTCGAGTGAAGAGGCCTCACTACTCGATGTCTTACAGCTTTGTAAAAGTGAAAGAGGACATCCACCGTCCTTCGCCCATAACCTTTGCGACCAGTTGATAACCCCGTTTGAAATAGCTGCGGGTCTATTAGCTCATTAAACTGAATACACAGGGCCATTCAGCTCTGACAACACGATATTACCATTCTTTGTTATTGGCACGGGATCCATGCTCAGCTTGGCCTAATTCTCAGCCGCCTACCAGCTCTCTACATCAGGTATCCCGTCCGCTCCGCCTAGGTGGGCAGCCCCTTAGGAAGCAAGTTCCCGTTGCCGTTTCTGGACAAAGAAAGACTGTCTCGTCTGAAGACTATCTACCCTCGATGTGCGTTTTGCCTTCCCGCTTGGTCTCTCCGCCTCGATAGGTTACTACTAGAATCTCTCAAGCTTGTTTAAGCTTGTCAATACGAAGTGCTACACTCCTTATCTTACCACAACCTCCGTCTAAACACACCCTCTTACATATATTGGACACGCGCACTACCTTCTTTTGCCTTGTCACGACATATACTAGCTCTGACAAAAATCCTCCTTAGACTGCATCCAACCGGCGCCTTCAGTCTGCATCATCGTTATCCAATCCAATTCTGTCTTACCACCTTCATCTGTGAGAGATACCGGGGCACAGCATCGAAATCAGCGACGTTGTTGCAGAGAATCCTTACGAAGCCAAGAGGTCATCAGTTGCATGTGATGAGCAGAAGCTTTCGCAAAGAGGCTCTGCGGTTCACAACTTGGTGACTTCTTCGGAGCGAGAAGCGTGAAATACAATATCCTCTGCACCAGATATCTAGCTTCATATTTCGTCCATTTTCTCATCTACTCCATCCAGCATGGTACAGGACATCAACCAACCTAGGGATCATTTCCCACGGACGTCCTACTGGCCCCATCAGGAGAGATTTCCTATGGAGCCGGTGTCTGACGAGGGCCGCTTTACAGACTCGCAAGACGTACGACGACCGCCAATGGTGAGTTGAATATGGCAATCTTCTCTTGATATTGCGTAACTAAGTCTTGAACAGGCCATTGACAAAGCTTTGCGCGAATGTTGTAATATCTCGGCGGAGTTATATGTGGTCATACCTGTTATTGAGGGGAAGCCTCATGTCTTCACAGCGCCAACCATTCCGTCTTTAAATATATCAAGATTTCTAGATGTTGAAGCATTTAGCCGCGAATTGCAACGTGCTCAGTCTGGTAAGCCTCAGCAGTCTAGCTAGGACTTTTATTTTGCGCTCAACTAAAGTTTCTGCAGCTATGAATACCACTTACACAGAACCGGAGTTTGCCTTCGATTCAGACGTTAACCGATACCCATTGGACACTAATAGGCGTTGGACACAAGAACGTCGGTACGGGCAACCCATGAATTTGGCTAACTTCGACGAGGATGGGTGTTACAAGGCGCGCAAACGGCCGAGACCAGCTTCGCGGCGCGAGCCTGATAATTTCGAAGATGAACCGGCCGTTTCGTCAAGTTCCTCTAAAAAAGGCATCATGATCCGTGACGATAAAGCTATCTGGCAATTCTACGAAGAACGTTTCAAGGGAATCCAGCAGAGCGCATGTAAACTGATTGCGAAGGCTTGGGTAAAGGCCGTTGAGCCAAAGAAGCAATCGACGCACCCTTATACTGGCGCTGATGAGAAAGCACCAGATTGGTGGCCGAAGCCTTGGGGGCCTGGCAAGGAAAACAGAGTGAGGCATAAGGAGCCCGATCATCTGTACAAACGCGGTAAGGAAAGAAAATGAAATAAGGAAGAGGACGGAGGTGCTAATCGACTATCTCAGAACGGGTGCATCTGCTCATTCATATTCTGCGGATGATTGTCGAGCCGAACCATAGCCAGCACCCGACCGTCCAGAAACTGTTTCTCAACGTGAGCAAATTAGAAGAGGTTACTAACGAAGCTCTCTCTTCATTCTTCGCCGACAAAGACAATCCCAGCAATATGGCGAAAAGGCCTTATCTCAAGGAAATCTTCAAGGTTGCCCACTATGAAGAGCGTTACAAGGATGGCCAGATTGGTAAGTACCTAGCTCCCTGATGAATAGGTAGTGTTAGAACACCGCTAACTACAGATATAGACGGATCGACTGTGGTTTATGTGATGCAGAATGATCGGGTTGGTCAAGGCTACGTGTCAGACACTGAGGACGTCACCCCTGGGAGGGAGGACGGTGAACACAACCCAACGACGAACTCCTCTAGCTCATCGCCTCAGAGAACCAGTGCTTCGCAAACCATCATACCCCAGACTCATAGTACGGAACAGAGCCCGACGACCCAGATATCAGGGGACACCTTCGGAGATATGCCGGTTCGCGCTACTCAGTACTCCCAGCCAGTTCTTGGCCCGGAAATGACCACAGAACGACAGACCTTTGTGGATGCTCCCAGTATATCTAATCAAGCTCCACTTCATCCTACTACGAACATAGGCCTCCACGATATATACACGAACCCTCATGACTCAAGCAGAAGGTCGTCAATGTTCACCACTCCGTCAGAATATACAAGTCCTGCGACTCCGACCATGTATCAACAATGGCAGACCGGTTCGGCGGCGCCTAGTAACCCGCCAGTCTACACCTTTCCCCAGCAGGCGAGCAACGCCCATCCGTCGTTTGTCAATCATACAGGTGTCACCATTCCGCAAAATCAACAATACATGGGGACATCATTCGACAGCTTACCAAGAGCTCACGATACGCAGCATGGCGGCATGATGCGCGCCCTGCCGCAACCTGGATTTTCTAGCTACATATCGCATGAACCGGGACCTCTTGCAGGGCCCGGCGCCAAGAATGAAGCTCTCTCTAGACATTCCACACAATAGCATGGCGATTGGTGAACGGACCTCGTCGACCGATAGCACTTATGATCGCCCGCAATACGGACAAGTTCTACTTAATGCCGGCTACTCGAATTTAGTCAAACCATCGCTGTGTATGCTTTGACACGCGGTTCGGCGGCTGATAAGTCGTATATCCGGGTTTGAAGTTGAAGGCTTCTTAAGATTTGAGCCTGTCCCATTTGCATCGATTTTCAGGACTCGCCAGGAACGAATGCTGCCAGTGACGAACACAAGGATTCCAGGCATTCTGCATGCTTTAGTACTATCGGAAATCGCATTTTAACAAGCTGCAAGCTGGTACGCAGTCCTATGCAGCTCCTGGGGGTATTGTTTTTGCAAGCATATAACGCTGGGGTAGTGACATCGACCTTGCAATCATGCGCTGAGAGGACGGCCGCGCAACCAGTCGTACAAATATTTTTTCCATTTCTTTTTTTATTTGAGCGTTGCCGTGCCATTCCTCTTTCTGTTGTCGACCTACACCGTCAGTATCACGTGGCACGAGGTTGAAGTGGGAATGAGCGAAATACGGGCCGGCAATGATGAAGAAACATTAGGCGGCGACCAATCGACAGGGCGGCTACTACATTTGGACGGTGGCTTCATTGCTTTCTCCCGGACCAATACCACATAGGCGCAAGTTGGCTACGTCTTATTGCATGGCGTGGGCGCCGTACGGCTCTACTCGGGTCGAGAAGGGGGCTAACGGGCGGTTCTTTTGTCCTTGCGCACACACCTCAATGGACATGATCGTCCATCGCATAGCGAAGCAAACGGAGGCTGTTTTACTCTGGCACGACTGACGGTGGTAGCGATCTGATTTGTTTCTCCTGGCCTACCACGATTCCTTCTCAAGCCGGGGTCATGCCGTTACGATTATTGCTTGTTCTCCCTCAGTATGTGTTGATCTGTATGTGTCGACCTAGGACGGTGTTTGGACTTCCTCTGTTTATGCGGTATTGGACATCCTTGCTTCGATGAATGAGCAGCGGAGTGCGGGGGCGAACAGGGAAATCTCAAGCTTGGTGAGCGGAACCGAGGCTGAGATGGTTTGTTTGGTAAATTGTTGCGGATTTTTGGGCTATATCAATTGGGAATGAGGCATTTAGGGGTTCAGGATATGTGATCTACATGTTGAGATGTCTATGCATTCCTGGCCAGGATCTAATTGACAATAAATAAGTGAGCACCTCGAGGAGCAGACGCTTTCAACCTCTCTGGGTGTCTATTTGGATATACTGCCTTTGGATTCATTTAGACACTTCGCCCCTATCACAAGGCCCAGTCATCAAGACGACGTCCCCCTCGAGGTTAAGAGCCCGCGTATTTTTTATTTGACTAGATGTAAGCAAGCGTCTAAGGACCTACCATGTCATCTTAGGCGTTTTCCATGCACTCTAAATGGTGGCAAGCTATTTCTCTACGAGCTACATGTACTAAACAATATTTGGTAGGTACCTACCTCAGGATGCGGACCTGGGGATTATTTTCTTCAGGGTGATTGGTTATCTCTACCTGAAAGACAGAATGGTGTCTAGCTTCACGTATAGTTAGTATTAAGAGGTATGCTTGATACCTCTTTTATTCGCGGATTCCGCCTGCGACTAACGGTCCGTGCCGTGCTCTGGCTTCAGTGTCTACATACAAAGCATTGTATGTAACATCGTCTAGATAAAGTTTCGAAGAGATCTCTTTGCAATCTGTAATTTGGTACGAGTATGGTTCGGTAAATGCGTCCACACACCTAGATCCTGTTATGGTATTGCATTGTGCATATGTACGGTAGACACACAACCCAAAAAGCTTCTGTTGGATCTCGATACATGTATTGAGAGATATCTGAAAAGTGACATGAGAGAAACGAGAGACCCGCAGAACCGGCAAACGACCCAACCACCCCTGGCCCAACTTGTACCGAATCATATAAACCCGACCTAGGAGTGAGTACCGGGGCCCAATCCGGGTTTGGTGTCCACCAGATGCAACTGGAAAATTGGACGCCAAGGCCATTTCATAATACTACAAGATCCATAAAATAAAGGGGTCGCTTTAAATCAAGTTCAAGGGGACATAAGACGACCACAAAGCGCCCGCGCGTGGAGCAGATCATTGAAATAGTACTAACACACCCAACTTCCAAGCTGACAAAGAGGAAATGGACAGACTTTGGCGTTAGCCAAAAGAATGGATTCTCGGATACGCAAGATTAAGCAGAACCGGCAGGAGATGACGCACACCTTGTAGCCCCCCTTGGCATGGTTAAGAACTATGTAGGTCAAGTCGGTGGTATGGGGCAACCAAATACCGATATTCCTACAGGTCATATATCACATCTCTATGGAAATCGGGGCGGTTGGTAGCTAGCGTCGCCATCGAAACAGCGAAGAAGCGGGCGCAATTGCCTCTCCTTCTCTCTCCTCTTCCGCGCCCTCATCCGCAACTTGTTCTTCGCCATCCGCTTCGGCTCCGCATCCGCCAATGCCCAGGTAACGCATCATGTCGTCAACTTGCTCGATACATCCGTATTTTCGATACCTAAAAGATGGCTATCCTCACTAAGAGCATCGTATTTTTTCCATCGAGATGTTATATGATGTCAAACGTCATGGTTCGCGAAACATGGGCGTTGAGAAAGAGGCGATTACCTCATCTATCGAATAATACAGTACGGCTATCCTTCCGGCTTCCGGCCCCTTACGATTCGAATAGGGGGTGCAGATTACCTAGCCGTGGATGCCCGTTGTTTGACATACCTAAGGCAGCTGTCGCGATGTAACACCGCATCCATAGGTCGACAGGACCAGGAACCAGGTTACATGCTGCCGGAGAATGAAGAGAAGCAGCGTCTTTACCGCCGGTTTCTATCGGTATCATATTCGCCGATGACTTAGAGGTAAGGAGGCTTACCGAAATTTGGGAAGATGGTAGACAAAGAGAGCTCATGTGCTATTGATTCTTGTCAGGTGTAGATACCTAGTCAGGCAGGGAACACAGGTGCCCTCTATCTTTTCTCGTTCCCTCGCCGGCTACTTACCTAGAAGTATGTATCGAAATGTGGTTGGCGCCGTACACCTTCGGGATAGTAAAGCCTAGTGGCCTGCACTGTCTCCGGATCGATCCTATGGGTTACTTGCAAACGGTTTCTGAAGGATAACTGCATGCATGATGGCTGGCATGAGGAATCATGGCTCGTTTTCGATACACAGAGATCAAGGGTATTCCTTTCGCCAAGGAGCAAGGAGCCTGGCAGTTACTTACCTACGGCACCTACGTGTATCTAGAGAGCATTGGGCGCCGCTAGGTTATATGTATGACTTTACCGCGTATAAGATGAGAATATGTCAAGTTACCTACCATACACCACTCCCGCTTCTCTTATGTTTCCATTTCCACTAAATCCCCCACTCCGTCTGCACGTTAGGTGACTTACCTAGCAGATAAGACTGCACGCCTTTTCAATAGCCGGTAAGGATCCTAGCTCACCTAGCTGCAGGACCCGTCGAAGCTTGTCTAATAGTGGCTGACCGACAGCCTGCGGGCACAGGGGGTTGCATACAGCTAGCTGCACGGGCGGGATCACAGGGTTGTAAGGGGGCAAAGCCATAAATCTGCGTCAGATACCGGTCAACCATAGCGTCGGGGATCCTCTGCAGCAAGGACGCACGCGAAGGCCCTGGTTAGTCGCCGTTCATCAATACCACACCCCCCCTTTCGTCCTGGGTACTTGGTCCAAGAACCCCTGGGTCCCAACCCACGTGTTAGTTAATCTTACGACTTACGGTGGGTTACCATGTGGCATTAAATACTACCTACCACCTAGCACCCGTTATTGGAACACGCCTTGAGCTTTAGCGCAGAAGGCAGCTTACGTTCTTTCTTCGCCGGTTTCCCATCACAACTACTTGTATAGATAGGGCTTAAGTCTGTCTGGTCGTTGTTGATGCATTCTCGTATCCTTCCGAGCTTGAGAGCGTCCGCCCCTGTAATCCTTACTTGCGTAAGCGTGCCGGTAGCGCCATCCACCAAAGCGTCGTAAGTTTGGTACCGACCTACCCAGCCAGAAGGACAGGTACCCGCCGTACTTATGACAGTAATCCTGCGTATATCAAATCTATGTACATAGTTGGGAGGGATCTTGTGAATATCGATCCCTGTTGCTAAAACTTCTCCTCCAGAACCCATAGGCCGGCTAAAAGAAGAACGCCGAGAGGATAAGACTTGATTCAAACTGATTGTGCCCGAGCCTGGTACCATAGCTTGTTTTTTCGGCTTGCCAAGGTTCTTATAACTGAATGGTTCAATGAAGCGGTACAATTTCTCTAGTCTCCGTTGAACTGCCGTTCCAACCTCAATGTTCTTCGGAAGGCCATCTGCATGTACTTCGGCAAATATTTAGAAATACATAGGAGGTACCTAGGTATCCTTCTAGCCATCAACGATGTTAGCCCATTACAGCAGTCTCACCCTAGGGGTTTGTGATGGCATATGAGTCGGTACGATGTACAGTCGCCAACAATCTGCAACACGAAAAGGAGTCGATATATCACTTAATATCTCAATCTCGTTACACACATAGATTATGTTTAGGCTAGCCTCCCAAAGGGACCAGCCTAAGGAGACATCTCTTTCCCCGAGGCTGGGAGGAGATTAATTGATCTGACATTTCCATATCTTGGGCCGTCATAGATGGATCAGGCAGCGTTGTGAACCGCGAGTACACGTCTCTGAGGAGGATTTTCATCTCCGCAAGCGCTAGACTGTTAGAACGGTCAGCACATCTGCCAAATCCCACACCGGCGCTTCCTGCATATGCACTCACTGCTTCCCGATACAGCCTCTGCCGCCACTAGCAAAGGCGAAGAAAAGCCGCTTCCTATCCAGCTCTCCTGTCTGTTGCAGCCAACGATCCGGATCGAACATGTCAGGCCTGGGAAAGACAGCCTCGTCAATTCGATGAGCCGAGTACGCCTGACAGCTCACAATTGTCCCCTCGGGGATATAGTAACCGTCGATAGTCCGACCGCCGGAGGGAACGTATCGGGGTAGGGACATAGGAATCGCAGGGAAGCAACGCAGACCCTCCGAGACGACAGCATCGAGGTAGAGTAGTTTCTCAAGCCCCGTGTCCGGGTTTGCACGTAGTTCCTCCTGGAGACGTCGTTGAACATGAAACGAGCGGGGTTGCGAGATTTCCCACATCAGGAAGCATAGAGCGTCACCGGTGGTGTCGATGCCTGCCGCCATGTGATCGAGACATTCTGCAGCCATGTCAAGCTGCTCCATGCCGTAGTTCTTGTCTTGCATCCGGCTCAGTAGAGTGAACTGGGCGGGGCTCGTCTTTGCACTCGCAGACATAACCAGGTTATCTGCCAGGGGTGTCTGGCGTGGCTTAGCGAACAGTGATAAAACACCGCCGACTATCTTGTGAAGGGTCGGGTTATAGTATTGGACAAGGCGGTCTGACTACTCTCAGCAGAGGCCCAGCAAGCGAAGTCTTCTGGTTGTGACTAACTTTGGAGGCTGTCATCAAAGGTCACCTGCTTCATGATCTCTTCATCTCGTAGATCTCGGAGCGAATCCGATCCGTAAGGGTGGAACAGATGATGCGTCACGCAGTCAAATGCATAGTCGTGTAGACCTGGGCCGCTGAGTTAACACATGATCATCCCAAGAGTTCAGTCGGAGATACTGTACATATCTGAGTCTCGATTAGTATGGCGTCCAGTGCCGGCCGCATTACTTGGCTCACTTACAAATACGTCGACGCTCCCACCGATGGACTTCGAGCATCTCTCAATAAACCTTCTCGACCGTTCCCTTATCCCCTCAAGTGAGCCCGATTTGAGAATATTAGTATTGGCATATCGGTCAGCAAGTACCCTTTTCCTTCTAGCATGCTAAACATTCTTAGATTTCACATATTCGATACCTATCACAGCCTGCTTGGGACAGCTTACATCCTCCTTGTTCAGAGTGCTAAACATAGTCCTGTGCAATCTCTAGTGAGCCTATTGAACCCTCAGAAGACCTTCAGCTTGGAAACGCCAAACTAGCTAGTACTTCATGCAATGTCTCACCTCCGGCCGTAAACGGTGAATAAGTTGTAGAACTCGGTCTTGTCGTAGCCGCTCCCGCCGGAGCCATATATCTCCTTGACTCCCTCGGATGACGCAAACGAAACTTCATTCGGTGCTATTCGCACAACGGGCCCGTACCTCTGATGCAGCTGGTGAACGTATCTCGTGCGGTGGGCGTGGAATTCATGATACTTGAGGACCCAGGAGCTGAATAGTGAAATCTTTGGACCGGGAATGGAACTTAGGGGAGAGGCGACACATCTCCAGATATATAAAAAGGCCAGCACTAGGCAGACGGCCCCTAGTAAGACGGGGTTCAGAATTAACATTTTGAGGCCATGAATCTCTCTAGATTTACCGCAGCCGATCGTGGTAATTTATTGATATCATTAGACTGAGATAAGTAGATAAAAATAAATGTAACCTATCCAAGCATCATTCGGATGAAGTCAAGGAGATAGCTGGTGGCCTCCAGTTTATCGCGAGTGGGGGTGCACCACGGTTAAGAGAGGGGCACTGATGAGGGGCGAGGTCGCAAGTGGGAACGAGTGATAAACATCCGTGGACGTCGGTCGCCAGATAGCCGAAATCTTGAAAAGACCGGCTCAAAGTCAAATCAGCATTCAAAGCTCGCCCTTGCCCTCGCCTTTGCCCTTTGTATCGGCCTCGACCTTTGCCTGCCCGCCGCCTCCGCCCCCACTTCCGCTTCCAAACATGCTGGTTACCCAAGACAGCCCGGGAATGCCCATCTTCGCCGAGGGAGGGTAATCTTTGCCGTTGACCGTGAGTCGCGGCTCGCAGGTACACCATTGATTCTCCGGAACCCCGGCAAGAGCGGCGGGGATGTGTGAGCCGCACCCGCGCCAGGATTTCCCTGCTACGACACTGTCAATACGCCAGCACCAATAGTACCTAAGGTATCTAACATAAATACATTAGGTAGGTAGATAGTTAGATATGGTAAGAGAAGGTTGGAATATCTATAAGGAAATACTCACAGCATGTTGGGCACGTTGCGCCGAAACACATATTGGAGGTTGGTTGCGCCGTTAGGGAGGAAATGACGATGATCTTGATTTTGCGCGTGTGCGTCGATTGAGATCAATTTGAACTTGGGGGAAACAAGAAGTAAGGCAAGTAAGGTCTGGGTCTCTCAGCAGCGAGGCGTCTGGTTTTAACTAGTCCTGCCGGCCTTCATCAGAGGGGTTTCGGCGATGACGATTCAAGGGAGGTGTCCGATTTCTATGCGATCGCCGACCTCTCACGCCGAACCAACGTTAACGGTGACCTCGTCCGGCTCTCGTTACTCGTCAAGATGACACTCCAATAAAGCAGCTTATCGTAAGTTAATAGAATGCACTTCATTATTTCGTTCAATGATTTGAATTGTTCCCGTGGAGCTGTCGTAGTAGAAACAAACTATGCGAACTCGAACGGCGAACTTAACAATAGTCGCCGAGTCACTTGCATGGCTACTTGATGCTCCGTAGGAACTTGATAACCGTATTTACAAGCACGGCTTCCGCCTCCGGTTCTTCTACCCTGTGACCGGCACCCGGGATGGTACCTGAGAGCTCACTCGCAATGCCCGGCCGACAGAGCGATCTCCAATGTTGAACCAACGCATCCTTGTCTACGGAGCTGGGTACGTGTTCGTCGTTTCCCGAGTGAAGAATGAGGATAGGTTTGTCAACTCGTTTCCAATATGGTCTTGCTACTTCATCGGGGAGGCTAGGATCAAAGTAATTATCCTCGCCACTATTAGAGAGGTTAGATGTACTTGTCACAACAAGGTACAATCGAGTGCTGGGCCACGTACTCCGTTGCAGCGAGGGCATACCACCGCGACGCAGATATCGGAGTGGTATGGAACGAAGGCGGGAGGTGCGTAGGCAGCATACGCTCGTGACCTCTGCCGGACGCGATGAGCTCCTTGGCAAATTTAAGACCTTCGTCTAGCTTGGTCTCATCCATCTCCATTGACACAGCACCACGGTCACAGACGGGTGCTTGTAGAATATACCCTTCAACGGGTTCGACGTCATGCGAAGGTGATGTATATTCCATGCAATCCTGCGCCGGTTAGAATAGCTCCGATCCCTGTAGCATATAAAATACCTATGCAGCAGGTTGCGATTCTAGAGATGTCACGGCAAGACACACCACATCACACATGCAACAGGATAGAGCATACCTGAGATCCAGTGGAATGACCCAATAGTACAACACGTTGCTTCCCTATGCTTCGTAGGTATTTGACAATTGCTGATATATCAGCGACGTCGTCGGCTAAGCGAGCGAATCCAAAGCCCGAGAAGGAGCTCGTCAATCTAAACTCGAAAACGGAGTAGCTGAGCTCGGGCTCGGCTTCCAAGCCCTTGGCTATAGTGCGTGGATAGGGTACCGTGTGAGGTCCGTCACCGAGCCCGCCAATGAATACAAGTGCGTTTCTCGCATTGGTGAGGCCGGCTTCATAAGCACAGGCGTGCGGCGTTGGGGACTCGAAAGGGTGCACCGTCACGGTGAAAGTACCTGATGGAGCCATTTTAGGTTTAACCATTAGCTTGTTCCTTCGATGAGGTTATATATGTAACTAGCGATAGACAGTTGCAAGTAGTTGTTTGCAATTATTTGGTCGTGATGTCCACACGGAAGACCCAGCGTGTGTCACCTGAGTGGATACTTCTAAGTGAATAATCCTGATGAAAGCATAATTCTCTACGATAGTGGGGGCTTATTCGATAAGAGAACAGTTCTTACTTGACTTGACTCGACCCATATTTCCCATCACTAAGTTCAGGAAACAACACCAGCTTCGAGGGGAACGATGAAGACAACTGAAGATGGCTAGTGACCACTCGGCTGCCAGGAATGAGTTTTTCAAAGAGGTTTGATATCTGTTTCATTATAACATGCCGTCGCAGATGATGGAAGCTTGGTGCTGATGCAAGATAGCTCAAACCGCGATGCGTCACTATCAACAATTTGGCCGTCCGTGCACCGGACAAGAGAGCCAGCGCCAAAGACCTGCTAAATGTGGTCCAAGACCTCTCTGCTGTCTTGGATCGGCAAGTTAACACTGACGCCTCCGTTTTGGATGACAAGATTGCCGATTATATCTTTTTTCCGCTCTCCAATATCCTGCGCAATCAGCAGGAGTATCCCATCCGACTAACAGAGCTCACTATTAGATGTTTACGGACACTAATTCAATATGGATGGAAGGCCAAAATCCCCCACGATCTCTCCCAGCAGCTCCTCATATTTCTTACCTTCGTCATTGGCGGTGTCCCCGGCCAGGAGAGGAAGGATTCTATTCCGGAGGAAACGGTGCTGGAAGCGTTCATGACCTTGACATCGCTGATTAGAGCTACTGGATCTTCCCCCGCTGGAGCAGCCGCATTGGTAGAAACGAATGCCGTACCTACCTTAGGCCATGCCATCACCATTGTACTGGATGGCGTCACTGACGGAAAAACGCCCGATATTCGACTCGAAGCACTGAGTACGCTTGACGCGCTTCTTGCCGCAATAAGGGACCAAGCTGCCTTGGCCACGTTCCTGCCCGGAATAGTTTCATCCCTCAGCAGGCTTCTTACACCACCTGCGGCATTGAAAACTCAAAGAAGAGTCCTGGTTGGTGGTATTAATGCTCTGAAGGATGTACTCGTAAAGGTTTTAGGAGACATAAAGGTCGTGGGAATAATGAAGAAGCAGACGCCGAGTGAAGGTGAAGAGGGTGCCGAGGGTAAAGTCCTAACACCTTCGTGGCTAAGAGCAACTACGGCCAAGATAAAACTTGCCCTTGCGAGTGTCCTGAAGCTACGTAATACCGATTCTGACGATATTCGAACCGCTTTGGAAACCCTCTGTATTACTCTTCTGGACGAATGCCACCAGTCTCTTGCGGAATGCGCCTCAATACTCGTTGAGAGTGCTATGATTCTGGCCCATGATGAAAGCCAAACGTCCGTGTTCCAGACGACTTTAGCTGACCTAGCTAGAATATACCCAGAACTCGGAGACACAATCAAAACAACGGTATACAATTGGGTGACAAGCCTCCCTCGACTAGTGCAGTCTAGTGATGAGAGGGTCAAACAACAAGCAATTCGGAATATTGCGAAGGGCCAACAATTCATCGAGAGCCTCCAGATTGACTCTTCCATCCTAGAAAACTCGCTGGCTGTATCCCTTAGAGACAGCGCTACAGCGCTTGTCCTTGCGTCAAAGTCCAGTGGCATGTCGGAGTTAACCTCAGATACCATTGACTTGAATACAGGCGTAGTGAGCCGGGATGCGCCTACCGCCTTCCCACCTGTTCTAATTGCGCAGGAAACCGAGCGGTCCACGAGAATGGCGCTTCTCGACTTGTTGTCACAGGTCGGATCCATTTCTTCGCAAAGTAAAATAGCAGATGACTTGCTTAACTACGTTCAAGAATCTACAGGACCTAGTCAGATTACATCGTATTGGCTAGCCTTCGAGCTGGTCAAGTCGACCTTGTCGCAATCCTCGGATTTGGACGATTTTCTCGACCTGAGCTCCGCAGCTGGCGCATCAGACGGAGGCGAGGCTATCTTTCAAGAGCTTTACTCATTTTCAGTTTCCGTCCTGGACTCGCAGGCTGAGGCAGAGGAGGTCGACTGGCGGTTGCAAGCTTTAGCTTTGGAAGTTACCACATTTGCTGCGTCGAGGATGAGAGTGGGCTTCCGTCCAGAGCTCATTGATGTGCTGTACCCGATTGCCACCTTCTTAGGTTCCGGCGTCGCTAGACTGCGGGACCATGCGATTATCAGTCTCAACAGCATTGCTGCCTCATGCGGCTACTCTAACGTTACGGATCTGATAATTGATAATGTCGACTACATGGTCAACTCGGTTTCCTTGCGATTGAACACCTTTGACATATCTCCCGCGTCAACTCAAGTCTTACGAATGATGATCAGACTTACAGGCCCGAAGTTGATACCATACCTCGACGATGTAATAGCGTCGATCTTCGCCGCGCTTGACAGCTACCATGGGTATCCCTTATTCGTGGAGAGCTTGTTTAGCGTCCTCACAGAAGTCGTCCAGCAAGGATCGCAGTCTGACCATTTACTCCTGCAGGAGCAGAAAGCATCAATGAAGGATCACAAGAAAAGCCTACAGCCCACGGATACACAGAGCCTCTGTGACCTTCTTTCTAGCCGCGTGGAGAGGCGGGCAAAAAGGCATTCAGAGGAGCTCGAGCACGATGAAATTGAACCTCATCCCAAACGCCCCTGGAACACCAAGAAAATAGTCGAAGCCCAGGATGATGCTGATCAAGAGGCACAAGAAACAAATACAGAAGTTGAGAAACCGCCGCCTCCTAAAACACCTACATTCAAGATTCTTGCTCGTATCACGGACTTGACGCAGCATTACTTAACTTCTCCGACCCCTACCTTACGGAAATCACTTCTCGATCTTCTAACCACCGTTTGTCCGGCTCTCTCACCCGATGAGGAGGCGTTTCTTCCCCTGGTCAACTCAGTATGGCCGGTCCTGGTTGAGAGGCTATACGACTCGGAGCCATTTGTCGTCATTTCAGCCTGTAAAGCGCTAGCTACCTTATGCCAGAGCGCAGGGGACTTCTTGAATACGAGGATAAAAACGGAATGGTGGGATAATCTCGGCAAGTGGTGTAAAAAAGTAAAGGTGGACGCGACCCAGTCGAGGGGTAAAAAACGAATGGACACCCGTGGCGGCAAGCAAGATCGCGGCCTACTGATACCTGCTCATTCCGAGAATGGTATTGATGGCCGAGAGTCTAGCAAGACCATCGAAGTCGTTTCCACAGGGCTAGGCAGGTTTACTCAGGCAGCACAGGTCTGGGAAGCGGTGCAAGGGCTCCTGGTTGCTATCGTGTCGTTCGTCCAAATCGACGACGACGTCTTCGACCAGATCCTTCTACTGTTGGCGGATGTGCTAACTACCAACCCAGAGGCTAAGGCCGCGCTGGAGACGGTCGATCCCGATGCCGTGTGGCTCTTAATGTACGAGCGTGGAATGA
Organism: Hypoxylon sp. FL0543; assembly: GCA_022578575.1. NCBI lineage: Eukaryota > Fungi > Ascomycota > Sordariomycetes > Xylariales > Hypoxylaceae > Hypoxylon > Hypoxylon sp. FL0543. Next base: position 1,376,961 of record MU393989.1, on the reverse strand, counting down.
CGGAGCCGATGGAAAAACCGGTCCTTCCTGGGACGACGTTCGTTGATTTGTGGGCAGTTTAGGAATTATTGGGAATTCCGAGCCGGCTGTTCGCTATCTGGTACCTGATAGTGAATAGTTAATGTGTACCTCGCAATGAAGAATTTGGTAGCTACCTGCCTAGGTAACGGGTTCGACTCTCTCGGCAGATGCCTTCGCCTCGTCTGATGTACGTCGCTGCATATGGTGCCTTACATGTATCATCATCTCTAGTTCCTTTGAGAATGGCGGGCATTCCCGCTGCGATGGGTAGAGCCGGGAAGAAGCGAGGGCTGTCTGCGTGCCATTGCCGTACGAGGCATTAGACAAGAAGGACAAGGTTTACTTAGGAGAATTTTGAACCCGGAAGCCCTCACATCAGGTGTGCAGCAGGTAGATTCGTGAGCCTGTCGCGTGATATCTGCGTAGAGCTCACCTGTACAGTCGTGCTATGGCGCTTCTATTCCTTCTGAAACGAGCCCGCGCTTGTGGCTCTACTACCTTCACGTGAGCGGAAGTGCGAGCCATCTCATGATGGTATGATGTAAATCCATCAATATCACCGCAATCCTCCTCTTGCCACCTCAACCACAGAACCTGTGGATGCCGCCGAAAAGCGATCTAACGCCGCCCCCAGCCTCAGATCAAATTCACAGCAATCGTACCGGCGGCGGCGCCCGGAGGAAGTTTTTGACGATTCATGTATATATACAGCATATGTATCTTATAAGTCTGAGAAATGTCTTACCATTATCGTACGATGATGACCCGGTCCTTGATTGGGGGGAGCGGATTTCACCTGGATACGTTTATCAGCATTGGCCTCGCGTTTTTCCAACTGCTGGCGTGACGGGCATCTACTTCATTTCGCTGAATCGTTGGGTATGTTGGCACCGATGGACTGAGGCATAGCGCCATGTGGAAGTATCAGTTCAGAATGAAGCCATCTAAAGCGGTGCCGCCCGCCGATACAGGGGGTGGTGGAAGTGTTTGCTTGGCGCCCAAAAAGGGGTATTGATATGAGAGGTCTTGCCTGATTTCCTGGACCTAAAGATGACGGATTTCTACATTTAATGCGCAAATTCCATTCCTCTCGGTTCAAGAAAAAAAATTTCTTGATGTTGTAGATATCCAGTTGTTAATCAGTCAATTGGGAGCCTACTGGTGTCTAAAGGTCGCACTCCGCGACGGCGTGGGCAAGGAGCTTCGAGATCGGGAAACGGCAGCATCCATGAAGAGCTCTGGTCCGCCCCCTTCGAATTAGTGGTCAGGCGAGCGTGTGCTGTCCTTCGAGTCATAGCATTTCACAGCAAAGGTCGAGATGCATCACCTTTTGCGTGGAACTTGCTGACCGACACAGCCCCCGATGATTTGGGTACTTCGTAAGTGAGGGAAGAATTAATTATAGAAAGATGTAAGTCACAGAAGCGCTTTCATATCTAAAGGATGGATTGCTCGCGCCCGAGGCCTCCAGGTTGATATATTTTAGTTTTAGTGGGAGCCGTAGCAAATCTGCATCATTCTGGGTCATCAGTTTGACGATTCACAACAGCTTCATACTCGGGAAGATGATGGACTAAGAGTAAGGTAGGTGGATATATGTATGGGGAACCGGACCAGCAAGTCCACAATGTCTCGGTATTTCTTCTATACCTTAACCGTCCAACTGCAACTCTTTCAGGTACACAACGGGATTCCGGCCACCCGTATAATTTGAGGAGGTATAAGTCGCTCAAGAACCATCAGACTACGGAGGAGGCGTTCTCAAAAATTGGGCCCAACCAAAGACAGTATCGGTATATCAGGATATCGGGGCGGGTTTACATGGCGAAGCGGGAAGGTTGGCAAAGAATCAGGACTTGGGGATACCTCCCTCTTACATCGACTACATCGCGATGTTCGCGGATGAATTGATGAGAGACGTTTGAATAGAGTGTATAGTCCCGAGACTATTCTAACTGGGTAACGACGCATGTATATATCCGCCTTAATAATATTCATATGAAAAGTTAAATATTACGGCTTTGGCCATGTCTGGAATGCCCTTTTTGGATACCTAAGTTTCGGTACCCACGTCCTAGGTTAAGGGTCCCTATACCCATGCTATCTTTGCACTACATGGGCCGCCTCGACTATTTCCATTAGGTAACGAATTCAACGTAAAAAGCATTGTGATATCATGCTAAAAGAGCCGCAAAGTGACGTCGCGTGTTAAACCTCGACATGTCATCATGCCAATGAAGTGAATAGGTTATCCCTTCAATTTCGACTTTCAATTCGGGTTCGCCACGTGCAGTGCTAGCTTGTAAGATCGTGTCTTTCCTCGCTGAAGTGACTCGCTTACAGCTCCACTGCCTAGTTATGATGACGTTTGGGGAAAAGCGGTCATCATCTTTCTAGAGTGCTTGGAAACGACGCTGGCTTGGGTAGATGAATGAATCGCTGTTGGTGTTCGCGCCTCCACAGATGACGAACCTTTTCAGGGTTCGGTTGATGCTGGGAGACTAGTTGCTGCTAGAAGCTATAGTCACTACTACAAATGAGTCGCTAGTTGCACCCACAATTTGAATAAGTCAGTGCCCATGAGTAGATTGTGCTTCGACGAGCGAGTGGCGCTCCGTCTAGAAGTATCATCAAGAAGACGGCCTAACGAGTCGAGCGCAAGTCATGAACGGACATTAGTAGAATAAACCCGTTTCCAGCACACGACAGACGCCACAGGTAGGGCCTGACACCTAGCTCAGTACGTAATGCTCGAATCAATCAAGGCATATGGGATAGCTAGGGTCATCACGCGACTCGATTGAATTTGAAGATGGAAGGGGGCATCCAAACAGTTCTAAAGTGAATAGAATTCTGCCATGTTTTTTTACTTACCTAAAGTACGAATAGCTTCAATTATCCACCGGCGCTTAATACACTAGAAAGTTCGCAAGCGCCGCGAAGAGTACCTAGCTCATAGCTTCCAACATTATTGGGGTAAACTGCAAGAAGTCCCTTGGGGAAAACCACCGATAAGGAAAGCCACTGTATGATACCTGACGATCGCGGAGGACCTTCCTCGTTCGGGGTGTCTTTTATCGGCTTAGACCAGGAAGTTGTCAGGACCAAAAAGTCTCGCTACAAAATGAAAATGCGATGGACTGCATTCCTCCTTCATCGCACGGCCTAGAGCCACAGCCTATATCGCCGAAGCCAGTTACTTTGTCTCTGACCTCGGCCGCGCTTAGCCCGATAGGATCTGGGGGCTTGGTAACTTGGTGTGACGTTCGTTCAAGAACCAACGGCATGGACAAGGAGGGCCGGGTGTTGACCAGATAGAGTTACACTTGCCGGGATTTTCCATGCGCGTTGGAAACGATCACGTCGTATAATTGGCTAGAGATTGGAGGTTTGATCCCTCCCTGCGCCCTCTTATCAAGCTCGACGTTCTAGAATCTCGAGCTGAATGCGTACATTGCCATGCCCTGAAACGGCCCCGAGGGCTTAACTCTGCGCCATTACTCTCCATTTATCCGTGGTCAAGCTTTTGCGGCTCCCTCCCTGGGGAGGCGGTTAGTCCCTTTCCTGATGGACCTCATTTACCAATAGAGGCAGGGCAGCACGCGAGCATAGGTACGTAGGGGACGCACGGCATGTTATTGATGCTGCCATGGACAAGACGGTGATGTGAAGCACCTCGTATAAAGTCTTGGCATCTATCTGAAGAGCAAGACGGTATGAGAGCGATGGGCTTTGAGTTGATGCTGAGAAGCATACCTAGTGGGTTGGTGGTAAATCCAGGACTTCCTGTCCTACCCATTGTCTCTGATATCGACGCCACTTGGGGGCATACGCAATCCAGTACGCTCTACCTCCCGCATACGAATAGTAAGAGTTATGTACATTCCTATTGTATATTCTTGATGCCTTTGTTGGAACAAATATTCAAATATCAGGTTACACGACGCCGCCAAATTGCCAACTCCGATGCTACCTAGCGGTCATAGTATTAGATACCTACCTGCCTACATGCAGCTAGATCTGTTTACCTGGAGCATCCCCATCCTTCAGCGCCACATCTCACATGCTCGATCTATCCTGCGGTAAGGCTAAGGGTCCAGACCAGAGATACATCTGTACCAAACATATAAGCAAGGCATATATACCCTTGAACAGCCCACCACCCTTTTCCGCGATAAAATTCTTGCGATACTTTCTCTTCCTTCCTATTCTTGCCCCCCCTTCGCTCGTCCTATCTCCCTACCTAGGTACCTACCTACCTATCTATGTAGTAACCGAGACCAAGTACACGTACTCGAACACGCCAAGCCGTACGGAGGAGAAAAGCAGGATTAGGTACACAGGAAGATGTCGGATACTACAGAAAAACAGGTTAAGGGTGAGGCTACGGTCGACCCGCAGCCCTACGGGAACGAGGGACACGATGAGGAGGTCGGTATCATCAACAAGGGCGGACAACTTCACACAGACTTGAGGAGTCGTCATATGCAGATGATCGCGATAGGTACGGGTTCCCTCCGAATTTTTATCGCCGCCGGCGTTCTCAAATTGATGCTGATGAAATGCGACCGTGGCAGGAGGCGCAATTGGAGCTGGTCTGTTCATCGGCTCGGGCAGTGCTTTGTACAAAGGAGGACCTGCTGCATTGGTATTCGCCCTTCCCCCCGACGCCTGAACGAATATTACATACATAGTTTGCTCGAAATGCTGACCGCGCGGCATTGCTCAGGTGATCGGCTATCTCATAGTTGGCGTTATGCTTCTGTTCACGATGCAAGCACTCGCCGAACTAGCTGTCCTGTATCCCGTCAACGGCGCATTCTATACTTACGTGGTTAGATTTGTCGACCCGTCTTGGTGCGTCTTCGCATCACATCCCAGATTAGGCTTCGTCCGCGCTGACTTTGTGCGTCCAGGGGATTTGCCATGGGCTGGGATTACGCCATCGCGTGGCTCACCGTCCTGCCCTTCGAGTTGATAGCCGCGGGCCTCACCATCCAGTTCTGGAGACCCGATCTCAACGTGGCCATCTGGGTTACCGTCTTCTTAGTCATATTGGCTCTTATCCAAATATTCGGTGTACGAGGCTATGGCGAAGGTAAGAGGATACTTATATGAAGCGGGATGATTATCGAGTTGACTAACGGCGTATAGTCGAGTTCATCCTTAGCATGATCAAAATTGCAGCTTGTACAGGTTTGTATTCTATTGTGTCACTCATTCAGGCTGTAACTACCTCCCATCTAGATTATGGGACTAATCTTCACCGTAGGCTTCATCATATTAGGCATCGTAATCAACTGTGGAGGAGTTGGTGATAGGGGATACATCGGCGCCAAGTATTGGTATGATCCGGGTGCGTTCCAGAATGGCTTCAACGGGTTTGCCGGCGTCTTCGTCGTAGCCGCCTTCGCCTTCGGCGGCACCGAGCTTGTCGGTCTGGCAGCTGCCGAATCGGCGAACCCCAGACGCGCCATCCCGTTGGCCTCCAAGCAGGTCTTCTTCCGAATTGCTTTCTTCTACATAATTAACCTCTTCATCCTCGGGCTTATCCTGCCGTCGAACGACAGCCGCCTCAAGAACGCGTCCGGCTCTAACTCGAGCTACTCGCCTTTCATCCTGGCTATCGAGGATGCCGGCATCGCGGTCCTCCCTTCCATCTTCAACGCGGTCATTACCATCTCCGTCATCAGCGTCGCTAATTCGTGCACGTTCGGCTCCACGCGCACGATGCAAGCTATGGCCGAGCGAGGAATGGCGCCAAAGTTCCTCTCATACGTCGACAAGGCCGGAAGGCCTTTGTGGTGCGTGGTAGTGCAGCTGGCATTCGGCCTCCTAGGCTACGTCGGCGTCGCCTCGAACGGGCTAGACGTCTTCACTTGGCTGCTCTCGCTCTCCGGTCTGTCTTACTTCTTCGTGTGGGGCTCGTGCTGCCTCGCTCACATCCGCTTCCGAATGGCATGGAAGTCTCAGGGCTTGGATATGAGGGAGATCCCTTACAGGGCTCCACTCGGTATCTGGGGTAGCGCTATTGGTCTGGGCCTGAATATCATCTGCTTGATTGCGACATTTTACAATTCCCTCTATGTAAGTTAAGCTACCCTTTAGTTTCATATCAGCCCTCCCATCGCCCCAAACTCCCCGCCCCCCCTTTTCTTTTTCCTTCGCCTTTAAGGGTTACGGTATCCCGACTAACTCTCACGGTATTAGCCTTCGCCGGACGCCACCCCGGACGCTGCAGCCTTCTTCGAACAGTATTTGGCGGCGCCCCTTGTGATAGTATTGTATTTGATGTATAAGGCCTACACTGGTAAGTGGCAGATGTGGGTTAAGCTGAACGATATCGACCTAAGAGCCGGCGCCCGCCCCCTGATAATCGACGAGGAAGATGAAATAATGGAAAAGAAGACTTGGGCCAACCTACCAATGCGCACGATCAGAGCTTTCTTCTAAATCCGATGACTATGGGTTTAATGGGAAAGAGGGGGAAATAGACGCGGAGTCGTCTGTAGTAATACTCTGCTCATATGCCACCGGTGTTGGTTGATGTTTTGGATGTGACTATGTCTTTGCATATGCATATACCATAACATCAGATAATAAAACTAAAGTTGTCTACTTCCAAATGTCATAACAGGATTCACCCCTTGAGTGCCTACGTTAAGTAGCCATATTCTCCTATGACCGGTCCTCTCCTTCACATACTCTTCGTAAATCCATTGCCAGCCTAGTAATAAGGTAAGCACTCAATATCGTCAACTAGTCAATTAGTCCATGGTAAAGAGAATATTAGTGTCGCCAAGTTCCACTACGGAGAAAGCAATGTGCTTGTCACGGTGTTTTTGAACCCATTAGACACATGTCGTACTTGTCTCCTATAAGGAGAGTCCACATCAAGTATAATCTGAGGAGAGATGGAACAAAGAGGGTGGCGGATGAAAAGAAACTTGATTTCGGTTTTGGGTATGGATAGGTAGTCAACTTTACTAGCCGCTATGATTTCTTGGAAAACTCGATGTTGTGTGGCTGCTATCACATCCATCCTTGGTGGAGATGGGTAGAATGTAGAGGTAACAGAACCTTGATCCTGATACTCCATGCCAAGACGGTCTGGCCGGCAGCAACGAAGAATCAAGGGGAAACTACCTAGGGCAAACCCTTTGTCGGTATATACGAAGCGCGACACCACTTAAACATATAGTGAATACCTGCGGACTCTAACAAAGTCTCAGCGGTGAGCTTTCCCAAGTGTCGAGTGCAAATATTCGCAGTGAAAGGCGTCGGTGAGAATGTATGGTTTGAAGTTGAATCCATCATAGCCCGAGAGTCGACGAGTTGAGAATCACGTATTCAACTTCGGGGAGAAGTCCTCATATCAGTGGCGTGTGTATTCTACGCTTTATATGCCGAATGCGGCACCAACGCCCAGCCAAGTTCCGTAGAACTCAATCGATGAAATCCAAGCAACCTTTACATTAATAAAGAAGTATGTCCTATCACTAATGAAGGTCATGCGTAGATAGTATTCAATTGCCTTTCTGTAAACGCCTTTCCACATCTAAATTTGCGGTGTTGCCACTAACATGGTAATGCCACTCCGGCGCTGTCCATGATAAGGTCTTCATTCAATGACGTACATACATCTATCGCTGAGTTCGCTTCTTTTCGTCTCGCTCTCAAAACACCTCCGGATCCCCTTTCTTATATACCTCACCTCATCTAATCTCCTATCGCTTCCCTTTGCTGTCCGCTTCGGCGTCTAGGTCGCGCTCCACCATTTCGATGGAGCTTAGGCTCGGAAACCGCTTGGCGAAATCCTGTATGTAGTCCTCCTTCTCCTTGAAGCTCATGTCGAGGATCGGCCTCCCGGGGAGCCCCACGCCCGCGAGGTGTTCCGAGGAGCTGTGGTGCGCAGGGCCAGAGGGCCGCTGAGCTGGCCCCTGCTTGGGCGGCGACCTCGCGCGGCTGCCGCCGCCTGTCGGTAGGCTATTGAGATGCGTAGGTTTGGGCGGGAGCGTCGGTTTGCTGGGGGAGCTCGGGCTTTGTTGAGTACGACCGCGAGTTGGGGCTACGACTATATCGCCCGAGGTTGGGACTGCTTTGAGTGGAGGAGCATTTGCCCGTCCGCCGGTGACCAGTTTACGTGGGACCTCGGGAAGTTCCTTGTCCGCGCGGCTCTTCGCGGCCGCGGCATCTGAGAACTTCCCGTAGCCTGATGCTGTGCGTGGAACCTGCTGTGAGGATTTTGAGGACTCATCTAACAAGTTCTGTACCCGATTCTGTATACTCACGGCTCTTGAGACGCCACCAATGCTCTTGGGCAATGGAACTGATGAGCCTCCAGCATCTCTCGCCGCCATTCGTTGCTTATATTCAGCTGCAGCTGCCTCGACCCTTCGTTCTTCTTCGGCGAGAGCCTGTGCTTCAAGCTCTCGTCGCATCTCCGGTGTCATTTCCTGCTCTCCAAGATGGCCATCATCACTGCGCCCATCAGTGGCTTCTGATCCCGCGATGGGGGTAAGATCGTGACGCTCCATATCCTTGAGGGGAGAGGGCGTGCGTGCACCCGAACCCGAAGTATTGCCCTCGAATCGTTTGAAAGCATCACCAAATCTCCCCGCTAATATATTCTTGGTGCCTGATAATGAGGAGAGACTTGCTCGCTTGCTGTGCGACTTGATGCCTTTATCCTTTTTCTTCCCGTCGGAGTCCTCCATGGATCGAAGGAAGTCTACATTTGATTCTATTGCTGTGTCATCCCGAGGCTCAAGCCTAGGGGACGAAGAAGTCCCGAGTAATTTTGGCGAATAGCCAGGGGAACGAAGTGGTCTGGGGGCCGCCTCACGTTCTCGAAGATAGTCCATGTCAGATTCAAGATAAGTGCTAGCAGGCCTAGGACGGCCACTAACAGATGGCTTCGATAATGGTTCGAGTTGATCGGCACTTGGTCGACCACCCTCTAGAGATGGACGCGATGAGGATGGGTGTCGCGCATGTCCTGGGGGTGCTTGAATATGGTCAATGCGAGGAGTCGGTGTAGGCCGCAATGCGTAAGTTACGTCGGCTCTTTTTTGGTCGGCGCCTAATGGTTCCTGCTGCCTAGGCAAACTTGACGGACGATGTTGCTCGGCAGGAGGAAATCGATGGATCGGGGAGTATTCTCGAGGTGGCCTTTCAGGAGGAGAGGTGCCGGTCATTGTTCCAGTTGATACCATGGCCGGTCGACTTAGAGTCTCTTGCTGTGGTGGGGGAGACGAAATAGCCTGAAGCTCAGGATTACTTGAGATTATGGCCGAGGCACGGCTCATCTCCGAAGGTTGCTTAGGGGGTGCGGAACTGGGCTTATTGACAGAGCCAGGTGGAGGGGACGATCTCCGAAACTCACTAACAGCGGCCACAGATTTGACCCGGCTGAGATCCGTGGACTGCCTCTGATTTGGCGGCTTTGACCCGATCGTGCTTTGAGGCCTAGCAAAAGCATCGTCTGCGAGTTGGTCGGTGACGAGTTGACTCAGCTGTCTCTGCGGATCCGTGGGGGATGCTGGGCTATCAAAGTCGAATTTCGCGCCCTGATCAAGTAATAGAGAGAACTGGTCGAGTGTTGGGAACCTCGACGACAGTTCGTCTCCATTGAAATTAGATCCCGTCTTGGAATCTAGCGCAGCGAACGGATCGCCATTTGTGATCCTCCCAGGTGACGGGCTCGGTTTTGGAACTTGTTTGGGAGCAGAATGACTGGATTGGCTTGAAGCAGCTGGTCTACCACGCCTCATGGGTGTGATCTCAGGGATCGCTTGGCTCTGAGGCTGCTGGGGAGGTGAATATACCGCGCCGATACCTGGAGTACCCCTGCCCTCCTTAGCTGTAGTAGGTTGACTTTCGCCTTTTCTTGACTCTGGCTGGGGCTGTCCAGAGTAAATCTGGAGGGTGTCAGTCAGTCATCGCCACGAGACGTTGGAGATGCACATACATCATGTATTGGTACTTCACGACCTTGCATTAGACAGCTTTCTCGGAGCACTTGGTAGATGTTCGGCCGAGATCGCAAGTCTTCCCGTAACATAGATGCTTTGCGACCTTAGCATAAGAGGCTCTGGTACAGAGGCGGTCGACTTACCTATCAGCTGTTTTAATCTATCCGAGAATACTGGGTAGCTAGGAAACCTGAAGCTCGCATTCAAGATAGCCAGCTGTCCTTGCTCCTCAAATGGCGTAGTATAATAACAGAGCTTATAAAGAAGTACGCCTAAAGCCCAGATGTCCGACTTCTCGTCTATCGGTTGTTTCCGGTACACGTCAATCATTTCCGGACTCCTATATTGTAACGTAGTATGCCTTTGGACATCCTCATCTATCAGACGGCATTCTACTACCGTCTGAGGTGCGGGTCTTGGGGGGGCCGCCGAGCCAAAATCGCAGAGTTTAAACCTCCTTTTAGATCCGGTTACCGTGATGAGAACGTTCTCGACTTTCAAATCTCGGTGCAGGAGAGGCGGCTTGAGGTAATGCATGCAGGCGACACCTTCCGCCACGTCTGAAAAGATATTCAAGATCTCGGGTTCGGTAAGGCGATGCTGTAGTCGGGTATTCATAAAGTCAATCAATCCTCCTCCATTACAGTACTCCATGAGCAAGAAAACCTCGTATCCGCCGCCTTTCAATTCTGAGGCGTGGGAGTCGATGTATGTGACAATCGTTCGGTGCCCCTTAAGCCGCTTCATCGTCTCAACTTCCGTCCGCATCCCGCGGAGAGTCTCCCTGTCCGGCACGGCGACTCTTTTCAACACGGCCTGATCAGTCCCGTCCACGGGACGAGGCAGCTTAACGAGATAGACATGTGCAAATCCGCCCTCGGACAAGTACTTTTGGATCACGACTCTATGGTTGCCGACCTGTATCTTGGTGCCGGGAGAGAAGGTGCCAGGAGGAGCGGAAGGTCCTTGCATGGGCATTGGCACTTGGCCATGCATCTGCATTGGCGCAGCGTAGGCGGCCTGCTGCCCGGGACGGTGTGCGGCCATTGGCATGGTGTTGCCGAATGAGGCCATGTCGTCGACTCGGAGCAGAATCTATATCGTGGGAGAGACGGGGTGGAAGTCGGTAAAGGTTGGCACGGTCGGGGGGTTCTTCACGGTTCTGGCATGGAGGCAGACAGCATGCACACTGCAGCTATAATTGACGCATATCTATACGGGACAAGCAGAGAGCTGGGAGACGGTCGAGTTGGTCGAGTATACGCGCTAGGGATGGAAGTCGTTGAGGCCTGGTAGTTTGTAGGTAGTGTAGGCTTCTCTCTACGTACATGTGTGTAGTGTGGATGGATGGATGTACAATGAACGGTTAAAGCATGTGGTGAACTCGGTAGGGGTAGCCGGTCATTCGTCCAGCTGTTTCGTAACAGCCTGTGCCACCTGTAATTGTCCCCTCCAGAACCCCTAACAGGCACATCCACTGGAACCCCATGAATCTAGCTAGCTGGGGCTAGGCAGCTAGGTTAAGTACATCCACCCATCTACATGCATAACCCCGGCTGATTATCGGGGTTCCGTTCCATACATCTATTCGGGGTTCTCCAATCCAAAATAGGCGTAGTGTGCTTCCTGCCTCAAGCTCTGTCAGCTCAATCTACGAGGTGGTCATGTGACTAATACCCCGTCTGAGACCTCTGTTTTAAACCCCCTTTGCAATAGAAATCCATGGAGCTCTTGCCTCACAACGGCGTGCCCCGAATTTATGAGGGGGTTTTGTAGCTCAGGGGTCAACAAATTAATTGATAAGGAAGAAATTATTTAATTAATAAGAGATTTACGAAGAACCGAAGAAAGAATTCCTTCGTAACGTTTACCTATTAGTCGTTGCGTTTAATTATAACCCATAATTTAATCCATTAAAGGGAAATTAAAGGGAAACACATTTAATTAATTTTGCTATATTTTTTAAAGGGTCTCGTAATTATAAAAAGTAATTATTTAGAAGTGTATTTTAAGAAAAATTAAATAACACTAATTATATTATAATATAATGTTTTATTATTAAGATATAGCTTATTTAATTACTTTATAATATTATATATAACTATATTACTTATTTTACATTAATATTAAAAATAAAAATAAATAAGAATATAACCTTTTTAATTAAAAACTTATTATTAATTTTATTACTTATTTTTTAATTCTTTATAATTTTTTATAATTAATTTACTTAATTTAATAAGCTGTTTTATCCTTTTGCTTATCTTAAAAGAAAGCTATAACCTTATTTATATATTGCTATTTATTAAAAAAAGAAAGTATAAACTATTAAGTTTAATAACGTAAAAAAGCTAAATATAGGTTAATATAAAGCTTATTTCTTTATGTATGGAAATTTTTAGCAATAAGCTAATATAAGCTTTATATATTATTTACCCTTAAGCCTTAAAATTTATAATAGTAAATATAGGTGTTAGTGTTAAGCTAATTTGCTTAAATAGGTATGTAATATTTTTTAATATACTAATTTTTTTTAAAAAAATAAGTAATAAACCTTTTTTAAAACTAGGTAGGTTAAGGTTTTTTATTATTTTTAATAATAAAAATATAGCTTTTAAAAGGTTTATATAAATTATAATAGTGTTATTTATTTTATATAGGTATGAATTGCTGTTAAGTAAGAATTCTTTTACGATATATTAGGTGTTATTTATAATTTTAAGGCTTTAATAAAGGTTTTTTATAACTATAATAGGCATTTTTTTATAAATATTAGGTATAATAAAATATAAACGTTAAAGTTATTTATAATTTTAAAAGCTTTTATTAAAGCTTTCTTTTTTTTAAATGTTTTTGCTTTTAAGGTATATAAGAATAAAAAGATATAAACTTTTTACCGCTAAGCTTTAGTAAAGAAAATAATAGCTTAAAAATTTATTAAGTACCTTAAAGCATTTAAAGAAGTAATAGCCTTAATATATTTATTAAGTATAATATTTTATAGTTATATAACTTATATATTTAAAAAAGAAAGGTTTTTTAAGGTTTATTTCTTGTTTCTTAAATAACCTAGTAATGTAAAGAAGATTAAGTTTATAGTTTATATTTGCTAATTTAAGATGGTAATTAAGATAAACTTTAACTATAGCTAATGTTTTAATGTATAAAATTTATTATTAAAGTTAAACTTTTTACCTATTTTTGTTAGCCTTTTTGTAATTATTGCCTTATTAAAATATAATAAAGATAAGCCTTTAATTAGTTTAAACTAATAAAAGTTATTATATAGAATTATTATAGGTATTTTTTTAAAATCTTTATTGAAATGGTTGTAAGCTTTTTATAACTAGTTATGGATTTTATATAAATTTATACCTAATATTATGCTGCATTTATTAATAATAAAGATATTAGCTGCTTTTAGCATTTTAACCTTTTTAAAAGATATCTTCTTAAATAATAAACTAATAGTAAAGTAAATAATAGTTTTATTAATATAGGTACTAGTGCTTTTAAAGGTTATAGTTACTTAGATTTTTTTTTTATAGTTTTTACTTTTTAATGCTTAAATTAAGGTTTTAATAATAACGCTTTTACTAGTTTCACCTTTACCTCCTAAATAGTAAAAAAGCTATAGAATTTTATGGGATTTTTCGGCTTTTATAGTATTTATTTTATTTAAATAGCGTAAGATAATATTTAATGTAATTGCCTGCTTTAGATTTAAGTATTTTTTCTTAGCTAATATAAAGCTAGCATTTACCTATATATGACTTAAGTTTTGTTTTATTATAATTTAAGTAAGCTAAAATTAACTATATTAGGTTATGGCATTTAATAATATAGTATTTAAAGCATTTATAGCATTTTTATTAAACCTAAAAAGATGGTGGTTTCTTTTATTTATAAACTCTTAAGGTAATAAATTAAAGGTAAATTAAGAAAGTTTATTATTAATGTTTTTTATTATTGCTTATAGCTTATTAGTATTTAGGTTTTTAAGATTATTTTTCTAGCCTAAAATGTTGTTTAATAATAACTCCTTAATATATTAATTATTGTTTAATAAGCTTAAAGCTATAAGGCTTATATTATTTGTTAAATTTTAATGGATTTTTAGCTTAGGGGCTATGGGGAAGTTAGCTAACTTTTTTAAATTGCTGGTAAAAAATGGTTAAGCTATAGCCATAATGCTATTTTTAAAAATAGGTATTTGCCTTTTTAGGCTTATATTTAAATATTTAATAAAGCTATTAAAGAATGTAAAAAAGGACTTAAGGTTTTTAGTTTTTTGCTTCTCTTTTTTGTTTTCTTTGTTATGCTAAGAGAAATTTTCTTTGTTTTTTAGGTTTATAAAATTGTTTTAATTTATATGTATGTTTTAAATTTTAGCATTTCTTTAAGCATCTTTTTTACTTTTTTAGAGTAGGTTAAAGTTATAGTTATAAAACTTAAAATGCTAATAAAGGCCTTTATATAGTTCATTTTATATTTTAATTAAGGAATTGTCTTAGCGTGAAATAAACTACTGCTAGGGTATAAATAAGCTTAAGTAAATTATAGCGGTCCTTTTAAATGTATTATTATTCTTAAAGTTTAAAGGATATAATTTAGTTAATAAAGAAGTTATAATAAAGGTTTTTTTTAGGATATATTAGTAATATATAGATTGTGAATTTAGGTTATTTATGAATTTAATATAAAAGCTTATTTAGTTTTTTTTAGGTTTTCCTTAAATCTTAATTATAAATGTGTAATTATATAAGCATAATTCTTTAAGTATTAGGCTATAATATAAATAAGCTTTAAGGAATAATGGTTTTATGCTGCTGGTTTTATTTAGAATAATTTTATCTTTTATATTAGCAATAACATGATTTAAAGCCTTAGTGATGAGTGCTTAAAAACGTGGCTATTAATAATGGATAGTGTAATAAATGGTGATGTAATAAAGTTATTATTATTTTATCTTTAACAAATAATAAGTGTTGTAGTTAAAAAGGTAGTTATATACTTTTATTAATAATAGCTTTTGTTTTAAGTAAAATTAATTTTAAATTTATATTATTAAGTTATATGTATTTTTAATGGAATTTTAGCTATTAGTGAAGCTAGGAAGTTAATTAAAAGCATTTATATAGTAAGCTATTATGAGAAGTTGTTTATTTAAAGGAAGGATAGGCTTTATTGTATAATTAGTTGTGTAATGAAAAAAAGAAAATGTTTAAGATTAAGTAAAAATTAAAGTGAAATTATGGTTATAGTGAAAGGTGGTAGCGATTATTTTGTTTTATTTGCTGTAGTGTTTTAAACTATGCTAAATATGTATAATTTTATTATTATTTATGTGTGTTTTAGGAATAAGCTTTTAAGGCTAGCTAAAATAATAAGATTTATTAGTTTTAACTTTATGTTGTTTATTATGCTTGTTATTTATAAACTTTTTACATGTAGCTATATAATGGTGATATTATGTTATAATAGCTATAAATTAAGCTTTATTTTCTTATTTATTTTTTAAAGCGTTTATGTTATGTATGAGATGCTTTAAAGGTTATAAATGGTTGCTTTTTTTAACTTTTTCCCTGGATATAATTTTATTAAAGTTTTTTTAAAAATGCTTATTAACCTATCTTAAGAAGCTGGCTATGTTTTATGCGTTATTCTTAGTATATAGCTTTTTTAGTATTTTATAAGAGCTGATATTGCTAAGGAATTATAAGAATTTATAGTAGTAAAAGGTATTATGGTTATTGGTTTTTATAGCTGTAAAATATATATTAATGAAACTTAAAGTGTTGTTTTAATTTTTAATGTAAACGATCTTATTAAAAAAGGCCTTTATATGCTTATAAAACCATTTAACTAATAAGATTAAATTTTAGTTAACTTCTTTAAGGGTAATATAAAGGTAATTTAAGAGGCTTTTTTTAATTTTATTTTAAACCTTTTAAAGGTATTTGTTTCTATAAAACCTATAACTTATATTAATATAAATAAGATTTAATATATTATTAAAATTAATAGTAAATTATATAGCTAAAAGGCTATATTTAATAATTAGATTTTTTAACTTATTGCACTAATGAAACTTAAACTTATTAAATAAGGGCTATTGTTATTTATATATTAAAATTTCTTTTAAAAAGGCCTTTATATTTTTATTATTAATTAGCTTATAATTTTTAATTTCTTTAGTAGCTATGAAAAGTTGCTTTTTTATTAAAGACTTATAAACTAATTTTATTTTTATAAAGGTTAAGGATTTTATATAAGCCTTACTAATTTAACTATTATTATCTTTAATAATGTTGTTAAATATAAAAAAAGGAAATATAAAATATATAGTAATAATAGCATTATATTAATATAACTTAATTAAAGCTTATTTATAAATAAAATATTAATATACTAAAAAGGTAATAATTATAAAAGAAAGTATATATGTTTTAGTATTAAAGTTTCTTTTTTTATATTTTTTTTGCTTTTTTTTATTAATAGTAGGATCGCTTAATTTATAAGGAAGAATTGTAAAAAAAGTATAAGCATAAAAGTAATAATTATAAATGTTTAAAAAATAATTTCTTAAAACCATTTTAAGATAATAAACGTTATTAACCTGTTTTTTTTTAATGTTTTTTTCCTCCTTTAAATCTTTATTTTTTTTAAACTTAGCTTTTAAAGCTTATTAAATAAAAAAGGTTTTCTATATATTGTTTGCTTAATCTTTTTTTAATGTAAAAAATTTAGAAAAAATATTTTTAAACCTAACTTTTTCCCAAATTAGTGTATAATTTTTATTAAAAGTAAGCGTTAAAGCAATAAGGATGGATTACTTGAAATTATTATTATTAATAAGTATGTTTTTAGCTTTTAAGGCTTGTTTTTATTTAAGTATATTACTATCTTTATTAAACGTTAACTTAAAATTGTTACTAAATATTAACTTAAAATTATTGCTAATATTTTTAGGTTAAAAGTTATTAATATAAAAAGTTAGATTTATGTTTTAATTTAAGGTAAGATTTTATGGTTTATACTTAGAAATATAGGTAGTGTTATGGATTATAGGGTAGTTAATAAGGTTATATTAAGGATTAATACAATAGGCTTAACGGCTAAGTAAAGCTATTTAAATAAATAAGGAGTAAATGTATTAATAAAGATAATAAACTATAAGGCTAATTAAAAGAGTATATTAAGTATATATAAATTTATTATAAAAAGGGATAGCCTTATAGGGCTATTCCTAAGATACCTAGTTATCCTTAATATTTTTCCTTTTATTAAAAGAGAAATCCTTTAAATTAATTTACCGGCTATAAGCCTCTTTTAAATCTTTTATAATATTTATTTAATTTTTATGCTAAATTTATTATAGGTATCTTTTAATAATAGGGCCTAAAGTAAGGCTTAAAGTAGCATGCTTTTTAAGGCATCTTACCTTTTTATTGCTATTATTAGGTTTTAAAGCTTTAAAAGAAAATATATTAGGAATAACAAGTAAAGCTTACCTATTAATATATAATATAGGTTATAAAAGCTATTAAATAAATTCCTTAATAGCTAGGTTTTTAATATAATTATTAATTTTGCAGTTAACCTTTATATATAGGTTATTAAAAGTATTATTAACAATATCTTAAACTATGTTTTAGTAGGTGGTTAAGTGATTTTTAATTATTTTTTTTAGTTTTTTATAGATAATAATGCTAATGTTTAAGGTTTTCTTAAGTATTACTATGCTATATTTAGTGTTTAAATGCTTTTAAATACCTTTAATATTGCTTTAAAAATATATTATTATTATAGCTAAGTTTAATTAAAAGCTAAATGTTAATTCTTTAACCTAAGCTAAATTAAAGCAGTTTAAATATGTTAGATATCTTATAATAATATTATTTAAAATGCTATAAGCTTTATAATAGCAAAAAGCTAGGATTATTAATTTAAATAACAGCTTTATATCACTAAGCTTTTCATTATTATTTTTATAAGCTTTTGTAATAATAGCTAGCAAGCCTTATATATTATAAATTTTTAGGTAAGTTATAAAAGTGGTTACTTTTTCTTAGCTTAAAAAATTATTAATATTAAAAAAAATATTAATTAATAGCTACTTTAAAACATTATAAAGCTTAATTATAATATACTTAATAATTATCTCCTTAAATATAAAATCTTTAATATTTCTATTATAATAAAGGCTTTAAAAAATAAAATAAAAGATTTACTTATCATTAAAACATCTATAAATAATAATAGCAAAGTTATCATTAACAACTATTAATTCAACATCATTAAATAATAACTTATCCTTCTTAACCTTTTAAAACAAGGCTTTTTATAATCTCTTAAAGCTCACTTTAGCTAATAAAACATTAAGCTTAACCTTTAATAGCAGTTTCCTTAAGCATAAGTTACAAATAATCAGCATAATAAAGATTAGGTTTTTCTTAGTTTCTACAGCCTTTTTAGGTTAAAAAATAACTACTTTTTAAAGCTTCTTAGGCTCCTTTTATAAAATTACCTCTTTAAGGTAGCTTTCCTACATGCTACACCTTAAATTAACTATACCTTTTATTACCTCCTCCTAAAGCTATTAGTTTATAGCCTTAACAACATTAAGGTTATCTTAAAGGCTATTCACAACTATATTCACTTTATCTATAAAGCTATCCGTTATAAAGGTATTCTTATCCATAAAATTATTAATAATACACTAAAATTCATATATAAGGCTATAAACAATAGGCTTAAAGGCCTACATTAAGTTTTTATTAATATATTTTAAGTCATCCATAGCACTATTAACAATAAGCTTAACAATTAATTTAGGCTTATTTATAAGGCTATTAACAATTAATTTAAATACACACCCAAAGCTATTAATAGTTTTTTATATAAAGCTTATAAGGGCTAATTTATGCACTAAAGCTTATATAATATTTAACACTATTAAACGCTTTAATATTACCATAAGCACTATTATAAACACTATTAAAAGCCTTACCATAAATAATATAATTATTACTACAGCAAATATTATAAGTATTTTCACTGTTACTATAAGCATTACCATAAATGCTACATTAAGCAATAAGCCTATTACATATAACATTTACTCCTATTAAACATTAAGATTATTACTAAACAATTACTTTTAAACAAATTAATAATTAAATCTTTTTTTAAAGCTATTTAGTTACCAGTTAATAAACATAAACCCCTAATAGTCTTAATTGCTTATAATATTTAATAGGTTTATTTCTTGGTTAATAATAAACTAAATAATTAAATCTTTTAAATAATAAAAAGGTATAAAAAATAAGATTTAAAAAGGTAATAAGATTTAATAAGAAAGTTTTTAATTAATAAATATTAATATTCTCTTCTTTATTATTAATAAAAAATAATAGTATTAATGCTTATTTATATAGGTAACTTATTAAAGGTAATTTTTTTAAAAATAAATAGTATAAAAAGGATAATTTAGTTAATTTTTTTAGCTAATATAATTTAGCTAATTAAAGGTTATTTTTTAGTAATTTTAATTAGTTTTTTTGCTATATTAAAAGATATTTATAAGCTATTAGTAAAAATATTATAGGCCTTTTTACTTATATATCTTTAATTAGCTTAAGGAATATTAGCATCTTTTAGTAATTTTAATTAGTCCTTTTATTATATTAAAAAAGCTTATAAGCTATTAATTAAGATATTATAGGCTTTTTTACTTATATATCTTTAGTTAATTTAAGGGATATTTGTAATTATAAGCTTTTATAAGCTTAAGTATTATTTCTTAAAGCTTAATAAATAATCTCCATTAATTATCTTTAGCAATATACCTTAAATAACAATATAAGTATAAAACCTTAAGCTTTTTAACATACCATTAAATACATTTATTAATAAAACATTCAACCTTTTATTTCTCTTCTTTATAAAAATCAATAGCTATAAGTTTAGGCTTAAGAATCTTCCTTTCAAAAGGGTCTTAACTTTAAAGTAGTTTATATAGCTATACTAACAATACTACAAAATAAACACCTTAAATGCTAAAAAAGTTTAGTTCATAGGCTAATAATAAAATCTTACAAATAATCTTAAACAAGCCTACTCTAGCAAGTAATTACTTCTTCTTTAGCTTCCCTAATAAATAATAACCTTTATATAAGCATAAATAAACCTTATCGTTTATTTTTAGGTTTATTAACATATACTTATCATTATACCATTTCTTAACAATCATTTTAGCTATATTTATTAGCTATACAACTTTTTTAAATCTCTCTACTTAAATAACCTTTTTAATATTATTAAAAATAGCCTTACCCTTTTAACTATTTAAGATATTTAATATAAAGCATAATTAAAATCTTAATATTAATTTGTTAAAGCTTTTACCTACTAGATTCACTAAAAAATTATTTAAATAATGTTACAACTTAGCTATAATTGTTATTTAAAAAGTGTTAGGGTTAATAGCTATATAAAAACAAATAGTAATCTCCATAATATGGTTTTTTTTTTTAAGGCGTTGTTAATTTAAGAATAATAAGCTATTAAAAATAGTATATTTACCCCTAGTAAAATAAATATCTTTTTTTATAAATTTAATGTTTATTTAGGATTCTTATCACAAATAATAACTACTAATAATCCCCAATCAGCCATACACAAGCTTAAAAAAATCACTTACACCCAATCCTTAGTAATATATCTCTTATTTCCAAGGACTAATAAAGTTTTCTTATTGCTTTTGTAGGTTACTATTAGTAAAACGTTAAATTTATTATAGCTTTATATTCCCCAGTAATATTTAATAAAGCTAACAATAAACATATTAATAATAATATCCAACATTATCATATAATAGGGAATATTCAACATTTAAATAAGTATTAAATACCTTAAAGGTAATTATCGGTCCTATTAATTCTTATAACATACAAAACAATACCTACAAAACTGCTTAACATACCAGTATTTATGGAAAAAATGTATATCCTATAGGTTATTTATTATCTTATTCTTACCAAAGTGGTGCTTTTTATCATGCATTAATTTAAGGATTAATTTAACACAGCTTTTAAATATATAAAGTTTTCTATTACCTTCCAGGTTAATATAATATAACAGGTTATTGTTAAACATAAATAGTGCTAAGATTTTAATCCTATGGGTAAACTTTAAAGGCTTGGCTTTAGGGCTATTAATGTTTTCCTTAAGGCTATTTTTAGTAATATTATGCTATTCTTTAGCTCATTTCTTAATAATTTCTCGCTTTCATTTAATCTTATTTAAAAAAATTTAATAAACCTTATTATATTTTAAGTCTAAAGCATACCCCTTAATAATTTACTCCCTAAATTAGTTGCTAATAATAAATATAACAATGTTTTAATTAAAGGTATTTTCCGCTAAAAGATACGCCACATTTAAGTTTTCCTAAATATTGTTTAGCTCACTAGACTTAAGTTAAGCGTCCTTTTCTTTTTAAATCATTATAAATAGCCTTAAAAATGTATTTAGCATTATGTTTAGTAATTTAGGGATATGAATAATGTTTAAGTTAAATTAAGATAAAAAGGAAACGGTATTAGCTAGCTTTAAATTTACCTTATTTAAGTTTAATGTCTTTATTAACATATAATTAACGATTTTTTTAGTAGCTATATGATTAATAAATATAATTACTTAAAATAGTATAAATATTAGTAGCTTTTTATTTTTGTAGTAAACCCATACTAAAGCTATTATTTTTATTTTAGTTAATTTGTATCTTTTTTTAATTGCTATAGTAAGCTTTAATATAAAAAGGATAGGTTTAATTTAATTAATAGGTATATTTTTTCTAGGTATAGATTTTTTGTCTTAGTTTATGCTTAGTTAAAAGATTATAGCTTTTTAGGCCTTAAGGTAAATGTTTATTTTAATAAAGATAGGCTTAGTGTGGTTATTATAATAGGTGTTGTATTAGGTGTATAAATGCTTTTATAGCTTTTTAAAGGCTTTTAGCTTTTTTTTAGTAGGCTTAAACGTTATTTTTAATGTATGTATCTATTTAATTTGCTTAAAAACCTTTGTTAGTAGTAATTTTTTTTTTTGTATTTTTGCTAGCAGGATTATTTTATGTGTTTATAATAGTGTAGCCTTAACCTTATATTAAGCTATTTTTTTTTTAGTTATTTAGTTATGTTTAAATAGGTCTTTAGGGCGTTTAAGGTATTAAAGAAGCTTAGTTTTTTAAAGGCTTTAATATAATTATTAGTTTTTTAAATCTTGTTGCTATTAATAATATACCTTAGTAATCTTATTGTAGGGTATATAATAAAGGATTTTTAAGGGCTGATATAGATTTAGGCTTTATTTAAAATTTTAAGTATTTGTTTTAAGTAATTTAGGTACTTTTTCGTGGTCTTATTAAAAATGATGATATTGTTAATGTAGGCCCTAATAAAATTTAGGTTTTGGAATAGCTTATTTATGAATTATTATGTAAAAACTGAAGAGTTTTTAAACCTTATTAGGGCTATATGGGAGCGCTTTAATTCCTTGTAACTAATAATAATTATATAGTTATTATGCTTTTTTTTTATTAATAGCTAAAAGAAGAAGCTAGAGGTATCTATAAAGGTAAAATAATGGTGGCTTGTTATATTTTTTATAATATCCTTTTAATTAGGTAGAGGATAAATGTTAGGGATAATAAGGTGGTTTAATGGTTTAAGATTAGTTATTATTTGTCTTTTATTATTTTTTTTATTATTTGGTTTTTATATAATAAATATAGGGCAGGCAATTAGTGATAGTAGGTGTTTAAAAAATATTTTTTCTTGTGTGTAAAAGTAGTTATTAACCTTATTGAGGAAAAGTTAATCCTTTATCCCTAAAGGATATATTTTTATCGACTTTAGCTACTGTTGCTAGCTATTAATAAAGTTAACATGTATTTTTTTGTCCTTTGGTATTAGTATGATATTTTTATTGTGAAAAATATTATATTTATTTATAATGGCTTTAACCTTTTTAGCTAGCTTAGGCTTGTGAGTGTTGATAGATACCTTTGTGGTAAACTTAATTAAAGGGATATTTTTAGGCTTATTAATTTTATAGGAAAAGGTATAGAAGTTAGGTTTAAAGTGGTTGGGTTTTTTATTTACGTTGTTTAGGATAAAGGGCTGTTTGTTTATATCTTTAATGAGCTTTATTTTAGGCGATGTTTTGGTGTAATAGCTATTGTATATTTGCTTATTTTTGTTTGTTAGGTATATTAAAAGGTTGTTTTATTCTTTTTGGGTTATATTTTTGTTTTAGTATAATTTAATATCCTTTTAGTTAGCTAGTTGATTTTTAATATGACCCTTTAGGTAATGCTTGATATAATTTATTTTTTAATTTTTATAAATGGTTATAGGCTAAGCTTTATTGTTATTTGTTAGGATTTGTTTGGAGGTAAACCTATTAAGTATTATATTTATTATAGTTTTATGTATTAAGTGAAAATAATAAAGTTATGTTAACCTATTGGTTTAGTTTAGTAGTTTTAGGAGGTTTATATAGTTAATGTTGATTAAAGTCTTGCCTATAGTAAAAATTATTATCCTTTTTGCTAAAATAATTGCTTTAAAGGTTACTAGAGCTTTAGGTAACTTATAGATTTATTCTTTAACCTTTATATTAAATACTAACTTAAATAAATAGATATATTGGGTGAAGTTTAGCTTAATGTTATATTTAGCTATAAAATTAGTGTTTATTAGTATTTTAAGTGTTAAATGGTTTATAATATAAGCTATAACTTAAAAATAGTTGTAAATATTAATAATATTAGCTTGCTTTTAAATATAAAAGTTAAATTTAACTTAGGTATTAATCTTAGTTTTAAATTATACTTTGTTAAGTAAGATAGGGTTGATTTTAAAGAAGATAAGGTTTTTTACCTATTAGGTAATTTATTTATGGTTAATTATAATGTTAGAGCTCTTTGTATCCATATAGATTTAGACGTTTAGTGCTATTAGGTTTAACCTAATATTTATCCTAAGATAAGATATCTTTTTTTTTGGATTCTTAAACTTATAACCTGCTATAGGGTTAGCTTTTATTATTTATCTTTTAGCTAGCTATATTTTAGTAGTTGTTAGTAACTAAAGGCTAAAGCTAAATTTAATAATAAATACTTAATGTTGTTAGTAATATTTAATATTTTTATGTTTTTATAAGGCTAATTTTGTTGTAAAAAGCATTTTGTAGTAGCTATAGGTTAAGCCTTAAAGGCTTTTTTACTTTTTTGTGTGGAAGGCTGTAACCTTTAATTTTAAGGTTATTATTTGGTTTGTAGGCTTGTTTTTAAACCCTATAGGGTAAATAAAATAAAAGTTTTTAATATTTTGCTCCTTTTTGTAGATATATCTTATTTTTCCGTTAATTTTTATATTTGTTTCTTCTTCTAATTTAATAATATAGCTATTTGCTATAAGGTTGTTAGCTTTTTTATTAGTATTCTTTTTATATGTTTATACTATTTTGTTTATATAATAGGTGAAGGTTTTATTTCTTAGTAATAATCTTTTTTTATAGTGTTAATATCGGAAGGTTTAGCAGTTAAATTAGCCGCTAAATCTTGCTAGTTTCTTTTTATCAAAGCTTTATTCTTTAGGTTTAAAGCCCTTAAATAAATGCTTATTGTTATTGTTAAAGGCTAGATGAGATAATTAAGATTAAAAGCTAGATTGATTAGCTTATAAGCATTATTGGTTACGTTTATTATTATAATTATTTTGTTGTTAAAAGCATTTTAGATTTTGTAAGTTATTTCAGTAAGCTTCTTTTTTATTAAAAAGTTGCTTGTTAGGGTTATTGATATTTTAAGCAGTTCAAAGGGTAAAGCTTTTAAACGTAAGGCTAGTTATTTTTATATGTAAGGTTTTTGTCCTTTAATTGATAATATTAAGCTATTTTGTTTTTTTTATATTTATATTAGGGATTTTTAAAAGCTTTTATAGGGTTGGTAATAGTGTTTTATATAGGTATGTAAGTAATTAAAGATTAGTGGTATTGTTTTAGGCTTTTTTATATTTAAATAAGGTGTTAGTATATGTTTTTAAGGGATAGTTATGCTTAATATTATTGATAGTGAAGTAATGATTTTTAAATTATTTTGCTGTATTGGTAAGCTTAATATTAAACTTTATTATTATGTTTTTTTTTAAGTTATTAAAGCTATATTTTAGGCTTGCTTTTTTGGCGTTTGAAATATAGTTATATTATTAGGATTTAATGTTTTTGGCTAGGACTTTAGGTAGTGTATTAAATAATTCTTTTATTTTAATAAAGTTGTTATTAATAGAATCTTTAACGCTTTAAAGCTAAATATAAGGGTTATTAAAGTGGGTTATTTTATCCTTAATTTATATAATTTTGCCTAGGTTTTTAAGATTTTTATTGCTTTTTTAGTTTTTTTCGTTAGGGATATGAAGGATATTGTTGTTAGTTATTTTCTAATTTAATTAAATATTTATATTATTTGTTGTATAACTTAAGTTAGTAAGTAAGGTTATTATAATGTTTATTATATGCTTGTTTAAAGATTTGATTTTTTTTGTTAAAGCTAGTAGTATTT
Source organism: Hypoxylon sp. FL0543 (assembly GCA_022578575.1). Classification (NCBI taxonomy): domain Eukaryota; kingdom Fungi; phylum Ascomycota; class Sordariomycetes; order Xylariales; family Hypoxylaceae; genus Hypoxylon; species Hypoxylon sp. FL0543. The sequence goes on along the minus strand of MU393989.1, from coordinate 1,351,335 downwards.
GGTTTATATTAAGGTTAAGTATTGCTTTGTTATCTTTTTTAGGGTTATTAAACTTTTTTTAAGACTTAGTAAGCCTTTATATGCCTTTTTTCTTAGGGTTGGATAATGCTAAAGGTTTTGCTATAGGGGATATTGTAATAATCTTAGTGTTTTGTAGTAGTAAAAACTTAAAAGCCTTAGGTTTAATAATTATAACTTATTTAGCTTTGGTTTTTTTAGGCTTATTGCTAATCTCCTTTAAATCCCTATAAGGGATGTATTAGTTAAAGCTAGCTTTGGCTGTTTTGCTAGTTTTAGTAGATTATTTTTACTTTATAGCTTTTAATTTTAAGCTAGGGCGTTTGGCTTATGTTTGCTGTTTGGTTTGCTAGCTTTGTTTTTTAAGTTGTAAAGGGTGGTTAAAGATAACCTCTTTGATTTTTGAGTTGCTTTTTTTGTTTATAGGGTAAATAGTTTTCTTTGTAGGGTGATTTTTCTTTTGTGATTGTTGGTTTTTTGCCTTTATAGGATGAATTTTGTAATTTTTTTTTTTGCTATTGTTTTTGTTAAATAAATCTTCCTTTAAGTTTAAAATGGATTATATAGGGTTATTATTCCTTGCTAATATTAGATTATTTTGTTATGAGCTTAGACCTAGTAGTTTTAACATGAGCTTGTTGATTTTTAAGGTCTTGTTAGGTCCTTGATTTTGGAGTTTTTTAAAGGTTTTATTAGTTTTTACTTTTTAGATAGATCTTTTTAATTAGGCTTAAAGCTTTTTAAGCGTCTTTTTGTAAAAGGTTAATAGTTATTTCTGTTTAGGTAGTTTTTTTGGATAGGTAATATAACTTTTAGTTTAAATAAACCACCATCTAGCTAGAACTTTAATATTTTATAGGTTTTCTTTTTTGTAATGTTTTTATTAAGATAGGTTCTCTTAAATATAGTATAAGATAGTTTTAGCTTAGCTAAAGTTTTTAATTGATATTATTAAATTTAAAATGCTTTAAGAGGTATTAATTTTGAATTGTTTATGGTTGATAGGCCTAGTAAAAGGGTTAATTTATTTAATTTAACCTTAGTAATTAATGTTTTTTAAGGGTAATTTAAGTTATTATTGCTTTTTTTATTATAATAGGTTTGTAGTAATTTATTATTTTTTAAGGGTAATTAAGGCTATTATTGCTTTATTTAAATAGCTTTATAGAAAGGTAAAAAAGGTAATAAGAAGTGAATTAATAAGATTTTAGTAGTAGGTATTAGATGTTATAGATTGTAGGATAGTTAATAAGGTTATATTAAGGATTAGTATAATAGGCTTAACGGCTAAATAAAGCTATTTAAATAAATAAGAAGTGAATGTATTAATAAAGATAATAAATTGTAAGGTTAATTAAAAGAGTATATTAAGTATATATAGATTTATTATAGAAAGGAATAGCCTTATAAGGCTATCCCTAGGATACCTAGTTATCCCTAATAGGTAGTATAATAAATAAATTTTTTTTTAATATTTAAAATATATATTATATAGTTTATAATTATGTTAGGAAGGATTTTATTGCTATTATTTTTGCCTTAATTACGCTAAAATAAATAATTAAAAGAAATATAGAAGTATAAATAGTTGTTTTTTTTTTAGCTAAAATAAAGTATTATTTATTTTTAATTTTTATAAACTTAAATAAAAAAGTAGATTTTTTTTAATAGGCTTTTTTAAGCTATATTATATAATATAGATTTTATTTAATATATTCTTTATATTATAAAAAATAACTTTAGTAATAAAATATAAATTATTTATAAAAATAAATATATAGCTTATTACCTTTTAGTAAAATAAAAAGCTAGGATAATTAATTAATAAGTTTAAGTTAAACTTAGTAATTATTTTAAAAGTATATTTAGGAAATAAAAATTGTTTTTTAAAAGGGTAAAGATTTTTAAGCTTAAAAGAAAATAAATAGATGTATAGTTTATAAAGTATATTAAAATAATAATTTATAAAAATTTATTTTATTATGATATAAGCTTTATAATAATTATAAATATAAGTTATTTTAGATTTTTAAGGAAAATATTTAGTATAATTAAATCGATATAATTTTTTATTAAAATTTCCTAAACTAAGTATATTATCCTTCCTAAAAGGAATATAAAAATAGTTTAATAGAATTTTAGGAAAGGCTTTTTATAATATTATTTTATTTTTATTTATTAAATATTAAATAAAATATAAACGATATTATTTTAAAGGTATATTATTAAGATTTTATATAGCTTTTTAAAAGTTATATATATATTAAGCCTTAATATAATTAGTTATAGGCTATAAAAATGTTTAACCTTTAAACTTTTTTATTTTATGCTTAAAGTTATTATTAAAAACTATAAAAAGGTTATAAATAATATTAAAAGCTTTTTTAAAAAGACTTAAGGATATATTTAAAGATAAAGAAAACAATAAAAAAGAAGATAGTAAAGAAGATAATTTATAGTATATTTTTAACTAATAAGGGTGATTAATGTAATGTTTAGGTTAAGCTTTAAAGCCATAAGGTTAACTATAAGGTTAATTATAAGGTTTAACTATAAGCTTAACTATAGGCTTAACTATAAGTTTAACTATAGGTTTAATTATAGGTTTATTAATAATGTGGTTATAAGGTTAAGCTTTTAAGCTATAAAGGTGGCTAATGTAATATTTAGGTTAAGCTTTAAAGCTATAAAGGTAGTTAATGCGATGTTTAAGTTTAGCTTTAAAGCTATAAGGCTAATTATAAGGTTAACTATAAGGTTAAGTAAAAATACTAGTATAAAAAAGCTGGTTTTATATATAAAATGAAGGGTTTAATGGTTAAGGATAAGGTTAAACTATAAAAGAAAGTCCTAAAGGCGTACCTTTACTTTTATTATTTAAAAAGCTTCCTAATATAATGACTATATGGAAAAGAAAATATAGTGTATAACTATAGTTTAAGAATAGGTTAAAAGAGATAAAAGTAACAATTTAAAGGCTAAAGATATATCTTAAAAAAATAAATATAATTATTAAATATAGCTAAGGAAATATATAACAAAAGGCTATAACTTTTTAAATAAGTAAGCTAATAAAGATATATTTATTTATTTATTTAGGTATATAAAATAAATGTAACCTATATAATAAAATAAATATAATAAGCTTAAAAATATAATAAATTAAGATATAGTAAAGATAAATTGCTTTAAAAAATAGTTATATATACTTAATAGAATAATATATGGTAAAACTAAACTGCTTTTAAGAAATATATTTAATAAAGCATAAGTTAAAATATTAATAAATATTAAAAGAAAAATATAGTAAAAATAAAATGCTTTAAAAGGTAATTATATATACTTAATAAAGTAGTATATAGTAAGATTAAACTATTTTATAAAAGTGTGTTTAGTAAAGTATAAGTTAAAATATTGCCATATACCAAAAGAAAAGAAAGTAAAAAAAACTATTTAAAACTATATAAATCTTTATATATATAAAAAAGAAAAAATCCTTTATAACTTATACTTTAATATTATATTACTTATGTTTTTATAATATCTTAATACGCTTATAATTTTGTAACTTTAATGCTTAAAAATTAATTAATTTTTTTATTATGTTATTTTATAAAAGCTTAAAAACCTTAAAGCAGGTATTAAAGATTTAATAAAACTTTATAAGCTTTAGTTTAAATATAGTTATTTTAAGCATTATAAAAATAATAAAGCGTATGGAATGTTTTACTTAGTTTATTAAGTTTAGTTTAATTATTTTTATATTTAAAGTAATTGCTTAGCTTTTATATTTAAGCATTTTTTTAAAAGCTTTAAAGTACTTTATTAATATTATAATTATATTATTAACTTATGTTTTTAATATAAGGGATATAAAGTAATTATAAGGAGATTTAATTTATTTACTTAAGGAGATATGTCCTTAAGGCTTTTGTATAAAATTAAAGAGTGATTTTAAATGAAAACACTTATGGTAAATTTTATTAAGCATTTTAATGGGAAACCTATAGTTATAAGTAATGAATTTTAAGCTTAATGTTTAATAAATAAAATAACTTAATATTAAAGTAAAATTAAAAATATTAAAATATAAGGTATAAAGCTATTAATGTTAAACTAGTTTATAGCTTACTTATTTTTTAATAAGGTTATATATACTTTTAATAAGGATATTATTATATTTTATACTAGTAAAATTAAGCTGTTACTAAAGCATAGTATATTCATTAAGTTATAATTTTTCCTAAATAAGGCAAATAATTATAATAACAAGTAATTACCGCTAAAAAAGGCATATTTATTTTATATCTATTTTATATTTAATGAGTTAGCTAAAAAAAAGTAAATATAAGCGTTTAATAATAGCTAAATTAAACTAAAAAATAAGTAATATATTTATTGCTTTAGTTATATCATAGGCTAATTAAGTAATTAGCTTATTAAAAAAGCAGGATATAAAAAAAATACCTTATTAAAGTAGTGTTTAATTTATTTAATTATTCCATAAATACTTCGCCTAATAACGGGTGAAGGATTAGAAATATTAAAATCTTTAAATAAAGATTTACTATTAAAAAGTTAACTTTACCTAGGAATTTAGGAAAGAATTATATAGTTAATATAAAAGAATAAACCTAAACCTAAACTAATCCTAAAAGGAAATAAAGAAACTTAGAGTATAAAAGGCTATACTAAAGTTAACTAAATTATATTAACGCTAAGTAAAACTTTAAACGCCGTTAAAATAAGTGTAAAAAAAAGGTAATATTATTTAATAAAATAGTAATAAAAATAATCTTAAGCTATAAATATCACTAAATAAATGTTAAAGTAATATTTTATTAGAAAGTAAGTAACTTATTATATTATAGCTTTATATATAGCTAACTATAAAAAGGCATGCTTAAAGTAGTAAAAAGATTTAAAAAGTATGCTAATTAGATTAAATAATTTATTTATAAAAGTATATATTTTAAGGCTAATATTTAAATATAATAGTAATAACTAAATTTTTTAAAGATTGTGATATTGTTTGCTTTTTAAAATAAGTAATATGCTTATTAACCTAAGGGCTGAAATTTCTTAAAGAAAACCGTAACACACTTTATAACTAAAAAATTAATGCTTTTTAATTTAATAGATAAATTAACATTGCTTAATATAACTAATAATACCTTACTTAATATATAAAGATAAAATTTTATTAACTTTAAATATATTGTGTATAAAATTAAGGCTAACTTTTTTAACCTTTATTATTTAACTTTTAAATATGCCTATTTAAAGCCGTAAAACTTTTTTTTCTCCTTTATAATTAACTTTTATTTGTAAGGTTTTATAATAACTGCTTTATAGTAGCATTACTTAATGTTAATGCTATGGCCCTTTAAATTAACTTGTTTAAGTTTTTATGCTTTATAGAATTAATTAATTATGTTTATCTTTATGTAGCCTATTTAAAGATATTAAATATATATATATATAACTTTATATAATTATTTTTTTATTAAAGAAAGAAATCTTTAACTAAATAAATAATAAATTTAAAATGTTTATTAGTATATTATTCTTACCATAATATAAATAATTATGTTTTAAAACTATTAATGGTAATATTAAAGGTAGTAGTAGTAAAGGTAAGCTAGCTAAAGTTAATTAAAATATTGTTAAGTTTTTTAATTATATTAAAGTAAAAGATATATTTTATAATATATTAATTTATAGTAATATATATAGTATTAATATAAGTTACTTTTATATTTTTAAACTTTATTATAAGAAATGGGTAGCTAAAAAAGTTAATTGCTTAAGCTGCTTTTATTTTATTAATAAGTTAATTGTTTAAAAATATAAGCAAATATTTAAAGAATATGTTAGGTGTTAAAGTAAGTAGTTTTATATTAAGGTTATTTATTATAAAAGAAATAGCTTAATAATTAATTAAGACTTTATTAATAGCCTTAATACCTATATTAAGCATAAAAGAACTTTATAATAAGATTTAGTTAAATATGCTTTTAATATTATCCTTTAAAACTATAAGTTTTATTTTATTTTAATTAGTATTATTTTGTTCTATTATTCTTATATTTAATAATATTTTTGTTGCTTTTAATTTAGCTTTTTATTTATTATTTATAGGACCATTTATATAGTTAAAATTTTAGCTTTTAAGGCCTTAAGTAAGTAATTTTATATATTTAAATTCATTTAATTCTATTTTTGGATATAAATATAACGACTTAATAAAGTTAATAATTAACTTAATATCATTAAAGGTATTATAAATAGTTTTATAAAAATAAATATAGTTATTTTTTAATTAATAAATCTAAAACTAAAAATAATAAATAATGTTATAGTATAATTTAATACTAAACTTAATGGATTTTGCATTATTTATATTAAATATATTATTATATAATATTTTAGCAATAAAAAATATAAACTTTACTATAAGCTTTTTAAAGTTTAAAAAAAAGTGTTTAGGTTTATTAAAAGGCAACTAAGAAAGGCTTTTAGGCATAAAAATGCTTAATTTGCTATTAACTTTATAATTTAAGTTAAATAACTTTAGTTAAGTAAATATAATAAAAAGTAAAAAAGCAATATCTTTAATGTAATCTTTTAATAACTTTAATATATTAGATGGGATTAGTAAAGGCTGCTATTAAAAATAATAATTAGGTTTAGGTTTTTTTATAAAAGATAAATTAACTTTTTCTTTTAAGTGTTAATGCTTTTTAAAAGGTAAATAATCTTATAAAACTAATAAATTATAATATTAAAAGTATAAGCTATGCTTTTTTATAATAGTTATAATTATTATAATAAATATTAAGGTAAAAACATAAATATTTTAGCTTAAATAATATATTATAATTTAATTAATATAATATTTATAGCCTTATTGCTTTAAAATAACTTAGCTAAATAAGTATTTTAAAGCATACTTAAAAAGGGTTTATCCTTTTAAATAAGCTAACTAAAAGCTACTATTCTATAAAAGTAAAGTCAAATAAAGGACTTAGCAATATAGCTAAATAAAAGAAAGTTCTATTAAACAATGAATATATGAATAAGGCCAGGCTTTTAGCTAAACTTCGGTAAAATAAATTCGGGGTTATTGTGTCCGCGCCCGCGGGGACCCCCTGTATTCATCGGCCGGTCGCCTTAAAGGTATGACAAGAGCAGATATTATTTATTTTATTTTTCTCTTGATAGAAGGGGCACTGATCTATTCACGGAAGCAACCAAAATGAAATGGCATGGTTGATAGGATGTATTGACCTAATCCTCGCCCCAAACTAACTGCTACATATAGTAAACACCATAAGAGCTCAAGCAAGCGCGCGGTGCTAAGATGCTACATACAGATAAACGAAGGGCTCTACCCACCCATGCTGCCGTCGAGTACACTAGTTTAGCAAGGGTTCGCATGGGCATCCCAGCTTTTCCATGCCTCTTCGCCGGGGGCCACTCTAAAGCACTGTCCGTCGATCAACGTAACTGAGTCATGTGCGTCGCCGTCACAGTCAGAGCCAGCAAAAGCCAAGATCGTCCAGCCGCAACGAGCGTTCGAGGCGTCGGCCTGGATACTATGTCATGCTTGTTAGCTATGCGTGCGGTGTAGCTTTTGCCCGTTCGATGGTACGTACGAGAGAGCCGGCACCGATGTGCCGATATTCTGACATCCGCTGTCTACCGTGTCGCTGGTGGTGCCCAGGAAGTCATCGCAGCCGATGTCCTCGTACCATGTCACCTTGTATCGCTCGTTCGCGGCGGTGGTGCCCAAGAGAGCGCCCAGGGCGAGAACGGTGAATGTCGAGAGTGCGTGCATGTTGTCAAGGTCGTTCAGTTTATGAGTCTGACAGGAGTGGCAATGAGTGTATGTTGAATGCCGATGTGCAATTCTGTTCTCTCCATCATAGGGATTTAACCGCCATTTATATAAACGTCGTCGAAAGGTTCAATGCGATAATCGCTCTCGTGTGGTAGCGAAGCCGTCCTTCGCAAAACTGCCGTATAAACCGACGCATGGACTGCTGCCTGGACTATCGTACGGACTACCTATCGTCTAGACTTTAGTAGGATATAAAGTGAAGCTTTTCTTTGTTAGGGTATGGCACCGTGGCGCTGTCAGGCCAGCTGAGCCAGCTAGAACGATGCCAAGAGCTTGTCATGGAAAGTATAAGCATTGGCGTACGTATTAAATGTGGAAAAGGGGAGAAATCTGTCGACGATCTCGCCGCTATTCATCAAGATATAACCAATACCCTGTTCTGGTTGGAAAGTGCCCAGCCTTAACTATGAATATTTTATCTTGAAGTTGGTGTCGAACTTATAGGTTATCTTGTGGTAATGGTAAGATACCTGTATTCAAGTGTTTATCATGTCTCAGGGAGGCAGCTTTTAACTGAAAGTCATCCTTAAATGTGCAACGATTAAATTTCGTAGAATGCCAGTGTGTAAAATCGAGCTGAATACACATCTTCATTACTTTCGTCTTCGGTGTAAGAAGCTGTAGATCTGCTTATAATTAATGTCCCGGCGCGGCGCGGCGCATGCGGTCTTGGCAATTCACCGCCGTACCTACAGTAGGTAGTTGCATTCCGGACTTAACTTCGACCGGGTTTAATAAGATAGGTCCGACTGTCGTCCGCGCATTGCCGCTATGCGTCAGCAGAAACACCTCGTCGCCAGTCAATGGTGTAGGTAAACACCACTGGAAATCATGTGCGAATTATAGACAATACTACCTAGGTAGCTTATCGCGCTTAATCACAATGTCCCTGACTCCACATAATGCTAGGGAAAGCCCTATCAATGATACATGTAGGTAGATTACAAGTTCTCAATCATGGAAGCCTATTGATGTACCTCCTCTATGGTAACGTCTTGATGATTCAGCTAGACCCAGAGCCGCCTTCTCCGTTCCCTCTCCCACTGCTTGGGCCACCGTTCCCACCATCAAGTAGCAGTTTAGGCTTGATATAATCCTCATCGAGCTGTCTAAATAAGGCTTGAGGATCCTGAGCAGTGAGAAGTTGCTTGATTGCTGCCTTGGCCGAAACAGGAGCTGTATCCCGATGGCCAGATGTTGGGTATGAAAATACACCTTCTTCTTCTGATGTCCCGCCAGGTGTGAGAATCGGACTCGATCGATTCCGCGGCGACTTGCGGGCTGGAGGCGGGAGGTCTGAGGTATCAATGTCGCTCCCCAGGTCTGAGTCGGTCACACTATCGTTACGGCCCAATAAATCTGCTCGTTCAATATCGTCGCCAACCTGGCGAGAGCCCTTGCGACTCGAGCTTGTGGCGCGAGAAGTCGGGAAGGACGGTGAGCGGTGTCCTGATACATAGCTTCCACGTTCTGGCCCTGCGGGCGGTCGAGGTCTCCCAGAGTCCACACGGTCAAGGCGCACGGACCCATTTCTTGGCCGAGGATTGTATCCAATCCCAGTACCGGACCGCTTATAATAAGATCCCCCTGGCGCAGCCTCGATATCAAACTCATCGTCACTGTCAACTTCTTCGACTACCCCTGTCCTGATACCTAATATCTCCAGCATTCGCGCGGTAGTGCCGCCAAAGATGATCACAGTTAGCACCACCACGACAAGCACAGTAGCCTTCAGAGCATATGAGTTCTTTCCAGTCAACAGGGCAGCTAACGCCACACCAACAGCTCCTCGAAGGCCAGCCCAGAATAGCATGGCTTGGTAACTGTATGGTAGCTCGTCACTGACTTCTTTACCTCGACGGCGCGCTCGGTAATGGATAAACCAATTGATGGCTTTTGATAATGGGAACACAGCCACCCATCGTGCCGCACAGACGGCAACAATAGTGACAATGATTAAGGGAGGTTGAAACTGGAGGTCGTTATCGGTGAAAAGCGACAGTCCTAGATAAATAAATATGAAGTTTTCGGAGAGTTGGGCCAAGATCTGGAAGAAGTACTTGGTACTGAGCTGTGTCCGTCGTGACATGTTGAAATAGGCATAGTGTTTGAGGGTAATACCGCAGAAAAGCAAAGACACGATGCCTGTCATCTTTTAGTCGCCGTACTTCGCCATTTTGAAATAGGGGGATAAGAATTACCTGACATCTTCAGTCCCTGTGAAAAGAAGTAGCTTGCATATGCGATCAACACGATCATACAAGTCTCGATTTGAGGATACCTCCTAATGTAGGTGAATTTGAGAGCAAGCGCGGTACCAACGCCCACCAAGACCCCAATGAGTAAACTCCCAAAGAAGATGAGCAAGAAAATGCCCACACCTTCGAAGAAGCTAAATATTCCATAAGCGCCTGCAGAATCGCTCTTATACTTCTGTGCGGTCTCAAAAATGACGATCGCAATGGCGTCGTTCAAAATAGATTCGCCAAAGATAACGGTGTATAACTTTGGATCCACCTTGTAGGTGTTAAATATGGCCAGAATAGTGACTGGGTCCGTGGCGGATAAAGTTGCGCCAACCGAGATGGCATCGACAAAGGTCATGTCTAGTCCTTCGAGCGGTATCCGGGTGTACAACCATAACAGCAGGCCTATAACCACAGCAGACAGAAAGGTGCCGGCGAAAGCAAAGGTCAAGATGGTGCCGATGTTTCGAAAGAAGTTGGCCTGATGTAATTCGTATCCAGAGTTCAAGATGATGGGCGGGAGCAGAAGATTGAAAAAGATCTGGTAATCGAAGCTGACGAGCTGTCGAATGGAGTGGCCGGTGCTCACTCTGAGAATCAACCCCACGGTCATTCCTAAGTTCCTACCATCAGTGTCTCGTTCCGTCAAGCCATTCCAAGGCCTCGCAACTAACCGGCAAAGATGGATATTACTGTTTCATGGACAGCTTGCACCTTCTTCTGCTGTAGCATGTAGCTTGTGAAGAAGGCAATGATGAGGAGCATGATGGATATGAAGAGTGCCCATGATGCAAAGATCTCTTTCTGTCCGGAGTCGGCTTCTGTTACACATCATTAGACCGGGATCGATAGATAGACTCGGGCCGCGCAATGAGAGAGTAGATAATCTCGATCATACCATCTGGATCTGTCTCCTCGTCCTGTCGTCCTGTGGCAGGTGATTATTAGCAACTCCATGCAAAGACGTCAAGCGACATAGTTCAAAGTGAATTGACGTACGAGCAAGCTCCATAATGGAGCTGGCAATTTCTGTCAACATGGTCGCGACAAAGGTGGTAACGGCGTCAAGTCGGGGACTGATGCTTCGGCGGAAGAGAGGCGTTTTGCTCTAAACTGAGCAGTGAGATCTCGGCGTGTGGACGCATCAAATATCGAGGATCCGGATCGCTCGATGTGATGGGAAGTCGGGTTTAGAGTCGGGTTGTTGCGCTTGGTCAATTCGAGGAGTTGAAATCGCCAGCTTGCATCATTTGCTATTCTAGGCACTGATTGCGCCGCGCTGCGAGGCCAGTGGGTTTACCTTGTAACGGGCACCCTGCAAGGGCTTGGAGGGACCTAGTGTACGCTATGTAAAGCTGGAAAGGAACCAATGACAGAGGATTTTAGTTACTATGTATAGCCTGAATTCGTTATAATGATATTTGCTATATGTACAAGTTGAATTGAAGTTAACGAGGGCTCGACTGCACGGCGGTAAACACAGAGATCCACCCGACATCTTTGTCCCTCCATACCCCATAAACATACAGTTTGATCCACATCCTCCAGTAAGGCACGATGCACCGTTCCCCATCTTTAGCTCCTCAGGTACTTACTTACTCAGGGAATGTATACACATCGTATAGATACGGATTGTGTAGGCGGTTTAAACTGGGTGGGAGATACAATAGTTCTGAGAAGTAATGTTTCTCAGGAATATATTGCCTTACCATGCATCAGAACCAAATCTGGTGTTCCCCGACTTTACACACGAAGATCCATGTGAGCTGACGATACGTACATATGGGCAGATGGGCTGGCAAGACAAGGTTTAAAGTCTCCACGGGTTCTCCATTGCTCTATTCCTATTGCGTCGCAAGACTCCATAATGTAGGTACTAGGTACCTGATGTCATCGCAACATGACCAAATCCAATCCTTCAGTCTCGTCTCTCCGACTGGTCTATTAGCCTTCACGTTCTCGGCGGTCATGCGGATTCAATTCAGTCAAATCAGTGTCCCAGTAACACATTGCCTACCATCGTAGTACAGTCCAACTGTCCAGCTCATCCATACCTCGCAACCTACTCCAACCAATTACGACACGCCACCATTCTACCTGTGCCTCGGTCTCGTGCCAGCGTCTCGAGCCCAGACCGTGTGACAGCCACCCAGGTACTGCCTTCGTCTAGTTGGCCTCGACGGCTAAATTCAACCGGCCCCGGGCTCCCGAATCCCTAGGTACTTACAGTCCTACTCCTTCACACTCGACATACACACATAGAGCTGCTAAGGGGTTTACGGTGACAACCAACTTCTACCTACTCAGAGTGACTACTCTACCACAATCATTCCGCAATCTATCGTTAGACCTGATAACCACGAATTTTGGTCGCGAACGCGATACCGTCCAATCGATGACCTCGTCATTGTCGAGCTCCTCGTCCTCGGATCGCGAATCCTCATCGAAACGCAAATATGAATCCCCCTCGAAACCAGATAACGGTGCTGATACGGCATGGTCGGAAAGTACAGTAAGAGTAAACGCCGGTGACGGTCCTGATCCGGATAGACTCAACGAGAGCTCTCCTCTTCTCTCCCCAAGCCGGGCTGGGGCCGACTCACTAGACGAAGAACACACGATACAAGCCGAACAGGATGAATTCCAAAAGACAAAGAGCATCTGGTACCTCTTACTTCTGACGATCAGCATTGGAGGGTTGCAGGTTGCTTGGGCAGTAGAGCTATCCAATGGCACCCCATATCTCCTCTCTCTCGGGTTGAGCAAGTCCCTTATGGCTCTCGTGTGGGTTGCCGGTCCGCTCACTGGAACTCTAGTCCAGCCATATGTCGGCATGCTTAGTGACAATTGCAGGGTGTCTTGGGGAAGACGCAAGCCGTTCATGCTAGGCGGTGCCGTCGCCACAGTACTAGCCTACATGTTCCTTGCGTGGATTCGCGAGATCATCGGGGGAATATTCAGCATATTCGGAGTCGACTCCGACTCCCACGGTGTGAAAATTGCCATTATCATCGTTGCTGTGATCTGGATTTACGTCCTGGACGTTGCTGTTAATACGGTCCAGGCATCTATCCGAGCTTTTATTGTGGACTGCGCGCCGCCTCATCAGCAAGAGGCTGCAAACTCTATGGCCAGCAGGCTAGTGGGTGTTGGCAACATCATTGGCTATATCGCTGGCGGCATCAATCTCCCAAAGTATGTGTGGTTTTTTGGGAGTACTCAATTCAAGGACCTCTGTGCAATCGCGAGCATTGCGCTTCTCTCGACTATAGCATTGAGCACCACACTCATCCGTGAGCGGAACCCCCAGCTTGATGGACGTCCTCCTGCCGATCGACCTGGCCTCCTATCATTCTTTGTAAAGATCTTCGCCTCTATTAGAAGGCTTCCCCCGCAAGTCGCTAAGGTCTGCATCGTGCAATTCGCTGCATGGGTCGGTTTCTTTCCCATGCTCTTCTACACATCGTCCTATATCGGAGAAATCTATGTTGAGCCCTACCTAGAAGAAAATCCCCACATGACTCCAGAAGAGCTAGATCAGCTGTACGAGAAAGCCACCAGGGTGGGCACCTTTGCCCTATTGATATTCGCCATCACGAGTCTCGCGACTAACGTGTTCCTCCCTTTCTTCATTGACCCTACATACGACAATTCCGTCGTCAATAGTTCGCACGGGGCGCTTGAGAACCCTCTCGAGGACGGAAAAAGTATTCTGGCTCGTCTAGTAATTCCCGGTTTCACCTTACGAAAAGCCTGGTTATTGTCTGAACTGCTGTTCGCCGGCGCAATGTTCTGTACGGTCCTTGTCCGATCAGTTGAGGCTGCGACAGCTCTCATCGGGCTTATTGGCATTACGTGGGCTTTAGCACTCTGGGCACCATGGGCTATCATCAGCGCTGAAATAAGCCGCCGCGATGTCATGTATCGTGCCCGGAAGCAACAGATGAGGTCGCTCGCACAAGGAGAGCAGTTTCATACAGCCAACTCCGCCGATAATGACCTTGAGGAGTCATCTTTGCAGGCTGACGAAGAGGAGCCGGATCAAGCCGGCGTCATTTTGGGCATCCACAACATGGCTATTGCTTCACCACAGTTCATTGCTACTCTGGGCTCCAGCATTATCTTCCGCATATTCCAGAAACCCAGAGGTGTCCCCGGCGATCACAGTATTGCGATCGTTTTAGCTTGCGGGGGCTTTTTTGCCCTCGTAGCCGCATACTTCATTCATAAGATTAAAGACGAAATGCCCCTCCCGGTAGAGGCCGTATATGCTGCAGAACAGGGCGACCCTATCTCTTCTCGACCGGGCACATCACACAGTAAGGCCAGTGTCGACCCACCCAGAGCTAGCCTAGATAGAGCGACTGTAGCCAGGAACAGCAGTTTCGGTGCTGGACTAGAATATTGAAGTTGTCTCCGGTGGGCCATTACGTTAACCGCTATGCTGGTCACTCAGGCAATGGACACTGTCGAGTTATTAACTCGTCTCTTTTGCTCATTCGGCGCCATGAAATCCACATTTAACAATATGCATAGTCCACACGCCAGTGGAGCTTTTTGGTTAGTTTTAAGGATTAAAGGTTTAGATCTAAATTGCCTCAGAGCACGAGCAATTATTATTTATGTATCAAGTTATATCTATACTCTAGCTCTTAAAGTTATTTTCGGCATGCCAATAAACGCTTGTCTAAAGTTAAGACACGTTCTAACCCACGCTGAAAGGTCCCCATGGGGTATAGCAGAAAATTCGAGGCGGATACGATGGGCATCCTCTGCCAATAGGCTAAATTCTACCACCATTGGTGGCCTGTGTCCAATATATCTGATCTCCAGGGCGAGATCATCGGAGGCTCATATCCGTGGTTCAACGCACGCTTCGCTGCAGAATCTCCTCCCAATCGCCTATGCTACGGTCCGGGCTGCCAGCTTATATTGAATCTAGCCCTTCCGTGGATGGTTTCCTTATTGAACCCCTACCTCGTGCAGCTTGCCCGAGCAAGTTCGTCAATGGTATAATCGAGGGGTTGGCTAGGATAGCGATCTCAGATGTCTATATAACTCCTTGGATCGCAAAAATTATCCTTGACACCCTACCCTCCCGTTCGCTCTTCCACCAGTTCAACCAGCTTCATCAAAACTGGGCGGCGCATTTACTTTGTATGTCCATGAGGTAATTGATTGGAAAACATACGGTTCCCAAGATGAAGGTTACCCTCATTTCGGCGCTGGCCACGCTCGCCAGCGCGGCAGTCCTATGGGATGGGCGATTCAACGACTTGGGCACGTCGGCGGACTTGAACAAATGGTCCTGGTCGAACCAGGTGGGACCGTAAGGGGCTTTCTGCGAGACCTATCATTGTAGACTGCTTTGGTAACATATTTGTAGGTACCAGTACTACATCCACGGGTCGGGATCGGTCGAGAAGTACATCAACTTCTCACCAGACTACAAGAACCCTGCGGACGCGGTGTCGAAGCAGGGCGCCAAGTTCACCCTTGACAGCACGGCTTTCTGGAACGGCCAGAACATGCGTCGCATCGAGCTGATCCCGCAGACCAAAGCCGCCATCAACAGCGGAAAAGTGTTTTATCACTTTAGCATCTCCCGCAAGGATACCAACGCGCCATCCGCGAACCGCGAGCACCAGATCTGCTTCTTCGAGAGCCATTTCACCGAGTTGAAGTACGGCTGGATCTCCGGCGAGCAAGGAACTGAGAATCCAAACTTGCAGTTGTAAGTATATCGATTCGGAGACAACAGGTTTTCGGCCCTTTCAATTATTTAAATCTTAAGCGGGCTATGCCAAAACACCTCCATGAAACGTACTCTATCATAAAGAGCGATGTTAATCCTCAGTTTATAGCATGATCTCGCAAAACTCCAAGTGGAAGACGGAGTGGCAGCCCAACGTGTGGCACAACGTAGCTTTCGAAATCGACTTCGGCGCCGGCACCGTCGGCTTCTGGCACTCGGAGGGCGCTGACCCGTTGACCCAAGTCGTCGCGCCTGCCAAGACTTCGACTTCGTCCAACGGCGCCGACTGGCATCTGGGCGTTCTCGAGCTGCCGCGCTCCGGGTACTCGGACGGCGTGGAGGACTTTTACTTCTCCGGTGTCTACATCGAGAGCGGACCGATCACCACTGCCATCGGCGGGCCTGGTCAGTGATACTTAGCTCCCATCTCATGCTTGATATATGTCTGTTGTGTCTAGATGCTTACCAACACGTTCTCAGCTTCGTAAACTACAATGCCGGCGCCTCTAGTACTAGGATGGAACGAGAGAGCATTCACGTGAAGTCAGCTACAGTTAAGATCGCAGTTCAATGCCTGTACCTAGGTTATTCAGCCTTGTATATACGAACCATTCAAGTCTCCCTATCTTCCCTCCCTCTTCCTTCACATGGGGCTTGGTCCTCCAGAATTTCAAGGAATACCAGTAGACCCCACCCAGCTCAGCTCGACCTCTTTTCATCCCGTTTCTCTTACTTGTACCATGTGCCAGTATCAGAGCCTTCGCCTATGAACTCCTTCCCAGCCACACCCGCCAAGCTCAATTGATGATTCCAAATTCTCCATATATGTCAACACCGGCAACGAGACTCTAGGTTTCCGTTGAACAAGGCCCGAGGACAGTTGGGATCTCTCCTGGAATGGGACCCCGTGACACGTCCCAGGATGTATATCCCGCCCAGTAGAAACATACGTTGCTCCCCAGTTCATTGCAGTAACTGTAGTCGCAGTACCCCGTGAATGTAGAGGTCGGCGAGTCGGACGCGGACGAGGGTTGTGTTGTGGTCGCGGCCGGAGTCACGGTTTCTGGTGGGCTTGTGCTGTCCGGCAAAGTGCTGGTGTCTTCCGGAGCGTCGGCGGGGGTCGTCTCGACAGGCTTGGCCGTCGTTGCCCCCGTGACAGTATCAAGTTGGCGTGGAAATGCCTGAGCCGCGGCGATAAGCAGGGCCGAGACGGTGACCGCGCCTCGCAAGACTTTCATCGTGATCGGTATGGTACGAGGCCAGATGAGAGTATGGACCTAGAATAGGGGTTTATGTTGAAATGACAGATCAGTAATTGGGTACCTCAGGTTTGTGTTCGCTGGCGACGACGCACTACTTATAGCCTGTGCGACTAGGCGTGTTTGTGAGATCCGAGAGTGCTCGCAAGCTAGAACGTAAGGAGTCCTTCAATCTCCGTCAAGCGCTCCTGTGGCAGCACACGAGCCTCGTTATATATCGCGTACCATTATCCTTCTCTAAGTCAGCTCAGCTGGGAATTTGTCGTTACTTGGATAACGAGCCATTGCAAGCTGGCAAATCGGGGACCGGCCTAGGTTCATATTATGCGGACATCGAGGCACTCCCGTCACTCAGTCACAATAAGTCGCCTTGTTCCGAAGTGTTTCGTGCAGCCTTCGGGGAGCCCTGCCAAGGCACGGACGAGTCTCGATTCGGCGATACAGCAGTGGTCCAGGCAGAGTTTGCCAGCCGTACACATCTAGATCAGGTTCATCTGTTACATGACGCCGGTTTTGGGATCCCGCCTGCTCGCGATTGGATGTTTGCTGTGAGCTGAAAGTTGGCAGATGCAACTCGACATCTGCTAGATGCTGCAAGGACCCAATAATTGAGGTGACAGTCCTGCAAGTGCATGTTCCTCGGGTGATACGGCAAGGGACCGGCCGCTCGCAACTCGACTTCGATAAGAGCGTTTGTTGCGGAATTAAAGCCCAGAGGATTATCATAAGGATTGAATGTCGTCGTTGAGGGGAGAAGAGGTCGAATTCAAACTGTTAGATGGGTTCTTCTCTATGGCTTGAGGCAAAGAGGTCCTTAATTGATATCGTCAGCTCATTGAGGAGATTAAGAGGACGACGCCTTCGTGGGACAACATGTCGCTTACGGGCCGACCCCGCAACTTTATGGGCAAACAGATGCATATATGTAACCAGGCAGAGCTGAGCAAGCATTCCGCCGTGGTCAAAAGACGGTCCAGACCAGCTCGTCGGCGACAGCGTCCATAAGTAGCTCACAAACGACTTCACCTGCTTTTTTTGCTTTCTTTGCTCCTGGGACGACGTTAAACTCCACGAACCCGTCAAGCTATACCCCATACCACGATATGTTCTTTATATGCTTTATTCTACATTTCTTTATAACGATTCCATTCCGCATGTCACACATCCGCCGTCAAGGTAGGTATAGAATAATGACAAAGCATGATTAACATTAAGTAATATTATTTGCTATTGCTCCTCTTCTTTTCATATTTCTCAACCATGGCCCATATCATACCGCCACTAAACACATTGAAGTATCCCATCCTCATGCACTTAACAGGTTTTCGTAGGCTTCATACAGTCAATGGTCGTCGAGCTTTAGAAGAGGGCCAAGATTATTACTTCATCAGACATTAGGATTAAGAGGTGAGCAGAGCAAGGTCCCCTTTAAGAAGAAACGAAGACTTGGGTGATGTCAACCGGCTCGCAAGTCGGGTTGTGAGGTGGTGTAGTCGTGGCCCATCCCACAGACTGGTAGTAGTATCCGGTGAAATACTGCCAGCACACATACCACTGGTAGTACGCCTTTCCTTCACCGCTGGGTGCAGGGTTCGTGCCGGGCGTGAATGTCGAGTCGTCATAGTAGAACCAGCTGAATAGCTTGTTGTCCGTGTCGAAGCCCACGTTCATGGCAACGTCACTGATGCCGAACATGGGGGCAGCGACGTTGGAATTCGGGAGGTATTGCAGGCCCAGGGTTTGCGGTTCGAAAGCCGAGTTGCCGTTCCCGTCGGTGTAGGGCAGCTTCCACCAAATCTCCCCAACCTCAGCTCCGTCGACGACGGTGTACCCCGTGTAGTTGAAGTAGTACTGGAACGACACGCTGCCTTCGGGGAGCGCTCCCGCGCTGTAGCAAAATCCCTCAATGGCCGCTCCCGCGTGACACGACCCGGCATATCCTATCCAGTGTGTAAGTTTACAGCCATTGACACGATTCTTCATGAGACTAACCATCGATAGAGCTGCCCTCCTTGCCAGTTATGTGGAGATAGAATGGGCCGGTCTGGTTGGCGGTTTGCGCAGACACTGCACTGGCCGCAACGCCGAGAAGTAGGGCTGAAAGTTGGAACTTCATGACGATATACTGCTTGATAGAGCGGGTATGATATGACTGTACGCAAAATGGAGGTGATTTAGAAGCTGATGCGATCGCCGTGTGCCCGTGTGATGATTGTGGCTGTCCTCGAGATGGACTATACAGGTGGGCAAACCTCCAATTTATATCTCAGCAGCTCTTCGATTCATGAGATGAGAAGCGGTGATCGTCACGAGGTCACGATGAGGTGGAGAAACGAGATCCAGGCTGCCAGGGTAAATAACACGGCGGAGATGAGGCGACGATGGACGGGGTCCTCCTGTTTTATTGGCTATATCGTATCAGCCGCTCCACACGTGGACGTCAAGGGCCCTAGGAAGAGGAACGCTTAGAAATTGTTTAACTGTTTACTGCTGTTCCTCGAAGCCGCGAAGTAGATGGAGAGGTAAGTAGTCGAATTTGAAGCTAGCAACAAATTCTCGTATATGCGATGTGACATCGTATGAGAGAAAGGACCCCTTGCTCTACAGGCCTCTAATCACACTACACTCCGTCAGCAACCAATCGACCCATCGCCAATTGCAAGGTCAACCATAGCAGGAATACGGCTCAGCGCTGCAAGTTGGCGAAGATCAACACATTGACATGTCCGTGGACTTTCCGCCTATTTCTCGAATTACAACCACCCCAGATACCCAACCACCTAAATGAACTACTCCATTCAAAGCATTCAATATTCTTACCTAGTTCTAAATTTGTTTATAGTAATATATCCGTAATAGACATCTTATGATTCACGTACATCCAACTACCGCCATACCCATTCAGCATCTTCAGAAGTAAGCAGTATAGCGAAAAACACTAAGGTATTAGAAGATAAAGACGCAGGGTATCGTTGTGCGGCTTACAAAAGCTGAAGGTCTCATTAAGCACACTCTAGCAACTCTAACTCTTGGTCAGCTCATAGGTAGCTACCTAATGTATGTAGGAAGCGAGCTCATTGCACCAGGCATGTAAGAATGCAACGCTAGACGTCATAGCCATGTAACCAGGGGACGAGGCTAAGGCCGGCAGTATCGGCCGCATCTACACTACACGACACGACAAGGTAGCTCAGCTACTGCGAATACTACCTACCTATCGGAGGCGGATTTTCAACAATATAACGAGACCCTGCCGCAACGCCGCAGCATCGGACGATAGATTTTATCCGAATGGCGACAGCCCTTGATGGTATTCAAGCGCAGACTGGCACAATATCAGCCGACCACGCAGTCAGCAATACGATGTTCTGAGGATTTTTTGTCAGTTACGGGTCAATAAACCGGAAATGCCTTTTGTATGGATGATCTCGTGCGCGGTATACATCAGGTGTGTGTTGGATTAGGAAGTAGTAGGCCAGTCGAGCCCCTGGAAGCCTTCGACTCCAAGCAGAATAGGCTATCGTATTCCGTCGACAAGGGCAGAGGACTTGGTCAAGAAACCATCATTTTCCAAACCCCCCTTCGATTTACAAATGACGTTCATATATGCCGTCATCCGATTACTGATTTTGGACTGACAACTCTGGCAAAGAAGGTTAAGGAAGAGAGGTCGTTCTGTGGCCACAGCATGACAGTCTGGTAAGAGAAGACTAGGTATCTGACACAAGGACCTGTTCTCCTGTACAAGGAAGGACACACTTATACGCGGAAGTTGTCAGGAGTTATCCCTACGGGATCTGAGACGGAAGGACAAAGAGCGCCTCACCATATGTACGGAGTACTCCTCCACCTAGATAGGTTCATGATCCTTGCGGAACAACGTTGCGTTTCCCTTCCTGTTTGGTCGGCCTCGTGACAGAAGTTGTGGTAGTTCCTAAGGCACCTACACACTAGCTGAGGTAGACCAGTATCTTATTACACCTACTTGTTAAACATATCCTATGTGTTTAAGCCACCATTCTCGCTGATACACAAGGTACTAGTACCATCTTTTAGGGACCTCCCTTGCTACGGTGCACAGATGGTTACATCTCTTCTTCCTTTCGGAGTTACCATGAGCAGAGATGACGGTATATGAGGAGATAATCATTTATCGCCCTGCGTTATTTCGAGATAAAGAGGAAAATAAGACCAATCATGGCACGACTGTATCGACCGTACCGAGACGTGCAATGAATTTACATGTAGCAAGTGACGAGGAACTACCCCGGCATAATTACACGACAGATTAGGTAGACAGTCGTATTTGTGACCCAACTTGCTATCATTACGAAACTTCACGCACTCATTTCCATATTTGAGACACGATATATGTCCAACCCGAATTTATTTCATTTTCCGACTTGGCTTAATAGTGTAGTACATATGCATATTCACCCCATTGACAATTCCTTAGTATTGCTCTGACTCCCGGGAGCTTTGAACTACGCTCTCGGGCGGAACGTAGCCTTCGGCTGAAATGCTATCAGGTACGCTTTCCGGGGTGTAGTAGTCGGAGCCCTTAAAGTGGTCCTTGCGCGGGTTGCGCTTGGTGCCCTCGATGTTGGACTGCACGGCCTCCTTGCCCTCGGGCAATACGTCGCCCGTCCGACCATATCCTACGGTCGGATCAGTCGCGCTCGAAGAACCGGGCTCGCGGTGCCGGGTCCCGGCCGGATCGAATTCGTTGTTGCCGCCGAAATCCCGGGCCTGTTGGGCTACCTTATCTTCCGGACCGCCAACACCTTCGAAGTGCTCGCCACGTGTTTGTCTGCGGTGTTGTGAGCTACCATCCATAAAAACTAGAAATGACGGGTGTTTTAATTATCATCATACCTTCCACGAGCATCGGTAGTACCACCCTCCTCTGGTGGAATTCGCTTGTTGTAACCGGCATTGGTGGAGAGGTCCTTGTCGTATCGCACGTCGGCGCCAGGGAACTTCTTCTCCACCCTTGTGTCGACACCGGCTTCGTCATTAGGAGAGGTCTTGTGTGCGCCAGTCTTGGCTTCGTAGGAGTTCAGGTCTCGTTCGGCCTGGTCGGCGATGTTGCGCAGAGTCTCAGATGACGGTGCCATATCGTGTAACTAGGTAGATAGCTTGTGACTTGGATTTTGTGTGTGGTGTGTGGTTTGTGTGACGAAAATGTGGTAGACTTGGTTCAACAACGACTTATACTCGATTCTTGAATTTTGAAACTGATTCTGAAAACCTCCTTCCATAAGCTGCTGCTTGTGGTGGCCTTCATTTATTATTCAATCCAGACATGTTCCTGACGTCAGTGACGTCACGGCAGCCATCCCGATCTTTGACCACATTATGAAATCATCAGACCCAATTTTTCAGGGACCTGTGCGTCCGTGGGGATAATCGGGGACAATCAGACTGGTGACATCTAAGGTTCAGTCGTTGCCATATCTGAACTTACTTAATATTACCGTCTATGCATGTGTTGCGCGAGATGACACAATGCTCGAGAGTGATATCATCTCGCCCCAAGTTCCCGCTCCACTTCCTCCGGCGGCTCTGCTTACCACTTTCCTATTGTGCAGGTGAGATGCTATCATTGGTGCTGATCTCGAAACCCTCAAGCCAACCATCTTTGGCAATGGCTGAGGTTGTACCTGGTATCTTCTAGAATCTAGCTTACGTGGTACATATGTAGTGCCGTACAAACGACGTTGTCAACCCGATACGACAAGCTTCAAGTCATTACCTATGGATTCTCCATCACAAGTGGTCCCCGCCTGGCTTACTACGGTAATCGTCCCATAGTGTATGACAACTTTTTCCATGCAGAGCTACAGTTCCTGTTTCACTCTGATGCCCCCTAGACTACCTAAATTGATATCTCAAATATGTACTGATTCCTTACAAACGAATGGAGACGTTAATTTTGTAAGTTGCGTCGGACTTCCCATCTGCAAATACATATATCGAAGAAGTAGGATCCTGTGGATGCCGTCGCTTACGGCGCAGCACCTTAATAATACAAGGGCTGTTTATATCTTGTTACACGCCGCATGCTTATCTATATGCATCTTATTCATAAAACATGTACTAACTACCTCCCTCCCAAATTACATATATTGTTTCTTTTCGTAGAATATGCCTCGGTACATAAGTACCGTCATGATACGTACTTCCATAAGCTCCTTGTCTTGCTTGGTATTGTTCATGAAACTTCGTTGCAAGAGTCGCATGAAACCTGTTCAGGAGAAACCCGCCTCTTGCTGAATCATGGACAGGAAAGTTCGGGCCACGGATTAGTTTCACCGTGAACTGATCGCGGATTAGAAAGTTCCGTGACATGTTGGTGGATAGGGATAAACTACAGCCTAAGGATTGTTGTCCTCGTGAGACTTCTTAAGATACATAGGCCACCTGAATTTATTGACCTGCCTTAAGACCGTGGGGGCATCCGCATACAGCCTTCATGGTGTACTTCTTGCTATTTACCTGCTGAGGGAGCAGGAGATACTTGGTATGAGAATAATAGCGAGCTTCATGAGTGTTTGAAGGATGGACATGACTCAAGATAGACACGGCCCTCGTGTTACAGAGATTATATTCTCCCTTGTAGGAGAGCCCAGCAATAGCGGGAAATTATAGAAAAAACACGTTACGGTTAGTCCGAGAGGGCGTTATGTGTAAAACTTCATGAGAACGGTCGACATATTATATCTAAGGCCGGCCAAAAACTTCTCGTCTGAAGCCCCGTTCATGATTCGCACCGAAATCGCCATCAGCGGAAGAGTAAACCTCTGGTATCGTCGCAAAAGGATATTGAAGTATGTACCAGTTCTCTTTAGCCTTCCCGGTTTCTCAGTACCCTCTTGCCCAAAAGCGTTCGATCAGACCAATGCTTCATAGCACATTTGGTAAATCTATACCGTACCTAATAGAACCCCGAACCTAATCCAAGGTCATAAGTTCTTTAATACCCAAGTTGATAACGAGGGTGCTCTATCTGCCTGAGAACCGCAGAGCATCAACCTGGTGGTGTGGTGACGATCTGGACGGCTATATGACATCCCGGCCACTCCGCCTGGAAAGAGAATAGCCATCACTCTGAGAATTTCATGGTACACCTTAGTTGTTCTCGACGTTCTATCTGCCGGTTAGGAAAAGCAACGTTAATTGTCTAACTATACCGTCAAACGGTATATACGTCACGAAATAATGCAGGGACGCTGTCTCCGTAGAATCTTGTAACTATAGTAAGATGGCTGGATGTAATTAGCTTTGCTCGGGCATAGCAAGGTAGCACAATACCTGCATGTCCCTTGTATCAAGGGGTACAAACGTTGAGCGTTCTTTACAGTCTGGTTATTTCATATAGGAAACATACCTCTTACCTAGCCACCTATCTATTTTACAAGCTTTTCGATCGATGTTGACGATTTGTCACCTAGCCGGATAATTTGACAGATGCAGGGTCTTCCCCGGAGTATTCAAACACTCAGAATCATGCCGTGTATTGGCAACAGCTACATGTTGATGCTGCCGGTACATGAAGCGGTAGATACGTAAATCTTAGCGAGAATTTCGAATGCCACCACATCATGCAGTCGAGAGATAATATATTGAGATGTCCATGAACAGCCAAGCGCCTGGGAATAGCGCTCCGTCGCATGCGTGATAGCCCGGTAATATCCCATTATGCAAGACTAGCTCACGTCCATCGGAGTGGAGTTCGCAAAGCCGCAGGAAACGATCCGAAATTGCCGCTAAGAGTACAGAGGGTAAAGTCTATTGACGCTTCCCGGTCTTGGGGATCGCTTGTTCGCCTGCCGTCGAGAGGACACCGCACATAACCGGGTATATCTACCTATGTAGGCAACTAGTTTCTGATACGATGCTGAAGCGAAGATCCGCCTAACACTAGCATCACGCGCCGTCCGTCGTGCAGTGTTAATATCGGATTTCAAGCACGCCGGCTTAGGTGGTTGATCATCAGGACTGCGAAGACGGAGGCCTGCTACCTTGGACTTTACCCGGTCTCGTTGACAGCGCCTAATCAGAGCCGATCCTGGCAAAGGAATTCTGATATTGGTCGAGATAATAGATATGCCATGCCTTCTTTGCATGAAGCATTACGAGGACGGGACCTCCTGCTCTTTTCTGGAGTGATTTAGTTGCGTTCATAGGTAGATTGTAAGTGAGCTACTTGCTATTTCTTCTAACAAACGTGGAAGACTTGAATTGGCGCAGGTCAATGAGACCATTAAGATTGAATGGCCATGAAGGAGGTTCGAAGACGCCTGAAGACCGTTTGAAAAGGCATCTTACACTGTTGAAACCATATGTCCATTGTACGGTGCCACGTTGGAGGAAATATCGCTGTCGGCATCATAGTTTGAACCATTGAGTTCTCCTAAGGGTTATCCTCTGATTCGACTAGGAGCCAGGTTCCAATAATACATGTTCGTGACAAACCGATGATGCCGTTCCTATCTAGGCGTCCGATCATTTGAATTGGAAGAAGACGGATTAGTAAAGGTTTGAGCTGCTAATTCGTTCGTTGTGATGGGCTCCTGATACGAAAGGGGCTAGTCACATTCCCATGTTTACTAGATTCAAGTTGAGTGTGAAGTAGCCAAGAAACGAGTTCGGCTGCTACGACGTTTATGATTCGCGATCGAAATGAACATGTACGCCTGTACATGTTCGTCTATCCCGTGGAATCATTGAGAAGTGACTTGGGGGCTGCTAATAAGGCAATGGGTAACGGTGGCCTGCATAACTGCAAGTCAAGCCGTACCTAGGGATCATACCAATTATCCTGGTGATCGCCATAAGAGCCCTGCTACTAAGCAGCAAATAAGCCGGCCCTGTCGTATGATAGCGACTGATGAGTTGACTTGTCTGCCCTCTTGATTATGAGCTTCTAGAGACATAGATACGTAGGTACCTATGTAGACATGGCTACGGGTATCCGAAGAGAAGAGTAGGGGGCTCTTGATGCTATTAGATACCAAATGATATGTCCTCCCGAGGTAGGATAACCTGATGTTCATTAAGAGGTGGCTATCCCTAAAACTTGCAGGAAGCCAACCGTGCTTATCCGTTTGCGGTAAATGAGAATTAAAAAGTGCGAATGTGTAAGGATAGGGGAAAATATTATTGGACCCAGAGTTTCCAAGGATTGGAACGGGCCTCAGACTTGTTGAGAGGGTAGCATTGAAGGGTTTTCATCGACGTTGCAAAATTTTGTAAGTGGACGCTGGCCGGGCCCCCCTTTCGGTACGGTTCGTCGAAACGGCATGGAGGAATGTGCGGGGGGCACTTTGTTAATCCTAAACTCTATCGTAATTAACTTGTCAGATCTGCGGCAGGGATTCAGAAGATGTTTTAGCCGGAGTTGGTTGGTTCTATTCGCTTAATATCTCGTCCAGGTACTTGGGCATCTTGGCCGTGGGAGGGTAACATAAAGGAATTGGTGGTCAGATTTGGATTACGACCAATCAGGCATTTAAAAAATTGCCGTTCCTACCAATGCCGTACTTGGAATATTGGAATTAGTGATTGGCAGGCTTATGCATTTTTTATGGACGAGTAATTAACAGGCAATATGGAGTTGCGGTTTCCGGAAGTGATGCATTTCGCGAATATTTCTGAGCTCTGATGGTTTAATCCAGGTAGACAAAACCGAGGGCCAAGTCTCCCCAAAGGAATGCCATCCTTTACAATGTGGCTGAGTCTTCTCGCATGACAGACACGCCTGGGTTACTTAACTTCATGTGCCAGGAAGCAACAGGCAGAAAATAAGATGCCGGCAGAGTCCGAAAGAGCACGTAAGATTGGTATATGCACGAGGGACCAAGAGCTTGGTGAATTTGGACTCTAGGCACCTGGGTTCCTCCCTCAGACTGCGGGAGCCGAATGTCACCGTTGTTTGGGCCGGAGCTTGGAGAATGAGCTGTAACTTAGCGGATCGGTCAAGCTCTTATATAATAAAAGCAATGCTGTGGGCCGGAGGCTCACGGTATGATTCCCCAGATATCTAAGCCAGAGAGCCGTACAGCGGCTTGGCGTACTCGACTCAACTGCAATCGACCGAATATAGATATGCAACGGTGTTTCGTAGCGGAGGAGTGACCAACTACGTCTGTGGATATGAGGCGTATCGTCCATAAGCTGATCCAAAAGAAGGCGAAGTCCTGAAGCCTCACACTTCCATGTGACAATCAGAAGACAGCCTATTCATAAAAAAGGATACTCGCCTTGTTCATCCTACCTGCCAGCAGCCAATTTTCTCACCAAAAGCCGTCCACTAAGAGAACTGCCGCTTCGCAGCGACCGTTGGGGAGCGGACCGGTTCCATATGGCTTGCAGGTTAGGATGGAACAGAGCACTCGGGCCGTTCCAAGTATTCAAAGTCGACTGGCTGGCCCCAGAAGAGATATGACTAAAGCGTCAAGCGCCCCTATGTATATAATTTGCTTCAGTGTCTGCATTGATTATAACCGGCCTGAGCCTTCAAGCAGGGGACCAAGGAAAGTCGTCAGGATCAAGGGGGGCATCTAAGATGCTTAGAAGTGAAGCATCAAGGGGTGGCCTTCCGGGTGGTGGGATAGTCTTAATGGGCCTTAATGGAAAACCGTGAGGCGGGGAGGAAGGTATATATCTGGTATAGATCTGAGAAGTGCAATATAATTTGAACTCTGCTGTTGGTCCTCGTTCGTAAGGTGGAAGGGACCAGCCAGTGTCTTCACTATAAGAGCCTGAGTGCGCATGGACATAACTGATCTCATCCGTCATGTAGGATTTGTGTGTGTGCGTGTATCGTGTGTACCTAGGTAGGTAATCAGTTATCTGCGAGTGGCAGTGATATGATGAGATGAATCAGTGTGGCGCTATGTAGTGTAGGTAGTATATTACATAAATACCTGCGAGGAGGTTGAATATTCGGAAGGAAGACCCTTGTTTTTTTCGACCGGGGAAGGATTCACTAGCGGCCTCCACTATTCATGTACGTGTACTAATGTATGTAGTTTAGTAAAGGCCCCTGTAATTGCACTGTCTGGGGTGCTGGAATAGACTAATGAGAAGAAAACCCGGATTTCAGGGTAACATGGTTATCCACCAGGCTGCATATCTTAGCAGAAGGTCCCTCTCACTCAACCAGCAACCCTCCATCTCACTTGCTTGGCACAGGATCGGGGCTCCTCCCCTTGCACTGCTGAGAAACATCTCGAACAGGTTCCTGGAGAAAAAATTTGACGAACCGGACGTGACTCACTAGCTCGCGGACTCCTGCTAAGGAGGCTTTCTCCTCTCTGAGGCCGGAGACTTCGGCGAAAAAGCGTGTGCCGGTATGTTCTCGTTTGCCTCATGCTGAGACCCCATGAGAACCAAGAATATCATATCCCAGGAAAAAGGAGGCATTTCCCCAACCAAGTGCATACAAACTATGTAGTTGGCAAGCGCTTATGTTATTAAGTGACCAACGGAGCAATTAATTTTCATCGTGGTGCATGCAGACGAGGCAGGAGACAGGAGGCAGCTGCAGAAGCGCTCATCCGCGTACATAGGTATGTAGTAGGTATTCCAGAATCTGGGATTGTGTCGTGCTTACGGTGTCACAGTGCCACAACCCTCTCCAAGCAGGTTAACAACTAACACAGCTCAGTTGGGTCGTAACCAGCAGGAGGACAGACGGCCCGCGCGACACTTGCCCGGTTGCCTATCCGGCTAGATGAACATTCTCCTACTGTGGAAAAGGAAAAAAAAGAAAAATCTCGACTCCACCGCAATGTTACAACGGTTGGTGATGCAACGGCTGACGCCCTCTGTTCCAAAGAGTGCTTATGAATGGAACATCAACCATCTTGTGTCAGTGCAAGGTCAGGTTCCGGGCTCACACTTGCTTGAATGGCGAATTGCCCCGAATAAGTCCCATGGCTTGCGTCTGAGTCCACACTTGTGGTTCGTGTATACTCTTGGGATAAACAATTGCGCTGCGTTCCATGAAAAGTATCTATGTCCGACGAAATCTGGTCGAGAGAGATATTTTTCGCCAATGGATTTTTGTCTCGGCCTCTAGGTAGTCCTAGTCCCTCGGTAACAAGGACCTAGGTACGGTAGCCAGCGACTTGCAGCTCTAGGCGTCTGACAAACAAGTGCTTTGTTATGCTCGATTACTCGCCGACTCCTCCAGAATAACGCAGTATAATTCGATGCCTGAGCTAGGATCCGACGCCATACAGAATTTGGCGCAATGCCACTGGTTGTCCCGTCGAAGCTGCGGGAATGAAGCGATTATATATTGCAGATGCGGAGGAAGCTAGCTGACAAACACAAAAGCAAAAGGGCGCTCGTCGATCAGTCTAGCTCTCCTTCTTCCTTCTTCCTTCCCTCTTCCTGTTTTTTTACAACCTATCCTCACGGTGGAATGCCGCAGGACGTTCAGACCGGCAGGTAATCTGGCGTTAGTTGCATTAATAATACTGTCCGACTGTAGCATAGCGAATGACGGAGGAGTAATCTATGTTGCGCGTGGGCAGGACTGCCAGGACAACACGGAATGATACCACCCATGCTATCACGAAAAGCCCATTTTCGGTGGAGCAGAGACGGCACGGATATTATTAACGTTAGTAGGAGCAATGGGGGAAGAATGTGGGAAGATGTGGGAGATGCCGTGGCTGAATCGGGATTGTTTGGAGTTGGGTTCGTCCCGCTTTACACCACCCCCGAACCGACAGGGATGCTTGAAGAGGACGGGCAAGCAGGCAAGGAGCAAGGGTTCGATTGCCCCCAGTCCGCTAGATCGCAGCACACCAGCACGTATCTGTTCTTCATGGGCGCGCGTAACTTACAGGTAGGCATGTATATGGATGTCCCTCCCACGCCCCAGGGGCCAGGACAGCGGGCTGGGAGAGGGGACCAAAGGGCCCAAATACTCGGTTTCCACGCCTCAACCGGAACTCGCTTCCAGTTCCACTCCTGCAACTCTGCCGCTGCTAGCTTACTATTTAGGACTAGCCTTCTCCTGGCCCTTGTTTGTGTGCGACATGCCTCTCTGTTCTGTGTTCTCATCTACCGTATGCCGGCCATTTTCTCATTTATTATCTCTCCAAGCCGGGTCTAGTTAGGTGCATCCCGAACGGTCACAATTCGTTATGCCAACTGGCTTCGACTAAGCAAGCCTGCTCGCTCTTTTATGTGTATCGAACCTTGATCCAGGACGCCTACGCCCACGAAAGGAGCTCAGCATTCTTTGCTGTCGCGAATCCTCTCAAAAGGGGGTCCTTCGAAAAAGCATGCTTGCTGGCTCTAGTATAGATAATCGACAGTCCAAAGTCAAGGTCCCCGGCTAAGACCAGACGGATTCTTATACCAACCACCAATCCCTCTTCACTCTCTGCGTCAGGTGCTCTATCGTCATGTCCAGAGAAGAGAATTATTCATGAAGCCTCGCTTACGTCTGTGGCCCTATAACCTGCACGCCACTCGTTTTTCTCCTTTCATATTCGCCAGCTCCATCACCTACCTCGCAAAGTCGAAATAGTATTATTCCGTAGTTGCACCGCGTCTCCAGCAGCCTTCTCGTTGCAAGGGTGTTCCCTGTCAACTCTTCCTTCTCGACCTCTCAGCACTCTCGTCGTCGACCACAGATATGTAGATATCCGCTTCTACCAAGGAATTCCTCATTGTACCTTCTTCCTCCTGGCCTCTCACCGGGTAGAATCGGGGTGCACTACGTCTAGCTTCACTGCTTCGCTTGCTTCCACGGCTCGACATTTATTGTCTTAGCCGCCCCATGCGTTTGGCGCAGCACATCGTCATTTAATCTTCAGAGCCTTGGAGACCAGCCGCGATACAATCGATAATACTTACAAGTACGATCAGGTGTCAACTTGCATTCTCGGATCAGATATAGTTCTGCATAGCAGCCGTCTACCACGTACCTCAGTCCTGAATTCATGTATTTTGCTGCCGCCGAGGTTTCATCGCACGGTGGCTTTCTGTTGTAATACCATGGTGGACGCTATGGCAAGGCCACCCGACTCGTGGGCCCATGACCCTTTTGCTCCGCGACACACCTACTATTCCCAAGACCAACGAAGCCATGAACTACGTTTACCTTCACTCCCTAGCCTGGTGGCTGGACCACAAACGAACCAAGGTCCTCCCCCTAGACAGCATCCGGCGACTTACAGACACCATCCATATGAGGACCCCTACGCAGCTTCATCCCCTGTTCATCACAGCCCCCGGCAGCCAGTATTAGGCCCTGAGCCGTACGCGGCTGTGCCGAGTCCCTACGCCCGAAGGCTGGTTGAAGTGCCCAGCCGTATTCACGCCACGCACCCGCCGAATGTTGGTGACCGCGCCGGCGAGTCACCAGAGCATACTCGACTCCGGCAAGTAGGCGGCGAGCCAAGCCCTCTGCAGGCCTCTAGGCTGCTCTCGCAGCCAAGGCAAATAGGAGGGTCGCCTGGACAGCATCACTACACGGATATTCAGCCCGTCAGGCCTGCTTCTGACTACCCGCATCGAGAAACTCGCGTCCAACGTTCTCCACCAGCAATAAATACCCCACGACAGCCATGGCCACCACAACCTACCGAATCTCGTGCTCCTGAGCGGATGAAGATATCAGAGTTACTAAGCGAAGACCCGAGGACCGGGGAGTCGGGTTCCTCGAAAGCACCGGAACGTAGGAAAGGTCCTGCTGCAGCTTCTTCGACGTATAGGCTCCAGGTCCGGCAACAACCGGTGGCGGCGAGATCATGTGGCTTTGGAGAGAGGGATCGTAGAGTCATTGACCCACCTCCAATTGTGCAAGTGTTCATCGAAGATCCCAAGGCCTCGCAAGAAGAGATCCGTGCTCAACTAAAATTCCGGTTCTCAGTCATGCATTGCACGATCTGGAACGAGACGGGCGACCAGGACTGCTCCGGGATGCCGGATGACTACCGCCAGCAGCGAAGGCTGATGGGGACGATAGTGTCATCGCCATTTGTGGGCTTTGACGAGAAGAACGAAGAAGGTTGCTTCTTCTGCTTCCCGGACCTGTCGTGCCGGACGCCTGGCAGTTTCCGGTTGAGGTTCAGCTTGGTAGTTCTAGACCCTAATTCGGTACCAGGATCAAAGACGCCCGTATGCGCCACCGCCATGAGCGATGTATTCACAGTCTACAACGCCAAGGATTTTCCCGGCATGCGGGCAAGTACAGCGCTGACGAAGAGGCTTAAGGAGCAAGGGTGCCTCATTTCCATCAAAAAGGGAAACGAGAGGAGCCATGCACGCGATGACAGCGATGATGACGACGAAGAAGACGACGAAGGCGGTGGTAATGGCGGCAGCAGCGGTTCAGCACAACGCCGAGCGAAACGAACGCGAAAATCATGACGCCCCTCCTATCAGATTAATTCACTTCCATGAATTTTGATACCAGGATGACTTATTCCATGGCGGCGTGTTGCGGCCTGTAAAGGGCAGAGTGGCTAGCGGTAGCCTTGACAGGCATAGTGTTACCAAAATTCGGGCGGCGATATCAGCTCATACAAGAACAACCAAAATTCACGTATAATATGTTGCTTAGAGACGGGTAAAGGGGATATACATACATGCTCACCTTCAAGTGTGAACAGGGAACGGTTATTGGCACGGGGAATAGGACTGGGATCGATTGGACCGCCCAGGTAAGCAAGGACAATTGGTTATTTTCTTTATATGCGGATGGGTTGGGTAACGTCTTGGAAACGCTTATGGGATACCCCGTTTTGCTCTTGAGTATGGACATGATGGAATTGACGACTGGGTTTGCCAAGGGGAGGCCTATCAAGCGGAATTGTCAACCAACCAGCCTCGTTGGACAAACGTATTAAAACTAAATAGAGCCATTCAATCCTCTTTACCATGCATTTGTCCAATTATGGAAACAGATATTACTTTCAGGATAGACGTACATACATTTAGAATATACCTGCATGTGTTCAAGTCAATAGAGATATACGAATATGATTGGATAAGCCGGTGTTCCTGACGAAAGTCCGTTAGCGATTGGTGTATTATAAGAGGCGAAACGGGTGAGACAGAAGCTTACTGGTTACTCCTGAAGTACCCAGTGAAGCGCCTATTTATAATCCCGAGAAGACAGCAAGCAATTCATTTGAATGGATATGCTATAAAACTTGGAAGAATACATGCCATTGAAATCAATTTTGACTGTGACTCAATGTAGACCTGAAGCTGTTAGTTAAAGCTTGGTGCTTTTGACGTTCTTAATACGGCATGCCACTTTCCACCATGTTGGCAATTGGCTACAGCGACTTCGACAAGCTGACGGTTGACCAAGCTCAACAAGCTTATCAGGGGCTCCACTACGGGGAGTAATTAGTGCCAGTTCTGGACTAGCCCCGCTTGAGGCACAACGATAGCCACATGTAGTCTAAGTCAGCTACGTACAAACGCGGCCGGGACTGCCCCAAGGAAAAAGTCGGGCGGAAAATCCCAACGTTGAATTTTTGAGAGACTTTCCGTCCGGAGCTCTCCATTTTCCAATTCCACCATCCCAAGCAAACAGAGCTCACGATAACCTCTCTCGCCTCCCGACCTACCTTTCTCTCTTCCACTCCTTGTATCGTCTCTCCGTAACGACGACGACCACCATTACCATGTTCTCGCGTGCTCTGCGGGTTCCGAGAGCGGCGGCGCCCCTGGCGCGTGTCCGAGCTGCCAGACCCGTCGCCGTTGCACCTTTCCGTTCGGTGACGACAAACGCTGCCTCTTCGCATGCCGACAAGAACGCCGTCCCCGATGCCGACGACAAGCACTTCCAAGTTACATTGAGCGACGAGAGCTTCGAGACGTACGAGCTTGATCCTCCCCCGTATACGCTCGATGTCACGAAGAAGGAGCTCAAACAGATTTACTACGACATGGTCGTTGTCAGGTAAGCATCGCGATTAGCCAAATGACAAACCCGGGTTTGACCCAATTGCATTTGCTAACGGGCGGGTTTGCTTGCTTACAGACAGATGGAGATGGCTGCCGACCGACTGTACAAGGAGAAGAAGATTCGAGGTTTCTGCCACCTGTCCACCGGCCAAGAAGCCGTCGCCGTCGGTATCGAGCACGCATTGACCAAGGAGGACGACATCATCACTGCCTACCGTTGCCACGGTTTCGCCCTGATGCGCGGAGCCTCCGTCCGATCCATTATTGGTGAGCTCCTGGGCCGACGTGAGGGCATCGCCTACGGCAAAGGTGGTTCTATGCACATGTTCACAAAAGGCTTCTATGGCGGTAACGGTATCGTCGGTGCTCAAGTCCCCGTTGGTGCCGGTTTGGCCTTCGCGCACAAGTACACCAACAGCAAGAAGGCCACCGTGATCCTTTACGGTGACGGTGCTAGCAACCAAGGTCAGGTCTTCGAGGCTTTCAACATGGCTAAGCTCTGGAACCTACCCGCCCTGTTCGGCTGTGAGAGTACGTATTCGACGCACCCACCGTTCTCCTCTTGTGCCTGACTAATAGTCATGTTTTAGACAACAAGTACGGTATGGGTACGGCTGCTGCCCGATCGTCTGCTCTCACCGACTACTACAAGCGTGGTCAATACATTCCTGGTCTCAAGGTAAACGGCATGGACGTCCTTGCTGTTAAGGCTGCCGTCAAGTACGGCAAGGAGTGGACTGTCGCGGATAACGGCCCACTTGTCCTTGAATATGTTACATACAGATACGGTGGTCACTCCATGTCCGACCCTGGTACCACATACCGAACCCGAGAAGAAATCCAGCGCATGCGTTCAACCAACGATCCCATTGCCGGCCTCAAGCAGAAGATCCTTGACTGGGGAGTCTGCACTGAGGACGAGCTGAAGAGCATTGACAAGGACGCCCGCAAACACGTCAATGATGAAGTG
Organism: Hypoxylon sp. FL0543; assembly: GCA_022578575.1. Taxonomy (NCBI): domain Eukaryota; kingdom Fungi; phylum Ascomycota; class Sordariomycetes; order Xylariales; family Hypoxylaceae; genus Hypoxylon; species Hypoxylon sp. FL0543. The sequence goes on along the minus strand of MU393989.1, from coordinate 1,316,231 downwards.
GCCATCGCCGAGACCATGCCCGTTCCCGATACCACACCCCAAATCCTGTACGAGGATATCTATGTCAGAGGAACGGAGCCGCAATTCATGCGCGGCCGCACACCGGACGAGAACTACTACTTCAACAGCTCCTAAGTTTAAACCTCGAAGTACTTACTGGCACAACAACTCGAAAATTGCCTCGTTGGCAATAACCCTGTAGTATTAAAATAGATGGGCAGGCAGGGCTGGGTTGGAGTAATTAAAGTCATTGTTTCGATTGCGTCCGAATTATCCACGTACTTACCTATACACATGCCATCCGTGTACCTAGTCCCATCTAGTCTAGACCAGCCTTGTAGTCCTGGGAGAAATAGAAGAGCGATGATACCATACTGCATTCTGTGGCTTCTTGGTAGGTATAGATTCGTAGTAATTGGGTTCCTAGAGGAGCTTTATCACGACGCCTTGATATTTTTGCCAGGTTCTAAATGAAATAAATTCCAGCTGAGTGTAAAACGAGTGTTATTTGTCATACAATACTAGCTAGGTAGATAACATCGTGGCAGTTTCTGTCGCAATATCTTGGTCTCTACGCTTGGTGGTGGCCCCTTTTAGTGAGTCCCTAGGCGCCGCTACAAGAGGACAGATATTCCGTATGTTGCTATAATTTCTATCATCGGTCGATGTGTGATACCAAGCTTGCGAGTGTCGAGAAAAAGCGGTAGAATAGATGGAGAGTAGACTCCGTAGAGAGACCTTAAGATCCCGCTTATTCCTACGCTTCAGGTTAACATGCCCGTCAGGGGACCTTTTGTATACGGTTTTGGTTTGCCGAGACGTCTTCTAATAGAGCCCTAGTAACAAAATCCCCCAAACTCCTCAAGTAGCGGTTAATCCGTAACTTATTCCACCTATATTTTCCTGTCCAAACCCCTTCTACGATTTTTTCCGCGCCTGATATTTCCCCCCTCTCCTCCCCTATCCAATCCTTTTCCTACAAATCCGCTAAGCCTACCGCATCCTATCCCAGCTCCCCAGCCACCGCGAGCTCTGCGCGACCCCGGCGACGTTCTCGAGCACGTCCCGCACCCTGCCCTCGGGGTCGCGGGACAGGTGGCCCTCGAACTCGACGAAGAAGACGTACCGGAAGGGCTCGACGAGGCTCGGCCGGCTGTTGATGCTGGTCAGGTTGAGCCGCGCGCGCCGGAAGCAGTCGAGCACGTCGGCCAGCGCGCCCGGGGAGCGGTGCGGGACGGTGAAGGAGGCCAGGGACTTGGTCTGCGCGTAGACGTCCCCGTCTCCCCCGTCCACGTCCGTCCTTCTCCGCTCTTCCAGGACCTGCTCTAGTTCTCTTTCCGAGGATGCGGAGGGCGGGTGCGAGTGCGAGTCCGGACCCCGCCTCAGCACGAAGAAGCGCGTCGTGTTGTCCGCGCGGTCCTCGATGTTGCGCGCCAGCACGTCGAGCCCGAGCAGCTCCGCCGCGGCGGCGCTGCTGATAGCCGCGCTCTCGCCCGAGGCGTCCGCCTTTGCGAGCGCGGCCGCCCTGCTCGTCGAGCTGACGTCGATGGTCTCGACGCCGCGCAGGCTCCTCCGCAGGAACTCGACGCACTGCCCGAAGGCCTGCGGGTGGCTGTACACGCGCCTGACGCGCGCGAACTCCGACCCCCGCCCTGGCTGCGGCGGGGAGGAAGGGGAGGGGGAGGCGCGGCCCAGCAGGCAGTGGTGCACGTCGAGGTAGATCTCGGCGCACACGGACAGGTCCGGGTACTCGCCGGCGCGGTCGGCGAACTGGTCCAGGGTGAACACCACGGAGCCGTTGGACGAGTTCTCGAACGGCACCACGCCGTAGTCCGCGCCGCCGGACTGCGTCGTGTCGAAGATGTCTATTCTCTTCCGTTTAGTCATCTATTTCCATCCCCGTTTCGCAAGTTCCATAGCCATAGCCACAGAAATAAAATAAAAATCATCCCTGATGTATACGACTGTGAGACATGGGATGAAATTTACCTTTTATAGTCTCGACGGGCACCAAGTCAAATCTGTCCGGAGGAAATGTGTTTAGTGTAGCCTATACGCAGAAGGTAGCATCGTTAGCTTTCGAGGGGGAAGGAGAGAAAATATCAAAGGAAGTCGCACAGAACGTTGGTTGGTGGACGAGGGACCGGGTTTGCGCCGTACCTGATGTGTATATGACGAGACGGGGCCTAGGAAACACACGGTCGGCTTTCCGCTAGACACCTCCGACGCGGCGCCCACGCCGCTCTCCTGCTGCTGCTGCTCTGGCTCCATTCCGATTGTCTTCCGCTTCGTTGCAAAGGAAAAAGCGAGACAAGGTAATGAAAACGCCGGAGCGAACAACTCTTATACAGTAAGCCTTTGATGAGCAAAAAAGAGTTTGCCGTCGCCCTCCGAAGGGTTAGGCAAGTCAGGGTCCCCTTTGTCAAGTTTCAGCCCTATGACTTAGCATCCGTTGTCATCGCAGGAAAAAAAGGGGGGGGCCAGGGAGGGCGCGCTCGACAATGAACAATTCTCCGATTCAAAAAAATTTATTACATCAAGGATTCCAGGAGCCGAAGCGGTGCTGCTAGTAATTGCAAACGTGCCAACTAATTGGCCAGACTAGTTTATTCAGGGGCGGGCCGTAGGGCGGAAGACACCACCTCCGCACGTCAAGGCGATGGCGGAGCTGATGTTAACCACTTGTAACGCCGGTAGCGTTCCCCTCTTTTCTACCGGTGGATTAGAAGTTACGAAGATAGAGTCATCAGTAGAAATCTTAAGTACCTACATAGCTACATTGGAAAACTAATAGGGAAATTTCCAAGTTATTAACGAGCGACTGATATATTTTATTGTACTATCTTAAGGATTCCATCGGAATCATAATGAAGGAACTGAGTGGCTTGCCACCACGAAATCATTCCGCAAATGCCACGAACCTACGGACGCAACGCAATGTCGGTGCATCGTCGTCCGTGGCGAGAAGAAGCAGAATCAATATACTAGCGCGTCGAGAAAGCAGTGGCGACAAATTTGACAATTGTACTCGACTGCTTCAAGGATGAAGCTCTATGATGTAGTTCGATAGGCTCCCGGGGTACAAGTATCTCTACGGTCCGCGTTAGTCTTTTGTCACGGTGCTGGATCCGTTGCCGTCGTACCTCCTTTTCATGCCATAAGTCAACTCAAGCCGTCATCATAGAGCGAAGCGGGCTAGGTGTCGCGACCTGCCTGGCCGTGTGCTCGGAGTTTGCCGGGCCTGACTTCGCCAGACGCCGCTGCGCAAACGAAGCCGCAGTTGGTTTTTGCGCTGGCCCGCGGGCCGACGCTGGCGTGGCTGCGGGGAGTTGTGGCAGTGGACGCTCCGATTCTTTCACGACAGATGCCTGCTTAGACGGGACTACTTGAGCTTGTCCCTCGTTGATAACGAGGGATTCCTCAAACTGTGTACGGGTTTTATGTCAGTAAATTTGCAGGAAGGTATAGAGGTATTATTGCAAAATATGTCTCTTTTTCTTTCATGGTTCTTCTGCGATACGCTCGAGGAGACGACCCAACATGAACTTGAAGATTGTATCAAGGAACTTTGCGGTCATACCTGTCAATCGTCATAGTAATCATCGTCGTCATCTACTTCGGCTAACTGCTCGAAGTTCACCTTGTAGCGGAGAATGCCGCCAACACCACCGAATCCCTTGACGAATTGGTTGCCTTCAGTCGACCTGTCCGATACAAACTCTAGGTTGGTTCCGAAGTCTTTATAGTGCTCCGCAATCCACTCAAGGAAAGAATCCTGCGAGACCACTTCCATCTCTTGTCCAGTCTCCTTGTCGATGAATTTAGATCGGTCGCTCTCTTGCTGCTTGGTCGTGTGGAGAATGACTTCATTGCCCTGGCTGTCCTTTAGAACCCATCGAGTAATCTCAAGATTCTCAAAGACGATCAAAGTCTCCACCGCGCCGAGTTCCAGAGCCTTGAGCGTGTCCTCGATACCGTAGCAGACCTTGCCAGTGTCTTGGCTGATTTCCTCGAAGTATTTGCCAATGAGCTTCTTCTCCTGGATAAACTTGACGTTTCCTAAGGTCTCGGAAGACAATTCAATGGCCTGGTTGAAACCATTCTCACCACCATATGACACGTCAACGACCTTGATAACCTTGCTCTGTAGCCGATTATCAAACATATCCGAGGCGTTGAGATCGTTTTTGAAATCGGCAGAACCAGCAAGGATGATACCGGCAACGTTGACTTTGTCGTTGGTGATGAAGTTCTGAACAGCTAACTCGGCAACTTTACGGACATAGTTGTGACGTTTCTCTTCTCGTAGACGAGCGAAACGAAGAGCAGACTGTCCACCACGGCCGTGCTTCTTGGGTAAATCAACTGAGAACTTGTGAATTACATCGCGGGTATTTCCGCTAAGCGTACCGAAAAGAGCACCGTTACCATCCATGACAATGAAGCCAAATTTCTGGTCGGACTCGAGCAGCTCGGCCAAGGCTTCGGTATGGAATTTGTTGTCGCAGAGATATAGAGACGTATTGATGGGTTTAAAGGGCTCAAAGTCAATGTTAACCTTTCGCTCTTTTCCTTCCGAAGTTAAGATTTCGCCACAGTACACGACAAGGCCATTGGGAGGAACTTTGTTGTACAGCTTGAGTCGCTGCTGCGTTGAAGTGATAGCGGAGAGCACGGACTGTCGGTTGACACGAGACTTGATGTTCGAGGCGGTTCCCTAATACTGACCGTCAGCTTACCCTCTCTCCCGAAGTTGAAGTAATGAAAAGACGAAGCCACATACGTATTCTTCAGCCAACATCTTAGCTGCGCGTGAAATCTGGTCTTTGGGAGCTATTTTGGAATATTAGAATTTTATCGAATTTGAAGCGGGGGAGGGGTAAATTGCATACGAATGATCAGGGAAATCATGCTTGTGCCATTCCCCCTGGCGGCCTCGAGGCGCTTTATCAGCTTCTTGACCTTCCATATCTCGATCTATGAGCGCAAAAAAGTTAGACATCGTTCGTTGGGGGTGACCACCTAGGCCACGGATCTGACGATGGTTGCGGGGGGGGGGGGGGGGGGGACACGGTGGAGGATAGCAAGGACCCTCTGCGACGAGTGAGTGGACTTACATTCTTCTCAGCCTCGGTCGCCTGAGCGTCACTCATTTTGGCTTGGGGGTAATGAGCGATCTAAGATACGGTCTTTCTCTGATGTGGAGTGATCTTTAGGCAAAAGAATATCGTACCGAGGAGAGGGAAAAGTTGGGGATAAATTTTGTGATTTGTAGGAAACAAGGAAGAGAGCGCAGACGACGCCAGGGCGGGCCCTCGGATTTTGGGTTTGCGAGGGTACGTCAAAATCAGCAGCTAAGTAATTACAGTGAATAAAAAATAAGCAGAATATGGAAAGAAGTGGGCAAGGCATGAAGTTACTCCTTTTAAGCCACAATGTGGCGACCGCGCTAACTTGAGATAGGTAGGTAGGTACCCTAGCAGCCCTAGGCACGTAAGTGTATGTGTATGTGACGCTTGGGGCGGCGGTGGCTAACGCAAGCACTAGTGAATTGAATTTTGACCGCCCTCGGACGGCTAGGCTGAAATGTCCGTCAGCTGCACTCCTTCTGCCCGCACTGACCTTAGTCACAACCTGGCTCGCTCATCTTGAAAACAACACGTCAATCGAGACCATTCGGCAGCTTCCAAGGATGACCGTCAACAACACCCCTCCACCCTAAGTGACGAGACATGACAGATGCATAAGGTATATACCCACGAATGCGCATCGTATGGCACTGGGGGAAATATCTCATCCAGTGTTTACTTACCAAGGCGCTGCGATGGCAGCCTCATATCTCAAATCTCTGATGAAAAGATCCAGAGACGAACCTATCAAGGGTTTACTTGATTTTATTGGGTTTTGACGCATTCAAGTTTGGCGCATCGGGACGTGGATGTGATCGTCATGTGGGAATGAACGCGGATGCGGGCGTGATGGGACCGCAGCGAGACACAGTTGAGCAGACCGCTCCTGGCTATCGTCCACACCTCCACTATCGCATCACGTAGGAATCTACATCTTGTAATTCGTCCACATGTCGATTGATGGTTCTGTCTGTGATGCACTGTCTGAGCGACTGGCATGGGATATGGCAATGATGAAAAATTCTTTCGAAATCTTTCTCTGCCGAACACATTCATCGTTGATATTATATTTGGCTAACCTCAACGATCATTATGGCTGTTGTGTCATTTACTAACTATACAAGCAGAGAAAGAAGCTCAAAAGCCATCAGGCAGGGGAATTTGCCTGCTGATGGATTTCCATATGGGGCTGCGGGCTACGAGTTACAAGACTGTCCCTGTACGACTGCTATGGCGACGGAGCAAGCCGATGGCAGAGGGACAACACATTTCTCAGGAAAAGGACCGTCGGCATTGAATTGTCTTTAGACAACCTCCTGAGATGACTATTGCAAGAGGAGTGACGTCACGACGAATTTAGCTGTGACCTCTCCGCAGCTAGTCAGTTGTGCAGCTAAGGAGGTTTATTGTCCGGGCACCCCTTGATGAGAGCAATTTTAATGGGGTTTGGTTGTTCGCGATAGCCTCAATTCCGAGAAAGGGCTCGGTTGGAAAATTCTACCGGTTACGGTGTCCGTTGCTCCAAACCGGGGTGGAGCTTAGCGACTGGGCCAATTCACCGCTATGCAACGGCAAGACACGGGACACAATCACGAATTTTCGGAGTATCAATCATGATGCATATTCGAATTGAGGTAGGACGGACTCCGGTGATGCTCAGCTTATTCCCTGGTTGTGACTTACTGTATGGCAGAGTGGTGATCTTCACGTCTATCAATTTGGGGCATGTTGCATTAGGCCCGTGCCGAGTTAATTAGGGAATACTATTACTGACCGAGCAGATATGTATCCCGACCGAGCAAACGGCCAACGCATTCTGTGGCAGTAGCAACTGCCAGCGGATTGCCTGGGACCTAGCGATGAATACTCTTCAAATTCAAACCTCGCCGTCAAGCAGTTGATATAGTGCTGATAGTACGTGGGGTTGTCGATGTCAAGATGGATGGTTTTCTGGTTGATTCAGATGTTGGCCTCTCTAGGGATTGAAGGTTGGTATGCTGGGCGGAGGATAGCGAGAGGAGATGTTGAGGTCGGACCAGTGGTGAATGGTTGACTTGGCCGCGACAATCAGGGGATAGGTGACTTTGTCGGTACTGGGACTTTGGGATGACTTAGGACTTTCAGTCGGCAGGGAGGCTGGATGGGTAGCATGGATAGGATACAATACATCACCTGGGTAGCTTAGCAAATGACTAACCTATCATATCTGCTCGTCCCTCCCCTGGTTGATTTGCGGCTCAAGCCTAATCAGGGTCGAATTTTAGCGTTTTCCCGAATTTCGTGCTGAACTTGGACTTGAACTTGACCTTCGTCTCCCAAACCTCCGCACTCCACATCCCACTTTCTTCAGATACATCCACATCGCAACCTGAGACCGACGAGCTCATCACTCCAAAATGGCTGACGACGATTCTAGCGAACTCTCGTCAATCTCGTCGCTCTCTTCGGCGCCATCTGAAGACGACAGCGAGATTGAGGTGAAGCGAGAGAAGGGCATCCTCAAGTTCTTCCATAAGCTCCCCCAAGGTGCTAAGCCTGCCGAGCCCAAGAAGGAGGCATCTCCTCCGCCGCGCAAGCGGTCACCATCGCCGCCCCACGAATACGTTCTGGCAGATAACCCAGACATTGCAGTACGTGATAGTTACCGCTTCCACGTTGAAAAACGCGAAACGTCGCGTCTTTTCACGAGCTAATTGCGTCTAGTTCCTCGTCATGTTCCGCGCACGCTTCAACGACGCCCTGCCCAAATCCCTAGCAAATTTTGGACCCCAAGAACTCGAGCGCGATGTAACCGAGCCCATCCCCGGAGAGCGTGTCGAGCACTTTCTCTGTGCCGTTCTCGGTTTACTGCTGAACCGCAAGCAGGACGTTAAGTATGACGCAATAACCACCACTACAAGGCTCCTACAGATGCAGACTCTAACAATAGCATGATGATAGGCCTGGCCACTATAACCGAGCTCTAGAAGACGCAATTAGCTCGCACAAGAATCACTGGGGGCGAGATTGGCAGGATGAGAACCCGTTGGCGGGCGGAAAGACCTTCACCTCGATGAGCCCCACGGAGCGAGTACGTCGATCTATGATTCCCCTATTAAAACATCTAAAGAAATCAATTGAAAACTAATGCATTGGATTATCTAGCTCAAGCTACTCCGAACCCTCGTAGTGTGGTCGCTGTCGTCCTCCGAAGTCATCAAGGGCATCATCAACAAGTCCTACAAGGGAAACCGCCACGAAGACGACCTCAACCAACCTCTCTCCGTACAGCCGTGGGGCTCCGACAGCGACAAACGTCGATATTATCTGATCGAAGGGCTAGACGATACCCATTTCCGAGTCTATCGCGAGAGCAACCCTCAAGGTTTCAACCGAACATGGTGGAGTGTTGCGGGGAGTATTGACGAGCTCAAAGCCCTAGCGGACAAATTGCAGAACAGCGACGGTGGTCCAAAGGCTAAAAAGCTGGCGCATAAGATGCTGGCAGCCGTACCACGCTTCGAGGCCACCGAAGAGAAGCGCAAACGCCGCGAGTACCGTCTCATGCGCAAGGAGCAGTTCAAGCGCCCAGAGCCCGGCTTCTCCATGTACGAGGGCAGAACGCGAGGCAAACGTATGAAATACACCTATTCCGACGATGAGGACTTCCTGTCCGACTCTACCCAACGACGATCCTCGCGCAATACCCGCAACCACACCCCCGCCGAGCCGGCCGGACCCGTCACTACCGCCAGCGGTCGTCAGGTCAAAGCGCCATCGCGCATGACGGTAGACGCATCCAACAACATCGTTACGACTAGCCCTACAACGAGCCAAGGTCATAATGAAGCTACAGCGTCGAAAGAATCGTCGCTCGGCCCGACGGGCAGACCCCGAAGATCGGCCGCTGTCCATCACGGCACGAACGGCTGGGCACCTACATCCAAGAAGAACAAAGAGTATAACTCGATGGATGACGAAATGGAAGACTATGACGAAGACGAAGACGAGGATGATAGCGAGCCCGAGCATGGTTATGATGGAGAAGACCACGTCCCTGAGGAAGATAGCGAAGAGGAGGACGAATTCGATGAAGACGAAGAGATGGTGGATGACGATCTGGACGACTCAAACGGCAAGGAAACCATGATGGTCAAGCTTAAGCTCCCGTCGAAGAGAAAGACTCCCGAATCCAACGGATCAGCACTCAACCTAGACAGTTATCGTTACAACGGCCAGAAGGATAGTTCGACTGACCAAGCAACCCCGGCGGCAGTGGACGGTCCATCCAAGAAGGAGGCCACGCCGGAGGAGAAGAGCGAAGAGGTCATATCGGTCGCAACGACGAGAAAGCAGGCTACTCCAGAAAAGCAATCTGCCGTTGCTAGCAACGAACAATCCCACCGTGCTCCTGCAACACCCGCACTAAACTCCCTCCAGTCGACTTCGCTGGCTTTTAGAGAAAGCCCGGATAAGGCTCAACAGACAGCCCCCAAGCATGTTGGCGTTGGAGCTGGAGACTGAAAGTTTTGAAACAGCGTTCTGGCCTACTATATTTCAGACTCACGACTAAGTTCCCCACCTGAGGGGAGGAAAGAGCCTACCTACCTACGTATGGACTACGAGAGGACGACCTTTTTTTGCAGAATAGAGGGAACGCAACGCCTTTCGCTAGGGGAACTAATTGCAGTATGGCATAGAGAAAGGGGATGAGAGGAACGCGGACACTCTGCTGATAGACAGACGTAGGTACATACATCAGCTAGCTGCCTGCCTGTTACCTTTGCACCAGATGCTGTATCGATCTGTACGGACAGCAAGAATCTGCTTCTATGCCAGGAATATGTACTATACTACCGATAGCACCACGGGCATCATCCTAGATGAACCCCAGGTCCAGCCTAGATAATGGTACGGACATAATGATTCGTTTCCGTCCGAGAAACCGCGGTGCTAATCTGCCATGCTGTGCCGTCTCTTTTCGCCCGTACCCATGATATTACACAAGCCGCTTCTCTCATGTAGATAGACACGAATTCAAGCTTGACCGTATTAACCCTCTTCTTGCGTATCGCGTTCACGCCTTCGCATATCCGGGTAAGGGCCAGTTGTTCACGCCGTACCACCACCGCCGTACCCGGGCCCCGACCGAGTTCCCGCTGACCCGCGCGTTCTTGTTCCAGTGGTGCCAGCCGCATATCGCGAGGTTGTACAGGACGCCCTGGGCGAACGGCATCATCATCTAACCCAGCCGTCCCATCAGTCAGCTCAGCTCCGGGGTTTTCGCCACATCTATTTCCGCCTCGTAGGAACGCAAAAGTGAACCGTTTAGAGCATATACAAAAGGAAAAAAAGCATGACGTACCTGATCCCGCACGGTGATCCACGCCACCTTCCACCACGTGTCCGCCTTGGAGATGCTGTGCAGGTAGCTCTGCTCGAACCGCAGGTCGGGCATCGGCGGGAAGCTCTTGGCTCTCGGCCGCGGCCGCAGCACGCTGACCGGGATGTCGTCGTCGTCTTCCTCCTCCTCTAGGTCTTCTACGTAGTCGTCTATGTCGTCGCTCGCGTCGTGCCGGCGGCGGTGGCGCTTCGGGGTTTCCTGCAGACGCACCGGCTGCTTCTCGGATATGGATGACGAGGGGTTCAGGTCGTGCCGCGGAGACGGGTTGCGTTGGATGTGTGCCGTTTGCACCGTCTCGGCAATCTGCGTCGGTATGCTCGATGCCATGTTTTATCTCCAGCCCCGGACGTTCCTACTAGACTGTGCGTGAAGTGGTACTGGACGTAGGTGTTCGGAGGGATCGCTTTGACGGTGGGTGGTTTGCTGTGATGACGTTTTGGCGCAGGTGCCAGCAGCTGCCGAGCTACCCAGAGCTACCCAGTTGCCCCGATAATTGCATATGGGCAACTCTTTAAGTGCATTCCTATTAATGTAGCCATTTAAATCACAAGGCATCGTCATCTCTTATCTTCAAGCCGGTATGGTTCAGTAATGAATAGGTATCTATTCTCTAATCTCAGCTACTCTGCTTGTGGCAGCCACTCCAATTCTACCAACCGCCAGGAAACGAACGAGCCAAATGACGTATCACACCAGATAACAAACTGAAGAAAATTGTACTGGTATCTGTAAAGAGTACCAGACGACGCAAGCACTCAGACCCAGCTTCAACGGCTCAAAGGGAAAACTCCAATGATGAAGCGATAGAGCTGTCGTCGTCGTCGTCGATGACGACTGGCTCGTCCGCCCACTCCAATGATGGTGTCAGTGAGCCCTGACTCGGATTTGACGGCGGCCCGATCTCAACGGTGAACGACGCGTCAGAGTCTAGCGTTTCCTCATCGAAGTCTTCATCCGAGTCCGAGTCCAGTAAATAATCAGTAAATGTTTCGTCCAAAGTCTCGCCGTCAAGGTTGGAGGCGTGGCGGGATGAATGTTCTTGCATTATGCTTGACCCACTCTGTGCAGCCATGCTCAAGTTCGTTTCTGCATACGTCGAGTCTTCCACTTCTTCATCTTCCGATAGACTACGACAGAACAATGTCGAGTTCCAGTTGTCCAATGCCTCCTGCAAAGTGAACTTGATGTTGCCTACAGAAAGAGTCATTTGAGCCGGTGGTGTGAAGTTGGCCGGGAAAAGCTGAATGGTCCGGATTAAGCTGCTATACACCGCGAATGGGGCATAGTAGGGCTTGAACCGTGTGCACAAGTCTGCAACTGCAGCTTTCAGATCGGGGTATTTCTTCTTTGGCCAAGGTTTGCTGTGGTCCTCCGGGTCAGGGACAAAGACGTATACAAATTTGGCTTGACGCTGATGCTCTTCCTCCTAGGCTTCCGAATCAGCCAGCCAGTGGACCGAGGATGGCTCATTCCGCATAGCACCCGACGTCTCTAAGATAGTATCAAGCCACTCTACCGGAACCTTCGACGTTTGCGGTGTATTTCTGCTGTTGCCGCTCGTCTGCGTTGAGCAGCCTGGGCTGTTTAGGCCACTAGCAGCTTTTGGGCAAGAGTCTTGAGCTTCTCCAGATGTGCCACTTGTCTTGGAGTTTCCCAGTTCAGGACGCTTGACACGAATCGGAAAGCGTACCGCATCAGTAATGGGTTGTCTAGCTGCTGAATTGCCACATTCGATAGTGGTCTCATCTGATTATATAGTTAGCTTAAAGGCAACTGAAGATTTGGTCATAGGTAGTGAAGGCGTAAGCACAGCTTGGGCTACGAGCAGCGGTTAAACGGGTTATCAAGTGGTCCTGTTGGTATAATTATTAAGGAGCTTTCTTACCACGCCTATCTACTGTGAATAGGTGCCCAGGGCTATCGAATATGCTTGCGGTGCAGAGCGTGTTGGAGGATCGAGTCTCAGCAGACTCCTTCTCGAGCTTCATATCTACGACCATGCGCTCTAGGTTAGGCGAGTGAAGAATACAGTCGTCTTCGAACGAAATTGCTGCAGAACGTCGTCCTGCGTCTCGGGAAAGCCTAGAATCCATCGAAGTGCGTATTTCCCTGAGAGAAGACGACATAGAGCCAAAGCTCTTTCGTATCACAGATTGTCGCCGGCATTGGGTCTCGCACTCCGTAGAAGCATCCGATGAGAAACGACCTCTCAAGGATGACGAGATGAAGTTGATGCGTTTTCGAATCGATGATGACTGTTGCTCGTGACTGTCATCGTGAACGAGGTCGTACTCAAAAGAATGCCATGCTGGGAGGGATCTTTTGCGCTTGAGACTCTGTACAAATCGTTGACGCAAGGAACTATGGTTACATCCCATCTCGTCCATTAGCCCGTGTCGACTGTCGGTTGATAATGTAAACATTGGGTCTGCAAAGCATGTCGGATCTGCCCTGGGAGAAGGCGAAGCATGTTTGCCTATTCTTTCTCGAAAGCCGACCATCATGTGAACTATGTCTGGTAACTTGAACAGAATGCTACGCTCCTGGAAGAACCGAAGCGGATGGGTGGGTAAAAGTAGCAGAAACCAATCTCCTAAGTATTACTCGACGATTTCTGGGTATCCAAAAAGCCAGAGCGATATGCTGACTGGGTAGTAGAACAGATATTGACGAGTAGCAATGAGAAGTCGGTCCAGTGAAGGGTGCGTTGGCGGGCATATCGGGAAAGCTGTAAGCAAGCCATTAGTCGCAATTTGCGCTTTCCAGCACAATAGGGACCACTTCCTTCATGATGCCATAACCATCGCAGCTACCTAGGAAGTAGCTTAAGCTATGCACACACTTAAAAAGGATGAATGGGGAGTCACGGTAGCTAAACTAAATCGGCCGCTGTCGATACTTCCTTCGCCCGTACGGGATGGAATGATGGCGTCCACAAACCCAAACAGCTGCTTGGTCTATTCCTCAAAAGATGAAAAGATCGTAATATAAAACAATGTCTGCTCGGTAGTAGATACAGCTCGAGGCGTCTTATTCGTAGTGTATTCATTCAGTGTTATACAAATCTATTCTATAGGGGTATTCTTGACCTCGTCATCCATTGATATATAGCGGCAATATTTGTACATAGAATTCGTTTGCCCAAGTTAAAATGGCCACCATCTTGTAGTCGCTGGCGGCTTCTCTTTTGGGCCTTGGCTTTGTTTGAATCGATGAGCGAAGTCGTCATAGCTGTCCTCAAGTTCGCGCTCGTCGCGCTCTTCACCAGCATCTTCGGTTGGGCGGAAGCTAGGGTCAATTTCCCTCATCTGCTCGAAGTGGCGAACGACAAGCCTATTGAGAGTGCTACGTCTTGGCTTGATCTGCGCCTCAACCTCTGGTGGTATCATTTTGCCAAATATCACCCTATCAGAGGCTGCAATCATCTTACGCGCGAGGGCAACGAGCTGTTGTTTCATATTCGATTCCGGTCCATCATTTTGGCACTGCCTTGCAATGATCATATACGGTTTCCAGAGCTTGTTGAGAGCCGTACTGAGCTGAATGCCCCATGCCATCATTGCGGCCTCGTAGTTGCGTTTCGACTGCTCGATGAAATATCGTTTGTTGGCGTAAGCTACGCGGAGATAGGTCTGTAGAGTCAGTATGTCGGGGGTTTTTAGCTTGGCTAACATGATCTCCAACACTTCGGTAGCATGTTTGAAAGCCGAGCGATTGAGATTGTCTCGCAGACAGGTGCTCATGGCCGTACGGAAGTTTTTCGGAACCGTCAGCTCAGCGGGCATATCCCGCAAATACGAAACCGTATTAGCGCTGTTCTTCCCACGACGAAGGGCCGTAAGTAGTTGATGCCAGTTGTTGGCGTCCGGAACAACGCCATGTTGTTTGGTGAAAATATCCCAATATCGCTGGGCTTTCGTTGTCTTTCCAGTCTTCTCAAGAGCAGAGAGAATCATGGAAAGAGAGTTATTGCCCGGAAGCGCATGACTGACTGTAGGTGCTCCAGGGGCCTTGATTTTACGGGGGTCGACAGAGATGGCGGGCCTCGTATCCGTACTGGATTTATTTACACCCTCTGCCTTCTCGGATACGCTAGGAATTGATTGCTTTTCATCTCGTGGAATCATCATGGTTTGTTCCAGTAATGCTTCCACGGAGTCGGCATCGTGGTAGGTGCCCATCAGGAGGATCCTCCCCATCGCGCAAGTTAATTCTTCGTCGATAATGATGGAGCCTGCTCTCCATTTCGATATCACCTCCTCCCATATAGCCTTAGCCTGCTGAATTGCTTGTTTTATGTCGTTATCAACCTCGATGGTATCGGCCTCCGTGGTAGACCCGTGTCGGGGCTTGCTGACCTTTGATCTTATGGCATTGAGTATGGTTGTGTAAGTCATATTATTAGGCGCCCTCAGGCCGTCGTTGGTGGTTTGCGCTATGCTGAATAACGAGTCGAGATCTTCGGCTTTCGCACATACTTGTAAAACAGCGTTCAAATGGATAGTGTTCGGTTTGATGCGGTTATTATTTAACAGGGTATTGTATATCCTGACGGCTTCCGACACAGCTAGCTTTGGATGGGACGAGGCAGCGCAGCCTCTGAAGATAGTGGTGAAAGTCTGGGCATTCGGAAGCTGGGCCCGCTTCTTCATCTATGGGCATGTAAGTGGGTGTTAAGTCACGACAGGATTTGCGGAGGCTAACCTCGTTGTATAACTTGACTGCGGCATGTAATCTGTCGTGCTGAAGCTGATAGTCGATCAAGTAATTCCAACTAACGGTTACTTTCGTGTCCTTGCTGGCTTTCCTCGTGATCAAAGCTGCCTCCTCGAAGTTGCCCTTGGCAAGTGTTTTTTTAACTTGGTTGGCGATATGCAATGGATCTTTCAAGTATTGTAACTGCTTCCGGGCAGCCCATTCATGCGATGGGACCCTTCGACTCCTATTTGCTCCATCCTGGAGTGTATCTTGTTCTTCTGTCTCGGCTAGGGCAGCGGCTCTTGCATATTTCCTATGTTGGTGGGACTGGGTCGAGGCGTAAGTTGGCCGTACAGTCGCAAGTGTGTTTTCTAGACGAGATGTATGGTTAACAAGAGCAGTAGAAGCTTTCCTCAGACATGCTCTGCAAGTAAGCATGGTAGCTTGCTTCTTAAGTTCACAGAAGAACTATGCGAGGAGGGCCTTCGTCGATTGCATGCCCAAGAAAATTTCCTTAGTAGGATGAAGATATCTTCGTTCTATGCACCTACGCTTGTCGCATGCGCAAATCAGAAAATGCGGCATGTTCTTATCGATAAGATAACTTGTGGGACGGGAAGGCAAAGTAGTGTAGGGGTGGGTAATAGGTGCCCCGCTTTAGTAACCAAGCCGAGCAAATCCGGTTCAAGCAACTTTTCAATGTTGTCAGCCAGTCACAGCATCTAATGGAACGCGACAGGGATGCGCGAAATCGCGGGTTTGGTGCCGGTGGATCGCGTGTCGCGTCTCCCACTAAAGTGGAAAGCTCCCCTAAAAGTAGGTACTTGATATTATCAATTGCTTTACCTCCCACACAAATATTCACCCCTCTTGCAACCTAGACATCACTTATTCCATGTATTCTATGCCCAGCACGTCCTCCGTCCTCAGTCAAGATGTCTAAGGCAATTAGCAGACGCAATAAACTCGCCGAGCTTAAAGCTTTGCGTGCTGCTGGCAAGAAGACCTACGACGCTTACGAAGTCCAAGAAGAAGAAGACCTATACGAGGAAGTAGACGAAAACCAATACAAAAAAATCGTCCGCGACCGACTGAATCAAGATGACTTCGTTGTCGACGACAATGGCGAAGGTTACGCCGACGACGGGCGAGAGGAATGGGACCGAGTACATAACTATGGTTCGGAGAGCGAGGATGAAGTCCTACTTGGGGGCAAATCTCGAAAGACAGGTACTCTAGAATGATACTGTTCGGTCGCTTGGAAATTTGCTCATACATTTCTAGACAAAAAGAAGCGCGACGAAGAAAAAGCGAAGCGGGACGCCAACGATCGCGACATAAGTGAATACTTTATGAAGGGCCAAGCTGCTGTTCCACCAAAGCCAAAGGTATATTCAATCCTGCCGTGAAAAGGTCGTGTTCCGTTCAGGACTAATGCAAGCGCTAGGTCGTCAAAACCGAAGACGATGAGAGATTCTTAGCAGATCTTCTCGGTGAAGTTGACGCAAACATCCCAGCTCCGGTGTCGCGAGCCCCGAAGCGGCACAGGTCCCCGGAACGGCGGCGAACTCGTGTATTGTCACCCATTCGGGAAAATCGCCAACCAGCCACCAAAAAAGCGAGACTCAGCGAGGAACGATTGCTACCTATACCCCAAACCGAAAATGCTCCTGTTGAGGACGATGGATACCTCCCGCCGATGGATGATGACGACGATCTCCTACCACCGGCTGTTGATGTACCGATGAGTGATTCCGCTCCAGTCCCTTCATCTCCCACCGCGGCCATCCTCGCGCGCAAGGCTCAGATAAAGACCGAGCCTGTAGACGAGGAAGATGAAGAGATGATGGAAGTCTCTCACGCCGGGGCAGTGAACGCCCCGAGCGTTAATCTGTCTGCATCTAGACCCATCAAAAAGCTGGCAAAGCCTGACCCGTATCCTACTCCTGCCAGTTCATCCCCGTCAAAAGCCCCCGAAGCAGCTATCGATTCATCGTCGTGGAACGACCTGACGAGTAAGCTGAATGTTGTGAGCAGCCCTGCCCCTGAGAGCCGAATCATGGGCAAGATGGACTATAGGAGTGCCATTGAAGAAGATGGCAGTCTTAACATGTTCTGGACCGACTATACTGAGGTCAACGGCTCTCTTTGCTTGTTCGGAAAAGTGCTGAATAAGAAAACAAACGCCTACGTGAGTTGTTTCGTCAAAGTTGACAACATTTTGAGGACGTTGTACTTCCTTCCTCGTCAATATCGTCAGAAGAGTGGTCAAGATACGAGCGAAGAGGTCGAGATGATGGACGTCTACTCAGAAGTAGACGAAATCATGACCAAAATGAAAGTCGATATGCATAAGATTAAATCCTGTACCAGGAAATATGCCTTTGAGCTCCCTGGCATCCCAAAGGAAGGACAGTATCTGAAGCTATTATACCCTTACACAAGTGAGTTGCCTCCCTTCTCATGTCAAGGTACCTATACTCATCTAGATTAGAGCCGCAAATCCCAGCCGAGACCACAGGAGAGACCTTCTCTCATGTGTTTGGCACCAACACGGCTTTGTTCGAGCAATTTGTGCTGTGGAAGAACATCATGGGCCCATGCTGGCTCAAAATCAAAGATGCTGATTTTGGGGCCTTGAAGAACGCTTCTCACGCCAAACTCGAAGTCCTTGTCGACAATCCCGATACAGTATCCCCTATAAGCGAGTCTGACAACCTGGACGCGCCTCCTCTTACGCTTATGAGTATCGCCATGCGCACCGTTTTCAACGCTAGAGAGAACAAGCAGGAGATACTCGCGATAAGCGCTCGCGTTTATGAGAATATTTTACTCAGTGACACCACGCCGGCGGAGAAGATCCCTTCAAGGACTTTCACATTAATAAGACCGAATGGATCCACATTCCCTATTGGCTTTGAGAGGCTCGCGATGGGAAGGAAGAAAGCATTCACAAAGTTGGCTAAGCAAGAGTCGGAGATTTTGTCCTTTTTCCTGGCGCAAGTCGATCTTATCGATCCGGATGTAATTCTTGGCCACCAACTTGAGGGAGTTGACTATAGCATCCTGTTGAGTCGGTTGCACGAGAAGAAGACCCCTCAATGGTCAAGACTCGGACGTCTGCGCAGGGCACAATGGCCAACGTCCATAGGGAAGACCGGTGGTAATGTGTTTGCGGAACGTCAACTTATGGCTGGCCGTCTCCTATGCGACCTCGCCAATGACGCCGGAAAGTCTGTTATGTATAAGTGCCAGTCTTGGAGCTTAACAGAAATGTGCAACATCTACCTCGGTGAAGACGCTCGCAGACGAGATTTCGATAACGAGGCTGCTTTAAAGACATGGGCGACAGAGAAGACGGGCCTGATGGACTACATCACGCATATGGAAGCGGACACATATTTCGTTGCCGCGCTCGCCTTGGGCACTCAGATGCTGCCTCTGACGAAGGTTTTAACAAACCTGGCCGGTAACTCTTGGGCTCGAACACTGACGGGTACTCGAGCCGAGCGAAACGAATACATTTTACTACACGAATTCCATCGCAATAAGTACATCTGCCCAGACAAGCAATTCTTTAAGGGGCGAGTAAAAGCCGAGGAGAATGACGAAGACGCTGCTGAAAGCAAGAAGAAAGATAAATACAAGGGAGGTCTAGTCTTCGAGCCGGATAAGGGACTATACGACAAGTTTGTCCTTGTCATGGATTTCAACTCCCTGTACCCGTCCATCATCCAGGAATTCAACATCTGCTTCACCACTGTCGATCGAAGCTCATTGGTAAGTCCAGTCCCAGTCTTCGAGGAGATGCTATTCGCTAATGCTTGAAACAGCCCGACGACGAAGATGCAGTACCAGAAGTTCCGACGCAACAAGAGCAAGGCATACTGCCTAAGCTTATCTCTACTCTTGTCAGTCGGCGGCGAGCAGTTAAGTCACTCATGAAGGACAAAAACGCTACACCCGAACAGCTTGCAACATGGGACATCAAACAGCTTGCTTTGAAACTGACGGCCAACTCCATGTACGGATGTTTGGGATATGACAAATCTCGTTTCTATGCCAGACCTCTTGCCGTCCTAACGACCTACAAAGGCCGCGAAATTCTCCGTAGCACCAAAGAACTTGCAGAGTCAAAGGCTCTCCAGGTTATTTATGGTGATACTGATTCGGTGATGATCAATGCTAATGTGGACTCGGTCGCGGACGCCCTTAAGGTTGGCCAGGAGTTCAAAAAGGCCGTTAACGAGCGATATCGCCTGCTGGAGATTGATATAGACAACGTTTTCCGGCGTATCTTACTCCAGGCCAAGAAGAAGTACGCGGCCATCAACCTCGTAGAAGTGCCTGGTGGCAAATTCGTTGAGAAGATGGAGGTCAAGGGTCTCGATATGAAGCGCAGAGAATACTGCGCTCTTTCGAAAGAAATCTCGTCCCGCATCCTCAATGAAATACTGTCGGGAGACGACACCGAGGTCTCAGTCCAGCGCATACACGAGTACCTGCGTGAGATCGCGGGCAAGATGCGAGAACACAGCATTCCTGTCGCAAAGTACATCATCTACACACAGCTAGGCAAGGCGCCAAAGGAATATCCAAACGCGGACTCCATGCCACAAGTACAAGTCGCGCTTCGTGAAATTGCACGGGGCAAAAATATCCGCCGCGGAGACGTCATCTCGTACGTCGTCACTGGCGACAGCAAGTCCACGTCCGAGCCTGTCGCCAAGCGCTCATACACGCCTCAAGACGTAATGAAGCCCGACTCCGGTCTCCAAGTAGACGTCGAGTGGTATCTCGGCAAGCAAATTTTCCCGCCTGTCGAGCGTCTCTGTGCCAACATTACTGGAACATCTACCTCTCAACTCGCCGAGCAGCTGGGTCTCGATATACGCCGTTACGCGAACAACTCGACCTTCAACCAGTCGGGCTCCAATGATCTCGAAATCCACCCGCTAGAATCACAAATCCCGGATGAGATCCGTTTCCGCGACTGCGCACGCCTTCAACTGCGCTGTCGCAAGTGCAAGGCCTCGGCTCCCTTCGAGGGTCTCCTATCCTCGGCAGAAGCCGAAAAGCGAGTCACTCCTCAGGGCGTGGCGTGCCCGTCGTGCTCGGCTCTCATCCCTAACCTCAGCATCGTGGCGCAGGTCGAGCGCGCGATCCGCACCGAGGCGGCCAGGTACTACGAGGGCTGGCTCGTATGCGACGACGCCTCGTGCGGAAACCGCACGCGCCAGATGTCGGTGTACGGCACGCGGTGCCTAGGACCAAAGGGCCTGGCGTCGGGCTGCCTCGGCCGCATGCGCTACGAGTACGGCGAGCGCGACATGTACAACCAGCTGGTGTACTTCGCCAGCCTGTGGGACGTCGAGAAGGCCCGCGCCAAGGCGACTTCCGGCGCTACCGGCCTAGGCGGCCAGGGCAACGGCGGCAGTCTGAGCGCCGCCGAGAGGGAGAGGGTGCTGGCGCTCGCCGAGCACAACCGCGCCAGGTTCACCACGGTCAAGGGCGTCGTCGACCGGTACCTGGACAAGTGCGGCCGCCAGTGGGTTGCGATGGACACGCTGTTCGGGAAGCTGGGGTTTACCGCGGCTGCTTGAGGTTGGTACGACGTTACGGACTTTGGTTTTGTGTGTACGCTCGGGTTTCGTCGTCATCATCACTATCATGGCAGAACGGCGTTCGGGCTTGGTTGGGATATGGGGTGATGCTTTTGTTTTACATAGTTCGGCACTGTACTGTTTTACGTCCTGCGTTTTACCTCTAATGGATACGATCGTTGTTCAAATATCTATTTTCCCCCTTCCCCCGTCATTTGTGAGAATGTAATCATGTCGTCGAGCCCGTGCTTAGTCGTCCAAGAGTTGCTGCTGCTGTTGTGGTGGTATATTGTTCCTTGCTGGTGGAACTTGTGTAAATGAGGTGTACGAATGGATCTCAACACTCATTTGCCATTTAGGATCATCTTACTACCTACCTACGTGGGATAATGGGAAGTAATAAAGCGGGCTGGGTATTGGTAGTCACTAATTAGGCGAACTCTCTCCTCTCCTTAATCCGCCATACTTACAATTATAGGCTACGGACGAGTCAAGTCGGTATTAATTTTTAACACCGTGTGCATTCGCAGACCACGTTAGAGAAACACCTCTCACGAGATCTCCGTGGGATATAATGGAAGAATCAAGCCAGTCCGCTTCATTCATAAGTACGCGTCACAGCTCAGCAGGCGAGAAACAATTGTTCATTAAATCAATTTTTGCGGCTGCCACTGGCTTTCTGTCTAAGATTAAGAATGGTGTTGTACAAGGGTAGGTAGTCGAGCCCCTTTTATGCGTGCCCTCTGCAACTGTGGTTAGGTAGCCATCAGCGTCGACTACCGAGTAATCTCATTGCAACAGCTCTGGAGTCAAAGACGTCCTGCAAACGAGGAAGCGCTAGCAAGGACAGCCAGTGGCTCGCCGGCACCAAAATCGAAGTGCAATCAAGAAAGGTACACAACCAGATTCCGTTAGTTTCTGTGGTCATCGCCAGGCCCTCCATACCTGATTGATGTGAGACTCAATCCTCGAAGTTGGTTATGGCTACGCTCTCGACCTCCTACTTCCTTTTCCACGGCTTCTCGCAGCCGCTGCTCCGGCCACTTTAGTTTACCGTCCCTTCGCCCGCCGGCAATCAGCGCCATGATGCTAGAACATGGCAAACATTATGAGACAGCATCCTTCCAAACACCACCCTCGACTATCTCATGCCATTGACAGCAAGAGAGAATGTAATGAAACACAATTTCAGGAAGAAAACTTCCGGGGGAAATGTCTTTATGGTGACAGGTCGTGTGAAGGAAAGGTCTATTCGGTGCGAGGTATCATAAAAATGAGAAAGAACCCTGAAACTTTTAAGACACATTTTGGAACCCCCCGGTAAATGCAACGCAGTAGTCCTGTGTCCTGGTCTATGCACAACGATGCAACCGTAAATGCGAGACGTTTCTATGATCATGAAAACGGAGTTTAACTGCTCTCCTTCTCGGACGCAGCGGTAGTATCCGGAACAACCTTGGCTAGAGCAGGCGACGCCGCTGTAGATGGCGGTGACGCGGGATTCTCCGAATCCATATTCGCAAGTAGACTAGGTAATCAAGTCAGTAATCTACAATTAATAAGATGTTAGGTAAGGAAGACATACCCGAACGAGTTTGTGCTGCTCTGCGTATCTCGCACTGGAGGAGTGCCGGTTCTTGAAGAGGCTCCAGAATCCTCCGCTCCTCGGCTCAACGAACCACCGGGGCCCAAGCGGCGACCACTATTGCTACGAGAGTTAAGCATCGACATGGGTCCCAGCGTGACGTTTGAACTCGAGGTACGGTTTGCACCGCCCTTCAAGCGACGCAGGTCGTCCATTCCGACCTGATTCTGTGATTGCTGTGCATAACCAGAGAAGTGCCTAGCATCGCCGCGGCCGACCTGTGGACGTCCGCCAGGACCGCCCCCGCCACCTCTTTGGCTGGTTCGCGCAGCTTCGGCAGCCTTCTGTGCTGCTTGAGCTTCGGCTTCAGCGCGCACTTCTTCAAGCGTCTTGGGGCCCTTGTTGGCTTCCTTGGATACCCAGTTGGCCTTCCTCAAATCGACAATGTCCATGAGCATAAACTTGAGACGACTAGGGAGATCAGGAAGCTCAATCATGCTCTGGATTCTGCCGAAGTAGGCGTCCATCATGACTCTGCCTTTATCGGTTTGGTCCAGGTTAGCCCCGATAGTTCGGAGCAATTTGCATAGAGATTCGACTTCGGCTTCATCGGGAACGCCCGAGTAGTCAACTAGCTTCCTAACACACTCGTGCATAATACGCTCCGTGAGCATACCTAGCTTGTACAGTTCACCAATGAACTGGACTAGTCCGAGCCCACGACGTTTGGCGCCTGCGGCAACATAGTACTCCTCAGAAAGCATGGCTGCCTCGTGTGGCTTCTTCCCGTCCCCTTCCTCCGGCTTAGGGGGGAGGGACATCTGCCAGCCACGTTCGAACTCTTCTTGGCATCGATTCAGGAGGTATTTCCTGAATAGTGCACCACCGCTGACGACTTGCCCATTCTTATCTTTTATGCTCTCATCTCGTATTTCTGGGCTCATCATTTCCAGCATCCTCTTGCAGAATTTTGCGTACATCGAAGCCCAATGGGCTTCATCACAAGCTTTCTCGAATGTAAGCTGGATGACTTGGCGGAGAGTCCTTCCGTCAGTCTCATCCTTAGATTGTGCGGCGATCGTAAGTATCTGGTCCGAAAGTCTGTCAAACTTCTCGGGCGTCATCTTGTTCAAAGCGGCCTTGACCTTACGCTGAACCATAGATGGGTCGAGATGGTCACTAGCTTGACTTTGGGCAGCACCTTGCGCTCCCTTACCAATGCTGAGGGGCTTCCAGCCCGTCGCCGAAGTACCAAGAGCCTCGATCTTCATACCTTGGGTAAGCGGCATGGTCTTAGCTGCCTGAGCTTCCGCCTTGGCGGTGAAGGTATTCTGCTTGCTGGCATTCCGACGACTTCCTTGTCGGGGTGAGTGAGGCATACTCATATTAGAGGTAGATGGCGTGCGTGCCATTTGGTTACCGCTAGGGAATACCCCACCACCAGGCCGCGAGAAGCTGGCCATGGCATTGAGCGGGCCCCGCGATTTATCGCTGCTCATTTGGAACCGCTCCGCGGAGGTGGTTCCAGGTGGTAATGTTCGACCAACAGAAGTAGCAAAGTTGCCGAAGCCGGATATGCCAGTAACGCCGGTCCTAGAGTTCTGTCGGTTGGATACACCGGCAGGTGTTCGAGCGGAAGCAGAGCGCCCGCCATCGCTATCGCCGATGAGGGATTTCACTTGCTGGTGGAAATCAAGGGAAGGCTGTTCCGTGAAGACTTTCTGGAACTGAAGTAGGAAAGCGGAATCGTACT
Source organism: Hypoxylon sp. FL0543 (assembly GCA_022578575.1). Lineage (NCBI taxonomy): Eukaryota > Fungi > Ascomycota > Sordariomycetes > Xylariales > Hypoxylaceae > Hypoxylon > Hypoxylon sp. FL0543. The sequence goes on along the minus strand of MU393989.1, from coordinate 1,292,080 downwards.
TGAACGAGGTGCCTTTTCTAGCGACTGCAGCGTTCAAAGCTGGATTCGGCGACTGAATTCCTGGGGGATAGAGATCTGCCTTGATGGAACTAGAACCCAGAAGCCTGGCCGTCTTGAGAGACTGGAGTGCGGCACTTGGCTGGGGAGGCTCAACGGATTTAGTATTAAGAGGAGCCAGGTTGAGAGCGGCCGGTTTAGGGCCTCGCCCGCCTTGGGTGGACTTAGCACCGGCGCCAACGGACGGTTTCTCATTGAGAGAGAGGTTGGCCAGCTTCGCAGTAGCCTCGCTTGTCGACGGGGTGTCTGTCTTGTCCGTCTGCTTCTCAGATGGTTGTTTGAGGAGATCTTGCACTGAGACCTTCGAGGCTGCTTCAGCCCGCTTCCGCTCTCTTTCTTCCTCTAACCGTTCCATCTCTGCTTCAGCTTCGCGAAGCTTGCGGTCGTTCTCAGCAGCATTCGCGATGCGAGCCTCTTCCTCGGCCTTCTTCTTAGCTACTTTCTCCGCCTCCATCTTAAGGCGATGCTCTTCCTCTTTTTTCTCACGCAGGGCCTCCTGTTCTTCCATTTCGCGGATGATACGTTCAAGCTCGTCTTCGTCGGGCTCTTCTGAAGCCTTGGGAGCCTCTTCTTTCTTGGTAGTTGCGTTCGCCGCTTCGCGTTCAGCCTTTTCTTTCTCTTCGGCCTCCTGTCGTGCCTTTGCTTCTTCGGCAGCTCGAGCCTCTTCTTGGGCCTTTTGTTCCGCCTTCAAACGTTCCTCTTCCTTGGCCTTCTCCGCAGCTGCCTTGGCTGCTTCGTCCTCTTTCGCCTTATCTGCGCTAGCGGCCTGTTTCATCTTCTCCTTGAATTCATTCCGTACCTCCTCTGCTGTCTTCGAATTACTTACACTATCAGCCCGCGAGTGTGCTGGCGTGGAAAGCTTTGGGGTGGACGTTTTAGGAGGCGGCGTAGGAGTCGATACTATAGCCGGAGGCGTCTTTGACTGCTGGCTACTGGGTGCAGGTGAAGCTGGTACTTTTAGGTTACTAAGATCCACGGTCTCTCCAGCTGCATTTTTAATCGTGATTGCCATGCTCTTTTTAGGTGGACGATTAAATTGAGGGGAAGCAACAACGGCGGGTTTGATCTGCGCGTGCTGAGTTTGCGGAGTGCCCTGGGCGACAACCGGTGCCTGGCTTTGGCCCGTGCTCGAAGCCGGTCGGTGCTCTACGGAAACCTGTGAAGAGTTACGGGACATTGGTTGTCCTCCTTGCGCGTTGTATGGACCCGAGCTAAAAGGTTGCTGGAACGCAGGCACGGGAGACTGGCCTTGGTTATGCATCATTGGATAGACCGGATAGCCGGGCACATGCATGCCGGGTCTAGGATCAAAGTGCTGAGGATAATATCCCTGCTTGGCGGTGGTTAGCAACCGATCAAAATTGCCACTCTCTGGCGACAGGTCAATGCGCCCAGAAGGATTTGGTGCGAAGTGAGACGAAACAATAGGAAATGGTTGTTGGAGAGGGACCATCGGAGGTTCTGTAGCGTGCGGTGTTTCCATCCTGTCGAAAGGAACTGCACCACGGCGCTGTAAACCGTCCGCGACGTATCGTTGATCCAGACGCTTACTATAGCGTCGAGGCTTCTGACTAAAGTCCTGATACTCATTGTTTTGAGAGTCTGTCCGTCGGTCCTGATTCGAGAACTTCTCTAGTTCACGACGGTTTCCTCTTTTCTTCCCAGCTTTGAGGTATGCGGGTTTATAAGAAGAAATGAAGGAAGCAGGGGTGTTTACTTGTGGTACCTGTTGTGGCCCCATGGGGGGAGGGGGATAGTAGTATGGAGGCATGCCGGCTGGAGGCATGTTCGGAGGCTGCGGCATAGCCGGTGGAAGCGCTGGGCTTCGGTGTTGCGGCGGCGGAGTGCCATACTGCTGCTGGCGATTATTTCCGAAATTGGGCGCCATGCCGCCTCGTCCCGAGTTCTGGGGGCCTCGGTTGTAATTGTTCGGAGGAAATCCCATGGTTTGGCCGTAGGAGCTATTGGAGTACCCTCGACCGCGGCCAGCGGACGGGAAGTTACCTCGACCCATGTGAGGGGGGCCTTGGTTGCTCATGTCGCTAACATTTGAGCCCCTTCTCGTGTGAAGAGAGTGCTGCGATCCTAAGCTCTGATCTTGCGAGACAGAAGTAGCTCGCATATGAGGGCGCTGTCCATCCAAGTCAGTATTAGGCACATCCTGGCCATCGACAAGGTCATATCGGCCCTCGATACTTACATCGCTATCGCCACCGAAACTACCAAAAGTCATACCCTGTTGGGCAGTGCCTGAGGGTGGTCGCCCACCACTAGCAGATGGTTGCGGGATAGGTGACGGAGAGTTCTGCGGTGAAGTAACGCGCGGGTTACTATCCGGGATAGGAATCGGTGCCGATCCAGGTTGGGGTGAGCTGTGTGAAGCAGCAGGCGATTCTTGATATCCAAATTGGATATTCGCTGCGCCTCCTGCTGTACCGCCGTTCGTTGAATAGCTGTTGGGGCCGTTCGCGCTGATAGTAACCGAGCTTTTTCGGCTGTGGTCGGCAATTCCGTTTAGGTTTGACGTGCCGTGTACAACAGGAGGAACGTTCGGGATGGCTGGCATGATGTTTGGTCGGCCGTTCAGAGGCGATATCGAAGACGACTTGGCATGGTGCGGTGCAGAAGTCGAGGTGCCAGCAACAACCACGGGCGGGTTTGAGCCGGGAGCAACAACCGGCGTCGAGGGCTTCTTGGCTGCACCAGCAGCAGAAGCGTATGACGGTGCCGAGGCGGCCGTGTTGTTGTTCGACGCCGGCGTGTTCTGGTTCGGGCCAGGTGAAGTCATAAGTGACACTCTGCTGGAGCTACTAGAGCTGAGTTTCCGTGTACTCGATGATTTTATTTTTTTGTGCGTTGTTGGTCGAAGATCTTTCTTTCGCGCCTGGGTGCCTGAAAGAAAGAAAGAGACGAATTCGCAAAATAGTTGGGTCGGGTAATCGAATATCAAATCCGAGTTGAAAGCTGCAGGAGCGGACCAGACCGTACTCTCTATGTTAGAAGTGAATGACGGGTCTCGGTTTGGCGAGATGGATTTCGTCAATTAAATTAAGATGCGTGTGTTTGGTCGTCGCCTTTTTTCCCGACTGACAGGAACAGAAATACAAGCGTCAAAGCTCGGGCCTGTTCGTGAAAGTGATGAAAAGGTGAGGGCGAAACGGGTATCTGTCAGCGGAATAAGAGAAAAGAGCGTCGTCGCAAACAAACGAAGAAGGTCGAAAGTTCCTGGTATGGACTCGAGGGGTTTGATGATAGAGGGTCGCGAGAAAGAGATATTACGATGAGGTTCTTGCAGCACGGGCGCGCGCAGACTCCTATCGATCTAACTCGTCGCGAAGAGGTATTAATTGAGTGGAGAGGAGTATTCCCTGTAAAGAAATGCAGAGAATACAAGAAAAGTGTCCGTCCTCGATGGTGATTTCAAGGAGGGAAATAAATTACAACCTTCAGAAGGAGTGTCTTCCTAAGGTTGCGTGGTTGATCAGTGATCAAAAAGGTGGTGCAGGAGTGAAAAAAAAAATTATGATGGGAAATTTCTGGGAAGGGGAAAAATTGGCTTGGGGTCTGGTTTGCGCTGGGTCTGGTTCTCACACCACCAGACGCCCGACACCCGACCACACGTAGGCCTCTCTGGGGGGGCACTAATTATTATTTTCTACGCTGCATCTCCGGGGCTACCTTACTTCTCTGAGGCGCCTACCATCCCAACTGGCAGGCACAATGGGCACCTGAAGTTTGGGGCCAACTGCCTACACGTAGGTGGGCTACATACAACACGTACCTAACCTGGTACATAATTGACCAGTGAGTCAGCCCCGCCTTCCAAGAATTGCGGATTTACGCAATGTACTACGACGCATGAAATACATTGTCTCGATACTTCGCCCTTCGTCCTTCGACTGATCTGATGCCCGTCCCTCTTCACTTGGGTGGGTCTTACATCTTGGAAGTAAGTCCCATTATGGATTTCAGGCAGGAAGTAGTTATCGTATCTTCATTATGAACTCACATCGCAACTTCTTATTTGCAAATGACACAATTTGACTGTTGCGACAGCTCATCATTCTTCTAACGCAGCCAGGATACCCTATGTAGGTACATACATATAGGAAGCACCTAAGGCAGCATGTAAGAGACATCAATATTTTGCATCGAGAAACTTGTGTGGCGGCATCCATGGTGATGGTGAGCTAAGCATACGTACACCCAATGTATCTTGTTTGCGCTTTGCAGCGGACTTACATACATGTAGGTACACGCAGTGTGTAGGTACATGTACATATTTGCCCTTGTCGATAATTTCGCCTTCCTGCTATGCCGATTAAAATATCATACATACTCGTTTGTGGTCAACTGGTTTCCGTCACTACCTACCTGTGATGTGGATATCTTGCCCTCACTCCCACCCATCCACAAAATGTGGCTTCTGCTTTAATAATATTCCCCGCGTTCTAGAATATCGCGCCTAGGGATTTACCTTGTCTCCTAAGTCCGAATAAACCCAAGGTTGGCTTAGGGGTTTGGTGAGCAACCTACCATTATTGCTAATTTTTATTTCGTGGCCAACCTCGAGGCTAGAGTCGCTCTTCCTTTGGCGGCATGGGAATATACTTCGCTAGTCTCTTGCGCCTACCTGTTGAGACTTTTTACGAAAGGCTTGTTTGACTCTCGCTGTAGGAGCTAATGGGTATATTGCTCGTCCCATATAACATATCTCGTACCCATCAACTTTGATTAGGTTGATATCCATCCCACCAAAGGTTTTAACTCGAGCCCCTGTCAGTTCTACTGATTCTTACATGTTATGTATCAGCGTATCTTAACTGTGCTACCCCATGCAGGTATGTATCTTTACGATACTCCCTTTTTGTTCCGAGGGACGTACCAAGTCGCTTATGTAGTTGCATAACCTAGGTCGTTTTTGTCCTACACCTAGCCCTGGGGATAGTACGATGTCCAAAATCTTGCCCATACTTTGACCTAAATTGTTTCTTGGCTCGCCGACGCCCGAGGCTACCTGATAGGTGAACGATACATATATACGCCGTCGGTAGCTGTACACTCCTTGAAGGATCAGGAGGACATTGAAAACGTCCCATCGAACTAGAAGATGTTAAAATGAAGAATCCAGCATGGAAGGTTTCTAGAGTTGTATTCCTCACTTCTCTTCGGCCGCTCTTCGCAGTTTCTTATGAAAAAGATGTATAGGCTGCTTGGTTTTAACAGGAGCCAACGCCGTTTCTTTTAAGACACGGGCATCGCCTTTTTCTTCCGTTGTACATTCCACGCGCTCTTCTGCTTCTGTGCCGAGCGGGTTCTCCCACCTCGGGCCCATACTATAATAGGTAGGCACATGCAGTTGCCCGATGTTGGATTTCTCTTCAAGCATTACGGTTAAACGGATTAAATCGCTCATTTCTCATACTCTCAAATTTGCATCTACTACCCTGTCTTGGCATGCCCTGGACAATTTCTCATATCAACTTCAGTGCTGATAACAGCACGTCCGCAGACTATCTCCGACAACGTGGGGTGAGTAAACATTGTATGCAGAGATGCGTGCATGAGCGAGGGCATGACCTATCAAATGCGCAATGACAATGAGGGTTGACTCATAACACGATCACACTTCGATGACGCATATTCGAGGTAAGCCGGTCTCTCTATTTGATTTCTACAGAACAGGACCGTACGGATGGGCTATGCATGGAAGCGTATAGAGAGGCATGGCGTGGCTCTGGGCTCTCCCATGCTCCGGTCCGGGTGTAACTATGTAGCCAGACTCCTTCTAGAATCCGGATGCAATAACACAAAGCCGCCTATAGCCACCAGACTGTCGATCTCGGGCCTGCCCATGTGCAATGACTTCAACGTCTGTACGAAAAGCTTAACACCGTTTTTACTCCACTGCATATAATATACTGCTTCTGTACCCAAAGAAAAGAACGCGAGTTTTAGCAGATGACATTATTGCATACTTAGAAAACTACTGATGTACACTTAAATGCAGAATGTCCTACGATGATTCTATTGGTTAAGAAAGCCCAGCGGTTGATAGTGCATTTGCCTCTGTATTCTGTGGCAAATTCGGTAGGACCAGAGCCACGGATGAAGCCCCATCACAGCCCTAACGGGGTAAGCAGCACAGGGCTGATATCCGGCCATCATCACTGGTACGTCAGCTCCAGCATACATATGTAGCTTGGTAGTGGTGGCTTTCTTAGGCTTCGAGTCATCTAGGGTAGCACACAACACGTTCTATGGAAAATCAACGAAAGCGAGAGGCTGCAGCCTCACTAGCCGTAATGTATGCTTCATTATTGAGATGCATGTTGCTTGATAGCGTTCTCTTGCAGTGGTATGATTCTGCTGAATACTTGCAATGTATAGAGCCCTGATTCCTTATGCTCCACGTCGGAGCCATCAGTAGCATCCCCCGCATACAAGTTCACGTCACATCGCCCTACCATCCAGTCGCCATCTTTTCATTTGGTCTCTTCTTGATTATGCCTCGCCAGTTTCGATTCCATCCTCTTCATCGGCTTCCTCATCACTCTCACCAACGTACCCAATTTCATCTTCCTCAGTGATGGGTTTCAAAACCTGTTCAGCTGGGTCGACGGTGTCTGGTACATCTCGCTCTGCACGCAATTGGTTTATCTTCGTGATTGTCATCTCGTACACGAAACGGCCCAGATGCTCAACGCCTTCCATTATTGCTTCGCCAGGTAAAGCAATTCCATCTTCTTCCGCCTGGATACGCTCTGATGGCCACATCTCGCCAGTAACAAGAGTGAGTTTGTCCGGTCGTTGAAGCAGCAGCTCGAAAGCTGGACGAAGTTCGTAGCACGCCTCGAAAACTTCCCTCCGACCAAGGATGTACAAGCCAAGTCGAGCACGAGAGAGGGCTACTGTAAGACGCCGGATATCTCGAAGGTAGCCGACTCTCGACGTACGTGTGAGCGAGAGAATGATATCTATCCACGGTTAGGTTTAATTACAGCTTGATATGATGGGAAATTGCTTACAATCGTTTTGTTCGCCTTGGTATTTGTCGACAGTTGTTACTATCTTAGGCAAACCGAATATAGCATTTCTTGTACATCGGTGGGTCAACACATCCTTGATAAGAGTCCGCTGGCCAGCGTAGGTAGCAAGGATACTGATTTTCGATGCAGGATAACCTAGGAGTCGCATGTACTGGTAAATGGCGACGGCATATTCTGCTTCGCCTAGATTCTGGATGAAATGAGGTGTTGGCTCCACTTCTCCCCGCTCCTTGTAGTCGGGAACGTTGATGAACTGGTAGTCATATTTAAACCCAGCGTTGGCAGTCTGAAACTCCTTCAGAGTTTCGACATGCGGCAAGTTCCCAAGGTTGGGGTATCTCCACTGGTACAACGCCGCAATAGATGGACGGGCGCGACCTTGCTGGTCGAGTGTGATGACTGGTATTCCAAGTCGAACGAATCGGGAGAAAAGAGATTGCTCAAGATTAGCATAGTGCCTAAAGGCAAGACTTTGTATGACCGGTGAATTCTGATAGTGATCACCACAGAGAACGACCCTCTGTAATGCCATCTGCCCATTTTCGGGTTTTTGCATGGCCAAAGGAATAAAGCTCTCAACTTCAGTGATTTGCGCCGCCTCTTCCATGACGACATTGTCATAGTGGAAGCCAAGGGAGGCAATCTCAGTACGACGCATCGCAGCGTGTGTCGATGTCATGGCGATGATCCGAGCTTCGTTAGTCAAAAGGTAGTTGGCTTTGTCTCGGTCTCGACGAAGGATTTCGAACGGCAGGACATCTTCCAGCTCAGAAAAGATTTTGGATATATGATGGTAGCAGCCGTTGGCTACATCTAGAACCGTTTCTCGATCACTTCCGGGAGGAAACAGAGGCTGAGGAGCATCGGAGAAGTAGTTGTGGAACGGAAAGGCCTCGATGATATCTGCCACTGACGAATCCTCCGCTTTGGCTACTTCAGTGAACTTAGCCCAGGCAGGTTGGATATGGACTGAATTGAAATATCCTGCCGTCTCTGCAGAATTCCCATGTGCGCCAGGAGCACCTATACTGGCCGCTAAGCGGTTGACTTCCTGTAGATAGCGGTCCCTGATCTCAAGGAAAGACTCCACCCGCCCATGTTTACTAAAACTTCCATCGGTGTCGAGGTCTTCTTCCCCATGGCCAAGACGAAGGAGGTGTCGTTCATCAATGTCTAAAGCCACAATCTTGGCGAACAGCTGGTTCAATGCCTGGTTAGAATGCGCAATCAGCAACGTGCGCTGGTTGGGAAAATTATGATAAATGTTGTTAATAATTTGTGTCGCAACATCGGTCTTGCCAGTACCAGGCGGACCAACGATGACTGTAAGCCCAGGTTGAGTACCTGATATGATAGCATCGATCTGAGCGGGCGTGAAGCGAATTCTGTTCAACTTGGGAGCATCAACAGGATACGGTCCAGTATTGGGTGGTTTGTATGTAGAGACCTTGTACGTCTCAACCTCGGCGACTAGAGGAGGCTCGGCATCTCTTCTTCGCTTCTTAGAAGGTTTGATCATTTTTTCTTCTGGAGTTTTATCCACTGACTCTAGTACGTAAGGAGGACCGAAACTCGCAGTGACATCGTCTCCTGGTTCAATGGTCTTCCCTGGCAGACTTGCAATGAGATGTTGCCAATCCAAGAAGGTGTCTCTAAAATCCAGCTTTGGAATCCGGTTCGGAAGGTGTTTATAGGTGGCGCCAGCAGGATCCCCATAGCCAAGGAAATTTTCATGCAGCCATGATGCTAAGGGGACTTCGGAGAGGCACAGGCTTCGAATGGACTCTAACACTGGCTTGAAGTTATTTTCTCTGCCACTTCGCCGAATGATGAGGTTAATCCGTTCGTATATGTCTGGTTTGCCTCTCAAGGCTCGATCTAGGTCTTCCTTGTAGGTCTTCGGGTCTAACCTAATCTGCACCTTTCTCGTTGGGGATCGGTTATTGCCATTGAAATAAGCGGCGGGATCCCTGATAGATTTACCTTTGTCGTCCATGATCTGAGCAATCTCAGCACTCCGCACAGAGATTAATCCTAGCTTCTGCGCTTCGGAAATCGCCGAGTCGCTCCGATTAGATATATTTTTTGATATAGTAGCATCCACCGCGACAAGAAACACCACGTCATCTGGACGTAGTGAGTCCCATTCCCTTCGAACGTTGTCGGCAAGTCGACGTACGTCGAGCGAAATCTCGGCGTTGACCGCAGACGGCTTATCGTCGCCGACAAGAGCGGGTACGACCTCTAGAATAGATGGGCGAGTTATGGGGAGCGCCATTTTGGAAAATCCGGCGAACGATGTCTCCCCCGGACGCTTTGACTCGGGTCGCAGTCGTCTCAACGCATCACTGATGTCTTTTCTTATGCCATAAAAGGCTTCACATCGGTAAAGCACCAGGGCTCGCCACAAAAAGTCGCCCACTGATAAGTATTGTAACCTGAGCTTAGGAAGCGCAAGGGGCTTAGACCCATCATAGTTGTCCGTTCTCAGCAAACCTTGGTCGAAAAGACTATCCTCGGTGGGAAGAATGCTCATATCTCGAGCAACTTCTTGGAACGTCCTGCGTTTCTCATAAGTGGACAGCAGAACCTCTGTCAGAAATGGCCGGTCGATAGAAACCTCGACTGATTCCGGATATTCCGTTCTAAGCTCAAGTAAAGTAGCAAGTCTCTTGGTCTCTTCGTCAGTGAGAGCCTCGAGGAGGTTTTCAAGCTCGCTTCTCTTGTCTATGGAACCATAATTAGACAAGGCCAATACTGTCAGCTTGTCTTTGAAATGTTTCAAGGCCACTCGTTGAAGTTTTGCGAGCTCGGCACAATGTTTGTCGTATGCTTCGGTGCGACTATACTGAGCGCCTGTCTGATCGTCAATGGTGAAATGCACATAGTGACTCAACAGCGAACACTGGTCACGGAGTAAACCGTTCTCCTCATCGCTGAACATCGGGGAAAGTCGCAGAGCGGGCAATATGTGCAGGTCCTGCAGCAAAGTATTGACATAGCGCCTTGTCGGAAGTTGGCTCAGTAAGTCGGAAACAAACTCAACGAATCGTTCACAGTAGAGCACATGCTCCTCTTTCCTTCCCTCAGCATACAGCAAGTGTAGGAAATCCAACGTCAAGGTGTACAGCCAGGCTCTCTCAAACCGCAGTCGAGCTTTGGTGGCATCATCTGCTGATTCGTATCGCTTGGCTGCTGCTTTCCAAGCCTTCCGGAGTTGTGGATTCTGTCCTAGCTTGCTATCTCGTTTCGACTCAGTCGAAAGGTTGTGCCAAATGCCTATGGACACTAATGGGGCGCATTCTTTTCGTACGCTCGACCAGTCAAGGCTCTGAAAGGCATATATAATGAAGCAAAGGAGGTGTGTTCGTATGGTTAGAGACAGTGTCCGGTCGAGGCTCATGGAGAGGATGCGATTGAACAGGCTCGAGAACTCGGCAGGTCGATCCTCGAATATGCTCCATGTCTCAAGCCTTTCTCTCGCTTTGACGTTCGTGATGAGGACTATTAGGAGGACATGGAAATTGGACGAGTCTTCGGAATAACCTGGCCATAGATAACTTTCGAGAGTTTGCAGGCCTTCAAGGATAAGTAGGGACTTGTAGGGGAAGTTATCTTTCTCAAGCACATCCCAGATGCCACGCTTCAAAACGTCGTTCTTGACCTTGACTCTCGTAGCTCGCTTCGTCGTCTTTAGCCAATGTTGCCTTGCCAGTTGTGCAAACTCGCTCTCGCCCTCCAAGTCTGCAATGGTTGGTCGCGGTTCTGTACCGCGCGACTTGGACTTCGCGTCGCTTTTCAGTCTTTTCGCGGTCGGCATGGCTTATAGACTGCCTAGGCGATGTGCCGAGGGTTTCTATGCCTAGCTGATGAGCTTGGACGGTGCAGGCATGAAGCTCGACCCAGGCAAGATAGATTAATAGTATAGAAAATTACCTAGATGGGGTCGGTACGGTTTCACGATGTGGCGCAAACGATTTTGCTCTGAAGCTCAGCCTTGTCGCGTCTAGTGCTGTTGTTGACAATTGGTAGGTTAGGTACGTACACATTGCTTATCGCTCACCCTAAATTCATGTATTTTCTTTTCCTATCAATGAACCCCTGTCACCGTGCCACTCCTGCAACATTACGCCACATCATGCACGATAGCTTAACCCCTGCACCGAACCAAATGAATTTCGGCGGTCAAGCCCGGCAGAACTAGCTGAAGTTACCCGGCTGTCTCCATTGAAGCTCAACTGAGCTTTCCTCCTCTACACTCAACTTATTCGAGAAGCTCAACTCCACTGTTCTCCTCTGCATTCTTTCGACGGAGACCAACCAGACCATATCGCCGATTTCTGACGTCCAGCTCCAACGAACCCGTCGAACATGTCAATTTTCCGGACATGATCAACTCGACTCTCTACCGTCGTTCGTTCCTTCACTTAGCAGTTCCCATATTGCGCAACCAAGGCGGTTGAATCCGCCCATCCAAGGCCGCCGTCGAAGAAAATACCGTCGAAATCACCCTTTGCAAGGTTGGAAATGTCTTCAGCAAAGGATCTAGATTGCGGAGTTGCCCAGGTAGACGCCTTTACGGCCCTACTGAAAGATGCTTTGAATCATGCGCAGAGTCTGAAGCCGGACGCATCAATCGAGCCTCCTCTTGCAAAGGCCGATTTTGACGGCTTACTCGCCCAACTCCGCACCATATTTCCATGCGCGGCCCCGGACTATGTATCAGACAACCAAGCATCTGAGAAAGCTCGCCAATACGCAGTTGTAGAAACAGCTGCGCGAAATGTGTTTGGCGGCTTAGTTGTAAGTAGTGAAACCCCAATCCCCTGCGTTGGCCTCAATGGCTGACCGTTTTCAGGCCGAAACTTCAATCGATTCGCCCGAATTCGTCCAAATCTGGAATCTCTTTGATTTCCTGTCGGTGTTATCTGATAGCGAGCAATGCGATCATGCCCTCCTTTTCTGGCTCGTAGAGGAGCTTCTCGACAGTCAGACGACTGCAGGATGTCGCAAGATCTTCGACTACCTCGAGTCACGGAGAGAACAGATAATAGCGCGCAACCTAAATTCAAAGAAACTAGTTATTCTCAGGTCCTGCAATGATCTTCTACGTCGGCTGTCGCGCGCTGAAGATACAGCTTTTTGTGGTCGAGTCTTCATCTTCATGTTTCAATGCTTTCCCCTCGGAGATAGGAGCTCAGTAAACTTGCGCGGAGAATACCACGTCGAAAACGTCACAACATTTGAAGAGACGCCGGACGAATCCGACGCCTCGGCGGATAAGATGGCAGTGGACACCGAACCCGATTCTACGAAGGAAGGAAAAGACGAACCGAAGTCTACAGCCAAGGCCGTTTCTTTTGACGCCAAGAACAAACCAGCACCTGAGAAGCCCCTCGACACGAATGCATTATACCCTGTCTTCTGGTCACTTCAGCACTACTTCAGTCAGCCGACGTCACTCTTTGATTCCGCCCAGTTGCTGAAGTTCAAAACCGGGTTGGAAGCGACAATGACTGCGTTTGAGACAGTCGAGAAACTCCAAAGGAGCACAAAGGGTTCTGACGATAGCAAGATAACACCTCAGAAGAGGAAGCACTCGGAAACCGACGAAGATCTCCGTAGTAGCACCAATAACCCGAAATATCTTACAAGCAGAGAACTTTTCGAGCTAGAGGTACGTTCAACTATATTTCCCAGCAATTCGAATATAAGCCTCTAACTAGATTCGCAGATAGGTGATCTGTATTTCAGGCGTCATATCCTCATACAAGCCTTCATTATATTGGATTTCCTGCTGTCTCTTACCGCCCAGGCTAGGGCGAAACTCGCCAATATCAAAGTGCAAAACAGATCAGTTATATATGCCGATCAAAAGCTTGGAGACGAGGATGTGAGTGCCACGTTGGCTCTTTTCGAGTTATGATCACTAACCGACCCCAGGCAAAATGGGCGAAGTCCATGAAGGACAGAATCACCACCTACATCCAGGCCGAAAATGATGGGTACTTCTTCTTTCGCGTGGTTGAGAGCGTTATCTCGAGGGATAAAAACTGGGTCCGTTGGAAAGTAGAAAGTTGCCCACCTATCAAACGGGATCCTGTTTCGCCCGCAGAGTTCAACGAGGCAAAAGCGAGCGCCAAACGTATGGCAACCAACAAGAGACTACGGGCCGTACCGATGGGTTCACTGTCTCTAGACTTCTTGAAGGAGGAGGACAGTGAAACAGCCATGGAGAAGTTAAAGGATCCCGAAAGATGGAAACTCCCGGACCTAAACGTTTTCAAAGAGAAGATAGCTAAAGATGACCTCGATCTTGATTTCGCGAGGACTGAGAAGGAAAAGTCTGAAATATTGGAAGCGAAAGCTAGTAAGACTTGGAGAGCTCTTAGGATCGCCCGCAGATCGAAACTTGCTGTCTTCGATAAGATCGATGACTGGCAAAAAATCGATGCCATCTTCGAGGAACAGTCAAACGAAGAGGAAGTCCAAGGAGATGCAGCTGGAAACGGCCGGATACCGCAAGACAGACGACCCATCATTTTGACAGGACCGGAAAAAGTTGGCAAATCCACGTTAATATCAATGCTTCTCGAGAGGCACAATGATGTTTTTGGGAAAGTTGTCAGGCACACCACTCGAAGTCCCAAAGATGGAGAAGTTGAGGGCCAAGATTACCATTTTGTGGACTCCAAGGCATTTAACACGATATTGGATGGAGACTATTTTCTCGAATTCAGCAACCGAGAAGGAGTCGACTACGGGACGAATCGGAAAGCAGCCGATGCTTTGGCGGAGTCTGGAAAAATTCCTGTCATTGAATTGGATCGCGAAGTGAGTTTGAATGTTACACGGTACTGCAACCGAGTCGACTAACTGTATTCTAGGGTGCTCAAATGGCGAAAGACAATGGGTATTCCGCGCGGGTCGTCTTCGTATCACCACCCAATGTGGAAGGTCTGGAAGCTCGGTTGAAGAAGGCCGGCGTGCCAGAAGAGCAAGTGCAAAAAGTACTCGAAGCCGCCCAACAAGATATCGAGCACTCAAAGTCCGAGGGCGCGTACGACGCTATCCTAACGAATGACGATCTGGAGGAGGCATACAAGTCTCTGGAGGCGCTCGTATATGAGGCCGATGGAGGGGAGAATGGAGTCAATGGGGACTCCACGGCTACAGGTGACGATGTAGCAATGAAGGACGCCACAAATGGGGATGAGACGTCCTAGGACTCTCGATGGGTTTGCATGACGAAGCCGACATAGATGGCTACGTAAAGATAGGCCAGTTTGGGGCTGTCAGATTTGGAACTACTTTAAGAGCCTAGGTATCATCACCGATCTAAGCCTTCGCCGGGGCAGGTTAGGCAAGGACAGGAAGAGTGTAAGCATAGGGCGTTCTACGGTTCGGATAGGAAATTCGATTAGCAACTACTGAAGATACCCACGCAATAATACCACCGTTTATCGCAAATCCCAAAGTGCCAACGTGACATTGCTACGTTGTCGAGTGCTACTTGAAATGTTTAGGCTGGCATTTAATAACCCTTCAGCTCCGAATATAACACACAGTCAAGAAGCGCTACTTCAAGGACTGAAACCGTACACCAGCTCGATAGGGTACCCTGCCCAGCAGAGTTGTCGATGGCGTAAAACAATTTCCTAGGACACAGTTCGATCCAGAATTTTATACTTCTCTAACCACAGGACCTCGGCTCCTACACCATGCAAAGGCAGATCGAGAGTATAGGTAAATCAAAGCCCTGAACGGGCTGTTGGGATTACGTCTATCTAGTATTTATCAAGGTACTTTAACGTAACCAGGAGTCTTCGCTCCGACTCCATCTCAGAGAGTAGGTATGTATTTTGTAAACCGGCTTCCGACATGCCATTCTAACCCTGCGATAGCACCCCGCTTGGCTATGCGAACCTGTGTATGTAAGATATGTACCCTCCAAATGCAATAAAACGCCAACGCTATGCGACCAAACAAAGCAAATCCGCACATGCTCCTCCTTGCCGTTTTGTGTGATATCTGGTTATTAAGCAAGGACCAAGGCAGCCACGATGAAAGCGACTAAGGCCCCGGTGCCCATTCCGAGGCCGTGACGTCTCGGACCAGCAGTAGCTGTCGTTACCGCTGCAGTCGTCTGGCCGACGGTCGACCGGCCTACGGCCTTGATGCCGTTCAGGTTGTCCGCCGTCTGGATGGCGGGCCCCATATTGAAGAAGTCCACGAGTACAAAGGTCGGCTTGATACCCCACTGCTGGTTGCAGGTCTGGGCATGCAGCCCCAGGTTGCCCGTGGTGGACGTGGACGGGCTATTCGTCGTCGTGATGTTATCCGCGTCGGGAACCTCGATCGACGCGGCGAGCAGGGTGTCCTTGAAGTGATTCATGAGGGGCATAAGACCCGCCGAAATAGCGGCGCCGGCTGAGGTCTGGGATGAGGGGCGGTCAAGGGTGCAGTTGAAGCCCGAGAGGGATGTGACCTCGAAGGGCGTCTCGAAAACGTGGTCGAACTCTGATAGTAGGTAAGGGTATTGGCTGTTAGCCGATATGGAGGCGATGAAGGTTACTAGTCGCGTGTTTGCGCTAATCATCTCCTGCAGCGTTGGCCACCCGTTGCCTGACGGCGTGTACCCATACTTGTCGATGCCGGAAGCGCTAAAGACGGTCCCAAATTCGGCTACATCTTTGCCGTCCGAGTTCACTAGGAGGAGTGTCACCACCTCGTTCGGGTTATCGTCCATCCAGTCTTTTATCGGTGTTAACCAGTTCTGAAGGGTGCCGGCATCGAGTAGATCGCAGGATGTGTGACATAATTCGATGGCGCCGTTCTTGTCGTGGACTTGTGCTTGCAGCAACCGAAGCCCGGCATCTAGGGCCACTGTTGCGTTGAAGTACTGGTTTCCAGCTATCGAGTTGCTCGTGGTCTCGTCTCGGAGAAAAGCCGAGTCGTGGGCGCCCATATGAGTGATGTTATTATACGAGCGGCTACACAGATCGGGCGAGTTATTGCAAGCTATCGTTGACGTCGAAGCGACTGCAGATGCCGTCGAGCTAGCTGCTATCGCGAAGGAAGAAGCCGTTGAACCCCCAAACCCACTGCCATCCTGTGGCAGGGAATGAACCGTCGCTGCTAGAGCAGCAGCGGTAGTCAAGAATGTACATAACGAAGGGACCATTTTGTTTGTGGATCTGACGAGGAAAAGAAAGAAGACAGGACTGTTCTAACAGTCTACGAAGTAGAATAGACAAGAGAACAACAAAAGCGAAAGTAAGAGAGATATAAACCTACAGAAAATGAAAGCAGATGGTGTATTACATTTAAGTACGAGAAGCATCTGCTTGTTTCAAGCCCGGCAAGGAGGAGGCTAAAGAGACCCTCTTTGGAGAAACCCAACCATCACAAATAACCATATGATGGCATAAGAGAAGATCGTACAAGCAAAATGCACAATTTTTACCCATCCCAGACCCTGCAGCTCGCTTGGGCGGCGGGCATGGAGAGCCTCCAGATCGACTGTAAGTGGCTCGTATTCTGTGGAGTTACCTAATGGGTGGTGGCCGGCGACAGATCGACCGCGGGAGCTGCGCCTCCACGGGGAGCGAGGGGGCGTCGTCAGCCGCTTTCTACATCCAAACTTGAAACGACCCAGGACCCGCTCGACACTGCTTGATTTCGCAGCGACGCGACATCTGAGCGAGTTTTGGATTTAGTTGGGTCCCGATATTGCGGACCCGATCTACACTCGTCGTTGATACGGAGTCAGCCGAGTGCAAGAACGTGCTCTATTGGGCTTCGATGTGCAGCGAACACGAGGGCGGCTAATTGTTTGCCGCTGAAGAGAAAAGTAAATAAAACAATCAGAAAGGGAAATAGACGAGGTTGCGCAGTGGCTGAGTGGCTGGTTTGCTGGGTTGTACGAGATATGCAATTACCTAAGAAATTTGGTGGCTACTTCATTACCTGCATACACGACATTCTACTAGCTAATTACAGCTGAACATCAAATGCCATATGCCACAGCATCCAGCCTTTCGCCCGCAACGAACGAAGGTTGAGCCGCCTATCCTATTTTTGGCAAATAGCGACGCAACTCTCTCCCATTGGAAGCATTTTCGGATTTTTAAGGTCCAGCCACCTGGGACCGCGCAATCGATAGTTTCCGTGTGGATCGCCACGCGGATGCTTCGTAAACGGTGACAAGTTACGTATCGTTGGTTATCATGCATTCTATTCAATGTGACAAACCACGTTTAGCATCAAAGATCCCGGAGGCCTGTTAGAGACCTCGGGCGTATACTGCAGAAAATACAGCCTTTCATAACAACATTGAATGCTTGCGATTTCCGCGAAGTGAGTACCTGGGTACCTAAACCTAAGTAGTTGGTAAGGTCGTATTATAAAGTGAGGTGAAGGACACATACGAATCAGATAGGTATCTCAGAAGTTTGCCTTTGGCGTCGTTACGTGGTTGAATTCATGGACTCAGCCACCTCCCTGTTTCCCTATTATTCTTGTAGCTCGCTACTGGGTTAAATCACCCCGACTCTCCCTTTGGTGTCGCATACGAGCAAACTCTGATCTGCGAAATCCGAGCTCAGTCTCATTTGGCGACGAATTGTCTATTGTATTAGTACTAATTACGATTGCACTTAAAGAGGAGAGGCAGTCTACTAGTCTAGCGTCGTCCAAATACTGCTTATTAGACCAAATGGACTATTCTGATTACCTACCTATGCAACCGGTTATGCTTAGCAGAACATTCGCAATGCTAGAGTATTTCCCTTTTGCTCCTGGAAGAACGCGCATTCATATTAACCTTACGATCATTTACTTCGCCGTCCCACCCAACAGTCGGCGTGATTACTCTGGATCATCCGCATAGGATTCTAACGCGGCTTGTTCCTCCATCTCCTTGAGATGCTTCTGACCCTCTTCGGTAGTAGCGTCGATTATCTGTTCCTCCACACTAAGGATTCCAGCCTACATAGTTGTTAGTAAATCGTAATCCTCGCGTATTGAAAATTGTGCAGGAAGTCTTACCTCGCTCAGAAGACCAACTACCTCCTCGGCGTCCTCGACTTTCATCTTACCCAGGACTTCGTTAACCTTGTCCAAGCTCCCGGACTCCAAGGCCTTCCGCATATCCGGAGTGAAGCCGTTGAAAATCTCTCTGCCTCGCCTTTCGGCTTCATCCTCGCTCGTCTCAGGCGGGATCTTGATCTTAATCTCGGTCCCTGGCTCGACGGCGTGCAGTTGGATTTGCTCCACTCCTTCGCCGGATCCGCCTTCGGCCTCCCGCTGAGCATTGATCTCGGCAGCTCGGTTCTTGATCCTGTAGTACGTATCTTGTACATCTTTGTAGAAAACGTCCTGAGCTTGGTGGCCTTTGGTGGTAATGCGTTTGAAGAAAAGCGCAACACCATCCTTGCCTAGCGCACGGCAATACTGTAATAGTAGAGCTTGGTGTACACACTGGCGGGCGAAATCGTCCTTCCCTTCGAGCTGGGCATCAAACGCCATAATAAGAAGACCGTCGGTCTCCTTCTCGCTCAGGATGTGCGGGTGTGAACCGATGAAGGCGTGACTTTCTCGGTAGTCAGTTGGTTTGATCTGAGCAAACTTTTTAGCATCCGGAGAGGCCACAATCTCCTTGTCATCGTCGTCGTCTTCTCCGGTCGTCGACGCTTTCGACTCTTCCGGCTTGGACATTGAGAAGTTGGGGTTAAGGAGCTCGACCTTCGTGTCGTCGGCCTTCTTCGATCCGGACGTAGACGGTGTGGATTTGGAGATATGTGAACTGTTGAATCCTGTGTGGATGCTCTCACTCGTAATTTTGCGGCTTTCCTCCTTCTCCAATTCTGCCAGCTTCTTCAACAGATCTTGCTGTAGATCTTGAATTTTTTTCAAGTGTACTCCAATCTCCTCCACCATGGCATTGTACCGGTTCTCGGGCTTCTTGCTGTCGAGTTCCTTGTTCACTTGATCCAATAATGTCGCCATCATCTTGGTGTACGATGGCGGCTGCTCCTCTTGCGCATGGACACCTTCCGGCCGGGCGGGTGGCTTGTCCTCCTCTGGACTTCCTACGGACTCCATGACAGCCTGGAAGGCGACTTCAGCAGGGTTCCGTGCCTCTGCATCGGCAGCGTGAGACTTGAGCGCGTTCAGGAGACTTGATATTCTCTTCATCAGGCCATCGTTGACCTGTCGCTCGTACTTGAGGGTCTCTATCTGGAGCTTGCGCTGCTGCCGTTCCATGTGAATCTGGTTCTGCTTGGCGCGAATGAAGGATCGTTTGTCGACATTTGGATGGACCTCGATATCGGAGTCATCGCTGAGCTCCAAAGCATCCTAGGAGGGCATGTACGTAAGTCCCACTGAAGCTATCCATTGTAAGGAATTGGATAGCTACTTACCCACTTACTGTAGTCTACGGGCATTTTGAGTGATGTGCGACTAGCTTTCTCTCCTAACTTTTGAGTACGCGGAAAGATACAAGCAGCTTCCAATTGGGGAGAGGTCGGGTTAATCAACAGAAGCTCTCCCTTCGCATGTTTGGGTGAAGGTGGGAAGATTGCCCCGCGATTGGGGAGTTTATCGTTATCGAGAATGTTCTTGCAGTCTCCATCATCCCACCTTCACCCTGTCACAAATTACCTTCAGCTAAGCCAGATTAGGAAAGACACCCACCTAAGCAATTTTCCTGATTGGGTAATGGGTATGAGAGTGTTCCTTACGTAAGGGACGTTCTTCATTCAATCTGAAGTTGAGCTATACCGCACCTTACCTATATATGTACATACATCCATACCTCCTAGCAGCCGCGGGTGGATATTAGGTATTTTGTGTCAAACATAAAGCAGCCTACGTTCCTTCACTATTGGACGAATTGGTCATATTGGGCATTTATACTCTTGAGGACAGTGTGTTTCTTACAACTCCAGACCAGGTAAGCTAATGTCTACCTAAATTTCGCAGTGTCACCAGTTCTCGTGCTGTGCTGTCACCAGGTTGCTGTCCATCTTCTAGGATCAAATAGATCTAGCAAGTTGGGGGGGGGGGGGGGGGGGGGGGGGGGGGGGGGGGGGGGGGGGGGGGGGGGGGGGGGGGGGGGGGGGGGGGGGGGGGGCGGCGGGGGGGGGGGGGGGGGGAG